>CM040423.1:99804148-101004148 GCA_022702705.1 Papilionanthe hookeriana x Papilionanthe teres
TATGCATTCTAAGCCCCTCTTCTTACTTTCTTTCTAGCATGAACCATGGAAGAACTTGTTTAGCTTTTGATATACATGTTTGGGGCTCTTCTCTTGCTCCTTATGGCTCTCCTTCATCAAAGTTATATGCTAGGGAGAAGTTTTACATTACTTTGGAAAGCCCCATGTTTGTTCTCATGCTAAATATATTGTAGCTTTATACATTGCTATGGTGGACATATGGAGGCGTTTTTTTTTTTTTTTTTTGCTTTAGCTTCATGCCTAGTTTAGTGGCTTGGGTTCGTCCTTACATTGGGTCTGGATTGTGGGGGACCCTTTAGGGGTGCGGTTTGCTTGTCTTCGCCCCTACCTGAAGGCTCGGTTTTTGATGTTTTAGGTTTGCTCCTTTGCACTTGTTTGGGAGCCCTTTTTATTTCCTTGTTTTAACCATATGGTGGTCTGCCCTTTTAGCACTCGAAGTGGGAATCTGTTTTGTTTTTGTTTATTGCGCCTAGCATCTGCCCCTAGCACTCTTGGGGCTCGGCTTTCGATTCTTGTTATTGGCTTGGTGCTGGGCTTGATCCTAGTCATACAATGGCTCGGGTTGGGGCCTAATCTGGCTCGGTTTGGTGTTTTGTTGTCTCTGTTGGTTGCTCACTGTGGCATTTGAATTTGGGGGTTTTCTTTTTCTATTTTGCTGCTCCTGCTAGCTGTTCTCTCCTCATGGCATTTGAGTGGGGCCTTCCTTTTCTTTTCTTTGTTTCGTTTTGTCGTTCCCGTCCCCTTTAGCACTTCGAATTGGGGACCCTTTTGTTGTTTTGTCTTCGTCGTCTGCCATCTGTCCCCATAGCGTCGTAGTGACTCGATTTTGGTTTCTCTCATTCCTGCGGCCTCCCCGGTGCGGCCTTCGAACGCGCTCGGGTTTGGGTCTTTCTCGGGCTCCGGTTTGTGCTTTGTTTAAGCTATAGGTGGGTGAACTCTTTAGTTATCCGATGGATTTATTCTTATGCACTTGTGATGAATTGAGATTAATGTGGAAGGCTCAGTATGGGGCTCGGCCGTGAGCCTCATCGTGGTGATTTGGATTGTGGGAGACTTTACCTCTTGCTGCCCTTTGTTGGGGCTTGGCGCGTGAGCCTCATCGTGGTGATTTGGATTGTGGAGGCTTTACTTCGCTCTGCTCCTTTGTTGTAACTTTGGCGCGTGAGCCCTTTTCTCACCGTTTGTAACCTTGGCCGAGAGCACTCGGTGAGATGATCGATGTGGTAATGGAATTGCTTCTGCTATACTTGTCTATGAAATTGATCGGATGAATTTGTAGAGAGCCTCTGATTTACTTGTAGGAAATAAATCGAGCTCGGCACTCGAAATATTTATTAAAAGTTTCGTTCGGTGGAATCGATGCTTAGTTTGGTGACACATGGCTCGTTCATTCACTCTCTTATGTATCGGAAGTTTGTCGGATTCTCCTATCGTTATAGCTTGAGTCCGAGTCTGTGAGTGAACGTACGGGAGTCCGTGTTTAAGGAATCGAAAATTAATGAGGGTATTTGGAGTTCGGAGGAATCTCGAGCAGTGGTCAAGAGTTCAGTGGCTTTGGTCGGCATCTTTATGTTCGTTTTCACGCTTTTGCTGTCGTTTGCGGAAAAGCGGAGTTTTTTCTGCAGTGTCTAGTCCTTGTCCTCTCCGAGAGTGTCGATGTGTCTTTAGGTCTTTTCATAGGTCGTGTAAGGACCGGCCGGTGAGTCCCGGATGACATTACTTGTTTGATCGTTATCGGGAATCGGCTCACCTCTTTTTACGAAGATGTGTTAGCGGAGTCGCTTCCTCTTCTTCCCTCGTTCCTCGTCCTCGATTTTCTACGCGCTTCTTGGTTCAACGTCCACACCCACGGAGGACGTGTGAGTGTGCGCACATATAGCACTTCAGTTATATGTGGGGGTCATGTACGCACATGCGTGTAAGTGCGTGGACACCGATAATATTAGCATAGGGGAAGGCTACGAGAGAATCATAGGACGGTGTCGCCTGAGCTCGTAGACTACGTGAGAGGAGTGAGGCGGGGAACTCACGACACTATTCGCCCGTCATCGGGGTTTCTATCTGTGGTGTCTAAAAGATGTTAGCAGTCATTCTAGTTCGTATTGTGATAATCTACTGAATGGACTAAAATATTTTAAAACAAAAATACATACATTTGAAAAATACAAAAATTACCTCCCACCACAACACAAGTCTACTTACCTATAACTTTTACTCGTACGCAAACCCAAAATGAAATGTGTGAAAATTTACTGAAGGCCACTATCTGGCCGTATACTCGGGTCTAGGAGTCGCCTTCACGAGAAGTCTGGTCATGTAGTCGACCTAAGCCGGGACATAACGACGACTCTGCAGTCCTCGACTACCACTCGCTGCTGCTTGGTCCTTTTTCGGATCCTACTGGCTTTACTTGCTCAGTTCGCGTGAGTTTAGCGGATATCTGCGAGTTTCTCCTTTTAGTGTTTCACGGTTCTATACGACCAGTTTTCGTGTTTTTTTACGAGGTTTCATATAATTCTTCTTCTCTCGATTTTCTTTGCTTTCTTTCCTTCTTCTGGTTTCTTTTTTTCTTTCTCACTTTTCTTTTGGATTTATTCCTGATTCGGCATTTTTATTTTTCCTCGCACGTACGGTAGCACCCTACTTACTCGTGTCTTCTCTACTGCGTTTACTCTTGTCGTTTTCGTCGACTAATGCGCTTCTGCAGTGAAAACGATAAAATGAAAACAACAAACGGGTAATAATGCGCTGCGGGTAATCAACACCTACAGATACTCAGCATAGTCATTCATTCTTTTTATTTATTGCTGTACTTGCCTTTACTTTAAGCATGTACTACTGCTAGCAGTATCGTATTTGCTTTTCTCGATCTTCGCTCAAGATTAGACATGTCTTGTTTGCATATACATAGCATATTCCTGCATAGCGATGACTATCTTTTCTCTTCATCCCGTCTTACTCACGTTTAAGATGTAGATATACACTATAAAGACGTTCACGTTTACTCGTTTTATCGTTTTCTTCATCGCTACCCCTGTCACCATCGCACACACTCACTCTCGTAATAAAAGTGATAATAAAAATGAAATAAAATAATTTGCAGTGTCCACTTTAACCTTAAACTTTAAATTTAAGCTCGCGATCTCGCCTACGACTCGGAAGCTCGGAGCACGGCGGCAACGACGGCCACCGTCAACAAGAAACCCGTGTCGACATCAACAAAGCCAATCCCTGAGCCTAAATAACAACGAATAGTGATTCGAGGAGTCCGCCGAGCTGCGACATAAACCCTCACCGTTCTTTTTAGCCATTGCGCAACCTCGTCGTACGAATATGCTCCTAATCCCGCTTGGATTACGAGCGTCTGCCGTCCGATACTGACGTAAATCCTCACATCTTTCAGGTTATTTGCATAATCACGTGATTATGTAAATGTAATTCCTATAATTATTTGGCAGGATAGAAACTAAATAAATTCATCTTTCAAAATTTAAAGCTCCAACGCAGGATAAGTCCGAAGTCATCGAGTTTCTCTCGAGATCCGCGACATCCTCACTACTCTCTTCTTCGACTCCAGGAAATAAATGTTCTACATTCGTGTCTCTTCACCTATCGGATTCCTTACCTCACAATCGTCGAAAACCCTATCTTTTGAATTCATGAAGCATTTAAAACCCCTGATCTAAATCGAGAAGCCTGCGATGATTTGGCCATTTCGGGGGTGAATTATCTATGAAGCTGCTTCTATAAGTGAGGCTTTTAACGACCCCGCATTAATATAAACTACTATTTAGTCCTTTTCGTATTAAATAGGGGAATTTGTCCGTCCACATAAGCGTTCGCGAAACTTAACTTGGATATCATGAAGCTTCGAAGTTTATTTGATCGAGCGATATCGTCGTAGTGAGGTGTATTCTTGTCGGAATAAATGCGTTACTCTATGTTATGAGGTCCTTCATTCGAATCGATAAACGAATGAGATTCGTCCATTCTCATTCTCATTTTTAAAATTTAAAGTTTTACTTTCAAAACTAATACACACTTATACATATAAATTAAATTAAATCTTAAACGCACATTTCAGCAGCCGACAACTTCTGGCGACTCCGCTGGGGAAAAGTTCTACTCTCTATTATGATCAAGGGTTTCCATCTTCATACATCGACAATGTGTCCATGCCCCTCATGGTACAAATTGTCATTCTTCGCCCATTTCTTTCTTGGACAAGTATAGTCAATTCTCTCGGATTTCGGGACCGTCTGTTTAATCACCTTTAAACAGAGTGGTTCGAGAATCCTTAGGGTTTTCTTTTGATTTTGCGGGGTCGGACTCCGATAGGTGTGTTAGTGCGCGAGGTGCGTCAGTGAAGTCGGCCTGAAGACGGGTCCTGAATTTCACTTTTACTCCGTGTCTCTCGGGTTTGATTTGTTGTCGGCAAATTAAACCAAACTTCTACTTTCATACATTTCACTCAAATTTTGAAATTAAACGAGCAACGTTAACAAATTTAAAAGCCGAAAAAAAAAATAATAGAATAAGGTGGAAACACCAAACAGAATAAGAGGATTGCCCAATTTGCAGTACAAGTGCGGTAGCTTGAGTACTTCCGTCGACCCTACGAAGCACGGACGTTTCGTTTTTCGAAATTCTTTAAATGTCGTGAATGATGTCTTCGCCGAAGTTGATCTTTTCTTTCGCCTACGGAGTAGAGTTCGCCGTCGATAGGGATGAGGCGCCAGGAGTCGGTCGATCATTAAGTTTGGACAGAGTTCGACGATGTCGAAGTTAAGTTCTGGGGATGTGGCTATTGAAATGATGAAGCTTCGAAATGAAGCAAGTCGCATTAAACCTATTAGCAATGTTCAACTCGAAGTCCGTCGAAGAACTCCCCATGCCAAAGAAGGAATGGATTGAAAAGAACTCTATCGTCGTTACGAGCGTCGGGACGTCTCCTAAAGCTTATTTCTGCATCCTCATTGTCGGATTCACTACTAGTTTGTCAGCTCGCTCCGCTAACTAAAGGAAAAGATATTCTACATGAGAAAGAGTCGATCAATGCTTGTGTTTTGCCGTCTTCTAAATTCAAGATCGAGTCCGATTCAAAGTCCAGTACAAACGACAAAAGCACGGGAATGTAAACGCGATCGGGGAATTTTGAAAGTCAAGCGACGCACCGGCACACGCATGTGATCGAAGAATCGAGTTGTTCCGAGATGAGGCCGTATCGGATAGGCGAAAGAAAGGTTCCAACAACGTCGGATCGGTCACATCGAAACTATTCCTTCGAGGATGATGTCGTGGCAAAGATGTTCAAAAATCTAATCAAGATGCCGGAATTCGTACTACCGTAGCCGAAGAAACCCGACGAGATCAACAAGAAAGGACATCCAAGGTATCGCCCATACCACAGGTTCATTGGACACACCATTGAGGAGTGCTTCAGCTTCAAGGATTGGCTTGAGAAGAATTTCAGGAGCGGAAACTTAACGATCCCGAATGAGTATTTAAAAGAACATGAAAGGTTCTATAAATATGATGTCGAGTGATTCCATTAGCTTCTACACGACGACGCCGCTGCTCGAGGGAATAAGTGATGTTTCTCGAAAACCTTCAGCTGATCTTAAAGCTATCAAAGGAAAGTCAATTGAGTCCGCTTTGGAAAAGCTTCGAGCCTAACATCGCACGACCTGTCTAAAGATCAGAAAGAAGACTTGGAAGATGAAGATTACAACCTAACAGGTTACGTGGAGGGCAAATTCGCAGAAATCAACGTTATCGAGACCCGAGCCATGTTAGCTGCGAGCGACACTCCTCTTTGTGAGGAGAACGCCGCGGATGAGTGGCAGAGGGCCTCCCAGCAGAAAGATGAGATTATCAGACGTCTCGAGAAGAAAATTGAAGAAATGACGACTGCTATGGCTATAATGCAAGGACAGTCGCACTCACAACAGGTGGCATCTTCGGAGATGAACCAGCCGGAGATTGTCTATATTACCGACGAACGAATGGAGGTTGCTTTTGCAAGCCGAGATGAGCCACCAAAGAAAGATTCAACTCAGAATATGTTGCCAGAAAAAGACATTAAACAGCTGGTCGAACAACAGGTAAAGGAAGCCTTAGCCCAGTCGAAAGGGCGCATCAGTTTTAAAGGGTAGACCCTACCCGGAGGAGTTCGATACCGTCCCATATCCTAAGGGTTTTGTACCACCAACCTTTAAGACTTTCGATAGAACGGGCAACCCACGTCAGCACGTTGCACACTTCCGGGCAAGCTGCTGCAACGCAGGGGGTAGCGAGGCAATACTTTTCCGCCAGTTCGTAAGAGTCTTTCGGTGAATCGCATTTGATTGAGTACGCAAAGCGCCAGACAGGTCGATCAAGACGTTTGCTGTAGATCGGAAAATTTGTTCGTGAAAAGATGGTTTTGGAGTACACTCACCACGTTACTATCGGAGATCTTATAATGGAACGTCGAAATCTACGAGAGACTTTAGTGGAGTACATTCTACGGTGGAGAAACTTAGCATGAAGTGCGAGCTTCGATTGCATGAGCAAGCATGCGATTGAGGTCTTACTCAAGAATATCCATGGACCGATGAGCTTCGTGCTCGAAGGACTCACCATCGAATCGTTTGAGAAACTATCGAGCAAAGCGGCGATCCGCAAGATGAGATTAAGCATGCGAGCCACAAGAGAAGATTGAAGAGCCCGGGACGCGTGAAGGCTTTTAAGAAAAGTTCCGGAGTAGTGGCAACGATCGACAAGGGAAAACAGCCGATAGAGATACAGACCGAGTAGTCACCTCGATACAGTCAGCAGCAGCAGCCTCCTCAGTACGGTCAGTTTCCACATCAGTACAGTCAGCCGTTTCCTCAATACAGTTAGCCGCTTCCTCAGTTCAGTCAGCCGCCTCAGTGGTATGTTCCACACACACAGCAGTATGTTCAGCCACCAGAGCAGTACGTTCGACAACCAACGCAGTGTATTCAGCATGTCCAACAGTACGGTCAGCGGTACAATCAGCAACACAGTCAACAGTCATCCCAACAGAGGCCACTCCAGACGGATGGAAGGCAGGGTCGGTCTATGACCGATTTGTTGAACAAAATATATCTTTTTAATGATGAAGCGATGAGCACGAATGTTCCAGATTTGATTAAGAAGCCCGAGTTCGAATCGCTCGAGGCAAAGAAACCATCGGAGGTTAACAAGAAGAATCATCCCAACTATCGCCTATATCACGAATGCTGGGCACACCATCGAAGGGCGTATCGGCTTCAAAGAATGTACTGGAGAAGAACTTCGAGAATGGAACAGTAACAATCCCCGATGAATATTTGAAAAGAACTCGAAGAGGCTTCCATCAATATGACTTCGGTGATTTGTTCGTTTAATCGAATCTCTACGCGATCGACAACGGACGGGACACTTTTCGATTACTTTGTCACTACTTTTGTTGCTCCGCATGATCAGTGTTAAGCTGTACCACCTCTTCTATCACAATGAATGACAAGGAGTTTGTTTTTGTCCAGAATTGCTCAATATTTGGAAAGCTCAAAATTGGATATTTTGCTAAGACTTCGACTTCCGGAAAGAATGAAGTTAAAGCCCTAATGGCTAGGTCCTTCACTTTAAGGAATTTGACCTGGTCCCAGTAAATTTCAAAACGAAACGGTGTAGTTGAAATACGAGTAATTGATTCGGGATATCGTAGAGGCTTTTAATTTCCGCTATGTGGCTGGTCCGGACTTTCGAAAAAGTTATAATATCTCGTGATTCGTATTAAGGGACATTTTGAATTATTAATTGGGGAAGTTTCGACATTCAAAATCTTTAAATGAATTATGCACTGTCAGATACAGTAATTCTCAGAAAACAAAAGGAACAAAAAAAAAATAAAAAATCTGAGGAGAAGCTTGAGGTGAGCACAAAATCAAAAATTGGTGCCCAATTCAGGCATTCAAAATCTTTAACACGTGCTCCACCAGATATAGTAATCCTCAATTAAAAAAAAATGGATAAAAAAAAGGGAAAAGAAAAATAGGAAATGAAAGAAAAAGGCTACCTGAGAAGAAGCTTGAGGCAAGCATATAATCAAAAATTGGTGTCTTAATCCTCACGATTAATAAAGCTTGAAAGACTACCTTAGCAAGCTTCATCCGATATTATCTTTGAAAAGAGTCGAGTGATTCTATGCCTTTTGCTTGGCCATTAATTGACTCATAGATATCTTTGAACGATGAAAAATATTTTACTCACATGAACATGAATTTTGGGATTTGCTTAGGCCCGTGAAAAGAAGAATTAAAAAAAGGTCACGTTGTTGGCAATTAACGTAGAATTCAACCCCGAAGTCTTATCCCGAAGTCATATCCTTCGCCGCCCAACAAATACAACTTCAATGTCAATTCGAAGAACGTCGTAGCAATTTCTCGAAGACAACTTCAACCTCTACGGAATGCGCAACAAATCGAATGATGATGCATGTACTAAACGAAGCTTACAAAGTTTTGTCCTTCGCATAGATGATGTCCTTAGAAATAACACACCTTTATAGGTGCCTGAAAGAATATAATTCTGATGGCACCTTAAAGGGAGTTTTTCTCTACACGTACCTTCGCATCGGTGGACGATACATCAAGAAATGATGTACATCGTGACGTTTCAGAGACAGAGTCTTGTTCTACAAAGCACCGATGCTGCACTTGTCTAAAACTGGGTCCAAATCCCAAAATGAAAGTCAACATTTGAGCAAAACAAAAAAACTCTACACCTTATGAATTTTCAAAATCTCTGCACAGACATTTCAATAAAATTCAGCATTTACATGAACTTCTACAAACATTCTCTGCACTTTACAAAATATTTTCATAATCTCTGCATCCATGAATATCAATGAATGTCTTCAATCTCTCGCATTCATAAATCTCAAAGAATATGTTCGACTGCATTTCATAAACCTCTCGCATTCCCAAATATCAACAAAATCTTTTTGAATTTCTGCATAAATACATCTCAGCAAATTTTTTCACGGTCTATGCATCCGTAAACTCTCAAGAATCTCGAAGAATTCTCGCAGATTCTCGTGAATCTCGAAGATTTCTCGACGATTCTCAGCAATTCTATCATTTCTCAAAGCATTCTCAGCAATTCTCGACGAATTCTCGCTAGCTTCTCAGCAATTCAAAGACTCAAGCAATTTTCAACGATTTCTCGGATATTCTCGGCATTCTCGACGAATTCTCGAAGATATTCTCGAAGATTTCTCGAAGATTTCTCAAGATTTCTCGGCATTCTCGGCAATTCTCAAGCATTTCCGCGTTCTCGAGAGATTCTCGAAGAATTCTCGGCATATTCTCAAGCAATTCTCGACAATTCTCAAGATATTCTCAAGACTCTGGATAAGCTTCCGCCTCATCCCCTTCCCAACGATATTCTCAGCGACTCTGGGATAGGCTTCGCTCTACTCCTCCTCGGCTAGCTCTCCGTATTAGGATAGGCACAGATTCAACTCTTTTCTCAGCAATCTCAACATTCAACCCTCTCAGCACAAAATTGAAATTGAAATTGAAATCAAAACAGTCTTCGCATTTGGGATAGGCTTCTGCCCTACTCCCTTCTCTGCATATTATCAGCATTCGGGGTAGTTCTTCACCTCCTTTCTCAGCACAAAAATTAAAATTGAAATTGAAGCATTCTGCATTTTGCATAGGCTCCGTCCTATTCTTTCTCAGCATGCACATTTGAAGTAGGCTCAGCCCTACATCCTTCTCAGTATATAAATGCATTTGGGTGGGCCTTCGCCCTGCTCTTTTCTTTGCATAAAATTAAAATTGAAATCGAAAATTAAAATTGCAACTCTTAAGTTGAAAATTCCCCCTCTTATTTCCCCAGCGAAAATAACTCTCATTTTTTGCGTTCTGTCCTGAGTACTTTACTTAGGCGGCTTTGTGTTCGTTTGTTGATCGTCTTCGGTCAACACCAATACGCGCGGTGTGCCTGTCCGGCGCACCACACCTATTGGGGGTCCATTTGTTGACCTCACTTTTGTCGATGTTTAGTTTTCCTCCTAGGATTTAGAGTTTTAACTTTATGAGCTTCCCCGACGATCTTAGATTCCTAGCAGTGGACCCACATCGTTTTAGAGCGTTTGAAGCCACCTCGTCACTCTTTTGGAATCTCAGTCAAAATTCCGTATCATTAGCTCATAGCAGATTGGAATTGACGTTAGGAGTCCAAATTGAGTTCCTATCGGACCACCGACCACAGATGCTCTCCTACACATTCCGCACCACCGAAGCACAAATTCCTCGAACCACGGCCTCGACGCTTTGAGTTTCTCCGCGACGGATCAAGATTGATGCCAGAACGCCGGGACGATCGACGTCGAGTCAAAATTTCAGAAAATGCCGAATTTGAAGCACTTTCGACGCGACCGTCGACGAGGTTCTCCGAACGACCTCGGATCGCGAAACGGACTGCGCCGATGCGTCCGGGACGTCGAATTTGCTAGGGAGGGACATATAACTGCTATGTTTCCGAGCACGAGTAAACGACACGAAATTTGACGTAATTTAATAAAATAAGTTTTATTTTATTTAAAACCTATTAAAACCCTAAATCCCGAATTCCTCACTCACGCCTCCCCTTTCTCGTGAGTTGGCTCCTTCGCGCGCTCGAGCCCGATGTCGTTCCCGAGGTCCCCTCCCACGACCTCCACTCGCCTGAAAAAGGCGTCCTCCCTCTGTTGCCGCCTCCTATGGCTGCCGTCCCCTGCGCATTTGTCGCCAATTCCTCTCTGCGCCCTGTCTCCTCTTCGGCATTTTTGGTTCGGGAGGCAGGTATGCGTGGCTTTTTCTTCTTTGGGCTGGCTATATAAGCCTCTCTTAAGGAGAGGGTTAGTGGTTGAGCCGGTTTTCTCTTTGAGGGTGTGCCTGCCATTCCTCTCCTCTTGTCTTTCTTTTCTTGTGTGAGTGTGTGTGTGTGTCTGGAGAAAAGGCGTGGCTCTAGCCAAGAAGAAGAAGGGAGGGCTGCACATTTTGCCTCGTTGGTAGGTCGATTCCTCTCGAGAAGTTGGTGTCGGATCGGAGCCTCATTTTCTTTTGCTCTTCCAGCGTGCTCTACACTAGTCGGTACTCCCTTCCTCCCTTTCTCTCCTTCTCGGTTCGGCCCGAGTTGTTCGTAGCTTTGCTTTTGGTTCGGCTTTACTCGTTACGATTGTATGGTCGGATGTTTATGTGCTATGGAAGGGTTTGTTTGATTGCTTAAAATTATGTTTTCTTACCTCATTTACATAGTGACATGCTAGTATGAATTCATATGGATGTTTGGGAGTGCTCCGTTGATTGAAGCATGAGTAGGAGTAGGAATTTTGAGCATGTTTTATATGAAATGTTGGTGATTCTCTCAGGGGAATGAGATAGACTATGTTGTGAACTCTCCTCTTTCTCTTTTCTACTATCGTGAGCATGGAAAATATGTTTTGAGGCAAGGCATTAGCCTCTTTTCTCAAGCATGTTGGGGTATGCATTCTAAGCCCCTCTTCTTACTTTATTTCTAGCATGAACCATGGAGGAACTTGTTTAGCTTTTGATATACATGCTTGGGGCTCTCCTCTTGCTCCTTATGGCTCTCCTTCATCAAAGTTATATGCTAGGGAGAAGTTTTACTTTACTTTGGAAAGCCCCATGTTTGTTCTCATGCTAAATATATTGTGGCTTTATACATTGCTATGGTGGACATATGGAGGTGTTTTTTTTTTTTTTTTTTTTTTTTTTTTTTTTGCATTAGCTTCATGCCTAGTTTAGTGGCTTGGGTTCGTCCTTACATTGGGCTGGATTGTGGGGGGGCCCTTTAGGGGTGCGGTTTGCCTGTCTTGGCCCCTACCCGAAGGCTGGTTTTTGATGTTTTAGCTGCTCCTTTGCACTTGTTTGGGAGCCCTTTTTATTTCCTTGTTTTAACCATATGGTGGCTGCCCTTTTAGCACTCGAAGTGGGGACTGTTTTGTTTCTGTTTATTGCTGCCTAGCAGCCTGCCCCCTAGCACTCTTGGGGCTCGGCTTTCGATTCTTGTTATTGGCTTAGGTCCGGGCTTGATCCTAGTCATACAATGGCTCGGGCTGGAGCCTAATCCTGGCTCGGCTTGGTGTTTTGTTGTCTCTGTTGGTTGCTCCTCGTGGCATTTGAATTCGGGGGTTTTCTTTTTTTATTTTCTGCTCCTCGCAATCGTTCCCTCGATGGCATTTGAGTGGGGGCCTTCCTTTTCTTTTGTTGTTTCCGTTTTGTCTGTTCCCGTCCCTTTAGCACTTGAATTCGGGGACCCTATTGTTGTTTTGTCTTCGTCGCAGCCTAGCTAGCTGTCCCCATAGCGTCGTAGTGGCTCGATTTTGGTTTCTCGCTATTCCTGCAGCTCTCCCGGTGCGGCACTTTGAACGGCTCGGGCTCGGGTCTTTCATCGGGCTCGGCTTGTGCTTTGTTTAAGCTATAGGTGGGCTGAACTCTTTAGTTATTTGATGGATTTATTCTTATGCACTCGTGATGAATCGAGATTGACGTGGAAGGCCTGACGGAGAGCTCGCCGTGAGCCTCATTGTGCGTGATTTGGATTGTAGGAGACTTTACCTCTTGCCGCCCTTTTGTCGGGGCTTGGCCGTGAGCCTCATCATGCGGTGATTTGGATTGTGGAGGCTTTACTTCGCTCGCTCCTTTGTTGTAACTTTGGCTCGCGAGCCCTTTTCTCCTGTTTGTAACCTCGGCCGAGAGCCTCGGTGAGATGATCGATGTGGTAATGGAATCGGCTTTCGCTATACTTGTCATGAAATTGATCGGATGAATTTGTAGGAGCCTCCCGATTTACTTGTAGGAAATAAATCGAGCTCCAAGCACTCGAAATATTTATTAAAAGTTTCATTTGGTGGAATTGATGCTTGGCTATGGCGTGCTTAGTCATTCATTCACTCTCTTATGTATCGGAAGTTTATCGATTCTCCTATCGTTATACATGAGTCCCGAGCCCGTAGATGAACGTACGGTGAGTCCGTGTTTCGGGAATCGAAAATTAACGAGGGTATTCGGAGTTCGGAGGAATCACGAGCGAGCGGTGCTGTAGTCTGGGCTTGGTCGATATCTTTATATATGTTTTACATGCTTTGCGCTGTCGTTGGGAAAAGGAGTGTTTTCTCCAGGTGGTCCAGTCCTCGTCCTCTCCGAGAGCGCCGATGTGCCTTTAGGTCTTTTCATAGGTCGTGTAAGGACGGTCGGTGAGTCCGGGATGATTTACTTTTCGATCGTTATCGGAAATCGGCTCACCTCTTTTACGAAGATTGTGTTAGGTGAACCGCTTTCCCTCGTTTCTTCCTTGTTCCCTCGTCCTCGATTTTCTTCGCTTCTTGGTTCGACGTCCACACCTACGGGGACGTGTAGGTGTGCACACATATGCCCCTTTGAGCTATATGTGGGCCATCAGCCGAGCGCTCGTAAGTGCGGTGGGGACAACGATAATATCGCATAGGGAAGACTACGAGAAAATCATAGAATGGCTGTCCGGTGTCGCTCGACTCGAGACTCCTGAGAGGGTAGAGCGTGAACTCACGACACTATTCGCCCGTCCTCGGGTTCCTACCGCCATGATGTCTAAAGATGTTAGTAGTCCTACCACCTATTAGGGTAGTCTACCCGCGGACTAAAATATTTTAAAACAAAAATACATACATTTGAAAAATACAAAAATTACCTCCACCACAACACGCCTACTTACGTATAACTTTTACTTCGTACGCAAACCCAAAATGAAACGTGTGAAAATTTACAAAGGTCGCATTACCATGCTATCAAGTCGAGCTAGTGCTTGCCTTCTATGAAAGTTCGGTTCAGTAGTCAAGACTGCAAGGTGGACATATAGCACGAGCTTCGAGTCCTCAACACCACTCGCGCTTACGGTCCTTTTTCAGATGCCCTATGCTTTCTTACGGTTCGCCGTGAGTTTAGCGGGATATCTGCGAGTTTCTCCTTTTAGTGTTTCACAGTTTCATACGACCGTTTTTGTGTTTTTTTACGAGGTTTTTATAGGATTTCTTCTCTTTTCTCGATTTTCTTTGCTTTCTTTCGGGTTTCTTTTTCTTTCTTTCGCCTTTTTCTTTTGGATTTATTCCCGGATTTGGCATTTTTGTTTTTCCTTCACGTACGGTGAGTACCCCTACTTACTCAGTGCCTTTCCTACTACGTTTACTCGTCCTTTTCGCACTAACGTCTTTTCTGCGTGAAACAATAAAACGAAAACAACAAATGCGGTAATAACGCGCCGCGGGTAGTCAACACCTACGGTACACTCAGAAGATCAGTTACTTCTTTATTTTATTCGTTTACTTGATTTACTTTTTAAGACGTACACTGCTTAACAGTAAGACGTGTTACTTTTCTTAAGATTGCTCGCTTAAGCACAAAGATATTTTACCTCGTTACATAGCGCATATTCCTGTTAGCGTACACTACGCTTTACTTTTCTTCGTGTCTACTCCTATTTAAGCATAAAGATATACACTATAACGACGTTCCTCGCTTACTCGTTTTATCGCTTTCTTCTATCACTACCTCTACATCACAGACACACTCACTCTCGTAATAAAAGCGATAATAAAAACGAAATAAAACAATTCGACGTCCACTTTAACCTAAACTTCAAATTTAAGTCGCGATCTCGCAACGACTGGAAGCTGGAGCACGTGTGGGCAAGACGGCCACCGTCAAGCAAGAACCTCGTGTCGACATCAACAAAACCAATCCTTAGATCTAAATAACAAGCCATAGGATTCGAGGTAGTCCGCCTACAGGCGACATAAATCCTCACCTATTCTTTTAGCCTTATGCGCAACCTTGTTGCGCAATATGTGCTCCTAACTCGTTTCGGATTCCGAGTCGTCGTCCGATACGGCGTAGAATCCTCCTATCTTCAAGTTATTCGCATAATCACGCGATTACGTAAACGTAATTCCTATAATTAATTTGCTAGGATTGAAACTAAATAAATTCATCTTTCAAAATTTAAAGTTCTCAATCATGGGATAGTCTGCAGCCATCGAGCTTTCTCTCGAGATCCGCGACATCCCCTACCTCTCTTTTCTTTGACTCTGGGAAATAAATGTTCTACATTTGTGTCTTTCACCTATTGGATTCCTTACCTCACAAATGTTGAAAACCCTATCTTTTGAATTCATGAAGATGAAAACCCCTGATCTAAATCGAGAGTTCTCTCAGGTGATTTCGGTCATTAGAGGGGTAATAAACTATAGGGGTTTGCCTCTATAGGGAGCTTTAACGACCCCGCATTAATATAAACCCTATTTAATTCTTTTGTATTAAATAGGAGAATTTGTCGATCCACATAAAGCGTTCGCAGACCATAACGGATGTCAGCGAGTTCAAGTTTATTCGATCGAGCGATATCGTCGTATGCGGTGTCTATTCTTCGAATAGATGCGTTATCTATGCTACGATGCGCTCGTTCATTCAAACTGCTAAACGAATGAGCTCCGTCCATTCTCATTCTCATTTTTAAAATTTAAAGTTTTACTTTCAAAACTAATACACAATTATACATATAAATTAAATTAAATCTTAAACGCACATTTCAGCAGCCGACAGTCACATCAGTGGCGCTTCGTATCTTTCCCTCTATAAATAAAGGCATTGTTGCCCCCTCATCACCTTTTTCCATTTTTTCTCGAAAACCTTTCTCCTCTTCCCGTTCATTCTAATCTGATGGAGAGAGAGTTTTCGCAAGAGACCTTTGGCTTGATTATTGTCGCTGAAGTCTTCGTTTTATCTGCGACAGAAGTAAAGGAGATTCAAGATCTCTATATTCTTTGCCTTTCAATCCAGCTTCGCCCGGTAGCCAGTCACGAGCATGATACAGATCGATTTGGTGCAGACCTGGTCTTCTACAAACACCAGTTTAAACAAAGTCTTTGGCTACCACTGTGCAAAGAGTTGCGGTTACTTTTCAACCGATATGAGATCATTCCTACACAAGTTCTTTTAAATTATGTGGAAACGATTATGAACTTCGTCCATTTCTGTTGAAGGATGAAAATTCCATGGATGATCAATTCGATCACTTATTCTCGTTCAGCATCGATCGGTATGACTAAAATCAGTTCGATTATTGGGCCATTCAACTCGATCCTTCTTCACATCCCAACGTTCAGTTATTAGGCCTCGAGAATAAAAAGGGGATTGAACGAGTAGTTCTCGATTGCTACCAATAAAGGTAGTTGGGGGGATTCACACCCTTCTAATGGAGTGCGGCGTGAAAAAGATAAGAGTTTTGCCCAGAGATCTCCGAGCTCATGGATCGTTGATCGAGGGACAATGGTTCTCTCTCTTCCAGTACCTTGATCCCAAGGTCATCAGTCATGTGATCCGACCGGATGGTGATGACACCACGATCGAAAATTGTGGGATGCCTCGGACAAACGCGAGGTGGCTCGGAAGAAGGCTGCTGCGGAGAGGACGACCCTGAAGAAACCACAAGGGGCAGGTACCTCATTAATACGCCTAACATATATAGTGTTTTTAAATGCATTTTTATATCTATTTTTTATGATATTGCACTTTAATGGAAGGTATATTTGTGTTTTTCTTGTAGGTATGATTAAAATGACTTACCATAATGAGAGGAGCAAAAAAGAATCAAATTTGAAGCAAAAAATGAAGAATGAAGAAAATTGGCTTCTGGCGCCTAAGTGTCTTACCCTTGGCGCATAAGCGCCACAGTTAAAAATTCGAATTAACTCAAATTTGACGTCATTTTCAATGGGTGTTTGAAGAATTTTTGGTTTAAACTTCCTTAATTTCTTTTAGGCGGCAGATTTAAATGAAGGGATGCATTCTTTGGTGGATACATTGAATCTGGACATGATTTGAAGAGACACCAAGGCACCTTTTGGAAAATTTTAAAAAGAAGACTTGAATATCACAAAAAGGTTTGTTGTTGGAGATGTGATTAATGTTAAGAGTGTTGTTTATGTTAGAGATTTATTGAGAGCACACATTTCCACTTCATCCACTTGTTTCTAGTTTTTATTAAGAGTATAATAGAGATTTGGCGTTAACGGAGTTGGGTGTCAATCTCTATTGTGTCTTGTAAGGGAAAAGTGAAGTTTCAAAGGAACTTCAAAAATCTTGTGGAGAGGATTTTCAAATAAGTATTTATCTTTGTTTTATATTTAGTTTTAAAGTAAGACTTGTGTTTTCACTATGATTTTTACTTTCAAATTAAGTTGTTATTGTGTTTTCTCCATTAATTCTTAGTAGTTTTTTTTATCTTTTCTCTTTTAAATGATGAAGTAATTAAATTATGGAAGGAAGTTGTGTGAGTTGTAATGATTCATTACCTTGCACTTCATTTACCTCTTAGTTTTACCAATTAAGATGTTAAAATTTGTTGGGAGATTATGTAAGATCCAATGCAGTATTGTCTCAATCAACAATTGGAAAGAATCACATGTAATTGTATGGATGAGAATCGTAGTTCATATTAGTTGGATACAAAACGCAAGATTCGTCTCAATCAACAATCGAAAGCAATCACACGTAATCGTACTACATGAGAATCGTAGTTCATATTACTGGATACAAATAAATAGAGAGATATGTTTTAATGGAGAAGAAAATTAGAGGACTTTAGAAGTGATGCGCTTAACGCCTCTTAATTTGGTTTCGATGTGAAAAAATTTGTTATGAGACAGTTAATTTCAAGTGGAGGGAATCGAGGAACTTAGAAGATGAGTATGAAGATCTTCCCTACCTAACCTATCTACATTATTTCAAAACTTCAAATTAACATAATTATTACTAATTCATTGAAAGAGGAAAAAGATATTTTATTCTAGTTTGCTTTCATACTATTTTATAGTTATGTTAACTTTAGTTGTTTGCTTTACTTTTTATTCAGAAAATTCTAAAAACAAATTTAAAAAATTTTATATCTTAAAACATACTTTAGAAAATCATTAAAAAAAAAAGTAAAGAGTTCTTTTTCTTATTTCTTTAAAATTTTAGACATTTCCCTGTGGGTTTGATATCTCGGGGCTTAATCAAAAAATTATATATTACTTAATAAACGATACGTATACTTGCGTACTATACCATATTATAAATAATTAAAATATATTTTTTATTTGTTTCAGAGTCAAGATTTTGGCATCTGTTGCAATGAAAGAGATAATATCATTAGAAAGAAATATAAAGTGAAAATCGTAACCATACATATTCGGGGATCAAGTTTTTGGCGTCGTTGTCGGGTAAATTTATTAAAATATCATTTAAAGAGTTTAAGAAAAATTAAGCTTTCACTTTTATTTGTTTTTTTTAGTGTGTTTTACTTTATCTTGTTTTATTATTGTGTATGTGTAGTTCAGATTCTGAGAGACTTATGTCTTACGATTCTGAGTTAGAGAGAATTATAAGAAAAATCAAAAAAACTAAAAATACAGAAAAAAGATAAAAATATTCAGGAAAAGGCAAATCAAAATCACAAAATGTTGAAATCCATCAAGAATTTAATCCTTTAAAAGATTATGCTAACCCTACAGTGGATGAACTTCACGGTAGTATTCAACACCCTATTGTAGCTGCTAATTCATTTGAACTTAAACCTATTATTATCCAGATTGTATCTAATAATCAGTTTGGGAGAGCACCATCTGAAGATCCTAATTTACATCTTGACAATTTTCTAGAATTGTGAGCTACTTTTAAATACGATGGTGTTTCGGACAGTGCTATTAGATCTAGACTTTTTTCTTTTTCACTGAGGGATAAAGCTAAGATTTGGTTAAATTCGTTAAGACTCTGGATCTATCGAACTCGATTGATTTAAGACAAAAATTCATTGCTAAATATTTTCCACCATCAAAGACTGCGAAGCTTAGAAATGATTTTACATATTTTTGTCAGTTTGAAGAGGAATCTATATATGAAGCATGAGAACATTTTAAAGATCTCTTAAGAAAGTGTCCAAATCATTCAATACCATATTAGTTAATAATTTAGACATTTTACAATGGATTAGTTGGATCACTTAGATCTATTAGCGATGCCGCTGCTGGTGATTCATTGATGTCTAAACAGTTTGTTGATGCTTATGTTTTAATTGAATAAATGACTAATAATAATTTTCAATGACCTTCTAAAAGGTTAAATTCTAAAAAGGTAGCCAACATTCATGAAAATGATGTTTTTGCGATGCTAACAAATCAAGTTGCAGCAATTTCAAGGAAGGTAGACCAACTTGGAAAGAATTTTTCTCAGTCATATCCCATGGTTGAAGAAAATTCATTAGGCCAAATTATTGATTCTCAAACTTCATCAGAAACTTAGAATATCATAAGTAAACCTAATAACCCAGATTCGAAAAATCACCCAAACTTTAACTGGAATATCAATAACCAGGGTGATAGTAATCAAAAATGGGGGACAACCAAATAAACCCATTGGGAAACTGGAACAACAAAGAGAATAATAATAATTATAGATCAACATATCCTTCAGGTTTTAACAATACTTCACAATTTAAGGAAAAAAAAGTTGTCTATTGAAGAAGTGGTATTAGAAATGAGAAATCAATTACAAAGTAAAGAAGCTACAATCAGAAATATTGAGAATCAATTGGGTCAGATTGTCAATTCATTAAGTAATAGATCCCAAGGAACGCTTCCTAGTAATACTGAAGTAAATCCACAGAAAAGACTAAAGAGCAAGTACAAGCTATTCAGTTTAGAATTGGAAGAGAGTTGGATGGTAGAGTTCAAAAAGAGACTGAAGTAGAGAAATAAGAAATTGAAACTAAAAGAGGACGCTCCGAAAGGTTTGGAAAGACCTATTTCTCCACCTAAGGTTGATTTAGAAAAGCCACCACCTCCATTTCCTTAGAGACTTTGACAACAAAAATTGAATAAGCAATTTTCAAAATTCTTGGAGATATTTAAGAAGCTCACAATCAATATTTCATTCGCTAAAGCTTTAGAACAAATGTCAAGCTATGTAAAATTTATGAAGGATATTATCAACAGAAAGAGGAAGTTTGAAGATAATGAGATCGACTATGACTTAATGAAGAGTGTAGAAGACTTATAATCTCGTAAAAAGCTTCCGAAAGCCTTAAAGATCCTGGAAGTTTCACAATTCCATGTGCAATCGGAGACGGATTTTATGGAAAAGCTTTATGTGATTTGGGTACAAGTATTAACCTTATGTCATTATCAATATTCAAAAGACTAGGATTACAAGAAATAACCCCTACTGCTGTAACTCTGCAATTAGCTGATCATTCAATCACATATCCTAAAGAAGTTATAAATGATTTTTTAGTGAAATGAGATTAATTTATTTTCATGTTGATTTCATTGTGTTGCATATGAAGGAAGATAAAAAGATACTCATCCATAATTTTAGGGAGACCTTTCCTAGCCACAAGCAAAGTGATGATAGATGTGCAAAAAGAGGAATTGAGGATGTGAGTTAATGATCAAACTGTTACATTCAATATTTCAAAATTAATGAAATATCCTACAAGAGGTAAAGATGATAAATGTTATAGGATGGATGTTATCAAATATTTGAGTGAATGTCATTTCAAGTCAACTTATAAAGAGAAATTTGAAAGTAAAGAACTGGAACATGACCCACTGAAAATATGTTGAGATTTCATACTTATTTTATATTGATTTTGATGATATTGCACTTTAAAGAAAAGTATATTTGATGTTTTGTTGCAGGTATATTGATTTATGGAGAGTAGAGCGAAAAGATGCAAAAAGAAGCAAATTTAAAGCAAAAATGACTAAAATATGAAGATTTGATCCAGGTCGCCAATGACGAGATAGACGGCGGAATTTTCCCAAGAGTTCAGAAAGTATATTACAAGGAAGGTTGCCGACAACGAGATCGAAGCCGCCGACAGCGGGCCTTATGAGAGAGGGTCCAAAGCCAAGTATCCTGAAGGCCTTGACAAACGAGATCGAGGCCGCCGACAACGGAATGAGTCGGTTCTCTCACGAGGTGCATTGAATGTGGACGATTTTTGAAGGGATGCTTCGGGAACTCTTGGAAACTCTTCAACTATTTTAAAAGAAACAATTTTAGGCCGAAATGGTTGTTGTCCAGGGGTTTTCCAGTGTCAGTGTGTGTCTGTTAGTGTCTTGTTTTCCCTAATAGTCATAGATAGTGAGTTCAACAAGTGTTATTTGTGAGGAATTCTTCGAGAAATTGTAAGAATGGAAGGAAAGTGAGAGATTTCTTCCTCCTTGTCGTTTCGAAGGAGAATTCACACGTGTCATAAAGAAAGAAGATATTCGAGAAACTTGAGCGAGTTCTTGGGAGAAATTTGAGATAAGTTGTATTTACTTATTTTAGTTTGTATAACTTTGTTTTTATATATGAAATCCAAGTTTTGTCGTATCTTCTCCGTGAAATCTGAGTAGTTTCTGTCTTTCTCCTTGTTTTGACATTTTTGTGAAATGGTAATTTGAATTAGATGTGTCAAGAGAATGCTAAAGAAGTGATAATCTTTGCACTTCAAACTTAATTTACTTTCAATCTAGCAAATTGATTTGTTAAAATATGTTGATTTTTACAACTATAGTGAAGATTACATCCGAGATTCAGGGAGGTCAAAGTCCTTGAAAGTAGTGTGCAAATAAATAGGAAAATATTATTTATCGGGCGTAGAATTGAAGATTTTAGAGTGACAGACAAATCCTCAATTCGGTCCTATCGTTTGGGTGCTAAGTGTAGATGTTAGCCCTCAGGCGAGGGGAACGTGAGAGCTCCGAAGTGATAGCCAATATCCTCCCAGCCTAGCCGCAGATTCAGTAACCAAGCATAAGATTAGTCAATATTCTATATGCATAGACCAAAGGGTAAAAAATATGTATGCTCCAATTTGACACAACACAGTTTTAAACTAATTCTAATTATTCATTCACTTAAATTTCTTAACAAGGAGAAGGATGCTTGCTTATATATTGAATTTCACTTTATTAGTAGAAGCAGTTAATTGTTAGTAAAATTAGTTTATTAAAATTTCATCTTATTTACGATTGCATATTAGTGATAGATAGGCAATTCGATTTACAAAGTTGTGATTTTGAATTGGTTTCTATAATCCTAGTCTGTAGTCTCTGAAATATCCATGTGGGAACGATATCTAGGATTCCATTAGAGCTCTGTATTACTTGAGCGATATGTATACTTGCGTTGAAAGATTAACTCTGCGATTATTAAAAAAAATCTATACACATTTATATCAAATTCTAGCAATATTAAGTTTACGCAAAGTGCGCGGAGTGGTTCAAGTTTTTGGCGCCGTTGCCGAGGATATATAACATAATTAGAGTAACAGACAATTTAGGACAATTAGAAAACCTTTTAATAGAATTTGCAACTTATTTTTATATTTTAGTCAACTGTTTTTCTGTGTACTGATTTCGATTGAATGCGTAAATTTGGATCAGAAAATCATATACCATACGATTCGGAATTAGAACGCACTGTTGGGAGAATTAGAAAACTGAGAAAAGAACCTAGAAATCCTGACAATCCTAACACCATGTAAACAACCACCAACGAATATAAAATGAACATCAATCTAGACCACTAAGAGATTACGCTAACCCTACATTTGATGAAATTCACTTAACTATCCAAAATACAGATGTAGCTGCTAATTCATTTGAGTTTAAACCTGCAATTATCCAAATGGTACAAAACAATTAATTTGGCGGAACTTCTAACGAAGATCCTAACTTATATCTTGCGAGTTTTTTAAACTTTATGCTACTTTTAAATACTGACGTAATGTCCGATGATCTTCGTCGACTTAGACTTTTCCTTTTTCACTAAGGACAAGGCTAAGGTTTGGTTAAATTCGTTAAGACAGTGATCTATTGAAGCTTGGGAGGAACTTTCACAAAAATTCTTATCAAAATATTTTCCACCATCTAAGACTGCTAAACTTAGAAACGATATCACATCTTTCAGTCAGTATGAGGGAGAATCAATATATGAATCTTGAGAAATATTTAAAGAACTTCTTAAGAGATGTCCACATCATGTTTTACCAGATTGGTTAATGATTCAAACTTTTTATAATGGATTAGTAGAATCTCTTAGATCCATCATTGACGCTGTTGCTGGTGGATCACTAATGTCTAAACCTTTTGAAGAAGTTTATGCTTTAATCGAAGAAATAACTACCAATAATTTTCAATGGCCTGCTGAAAGGATAAATCTTAAGAGAGTAGCCAGTATTCATGATTTAGATGCTTTAACTATGATAGTTTCTCAAATTGTTGCTCTTTCAAAGAAAATGTTCCAAATTGGATCACTATGACTCTTTACTGTATACTTTACTGTCTTCCTATACTATAGACCCTGCTGTCACGCTATACACCGTACAACCTTAAACATGTTTTCATAGGGTATTTAGGAGAACTACAACCATAGGGCCACCTGATTTGACATCATAACTTGCCACCCTAAAAAACTTAAACATGTCACGGCAAAGAGCTTGGAACTAGCACGGGGGCAGCACGGCCATCTTCAACAGCAAAACATGTCTTCACCAGCTATATCATTCATTCGTAATTGAACAACAATCCATAGGATTTTGAGGTTGTTCGTCTAGTGTGACATAAATCCTCAACTTCTCTTTGGGCCTTTGTATAGCTCTGTTGTACAATATAAGCCCCAACTCGTTTTAGGATTCCAACGTTGTCGTTTGTCATGACCAAAATTTTCAAATCTTCTAAGCTATTCGTGTGATCGTTTCACACAAATGTAAGCCCTAATGCAATATGAAACATTTAAATAATATCTCCCCTAAATTTAAGCCAAACCATAGGATAGCTTGGGAAGTCACCGAGGTTCGCCTCCGGATCTCCGACATCCCCTAGTTCTTCCTC
Organism: Papilionanthe hookeriana x Papilionanthe teres; assembly: GCA_022702705.1. Taxonomy (NCBI): domain Eukaryota; kingdom Viridiplantae; phylum Streptophyta; class Magnoliopsida; order Asparagales; family Orchidaceae; genus Papilionanthe; species Papilionanthe hookeriana x Papilionanthe teres. Next base: position 99,828,129 of record CM040423.1, read on the forward strand.
ATTTTGATCCTACAATAAAATGTTCCAAATTTGAGTCAATTCCATTTCACACCGCTTTGTCCGATTTTGTTGAAAAGTTCTGTCATTTTGACCTCCTTGAAGATAACATTTCCTGATTTTTATCGAGAGTTTTCTTAAGTGATTTCGGTCATTTAAGATGTAATTAACTATAGAGGTTTACCTTTATAGGAAGCTTTTCTGAACCCAGCTTAAAATAAACCCTATTTAATTTTTTATATTAAATAAAGTAAGCTTGTCTAAGAATAAAATGGTTTCAGCACCAAACGGACGTCATATATTTCTTAGTTTATTTGATCGAGCCTCACTCTCAAGTCTTGTGTTTATCTTTCGGGATAAATACGGGTCTTGAGTGTAGAATAGCTTCTTCCATTTAAACTATGAAAAATATGAATTCATGTTGATTTCATATTTTTCAAAAATTATATATATATATATATAAATTAAAACGTCTATCCGAAGCGGGCGACAGGATTTTGATTCCGATGACTGACAGCTTCCTGTGGGCACTCCACACCCAAAATAATGTAGACATTTACTTTCTTGCATATACTATTATTTTCATTTACTGTATTTACTTTACTACTGTTTTTCTTTATTGCACCTTGCTACTATCTTTTCTTTATTGCACACACTACTGTTTTCCTTTACTGTACAGTTTACATCTCCTCTACTGCTGTTTTTTCCTTACTGCACCTTCTACTGTTTCTTTTATTTATATGTATCATACCTTTTAAAATGGGAGGACAATAGCCTGGTTTTATAATAAATACCCCGCGGCAGGCCACTGACGCAATAATTGCACGTACACTTAAAACTTAAACCCGGGACTCAATACCGCTACGACATGGAGCACAGAGCAAAACTTTCGAGGGCGGCACGACAAAGATGCAGAGAACGGAGGAGGACAATCTACAACAACAAATTAAGTCTATATCAGCTAAACATTTCCTCTAGTTTAAACAACAAGCCGTAGGACTACGAGGTGGTCTGCCTAGCGCGACATAAACTCTCACTTTATTTGTTAGGCCTTTACATAATCGTGTTGTGCAATATAAGCTCTAACTCGCCTTAGAATTTCAAGGTCGTCGTTCGAAACGACGTAAATCCTCCTATCTTCTAGGTTATTTGCATAATCGGATATTATGCAAATGTAATTCATATAATTAATAATTAGCAAAATTGAAATTTAAATAAATTTACTTCCAAAATTTAAAGTCCAACAAAAGGATAATTTGGAAAGTCATTGAGGTTCGTCTCTATTCTGTGACATCCCCTAGTACTCACTCATTTGATTCTACACATAAATGTTCATATTTGGTCCTCTCTCACTTGACTTTTCTACACATTACCTTGAAAGCCCTAACCCTTGAATTCATGAATATACATAACTCTTATCACCATCGAGATAGGTGACTTCGATAATTTGAGAGGTAATTAACTATAAGGGCTTGCCTCTATAGGGAGCTTTAAAAACCCAAGTAGAGGAACTTGTTGGTCGAAATGAAATATTCGCAGACTAGAAGAAATGTCGGTAATTCTATTTTTATTTGATCGAGTCTTATCAACAAGTAGTGTCTATTTCTCGGGATAGATATATTGGTTGCAATATTGTGTTTGTTTAAACTGTTAAGTGAATAAGATCTGTCCATTCTCATTTTCCAAAATTTAAAATATTATTTTCAAAATCAATATATACATATATACCTTAAATTAAATCAAAACCATAATTTATAAAACTACATTTTATAGTTTTCAAAAGTAAAGTCATCCTTCTAACGGCCCACAGCCTTTCATGATACTGAATCAATCCCTGGTTGTGGGTCCTCATTTGACCACTCTATTTGTTGTGATGATCGGCAACATTATTATTGCGCGAATTATTTTTGTAACAAAGGTAGACAGGAAGTCGTGCGTTCTACTTCGGTTTCTACCCGCTACTCTGCGGTGGCCTCTTTCGGAGTGTCTGGTCGGAAAGCTTGGATTTTGGAGCGTTCTCATAAGCGCCGATGTATTTGTTGGCCGGCTCCAGTAGTTCGGTCAAACTCCCAGGTTCAGCAAGATTGAGGTAGAGGCAGAACCTCCGGACTTCAATCCTTGGGCCATAACGGGTTGCAAGTTTCTACCTCTAAAATTTATTTCTAAAAGCTCGCAACGAATGAGTGCATACTTTCATTAGATCCCTGCTTAAGTTGCCACAAGGATCGAGCAATCTTCTTAGGCCTTCAGGCACTAGAGAAATGAGTTGAAAAAGTCTTCTAAATTTCGCGAAGCAAGTACACCAATCGGTAGTGCGTTAAACCGTCTCAGAGCAGATGACCTCAACGTAGTGAAGAATAGTCCTCAATAGGAACACATCAATGATCTTTATGAAGCACATCAACGATTCAAAAGATGTCAGATGTTCATTGGGATCCGACGGTTACTAATAGGATTCCAAAGCTGGGAGTTTGAATTTCTCTGAAAATTCAGCTCTCGGCATTTGAACAGAAAAAGCGTTCTTTGGTTTGTCGCAACACTTCAACTCGCCCAAACTATTGTCTCCGCCATCAGGACTGGTCTAGTGTTGTCCTGGTAAAACACATCCTCAAATCTCTCTGGGCGTGGTTCAACCTCTCGATGAGTGTTTTGTGCTTCTCGCTGAACATGTTCTCCTAACGTCGTGTAGCTTCTAAGGGTGTGGCCACTCCAAGGACCTCTACAAACTGTCCTGACATCTAGTTCGTGATTTGAGTTCTCAAGTTACATAGTTCTCGTTGCATGAACTCTTCTACAAACTCACTCGTGCATCCTACATCCACTATGTCTCTCTGGTTGGCTTTCACCTACTGTTGTTGTGCTCCTTTTCATATTGACAAAATGGTTTCATGCTCACCGCATCCTAAAAGGATGTTGAATCCAAAAATGTCCGGAAAGTGCACTCAAGAAATAGAGAATCACAAAGAGAAGAGAAAGAGAAAGAGAAAGACTTATGAATACTAAATAGCACATAATCTTTATTCAAAAATTGAACCCCTATTTACAGACATTGGGGTATGGGTTTTAGAATTACAAGTAGGTCCACTAATCATTAGTCTCTGAGGGAGTACATTGCATGTGTCAGATATATTAAATGACAAGGGGCTTATTCGATCGGTGTGGGTCCTGGCGATTGATGGGCTCGCAACTGATCATTTTCCCTCGACCTGCCTAGTTGGCTTTTAGTTGACCTTCGAGACTTGGTTCGATCGATTAGCCTTATGCCAATCGTCAGACATTTTAGTTACTCAATCCTAAGACTTGGCTCCAAGGGGCTCTTCTTGATCTAGATTTTATCGAACGATCGGCGTATTCCTCCGTTTGAACGTCATTTGACTTGATAGTTGAATTGCTTGGAGATTCGTGTTGACATACCTTTCGTATACATTATCACATTTAAATTATTGCTTGTGCTAACTATTTACAATAAGAATATTCATTCACTGATAATTATTTTTTATATATCTTCATTACTGAAAAAAATCTCTTTTGTTATATATTCTTTTATGGTACTACGATGACAATTCAATAAAGATAAAATTCTTTTCCTTTTAAAGTTAAATTAATTCTAGCTAAAATTCTTATAATGTTTTAACTAAAGCTCATAGAAAATTATGTCATCAACTACTAAAAAACAAGCACTAGCATACCTTGAGAATCTTTGCTTCCAAGGATAGGTGTTATGAGAGTCGAAATTGAGTCAATTATTAACATACATATCTTTCCACCATTGTGTACTCTCTGAAACAAATACAAAATCTCAAACACAGTAGCAAAACAATAATTTTTATAATGAATAAACGGAATGTTTAATTTATTAACCTGCTTGTTTGATGTGCTCTCAAGCTCATGCAATGCATTCCGCAGGGAAAATATATCAAAAACTGATTGACAGTGTATACAGTTCATGATCATCTCAATCCTTCTGTCACGGCCCTAAAGTTAAGGAAGAATATTGAGATTATAAAAAAGCCAAAATAAAAAGGAAAAATCAATGAGATTGGCATCAATTCATGAATTTGGCCATTACCACAAGGAACCACATCAATGTTCAAGACCAAAAAAAAAAAACGTAAGGCAAGCATTGAAGTAAACCTCAGTGTCCGCAGGCCTGCAAATTTGATTTACAATGGAAGCAATGCGATTTGGAGAAAAGGAGTTAGATGAATCCAAGAAAACAATGGAACCACAAAGCCTGAAGGCAACATGCGAAGCAATATACAGGCAAATCTGCACATTAATGGATGGCAATAAGATGACAGAACTGATTAAAACCAAATCTCCAAACTATCACTACTAATAACTAATTATTTTTGCAAAGCTTAAAATATAAAAAAAAATGGAGCTTTTCACCTGTGTCTTTCCGGACGAAGAAGGACCGACAATTTCAGTCAACTGGCCCTCACGCAATCCTCCACCAAGAAGTATGTCAATCCTGGCAGCTCATACAACCCAGAGTTAATAGACATTCCATGACAAATTATTATAAATACAAAAGCTCATTTAATTTAAGAAGTCCAGTCATAGATGATTTCTGCTTAGCATACCCTTTACACCCGGTAGGAAGATATCGTTTATTTGTCAGCGCATCACCGAGTAGTTTGACTCCATTCATACATCGCGGGCATTTAGACTCAAAAGTTGAAAGAGTCCTATTAGTTCCCTACATTCACAAATCATATATGGTTTGAGTTGTTATAAATGATCCATACCAATTATTCAGAAACTAGAGAAAAATAGAAGAATGGGCAGAACTGGCACTGTGGCACTGTCGCAGAGGAAGAAGCAAAGCAATCCAGATAGTGCGAGGAGGAGAGAATGAAGGAAAAGAAGATAATTTGTGTCAATTTTTTTAATCAACAAAAGGAATGAACATGAATAACAAACACAAATGGTTGAACATGGTCAGGGACTTGTGACTGGATTTAGTCATAGAAAATGTCCAAATAAACGGTGAAGTCAATTAAATTTTGACTTTTAACATCACTGTGTTATTCAGTTGGCACTGAGATCGCATATAACTACAGATCTGGCACAAACCTCGATCAAGCCTATAGGGGTCTAGTAAGAACCTACGAGGTCAAGAATCATGGCTCAAGGAATAAACTAATAATTTTTAAAATTTTAAATATAAAAAAAGGGCTGCCTAATGAATTAATAACTTCAAAAGATCGATGAAACCACAAGTGCCATTTACAATTTACAACTTATGACGTTCATACAAGACTACCAACTAAGAAAGAGAGGATCATACTGCTTTAAAGCAATCCATGCAGGCTTCAAACACATCAAAGTCTGATATTTCAAGCTGCTAACCCCACCATCCTATAATCTTTCAAGTCCTTCACACTTCTCTAGCCAAACCATGAATGTTGTCTTCTCCCTCTAGAATCAACCATGCATGCAAGCCCACGTGAGCTGTGGGCATGCCATGAGCTCAAGAAGATGTTATCCTTCTTCCTCACATATTTCACATATCATTCATTTAAGGTTTTATATTAGATCTCGATATCGAAGTCTTCTATGCCAAGCCTTCATGATTAATTACAAATTACCTAAGTAACTAGCAAGGATTTCGGATTATGCATAGAGAATCGATAGAGATGATTACTCAACCTGACCAAGCTTCCATGATTTTTTAATCTCAGTCAAACTTTTTACACCCAATCTACCAACGACAAAAGATCAAAAGACCTATCATCCAATGAGCTCAAACAAGAGCCAATGACTGCTTCCTATGTGATACCAAGTAAATCAGCAAGATAGTTACTTAACGTTATTCATCTCCGACGATACAAATGTGAATCATTACATGCCCACCTTTATAAATACAAATGGTACTGAGTTCTCGTCATTGATCACTAGATTTTATAGTGAACTAGATTTAACAATTTCAAATTGAGATTGACTTAAACGCATAAAACATGATTGAAGAAGATTTAAAGGTGCTTTTACATTAATGTCTTTGGCTCAAAGGCTTCGAGTAACTTATTAAAGAATTCAAATATAGGCCCTAAATATAGAATAAAAAGGGAAGTACCCTAAGGCATACGAGAGGAATGATGTAAGGTGCTAAAAACATTCTTTGAGATTACAATCCACATCTTACATTTAACTCAAGTCCATTCTCCAAAATATTCTAATGAGACTAGCATCACATGGTAGAGGATCGGTTGGTGTATCCACAATTTGCCTCAAGTAATCCTGAGTTGGCCTGAACACTGGATAGAACACAATTGATTCAAGGAAAAGTATGAAAACACTTGTAATTTGGTTGGTAAAACTTGGTGAGAAGTTGGCTTTCAAAAGGCACATGATTCCTGATTTTGAGAAATGAGAGGCTTGAACCTTAGTGAGAAAATAGATTGCAATGGGTCTTTTGTAACGTAATTAGAACAAATGATTCAGTTAAAGCTCCTGTTTATATTTAAGCAATCATTTAGATGAATGTTCTAAGCATGCTTATGATGGTTTTTTTTTTTTTTTTTGCATATTGTTTTTTATTAGACCTTGTTTATTCGAGATTCATAGTCTCCTTATGTTGGGTTATGCGTGAGGCACAAAGCTTGTTGGTGGATTATAAAACTCCTTATGATAGTGAATGTAGAACTCTTAGTTGTGCAATAGTAGGAATTGTGAAACTATTCTAGAGATCCATTGGATTTATGTAACTTATAGGGTATTCTGATCGTATCTGTTAACTATTTCTAATCATTTTTGTTCTATCATCGAAGCTTCAAGATGCCCCTTATTCTGAATTTTCTATTGGTTCTTGATGGTCATGCTAGTGGTGTATGGGAGGTTTTATGTGATGAATTTTATAAAAGAAATATATTTAATTCACATAACAAAACTTTATTTCATGAATAAAATTCTTTACCATGAATGGAGAGGCTTCCTTTCTTCACCAATTCAGAGATTTCAATCTTTGATCCAATAATGAGTTCAAAAAAGTTCATGAGAAATTATCTCTTTATATATAATGCTTGGTTTTCTAGTGGTTTCTTTTCCTTTTTCTTTCTTCATTTTTTTCTTTCTTTTCGGTTACTAGATGACAATGACATTGTCCACGATCAAATCTGATAGCACTACCGCTACTTATGAAGCAAAATATGTTGCAACAACATCACACATATGCCAATGATTTAATTAAGGAAATTATTCGAGGAAATACATCTATCATTGAAGGAGAAATCACATCAATATTTTCAATGTCATCTCTACATTCATAAGCATGAAAAATAGGAAGAAGTGATGATTTTTAACATCATGAAATATGATCAAAATGTATATGTCATCACCAAAACACTTGTGCAAAATCTATTTCATAAACTCAATGACCTTCTTCGACTGGATGACGATAAAAACTAAGTTTAAAAGGGACTTAAACAAATAAATCCAACATAATTCTACTTTGAGAATTATAATTGATAGAATTTTAAGCATCATTTTGCATTTATCAATGAAGGTAGATCACACATGTATGGAATATATAAAAAATTGTTATGAATGTGCCCTTGGATAAATTTTCCATAGATGTTCATTTGGAGCTGTATTTTAACTAGAAATCCCCATGGAGCTTATAAATATACCTATGATACAATTTGGAATGACAAGCATAGTTATTTGAATCTAAAACTCCTATAAAATACATTCATATTTCATTTTCCAAATTTGATCAGTCATTTTTCTCCCCATTTCCATAAATCTATAGTGTATTAATTAGAAAGCATACCATCTAACATTACTTAATCATGAATCATATTTTACTGCATTATCCACTATTCATAAACTTGAAATGCACAAAGATATTCCTTGAAGTTTATCATCAATTATGACAATTATAAGTATATAATTGGTGTGAAACATGAGATTTATGGAATTCAAACAAGAAGATAGGGTAAGGATGGCATCATGTTGACTTCTAGCAAGCAAAACATGGCTCTAATTTTCTAGCCTAGTTTTTCTTGAAATCAACTTAAACTTGGGGGTCGTTTGGGGCCATGTTTTTAGTGTAGTGAGGTATGGGACCACAACTTCGTCAGTTTGGAAGGCGTTTTCCTCATAAATGCGGGCCGCAGGTTTAACCATGTGGCCCACGTTAATTCAATTTTTATTTCCACGGTTGCCCTCCCTTCCAAGGTTGCTTTCCCTTCCAAGACTGCTCTCCCTTCTGCGGCTACCTTGTTCCTCCGTGGCTCCCTCCACTGCCCTAATTTCTCTTCTCTCGATCCCCTTGTATCTGTGGCTCTGGTGGCTAAGGGTTGTTTCCAATTGCTTCTTGTTGGTTGTGAGTGTTTATTTTGATGACACTTACATACTTCTCCCTCTCTTCTCTTTTCTCCCACTCGATTTGGTGATTTTCTGCACTCTGTGTTCTGTGCAGTGGTTCACTTTCTTCGGTTGGTGATTATTGCAGTGAGTTTTTATTCTCTCTTTCCTTGTCCCTTCTTTTGTTCAGCTCAATTTGGTGGTTGTGCGAATTAAGGGCTCTGTGCAGTAGTCCCTCTTCTACCTCTCCCCTCTGTCCTGGTAATATTTGTCTTTATTATTAGATGGCTTTATGATTATGCAAATGCTACTATGCAATGGCTCTCGATTTGGTTGTTGGTTTCATCTCCCTGATTTCACTGTTTGCTCGGCTTGGTGGTTTTCGGTTTGATATGCTCGGTTGATGATTTTGATACTTCATGTTGCATCCATGATGGATTTGGTTTATGATTTTAAAGCATGGTGCTTTGCGATTTCAATTGGGTTTTGGTTTATTCGGTTTGTGGATGTGTTATATTTTTTTGGTTTTATTCGTATAATTACATACCATCAACCCAAAGGATGATTTTTGTCTAGCTCTACCCGGTATAGTTTTGATATTTGAGTGATAATTTGAGAAATGCATACAAGTTGGTGGTAATTATTGGAATCGCAATGTTTCGGTTGTTGTGTATTTTATGAATATGAATTAGAATTTTATCAAATTTTGATATTTGAGTCAGAATTTGAGAAATGGATGATAGATGATAGTGGATTTGTTAACAACAATGTTTCGGGGGCGGAGTATGTTTTGTTTCGGGTGCTTGATTTGTTGCTAGCAATGGTTCGGATGCCCTATATGTGTTATCTAAAAATGAAAAATATGGAATGGGACTATCTTTACCTTTGATGTTCGTGTGAGAGTTTGGGAAATGATTGAAAGAGAGTATTTGATTTGTTGTTAGCAATGTTTCGAGTGCCCTTGAATGTGTATCTTAAAAATGAAAAGTATGAAATGAGCCTTTATCTTTAGCTTTGTTGTTTGAGTGAGAGTCTGAGAAATAGCTGAAAGAGTGTTTGATTTGTTGTTAGCACTATTTCGGGTGCCCTTGTATGTGTTATCCTAAAAAATAAAAAAAATGGAAGGGGCTTTTATCTTTACAATTGATGTTTGAGTGAGAGTTTGAGAAATGGCTAAAAGAGGGTGCTTGATTTGTTGTTAGCAATGTTTCGGGTGCCTGCATATGGTATCCTAGCAATAAATAATATAGAATGGGGTTTTATTTTTACCTTTGATGTTTGGAGATGGTGTACGTTGGTTTGTATGTGGTGGTGGTGGTATTGTGTTTATATTAAAGAATGTGTTGGTGGTGGTTGGTGTGTGATTGTGTTTGTATTAGAGGATGTGTTGCTGGATGTGTATAGGTGGTGGTATTGCAGAGATGGTGGTTGGTATGTTGTTGTGTTGTATTACAGGATTGTTGCTGGATGTGTAGAGGTGATGGTGTTGTGGTGGTTTGTGTGTGATTGTGTTTGTGATTGAGGATGTGTTGGTGGATATGTAGAGGAGATGATGTTTTAGAGGTGGGGTGATGTTTGATTGTGTTTGTGTAGAAACGTTGGTGAGTGGACATGGTGGTGGCTGTGTTATCGATGTGTTGGTGTGTGGAGGTGCTTGTGTGTAGAGGTGGTGGCAGCGGTGATGTGTAGGTGATGTTGTAGGGTGGTGTGGAGGGACATTGATGATGAAATTGGGGCATTCTTTCTTTGATTTATGATATTATGGCATTCTTATTTATGTTAATTAGTTTTTTTTTCATGCTAGTAATACAATGGTTAAGCAAAAGAGGCCAGTTCATCTACAATGTGGGATAAAGGGACAATTAATATTTTGCAACTTTTTACCTCAACGAGGTCGAAATAAGAAATTGTCCGACAACCTACTTCAACAAGGAAGACTAGCAAAATACTATTCGAAAATTCAAGGAAAATCCAGACAGAGAATATGATAGAATGCAGTTAAAAAATAAAAAAGATCAGCTAAAGAAGAATTGAAAAATCTGAAAGGAATTGGAGTGAGGATCAACGGGCTTGAGGTGAGATTTGATAAAGCGAGTTGAGGCTTCCGAGGAGTTGTGGGCAGAGAAACTGGTGGTGAACATTTTTGAAATATCGTTTATATTTATCAATTTTTAATTTGTTTTCAAATCCAATATGTTATATGAATTTGTGGGTGGTGTCTGCTGCAAAAAAATTTGAATATAGTACAATCAATCTTGAGCTAAAGGAGAAGTTGGATCTCATGTTTGGAGGTGTCGTGCAGACAAGGAACAATGCATGTGCTTCTAGTGAGGCGGGGTTTAGTGGCATCCCTGGAAATTTGGAAGCTGACCAAACAAGTAGTTCCATTGAAGGCCCAAGCCCAAACCTCCATGAAGTTGAGTTCACGAGCCAGTCAATGCATCCCTGGGATGAGAAAAAAAAGAGAGGGAGTTATTTCCTTAGAAGTCAGATCTCAGTTGGTGGTTTCATACACCAATGACCACGGCCCATCACAAGCAATATCTGTCCAGTAGGTTATGCAAATTATGGATACAACTTCTAAAATTTATGAGGACATGTTACTGTATTTGTTCTCTATGAATTTGCTTGAAGATTCGACCCAGGAGAGATTTTCATAACAAATCTCGCTGACCGTGTTGGGGCTTACCTACTTTACTTTCATGGGAGCAGTAACATTTTAGGGATACTTTTTTTTAATTAAATTCTTGTGGAACATTTATATTTGTTTTTTGTTTTTCATGATGCTTTAGATATTTACGCAACTTTATACATGCCACTTCACTAGAGAGTTTTTCATTCCCCATAATGTTTCTTATTTACTTCTGTAATATTATTTGTTTATATTAGTTATGTTCGTAATCATATATAATTGTAGTTTCGATATCGAAATACATGGATAAACTAGAAAAAGACGCAGAACTCCTGCAACTGCAGTATGCTTGATGTAACATAGAATGTTCTCCTTGCATGACATCCTCATACGTTAGCAACAAATGGGTCGTGGAGTTGCTTATAAGTCATCCAACGAGATTTAACAATATGTTCTGCATAACACAAGCAATATTCACCGATCTGTTGGAGGGACTACACATAAATTATGAATTTCATGATTCATCCAGAACGACTTCACTAGAGGTGTTAGCAATAACCCTCTACATATTATCGCAAAAATGAATTAATGCGAGCTGTGAAGAGATTTCAACACTTCTCCAAAACGATTTGCAATTACTTCTTGGTAAGGTTGAATGCAATTCTAAGTTTTCTTGACAAGTCATAAAACCACCACAGAAATTTCACATAATGCGCGGTATATGTCATACTTTAAGGTAATTTCTCATATTTATTACATTTAATTTTCATATAATTATCGTAATTACGTGACCCTTTGTTATCTTTCTAAAATCGTAATTAGAGCAATCAATGGAAAACATGTTGATACACGTGTTCCAGATAATGAGATAATCGCATTCATTGGCTATTGTGGGTCCCCGATGTAGAATGTCCAGATAATGAGATGATCGCATTCAACATGTGTTTTATTTGTCATTGTCGGTTGGGAAGGCAATGCACATGACAGTTGAATTTTCAAATCTGAAACACTGAATAAAAAATACAACTTCTCACATCCACCAAAAGGTTCGCTTTAGACTGAGGTACTCTTATATTATTTTTTTCCTTCAGCACTAATTATTTAATTCACATCAAGTAAATACAATTTGGTCGATAATGGGTATTCGCTACAGCGAGGGTATGTCAAGTCCTATCTTGATTTGAGATACCACATACCTAATTTGGAGTGAGTCAGTAATGTCACGCAGGACAGGAAAGAAATATTTTATGAAAGACATTCATCCTCACGCAGTGTTATTAAAAGAATTTTTTGTGTTTTAAATAAGAAATGAGTTATAATTCGCGATGTCATCTTACCCATTTCTCAAACAGGTGCACATTGTAATTATCACGATAGCTCTCCACAATTATATTTAACGGCATATTTCCCACAACGATAACGACTTTCATAGGGCGGATGAGGATCATGAACAAGTACCTGTCGGGGCATATGAGTACCCTCTTAGACAGTCTTTCTCACAGGCCGAAAATAATGTTCCCAAGACCTGCACTAAAAACGAAGAAGGTGCAAGCGAGATAACAGAGTTGAGGAAATAAATTACGAATGCAATAGTTGGAGGGTAATTGGAGGGAATGTTAGTTTTTATCATATTATTAATTGTAATGGTTATTGAAGATATTCACTTTTTATTATATACGTATTTTATATGGTTCATGTTTATCCCTGTTCCATATACATTAGATATACACAATTTTAATTTTTTATGCAATTTGTATGTATTTTTTTCTTTACATTTTTTTTTTATTTTGATGAGTTTTGGAGGTATATGATGAGATGTTTGACCTTATAGGTTCTTTTGGATAGTCTGTATATCATTATTGGTTGGTATCACATGTGAAATCCTAATGAAGACAAACAAGTTCCTTTCTTTTTTGCGATGCTAAGGTTTTTTAGTTCCTTCTAGAAGGTCATTTTTTGGTGGTATGTATATGTGACACACACGAGTTTGATATTATATAGGTTAAAAGCTACCAAAAACTTTTTTTATAAGATTGTTGTCTTTTTGTAGTGACATATTTGTTGATTTATATAATGAGTTCTCTGAGAACTCACAAAAGCAAAAAACTATAAATAATTACTTTTGTTAAATTTTACTTTGTGTAATATCAAATGGAATGTTTTCTTAAGCATTCAGGAAGAATGAACTCAAAGATTTCTGATATCTCCTAAGGATTGCACTGCTACTGTGGACTTTGAATTTTTCTGCTAACTTCATGTCAGTCACACAGCTACGGGAGATAGTTTTACAGGCGCCCACGGAGAATCACAAAAAATTGTGACTATTTTCAATGGGCATATAGGCTGGGAGATTCTACCACCGAGAGTATCTCTAGAGAAAAGCCTAGCTCATAAATACACTACATGTATTCTAAAAATAATATTATCATATTATTGATTATTGCTTTAATAGTCTTTTTCTTAATTTTAGTAATCATGTTACTAACTGTTAAGTGAAGTGCTACCATTATTATGTAATATTATACACTGGAGTTTTACTTCTAATGCATAAAATGTACTGGTATAAACAATTTCATTGCAAACAGCATTACTATATAGGGGCAAAAACGGCAACAGCAAAGTTGTTTTCAAACTGCAAAAACAAACAGACAGTCAACTTATCCGCAGTTGCTTCTGCGTAGCAGCTTTCTGTGATAACTACTGCGTAGCAAATTATCATTAAGCTGCAGCTGCCCCAAACAAACCCTTAAATTGTGTTTTAAGTTGAGACAGCTTGACTTCGCATGAATTACTTCTAGGTCCACGCAGAATCAATATGAGCTAGTTCAAAATTATTAATGTGTGTCCCAAATGCTTGGACTAAAATTCAATCAAGTCAAATGACTCAAAATTAAATCGCACAAAAGTATGATAATAGTTTAGTTTTCACATGATATTAAAACATATAGGCTTCTTCTTCAATGTTTTTCATTGTTAGTTGAAAGTGAGATTGTGTTTAATCACATTTGCAACAATTTAAAGTCTTTTGCTGCTTGAAATCTCAATCATGTGCATGACTTTCTTGATTTTTAATTCTGCAATTAATTCTAAAGTCCAAAGTACATTTGTTTGAATTGGAGTCACATTTTTCTAGTTTTTATCAAAGGTAATCCACATCATTTTGGACTAATAGCTTGTTTTCTGGGAGTTATATGCATGGCGTTATTTTATGCATCACACATTAGATCAGTAATAGAAACCATGGATTCTTAGATATCCTGCATTATTTTTTATATATCCGTTCTCCCTTCTAATCATTTGTATTAATTATATATTCCCACCACTATTCACTCGCACACAAGTAATTAAATATTCATGAGGTTTTTCAAAAATATAAAGTCAACCCGAATTAGTATAACAACATTTAAAAAAAACATTTGCAAGCAGGGTTTAAAAGGAAACAACAAAGACAATATTTTCTATTACATCAAAACTCGTCATGCTTACCTTGGGGGATGCTCTAAGGTCTGTCTCATCATTAGTAGAAACTTCTAACAGTGAGGGAGAATTAACAGGAGCTTTGTCTGCTGCAGAATGCCACAAACAAAAGTTCGATAAAAAAAGGAGTATATGCAATGATTGAGGCTATCTTTGCAGTAACATTTCAACAGTGAAGGCAACTATTGCAAAAGTTCATAAATTACCCCTTTCCATCATTTATACAATCAATACATCAGAATAGATCCCAAAGTTACAAAGTACAGTAACAGGAGTACTGCAAATTGGGTGATCATCAATGGTTTCACGTTTTTGGTCGTAGTTCATCGATAAGTAAGGCTTTATATCAACCAGCTCCAAAGTTCTATATTGGCATCGTAAAAATGGCCTTGAATGTTGGAGCTCAATTACTTAACTCCTCTTAAAGGTCATCTTCTAGTTCCATCCTCCGCTTAAAATCACTCTACCAAACTGATTGTCCATTTAAAACACTTATCCAGATCATGTCACATAAGCTCATGGTATGTCCATAAAACATAAAACTATGCAGTAAGGTCTAACAAATGATGCAACCCTAGTAATGAAGTACAATTTAGAAAGCACAAAAAAAGTATTCAAAAGAGATCCAACAATAACTTAAGTATTTGACCAGACAATGTAAACATATTGTTTGGCAAATGTTCAAATGGTTTGCCAACACAATCTTAGTTTGTAGACCAAAATCTCCCACTCTAAAAAGCAGGTATGGCAAACCTAACCTTGTTAGGAATTATTTTGCTTATTTTCACACTTTTAATTAGGCCACATTTTTGCATATAGACTGAACATCTATACAAATATCAATTTCCATTGATTACAATAATGTCTTGTAGAGAGATAAATAAAAGATAAAGATGATGACTCAATTACTATAACACACAAAGAGCACAATGAAACCTACTAGAATTAACTCACAGGTTGAGATTAAAAGCATTGATTAAGAAATAAATAACATCTTGTGTAACCAGTCATATTATATTCAAAATTGGTGATAGAGCTATACTTAAACCCATGATGTATACAACAACAACAACAATCACAACAACAAAGCCTTAATCCCACTAAGTGAGGTCGGCTACATGAATCCTTTTTCTCCATTGCATCCTATTTAGTGTCAAATTTTCATTTAATTCTAATAAATTAAGATCATTTTTTTTATAGTAAGCCCAAGTCTTCCTTGGTCTACCTCTGTCTTTCTTAACATAAGTTCAATTTAAAACATCTACTCTCCTAATTGGATTATCAAGTGGTCGACATTTAATGTGACCAAACCATCTAAGGCGACTCTCTCTAATTTTATCTGTCACTGGTGCAACAACAACCCTATTACAGATATATTCATTTCGAATTTTGTCTCTAAGTGTAAAGCCACTCATCCACCTAATCATTCTCATCTCGGCAACACTTAACTTAGCATTATGCTTCTCTTTTAAAGGCCAACATTCAGCACCATAGAGCATTGCAGGTCTCACCACCATCTTATAAAATTTTCCTTTCAGTTTAAGCGGAACTTTTCTATCACACAATAGGCCGGACACACTCCTCCACTTCAACCAAGCAACCTGAATTCTACCATTAACATCCCCATCTATATCACCATAGCTTTGAATAATGGACCCAAGATATCTAAATAGTTCGCACCTTTTAATAATTTGATCACCCAAAGTTACACTTTTGTCACTAAAGCTACTATTACTAAAATTACATTCCATGTATTCAGTTTTAATTCTACTCAAACGAAGATCTTTAGACTCCAATGTAGACCTCCATAATTCAAATTTTTCTTGGGCTTTTTCTCTCATATTATCCACGAGGAGAATATCATGAGCAAAAAGCATACACCAAGGTACATCCTCTTGTAAATTTCCAGTAAGAACATCCATAAATAAAGTAAAAAGATATGTGCTTAAAGCCGATCCCTGATGTAAACCAACAGAAATAGTAAAAAATTTGATCAATCATCTTTCAGTTCGAACACATGTAACAACTATAGTATACATATCTTTAATGACTTGAATATAAGTCATATCAACACCTTTCTTCTCAAGGACTCTCCAAAGAACATTTATAGGAACCTTATAGTAAGCTTTTTATAAATTAATAAAAATCAAATGTAGATCCTCCTTATTATCTCTGTACTTCTCCATCAAACCTCTCAATGAATGTATAGCTTCCATAGTAGACCAGACCGGCATAAATCCAAATTGATTATGAGAAACTTTGGTAATACGTCTTAACCTACGTTCAATTACCCTCTCGCATAATTTTAAAGTATTGACACATCAATTTAATTCCTCTATAATTTGCACTCTTGTGCATCCCCTTTATTCTTAAAAATGGGGACCAAAATACTCTTCCTCCATTCCTCAGGCATCTTTTTAGTTTTTAAATTAATGTTAAAAATTTTAGTAAGCCACGAAACCCCCAAATCACCTAAACGTTTCCACACTTCAAATGGGATATTATCAGGTCCTACAGACTTTCCACCCTTGGTTTTCTTTAAAACTTCCTCAACTTCTTTTCTACTAATGTGACGGTAAAAATGAAATGTTTTATTATTATTAACGATATTAAGATCACTCAGGTCGATCGTAATTTCAGAATCTTCATTAAAAAATTTATCAAAATAACTCACCCACCTATGTTTAATATATTTTTCTAAGAAATCACTTTTATTTCATCTTTAATACACTTAAGTTAAATCTTTACTTTTCTTTTCTCTTTGTTTGGCTAGTTTATACATATACTTTTCACCATCCTTGGTATATAACCTATTATAAAGATAACTAAAAACAGATTTTTAAGCATCACAGATTATTCTTTTGACTCCCTGCGGACCGATTTATATTTTTCCCAGTAATCTACACTTTTAGAATTAAACCAATTTTATAACATAACTTCTTATATTTTATTTTTTCTTACACATTATTAATCAACCACCAACTATTTTTATTTATAGAAATTTTTTCTTTTGATTCTTCAAGTACATCTTTTTTCACTTTTTTAATAGTATTAGTTATTTTTCTCACATAACATTTGCATTTTCATGAACATCTCAAATGTTTAAATCTTGAATTTTACTCATAAAAATAATTGTATTTGTCTTTTAGGTACTCCCATCTAATTCTACGATGTTGAATCCTAGTATTCAACCACCAACTATTTTTATTTATAGAAATTTTTTCTTTTGATTCTTCAAGTACATCTTTTGTCACTTCTTTAATAGTATTAGTTATTTTTCCCACATAACATTTGCATTTTCATGAACATCTCAAATGTTTAAATCTTGAATTTTACTCATAAAAATAATTTTATGTCTTTTAGGTACTCCCATCTAATTCTACGATGTTGAATCCTAGTATTTTTTATTTTACAACTCTTCATCTTAAAATCTATAACTAATAATCGATGTTGAGTACTTAATTCCTCACTTGGAATGACCTTACAATCCTTACAATCTCGACGATCTCTTTTTCTCATAAAAAAATAATTAATTTGTATTTTATTAGATTCATTCTTATAAGTAATAAGATGTTCATTTCTTTTCCTAAATAAAATATTAGTAATAATCAGATCATACGCTAAAACAAAATCTAAAATGATTCCACCTTCTTAATTAATCATTCTATAACCGTAGTCACCATAAATATTTCTGAAATCTTCTATCATTCTATCGACATGTCCATTTAAATCTCCTCTAATAAAGTTTTTTTTCTTCAAGTGGTATCAAGTGTATTAAGTCTTCTAAATCATTCCAGAATTTATCTTTAGAGCTTATATCTAAACCAACTTGAGGAGCATAAGCACTTATAATATTAAAAATCTCAATATCAATAATAATCTTAAGTGCTATAATTTTATCTCTAACTCTATTAATTTTTACAACATTATCTTTTAAACTCTTATCTATAATAACACCTACACCATTTCTAGTATGACTCTTACCAGTATACCATAGTTTAAAACCTAAGTTATCAATCTTCTTAGCTTTTTCTCCAACCCATTTAGTTTCTTGAATACATAAGATATGCATCTTTCTGGGAATCATAATATCAACAAATTCCAATAATTTACTATTGAGAGTACTATATTCCAAGATCATATCCTAATAATAATATCATGAACTAACTTCTTTGCCCGCATCCGTCCATAATGTGGGAACTCTAGCTCATTTGACACTACACCGGGGCGCCGGTGTAGCGGCCCTTGCACACTTTCCACTGTATTCAGGTCATAGAATGCGTCGCTTCAAGGGGATGCCCTAGCATTTACACAATGATCAAAAGGATTCAAGTCATGATTTTTTTCGACAAGTTTTATGATGGTTGTCGACTACCTAACGCAACCCTCCACTTTTCACATCCGGGCTTCGGACCAGCAACGGCACTGTCAAATACCTATCTAATAATCAGAATCCTGAAATTCTAAAATATATTTAAGAAATCCAATAACATAATTGTGTGACATATCTATTCACAACAAACTCAATTCGATGTCAAATCGTTAAACCCTGTGACCTTCGCAAGTTGCAAAATAATCAACATTTCCCTCCACATTGACATGGGCCGCACTGCCTTAGTGTGAGGGTGCACACAGAGTTTTTTTCCCACTCCATTAAATAATACCTTTTAAAATATTGCCCCACCTAGAGAGCACTTTCTATAATATTTGCCCTCCTTAGGTCTAAAAACGAACCGAGTTGGATCGATTTGCCCCTCTTGAACAGAACTGAGCCAATTGGTCATACCATTTTGCTCCTGAACTGAGATGAGCTGAGCCATTTGTAGTGATTTTTAATTTTTATAAAAAAGTTTAGAGACAAAATTTTAACTCAAAAACCTTCCAAGCACAAGTTAAAACACCACCATTGTAAGCCAACCAAGGATTTTCACACCCATCTACACAAACAACTCAAGCAATAAGGCTCCAACTTTTCATTTAAACAACACAAATCATAACTCCTATGGTGATCTGGACCTAAATACATTTAAGGGTGAAGACTAAAAGGCTTAAATTTTTTTGTTAAAGCCAACTCTTAAAGGCTAAAAGTATAATTTTATGATTATAAGAATAAATTTATTTATAAATTTTAAACTAATTTTTAAAATTAGTATAAAGTTTCACCTGAAACTAGCAATTTAATTAAATTGTATTGATAGAAAGCTTCATATTAAAGCCTGCAATAAATTTTTTACTTAGTTTTATAATTATTTTTATTTGATAATATAAAAAAAGTTATTAATTTTAAATTAGATTTTAATCATAATTTATTTAAATTAAATTATATTTTCGGTTAACTTTTATCGAGCTCGTTAACGAACAACTTGTTTAACAAAATAAACGAGCTATGACTAGACTTTACTTGTTTTATACAAATAACTTGCTTTGAAAAACAAACAGGTTGTATCAAGTAAAGGTTGAGCCTAAAAAATAAATATTTGAATGATATTATTCAGAAAGGAGCCACAATTGAGTTCATTAATAGCTTATTCACAAGCTTTAAAAGAAATTGTTCATAAGCACAAATGCAATCAATAAGAACTTATTAAAGCTCGTTTAATTAATAATAAAGTATTTACAAATGTG
This sequence comes from Papilionanthe hookeriana x Papilionanthe teres, assembly GCA_022702705.1. NCBI lineage: Eukaryota > Viridiplantae > Streptophyta > Magnoliopsida > Asparagales > Orchidaceae > Papilionanthe > Papilionanthe hookeriana x Papilionanthe teres. The sequence continues at coordinate 99,848,170 of CM040423.1, forward strand.
TTCAATTTTGTTTGAGTGATTAATTAAATGAACATTAATGAGCTATAATCAAGCTGAGCTAAGCCATCAGTAGCAACACAAATGCTCAGTTCATTTGGAGCCCTACCCCTCCCAAAATAAAAGTACTTGCCCAGATAAAACTTAAATTTATTTATAGATTAAAATATTAATCAACTAACCCTAACATCCTCAGAACTTCCCCGTCCAATTCCTCATCTCATCTCGATTGCGAATCACAAGAGTCTCACACATAGCTGACAATCGTAAAGGTGCAAACCACAGTCATAAAAGTGCAAATCCGAAATGTTACCACATCTCTTAAAACTCACACTATCAGATAATAGGCCAAGCCACAATTGCAAGTAAAGACATTCCCACGCCATTTGAACCACTCGCTGAACCTGCCATCTGTCTGATCGATGATAACTAAGATAATTATAACTTTTTCAATCAAGCTTCTAAATTCTTCTTTTTTTAAATAAGTCTTATTTGCTTTTTTTTTCCCCAATGTTACTTTATCATATTTGATATAGCTTGTAGTTTATTTTTCTTTTAAGTCTTAACATATAAAAAAATCATTTTTAATATTAATTCCTTTAGGCAATATGTTTAACCAACCTCAAATAGGTGGCTGCTTCCGCCCCTGCGCATGGACCTAAAAAGAATTTTTCATGTGTTCTGAAAACCTTTTTCATGCGCAATAACAAGAATGTTTAAACTGATTTAATGTTTCAAATAATAAAGCTCCACAGGAATAATACCGCCCTCGCACCTGCAATTGGCTTTGGTGCGAAGGATATATTTCAAGCTTCTAAAAACGCGCCACCTCCTTGGGAGGATTAATGGATTACGAAGAATATAAGATTCAATTGCAATTTTATCGATGCTTTAAACATGGACCTATGTGGAACATGGAACAATATCGTAATGCAAAGACGGAGTCTACATCAATAGATTAATTTCCACATTACTTTCGGCAAAGAGATAAGTGAAGGAAGAACGGGATCATGAAAACTAGGGCAAAATACCTGTGCATATGCCATGAGAGGCGCCGAATTGCTGAAAAGTATCTACTGTCGGTAACTCTTCATCAAAGTTTGGCGAAAAAGGCATCTCGGGATTGGATCCTGTAGGAATTTTCCCACGATCACTGGAGGGGCGAAAGATTAGGGCGACGCAAGATTAGCGGGTGTTTGATCGCAGGTAAGATTTAGGCCTCGCTTGCCGGTTGTTTTCGGAATCTCTCCCGACGGAAGGAAACCATCCCGGACCATTCTCAACTGCTCCAACCTTTCCGCTGTGAACGGGAAGCCCTTTACCAACCGAGAAAAAATATATACATCATCTTATAGACGCCGAATTTTTGAGTGAAGTGGCGGTGTGGGTCCCAAATGCCACGTCATATTTAATAAAAAAAGAGAGAAATTTTTCCCGGCCCGGCCCGACCCGCGTCCATCCACCATTTCAAATCCCGCCGTTTCGAATATAACCTGATGGGTCCCACCTGATCGCGTTACATCTTCCATCGTAAAAACACTTCAGTCCCTAGGGTAAAAACGTTTGTCTTTAGGGTTTTTATGGTTTTACCGACGCAGGAATACTCGACCTCGCTCTGCTCTGCTAGGGTTTCTGTTTGGGAATACTCGGCGTTGCTCGCCGCTCGCTTCCGTGGTGGTTTCCGGACGAGAATGCTCGGCTCGCTCTGTTGCAGTTTTCAGATCGAGAAAATTTGACAGTAAGACATTGTCGTCAGCCGAGTCAAAGTATACACTATGGAGGAAGGTACAGGATCAGAGTCAGAGGAGGTAGAAACATTTTTTGAGATTCCGGAAGCCAAGAGCCGATGAAGGTGGCAAAGAAGAAGAAGAAGAAGAGCGTGGCTGGAGAATAGTTGTGGTAAGTTTCTTAGGGTTGTGCGTCCTTTTTTAGTGTATTTTTGGTGTATTTTAAAAAATACACTAGAAATACACTACCAATACAGAGTATTATTGGTGTACTTCAGAAAACTGGTGTATTTTTAGTGTATTTTCGATGACTTTTCTGCAGGTGTGTATCTTCTTTGTTCGTTGAAACTCATACTCCGTAAAACAAGTGTATTTTTAATGTATTTTCAGTGTACTTTTCTTTTTAGGTGTCTTCTTTGCTGCTTGGAACCTGTACTCCAGAAAACAGATGTATTTTCTGTGTACTCTTTTGTGTACTCTTCTGTGCAGGTGTATTTTGTGTCTTCTTTACTGCTTGGAACCTGTACTCCAGAAAATTGGTGTATTTTTAGTGTATTTGCAGTGTACTTTTCTTTTCAGGTGTCTTCTTTGCTGCTTGAAACCTGTACTCCAGAAAACTGGTGTATTTCCTGTGTACTCTTCTATGTACTCTTCTGTGCAGGTGTATTTTGTGTCTTCTTTACTGCTTGGAACCTGTACTCCAGAAAACTGGTGTATTTTTAGTGTATTTTCAGTGTACTCTTCTGTGCAGGTGTATCTTATTTGCTGCTTGGAACCTTTAGTCCAGAAAACTGGTGTATTTTCTGTGTATTTTCAGTGTACTCTTCTGTGCAAGTGTATCTTCTTTGCTGCTTGGAAATTGTACTCCAGAAAACTGGTGTATTTTTAGTGTATTTTCAGTGTACTTTTCTGTGCAGGTGTCTTCTTTGCTGCTTGGAACCTGTACTACATAAAACTGGTGTATTTTCTTTGTATTTTCAGTGTACTCTCCTGTGCAGGTGTATTTTGTGTCTTCTTTACTGCTTGGAACCTGTACTCCAGAAAACTGATGTATTTTTAGTGTATTTTCAGTGTACTCTTCTGTGCAGGTGTATTTGTGTCTTCTTTGCTGCTTGGAGCGTGTACTCCAGAAAACTGACGTATTTTTAGTGTATTTTCGCAGTACTTTTCTCATGCAGTGTATCTTCTTTCGCTGTGAGCTCGTAATCTGTAAAACTGGTGTATTTTCTCGTGTATTTTCGTGTATTTTCCGTGTATTTTCAGTGTACTCTTCGTGCGTGTATATTTTGTCTTCTTTATCGCTTGAACTCCGTACTCTAAAACCGGTGTATTTTTAGTGTATTTTCGATGTACTTTTTACGTACGTGTGTATCTTCTTTGTCAGCTTGGAACCTGTACTCCAGAAAACTGGTGTATTTTTTGTGTATTTTCAGTATACTCTTCTGTGTAGGTGTATTTTCTGCCTTGGTCACTGCTTGGAACCTGTAGTCCAGAAAACTAGTGTATTTTCTGTGTATTTTCAGTGTACTCTTCTGTGCAGGTGTATTTTGTGTCTTCTTTATCGTTGGAACTCGTACTCGTAAAATCATTGTATTTTTAGTGTATTTTGTGTTCAGGTTTAATTTGTATTTGTTACATGCTTGGAACTCGTAGTCCAGAACGCGGTGTATTTTCGATGTATTTTTAGTGTATTCTTGTGTTCAGATGTATTTTCAACGTATTTTCAATGAATTTGTTCACTCAATCAATTTTACTACACAACAAAATATATTACACAATCCAACATGGTCGTAACGTGGTTGTATTTTCCTTGTTTCCTTAATAACATAACAATCGTGTCACAACCCAGTAATGGAGTGCATCAATAATGCGGTGTAAGATGGTTCGTGCGTATCATTTTCCCGTCGAAGAGGTAAATTGAATGTTAGCTATGGTATTTCACTATAAGATTATAATATTAAGAAAGAGAATAACCTTGCTCGATGGATCGAGACGAGTGCAATCATGTTTTCTTCTATACTGGATCCTTCCTGATTTTTTCCTGCATAAAGTTATTCATTTTAACGACGAGTTAACCACAACAAACTACTAAGTTGTTTAGTGTAAAAGTACATACTCTTAGTTCTCTTTCTCTTTTCCCAGTATCCTTTCGAACGAGCATTAAATACCTTTGGGTCTCTTTTTTGCGGGATCATTTAGATTGTCGCTTATCGTGTCCGATTTTTTCTTTTTGGTAATTTTATTTGGATTAGGATCCTTCCCATCTAATATGTCATCTATACCTATAGATGCCGCCTCGAAAGTATCAAGAAGATATGTCTCGGCGCGTTCATTTCCACTCCGCTTTACCGATTGGTTGGTATGCAAACTTTTGAGAGTGAGACCTAAACAGGATTCCACTCGAGCATTGGCTGGACCTTTCGCAGTCCTTCATCCATATGTACTGAAAGGTTTTATAGATCTCTTTTTTGGCCTTCACCGACCATCGCAATAACAAATATTTTTCTGGAATCTTTGTTACTTTTATCTCATTAAGAACACGTAGCGAGTGAGCGCAGAACAACCCCATCATTTCAATTACAGCTACAAGTTATCTCGCAGCTATTCATATCGAAATTAACAATCCAAGGTGTACTCGTCTCCAGATTATCCAAATTCCTAACATAGAATTATGAAGCACCCTCACCCGCGACATCAACAGTTACTCCACATAACCCATGCAACAACTCTTCTTCAAACATGTAGTACAGCTTCTGGGTGTAATACGTAGCAGCTTGCCTCAACATTGGGCTTGTTTTAACTGTGGGTGTAATCACCGTTTGATGGCTTTTGAAGTCTTCATCCTTCTCGTTCCTTCTCCAAGATTTCATCATACTTTCAATACCCATAAAGCAATCAGTAAGAGAACTAGTTGGCTTAGATACACCATGACATACGTTATTTGTGGACTCACTTCTTTGTGTCGACAATATTCTCATTCCAAATATTTCTTTATTGAATGTTGTGGACCATTTATGTCTTATGCGATACAAATCTTGTAGCCACCCGTTGTTGTGTAGGTCTCTTTGCTCGATCATTAAAGCCCAATAACGTTCAAACTCCTCTTCGGAATCACAATCCCGCATGCATCTGTTAGCACGTATCGTTGACTCTCTTACACGTGATACCGCAACGAACTTTTGAAGACAACTTATTATAAATATGCCACTGGCACAATCTATGCCTTGTGAATGGAAGACATTCCTCAATGGCCCTTGACATCACTTGATCTTGATCCGTAAAAATGGTGATTGGATGCTTGTCGCCCATGATCCTAATAAAACTTTTTATTAGCCAACTGAATGACTCTATTGTCTCGTCGGATAAAAAAGCAACTCCGAAGAGGACGTTTTGCCGCATGGTGGTTGACCCCTACAAAAGGAGCACAACATAAATTGTACTTATTTAAACGATAGCTCGTGTCAAAGGTTACAACATCCCCAAAGCAATCATAGTCAAGCCTGCAAGGCCCATCACACCAGAAGAAGCTTCTCGGCCGCCTCGTCATCGTCTCCGGAAGTCCCATGCAAACATGCTATCATCATTCCGTCGTTCCTCGCATAATTGTAAGAGAGAGTTTGCATCACCATGTTCAATTCTAATTCTTCTATCCCTCCGAAGGAAGTCTGTAGGCATCTTGTCTCGTACACTCCATGTTCTCTACTCCACCAACCTCGAAGTAAGGAACTTAAATGTGTCCGTCGCTCTAATCCCCGAACCGGTCAACGATCTAAGTAAATCCGCATTTAACGTGCTAACCTTCCGACCGGATCGTGAAGGTGCTCGTCACCGGATTCCGCCAAGGGGTGGTTATGCCCTTCGACAAATTTCTTCACTCGTCCGAGCTTCCGTCAATGTCGACAAGATAACGAACTCATCAGTCGACTGACCGGTCCTCCTCTCTCGCTTTTTGTACTTCAACGTATCGACGACCGGTAACTCTTTCTTATGGCCTCGTTTTTGAACAGTATAATCCTTCGACTTAATTTACTCGGAGTTCGGCCAAGCATCGCTATGATCTTGCGTGACATCGAATCCAACATTATGTGCATAAGTCGCACAAACTTCGTAAGCCTCTACCTCATTATGAACAATAGTATTAATAAAATTGTTTACTGCTGTATCATTTGAATCACTTCCTGTTGTAGGTAACTACAAATTGAAATTATACAATAGATTAAGTCAGACATGCATATGACCCAAGCAATACTCTAAAAATACACCAAAAATACACTAAAAATACTCCACCAGCAATATTCTAAAAATAAACTAAAAATACACAAAAAATACACTACAAATACTCCAGCAGCAATACTCTTAAAATACACCAAAAATACACTAAAAATACTCCAGCATCAATACACCAAAAATTCACCAAACATACAGCAGCAGCAATACTATCAAAATACACCAAAAATACACTAAAAATACTCCACCATCAATACTCTAAAAATACAAAAAATACACTAAAAGTACTCCGGCAGCAATACACAACAATACACCAAAAATACACTAAAAATACTCCAGCAGCAATATTCTAAAAATACAAGAAAATACACTACAAATTCTCCAGCAGCAATACTCTCAAAAATACACCAAAAAAATATACTATAAATACTTCAGCATCAATACAGTAAAAAATACACTAAAAATACACTAAAAATACTCCAGCAACGATACATCAATAGTAGACTAAAAATACTTCATCAGAAATACTTTAAAATAACACCGTAATACACTAAAAATACTGGAGCATCAATACTCTAGCAATACACTAAAAATGCACTAAAAATACACTAAAAATACTCCAGAAGCAATACACCAAAAATACAGCAAAATACACCACAAATACCTACTAATTGCTGTAGCATCAATACACTAAAAATACACTAAAAACACTAAAAATACTCCGGAAGCAATACACCAAAAATACACCAAAAATACACTAAAAATACACTAGAGATTCTCCAGCATCAAAACACTAAAAATACACTAAAAAAACTCCAGCAACAATACTGAAAATACACAAAAAATACTACAGCAGCAATACTCTATAAATACACTAAAAAAACTCCAAAATACTCCATAAAAACTTCATGAAAACCAAGCATAAATTTGTTATTACTCATCCCTTCAACAAAATTTTTCTGGTCAACGTCAATCTTACCATCGTCTCAAACGAGCTGTTTTCGTAATTAATGCTTCCTATTTCTTCGTTAAGAGAGAAATCAAACTCCATATCTTGCAGCAGAAGACAAACCCTAAGGAGCCAAAAAATAGCTTTTCGTTAAACCTAAAGAGCCAAAATAAAACTTTTTGAAACCCTAACAGAGCTGGTCCACCTTTCTACTTTTTATTCGTCATTACGGGAACCGGATGTATCGTATTGGCGGGATTTGAAATGGCGGGATGGACGCGGGTCGGGCCGGGCCAGGGGAAATTTCCCTCTTTTTTTATTAAATCTGGAGTGGCATTTGGGACCCCACACCGCCACGCATCGTCACTTAATTGGCGTCCGAACGTAGAGGACTGTTCGGACGCTGCACAGGAAAATTCGGCCTTATAGACATGCAGACATGATAGTTTTTTATTGAAATCCTAATGTTAAATTATGGGCGTTAGTTTTTTATTGAAATCCTAATGTTAAATTATGGGTGTGTTTGGGGTGCTGCAGCTTATTGAATAATCTGTTCATGTATATTTTATCCTAAGCAACTTATTCGAATAAGCTGACAGACTGTTTCGGGCAGCTATTTAAAAACAGTTGATTTGCAGCTATTTATAGATAGATGTTCATTTTGCTCCTGTTAAATAATGTTGTTTGTAACAAAACTGTTACGAATATGAGGATTGAGTTCCATAATGCGAACGTAAGGATAATATAACTACCATTATTAATGTCCTAAACATCATCATAATCACTCTAATTATCTTAATGTCAATATTATACTAAAATCCCTCATCTCTTAGGCTTATTAAACTTTCCAAAGCTTCAAAATTAAAGTGAAACTAATTGGCAACAAGAAATAAACAATTTTGAAGAAACAAGAGTCCCTTACATGAAAGAATATTAGACTTTCATGAACATCTAAAAAATACATAAATTGTATTAACAACATAGACACATCGACATTTATGATTTATGTTTATATTGTTAAATAAGAATTATATGCATATTTATAAAACAGATGAAAACTATTTCTCTATTTGAAATACCACATAAAAATTATATTTATATTTTTAGCCTGTATAAAGTTTTTCATGCATATGTTTTTAATACCAAGGAGCTATGAATGAATATCAAACTTTAAGCGTTAAACATGTAAATGCATAAACATTATCTGGTATGTATGTGAATTTCCCAAAATAAGTACACGACTTGACAACGTCTTTTACCTGCCAACAATAAAAGATATACCCAAAAGACTTATGTATATAGTTCTAATCAAACTTCAAGCCATCTATCTCAATAGTTCAAGACCTCCAGAGAACACCAATAACCACTTCATTAACTCAAAGGCAATCTCTAGAGTCTTAAAATATTATAGAACATGGATTATTCCAAGAAAAAAAGAAAACTTTTACCTAATTTTAAGCAGTTGTGGAAACAATCATTTTCGTTTTTCTAGCATAAGAAAAAATCCCTCTCATCTCAATCACCGGCCCAACATCCCCAATCGGCTTCAACTTATATTCTTTCCACTTAGTGTGATTTATCAAGAGGTTCCCTACAAGATCAACAGTCATAGTATCCCCAGTAGAGCATTCCTTTCAGATCCTGACCTCCTTCATCTCCAAATGGTAGACCTCACCAGTGGCCACGCAGTTCCTGAAGAAGATTTGTGCATAGCTCTCCGCCACGACAACGGTGCACCGGAGGTCCAATTGCAATAGAAGCATGCTCGCAAGAGGACCCACATTCGAAGTTGTCACCCCCAATGACGACTGAGAAATGAGTCGAGGTATCGTCAGGGTTGACAAATGGAACGGGGTACGAGGTAGTCTGGAGGATCGAGAGAGACGAGCAAGAGGGAGCGAATAAGGAGTTAGGGTAGACGATACACTAAGAGGGCAACCCTGTCAAAATGTTACATGAAACCCAACTGCAGGGTTCGACCCGCAGCTCGCGTTTAACTTAAAAAGGCAACCAGTGTTTTCAAATAAGCTGTCTGAATTCATCTTCCAAATAGTGAGGCGGTGTCAACTGATAAGCTGCCCCAAACACAACCTACATCAGAACTCCTGATATAATATTTTTTTGATCAAACAAACCCTTATTAGAGGTAGGATTTATTAAATCTGAATTTATCAAATTTATTCTTTTGAATTTATTAAAATGGATTTAACAAAAGTAGAAAAAGAAAAATTAGGAAATTAAAGTTGAAATTTTATAAAATTATAAAACAAGTGATTTTTTATGTTAGATTGGATTTAGTAAATTCAATCAATAAACCCTATTAAAAAATACCCAATGTGCATCTGTCCATTAATCGCGCGCGGGAAACAATAATCCATCTGATAGTCTAGGAAGGGATGGAGTCCATCACGGCGTATACATGCCTCTGAAACTCTCATCTTCCTCCTCCTCTGACACCGCTAGTTTCGTGGCATATACAGACATCCGAAACTCCCATTTTTCTCCTCCTCCGCTCCTCTCGACCAACCTGGGAAGGAAACCACTATTGCGGAAAATACAGAGCTCCAAAACTCCCATCTTTCTACTCCTTCGTTCCGCTCAACCTATTTGAGATATAGATATACCTTTGGCTTTATAATGTCTCCATCTGCTAGTTGCTGCATAGTAATAATTGGAGAATCTGGATAAACTTTAGTCCTGATTGAAGCTAGATTTGAAAAAAAATAAACGGCGTTCGGAGGATATTCCTCGGCTATTGACTCCAATAAAGCTTTCATGTGAACTGCTCCTGCTTCATTCTCCTCCCTATCTAATATTAATTATAATGTTTAAAATTCAACCAAAAAATGGTAAAAAAACGGATGTATAAATTCTTCATAAAGTTGGTCAAAGAACATCCCACTCCATATCTTTCTAATCCTCTAATACTGAAGACATCTTTGTTATCTTAATTCCTTAAACAACTCAAATCTTCTTCACTTAGACTTAATAATGGAATGTTTTGAAAGGAGCAACTTCCCTCTTCAATTCCATGTTATTTATAGACTTTAGTAGAGCCTATACCCACTTCACACGTTTAAAAACCACCAAGTAACGTTCAAGACCACATTCCCACGTTTAATTCTTCTAGAACATCATTTAGGCACGTTTTCATAACTTCAGCGCTTAAGCGGCAGCTTTGGGCGCTTAGGCTCCAGTGCTGAGTTAAGCATAGGTTAGCTTAACGTTTAAATACTCATTCTTACTCGTCTAAGACATCATTCAAAGCCTTAAAATTATCGCCAAAAGTTCAGAATACTACCACAATTCTAAAAAAACAAACATAACAACAACAATAATCAAAACAAAAGCACACCGATAATTTATGGGTTGCCTCCCACAGAGAACTTAGTTTTACGTCGTCAACCCGATGTACCCAGTGCTTATTCTGTGTGACCCAACATCAAAACATCATTCACTTTAGTTTAATCCCCTAAAAAATAGAGTTTCAGCCTATGACCATTCACTTTAAAAATCTTGAGTATTTTAGGATCCTTAATATCCATAACTCTATGGGGATAAACTTTTACCACAATAAATAAGCCCATCCATCTAGACTTAAGTTTGTCTGAAAATAACCTCAATCTTGAATTATAAAGCAAATATTGTTGTTCTTGCTCAAAATTTTTAGTAAGAATCTTCCGATCATGTCATTTTTTCATCTTATCTTTATAAATCTTAGCATTTTCATAAGACTCATTCATTATCTCTTCTAGCACATTTAATTGCAATAATATCTCTTTAGCATCCTTCAAATTATAGTTAATTTTTTTAATAACCCAATAAGCTTTATGCTCAAGTTCAACTAGTAAATTACAAGCTTTCCCATAAATTAACCTAAATGATGATATTCATATAGGAGTTCTGTATGCAGTCCTATAAGCCCACAAAGCAAAATCAAGCTTGACTGACCAACCGATTTTTGTTGGATTTATAGATTTTTCCAGAATTCCTTTAATTTCTCGATTGGAAACTTCAGCTAAACTGCTTGTCTGAGGATGATAAGTAGTATAAATTTGATGTTTGATACTATATCTTTTTAATAATTTTTCAATTAATATATTTTTGAAATAACTTCCCTCATCAGTTATGATAACTCTAGGCATTCAAATTTGTAATATATGTTAGTTTTTATAAACTTTGCAACACTTTGAGCATCACTTCGAGGTAGAGCAACAACTTTTATCCATTTATACGCATAATCTACTGTTAATAGTATATAAAAACTTTCGAAAGATGTTTTAGATGGTCCCGTGAAATCTAATCCACAAACGTCAAATATTTCAACTTCCAAACTATATTTGAGGGGCATCTCATTTATTCTAGAAATACTTTCTACACATTTACACCGATCAAAATTTTTAATATAAGCATTAACATTTCTAAAGATAGTATAAAATCTAGATTGCAAGATTTTATATGCTCTTTTATCAACACCAAAATGCCCCCCAAAATCAGAATCATAACATTTTTTGATAATTTCAAAAGTCTCTTCAAAAGCCATGCATCTTTGAATAATTAAATCCTTCTCTTATTTATACAAAAATTGGTCATCCCAAAAATAAGTCTTGGCCTCAAATAAAAATTTTCTCTTTTGTTGGTGTGTCAGACCATAAGGTAAAATGTTACTAACAAGAAAGTTCACAATGTTTGCATACCATGGAACATGTTATTCATTAATATTGAACAATTTTACTAGAAAATGTTCATTAATTTCTTCTTTCAAACAAAGTGATTTCTCAAAGTTACGCTTGAAAAGATGATAAGCAATTTGATTATCAGCACCATTTATATCTACTGTTTCAAAGTCAATTTCTTGCAAAAAAAATCATCTTATCATTCTTGGTTTTGCATCCTTTTTTTACATTAAATTCTTAATAGCATAATGATCTGTATGCACCACACATTTAGTTCTAATTAAATATGATCTGAACTTTTCAAAGGTAAATACTATTGCTAATAACTCTTTCTTAGTTGTGGTATAATTAATTTGAGCTTCAATAATAGTTTTACTAGCATAATAAATTACTTTAAAAAGTTTTATCATATTTTTGTCCCAAAACAACTCTAATAGCATAATCACTTGCATCACACATTAATTCAAATTATTTTTTTCAATCTGGTGAAACAATAATAGGTGTAGTGATTAACTTTTCTTTTAAAAGTTCAAAACCTTTTTAGCAATCCTTGTCAAAATTAAAAATCACATCTTTCTCGAGTAAATGACATAGTGGCTTAGCAATTTTTAAAAAATCTTTAATATATCTCTCATAAAATCCAGCATGTCCTAAAAAACTCCTAAGCTTCCTCACACTTTTTGGATGAGGTAAATTAACGATTGATCCCTGATATTTATGCTTACGTTATATATGAATTTATACTTTCTCGAGTAAATGACATAATGGCTTAGCAATTTTTAAAAAATCTTTAATATCTCTCTCATAAAATCCAGCATGTCCTAAAAAACTCCTAAGCTTCCTCACACTTTTTGGATGAGGTAAATTAACGATTGATCCTTGATATTTATGCTTACGTTATATATGAATTTATACTTTATACTTCCTTTTAATTATATCTCTTTCTTTACAAAGACCCTAAAAACTTAATGTCGATGCAAATGAGAGTTAAATTATTATTATTATAAAATGAGATTCTACGCAAGTATATGTATCGTTATCAAGTAATATAAGACTTTTTGACCCAAGAAAAAAAGGTTAAGATTTTCATGCTTATTTTATACTGATTTTGATGATATTACACTTTAAAGAAGGGTATTTTCGGTGTTTTTTTTGCAGGTATGAAGATTTAAAGACAAAGAAGTGAAAATATGCAAAAAGGAGCGAATTTGAAGCAAAAATGACCAAATTATGCAAAATTGACCTAGGGAGCCGACGACGAGGTCATGGCGCCGACGGCGTGATTTTCTCGTGAGTTCAGAATTAATTCCAAGGAAGGCCGCCGACGGCAGAGATCGAGGCCGCCGACGGTGTGGCCTGTTTAAAAAGTACTATTTCTAGAAGGTCGCTGATGGCAAGCTCGAGGCCGCCGACGGCGGGATCGACAATTCGCTCTAGAAATACGTCGAATGTGGATGATTTTCGAAGGGGTGCTTGCAAAAACCTTAGAGACTCTTCTACAACTTTAAAAAGAACCAAATTAGGCTGAAAAAAGTGTCTCCTACGTGATTACTAGTGAGTCCAAAGTGTTCTAAAAAGTCTATTAGTGAGTAATTAGTGTTTTTATTTAGTGAATAGTGAGTTCAAATAGAGATTTTGTGAGGAATTCTTCGAGTGATTGTAAGATTGGAAGGGAAGTGAGAGATCTCTTCTGCATTATCGTTTTGAAGGAGAATTCCGTGTGTTGTAAGAAAGGAAGAAATCCAGAGGAACTTTAAGGAGTTTTCTTGGGGAGGAATTTGAGATAAGTAGTGTTTATTTACTATAGTTTGTAGAACTTTACTTTATCATATGAAATCCAAGTTTTATTGCATCCTTTCCATGAATTCTGAGTAGTTGTTCTATCTTTCTCCTTATTTTTATGTTTTTGTGAAATGATTAAATGAATTAGTATATTAAATAAAATATAAAGAAGTTGTGATGATACTATACCTAAACTTACTTTACTATACGAATTGGTCATTTGTATTGTTAAAATTTGTGAAGAATTTTTAAGACCTGACCGTGGGCTAAGAATTCTTAACTAGTATGTATCACATTTCTCCTTGGATGGTAGACGGGTAAATCCTTGAAAGGAGAAGTGAAAATAAATTGAGAAATAAAATTAATCAGACGTAGAATTGGAGATTTTAGAGTGACAGGCTAAAATCCTCAATTCAGTCCTATCGTTTGGGTGCTGAGGTGCAGATTGTTAGCCCTCAGGCGAGAGGAATGTGGGAGCTCCGAAGTGAGAGCCGGTATCATCCCAGCCTAGCTGCAAATTCATTAACCAAGCGTAGGATTAGTCAATGTTCTTTATGCTTGGACCAAAGGGTAAAGAATATGTATGCTCCTATTTGACACAACACATATAAAACTAATTGTAGTTATCATTTCACTTAAATATCTTAACAAAGGAGAACGATTCTTGCTAATATATCTAATTAGACTTAACTTTTGTAGTATTAGTAATCTGTTAGTAGAACTAGTTTAGATATAAGAACTTTATTATCGATTGCATATTAGTGACAGATGAGCAAATTTGATTTAGTTATAATTTTAACTTGGTTTATATAATCCTAGTCTGTAGGCTTTAATATTTTTCCCTGTGGGATCGATAACTAGGACTCGCACTAGAGCGTCTGTATTAGTTGAGCGATATGTATACTTGCATTTAAGGTAACTCTACGATAAAAAGTTTATAATATTTAATTGTTACTAAAATTAAAATTACGCTTCTGATCAAGTTTTTAGCACTGTTGCTGAGGATTTATATCTTCTAATAGTGGTGTCGAATTCTTACATTTATAAGTATATTTTAAACCGGTGGGGTTCAATTCTTTGGCACTGTTGCTAAAAATTTATATCCTATAATAGTGGTGTCGAATTCTTATATATATAAGTATATTTAAAATCGCGGATCAAGTTTTTGGCGCTGTTACCGGGGAAAACATAATTAATGTAACAAACAATTTTGGACTGTTAGAAAACCTTAATAGAATTGCAACTTATTTAGTTAATTGTTTTATTGTGAACTGATTCCGATTGTATGTGCAAATTTGGTTCTGAAAATCTTATATCATACGATTCAGAATTAGAATGCACTGTTAGAAGAATTAGAAAACTGAGAAAGAAACCTATAAATTCTAAAATAATGGAAAACAACATAAACAACCAAAGAATAGAAAATGAACATCAATATAGACCATTAAGAGATTACGCTAACCCTACATTAGATGAAATTCACTTAACTATCCAAAATCCTGATGTAGCCGCTAATTTATTTGAGCTTAAACCTGCAATTATCCAAATGGTATAAAACAATCAATTTGGTGAAACTTCAAATGAAGATCCTAATTTACATCTTGCGAGTTTCTTAGAACTTTGTGCTACTTTTTAAAGAGCTTCTTAGAAAATATCCACATCATGCTTTATCAGATTGGTTAATTATTCAAACTTTTTATAATGAATTAGTGGGATCTCTTAGATCTATAATAGACACTGTTGCTGGTGGATCACTAATGTCTAAACTTTTTGAAGAAGCCTATGTGTTAATAGAAGAAATGGCTACCAGTAATTTTCAATGGCCTGTTGAAAGGGTAAATCCTAAGAGAGTAGCCAGTATTCATGATTTTGATGCTTTAACTATGATAGTTTCTCAAATTGCTGCTCTTTCAAAGAAAATAGATCAATATGGAATGAATCATTCTTAAACACCTCCAGTGTTAGAAGAAAATTCATTAGGACAAATAGTAGAAGCTCAATCTTCATATGAAACTATAAATTCTATAAATAATAGACAAAATAATCCTTATTCAAACTATTATAATCCAGGTTGGAAGAATCATCCAAACTTTAATTGGAATAATCAAAATAATAATGTTAATCCTCAGTGGGGGAACAATATAGTAAACCCATTAGAAAATATAAACAATCAAAGTAATTCCAATTATAGACCTTCTAATCCACCAGATTTTTATAATAATTCTCAATTTAAGGAGAAGAAGTTGTCTATGGAAGAATTAGTTTTGAATATGGGTAATCCATTACAAAATCAAGGAAATGTTATTAAAAACATAGAAAACCAATTAGGGCAAATTGCTTCTACATTAAGTAATAGACTGATCCAAGAAAAAAATATATGTTTTTATGCCTTGATTTTTATCAAAATTTTAAGAATATTATTCTTTAATGAAAGGTATTTTATGTTTTTGGATGTAGGTGATGCAAAATTGTTCAAAAAGGAAAAAAAAAGATGAAAAAGAATGAAAAAGGAGCAAAAAGAAGCAAAAATGGAGCCAAAATGCAAAATTGCCAAAATAATGAGCCTGGTGCCTAGGCGCCAGAATCTGCCGCCTAAGCGCCAGCTCGATACCAAATTTGTGACGGTTTTTGTAACTACTTTGGACGGTTATTTTGACGGTTAGAGCGGTTATTGGACCATCTAGAAGATTGACAGTTATTCCTGGATTATAGGACATGTGATACATTGTATTTAGACGCTTGGAAACGGTTTGGATCGCTAAGAGGTGCGATCCAAAGTGAAGAGGTGCGAAGAACTGGATGCGGAGTTCGGCACCTAGGCGCCAGATGCCGGTGCCTATGCGTCAGACACACTTTCTAGAAGATTCATTGAACTTGGACACATTTTGAAGAGGTGCCTTAGGCAACCCTTGAAGCCTATAAATAGGAGGCTATTCCTACAGAGAAAACGCCCACCCCAAGTAGCCCGATAAGAAATCCAAAAATTAGAGAGGATAATTTTAAGGGCCATACTTTTAGTTTACTTTCCTTCATAAATTAGTGAGTTTATTTTATTTAGAGTTTGTATTGAGAGTTTGGAAGAGTTGGTGCTTTTGAAGTCTATTTCACTTTGGAGTCAGTAGGAATCAGAGGTTCAGTTGGAGAAACACTTGAGATAAGTATTTGTAATTTTATTAAAAGTTTTATTTATATGTTTTGTTATTTAGATTCAATGTGTTACGAGTAGTTACTTTACTTTCTCCTTTCAATTATGAAAAGATAAATAAGATAATCTAAAATTTGTTGGAGAATTAGAAACTAAAATATGTTTTAAATATTGTGATGATATTAATATCAGATCTTAATTTACTATTTAAATTGGCCATTTAAATTGTAAAAATATGTTGAAGACCTAGAAGGAGATGAACTCTTAACTAGTAGATGTCACATGAATCCTTGGGTAGTCGAAGGCCTTGTGCGGGGTATTCAAGGTGAAGTACAAATAAATAGAAAAATATTATTCAATTGGCGTAGAATTGATAAGTTTTTAGGGTGATAGACTAAATTCTTGTAATTAGGTTTATAGAGAGGGAACGAGTCACTAGTAGGGCTGACCATATCCACTCTTGGACATCTAGTAGTGTGAGCCTAGATTAACCCATTCTACTAATAATACATCCATACCTGATCTATATATTAGCCAATGTTCTTTATACTATCAAGCGAAGGTAAAGAATATGTCTGCTTCTATTTGGCACAATACCATAAATTTATATTCTCCACGAATATTATATTATCTAAAAAGTCTTGGATTAATTGAAAGGAAGAAAGTTGTTTGCTTATTATTATTTACATCACTCATTATTTTAATTATTGCTTTAATTCGCATTTAGTAAATTAAATATTAAATTTAAAACTTTAAAAGAAATACATAAAAATAAAATTTAAATATTTAAAAATCTATAAACCTCCTCGTGGGATCGATACTAGGGTCTTATATTTAAAGCCACTATATTACTTGAAACGATACGTATACTTGCGTAGTACCTCTAGTGTGTAAAATATTTTCCATAAAATTATATTTATATACACTAGCCGCTATTATTATTTGGGTCAAAGTATTGACTATAACATATTTTTGAGAGCATAAATTACTACGTTGTTCGCGGATTGAGGTCAAGTTTTTGGGCTAGTTGCGGGGAGTGGCAAATTTTTAGATTTTAAATATTTATTTTATTTTATTTATTTCTTTTATTGTCAAAATACAAAAATATTTATAAAAATTTAAAAAAAGTAAGTAAGTAAAGATTTTATTTCATGTTATTTTATTTTACTTTTATTTTACTTTTTATGCGTAGTTCTGGTTCTGAAGGATTATTACCTTTAGATTCTGAATTAGAAAGAACTGTTAGAAGAATTAGAGAAGGAAAACAAATTCAAAAATATTAAGAGATGGCTAATTTACATAACAATTTACAAAATCCAATTGAAATTAATGAACAACATGTTTACAAACCATTAAGGGAGTATGCTAACCGTACAGTTGATGAACTTCATAATAGTATTCAAATACCTACTGTAGATGCTAATTCTTTTGAGCTTAAACCGTCTATTATTCAAATGGTTCAAAATAATCAATTTAGGGGAACACCAAATGAGGATCCAAATTTACACATTGCTAGTTTTTTAGAACTTTGTGTTACCTTTAAATATAACAATGTTTCTGATGATGCTATTAGACTTAGACTCTTTCCTTTCTCTTTAAGAGATAAAGAAAAGATGTGGTTGAACTCATTAGCAACAGGTTCTTTTAAAACATGGGCTGAAATGGAACAAAAATTCCTTGCTAAATATTTTCCTCCTTCTAAAACTGCTAAATTAAGAAATGACATTACTTCATTTAGTCAATTTGACTGGGAGACAATTTATGAAACTTGGGAAAGATTTAAAGAACTATTAAGAAAATGTCCTCATCATGCTTTACCTGATTGGTTAATTATTCAAACATTTTATAACAGACTTATTGGATCACTGAAATCAATTATTGATGCTGCTGCTGGAGGTTCTTTAATGGATAAATCATTTGAAGAAGCTTATACTTTAATTGAAGAAATGGCTAACAATAATTTTCAATGGCCTTCTGAAAGGATTAATCCTAAAAGAATGGAAAGTGTTCATGATAACGAAGCCTTTTCTATCTTAGCTTCACAAGTAGCTATAATATCTAAGAAATTAGATAATTTTGCTATCAATGTATCACATAACAATTCTACTAATATGGAAGATTCTCAAACTATTGAAACTTTACACACTATTGCTAGTAAAAATAATTCTTATTCAAATTATTATAATCCTGGATGGAAAAATCACCCTAATTTTAGCTGGAATAATTCACAACAACAATGGGGTAATAATCAATCTCATCCAACTGGAAATTGGAACAATCAAGTAAATTCAAACTATAAACCTCCTAGATTTAATAATCAACAAAAGAAGTTATCTGTAGAACAATTAATTTTACAACTGAATAATCAATTACAAAATCAAAACACTGCTATTCGTAATATTGAGAATCAAATGGGACAAATTGCTAATTTAATTAATTATAGACCTCCAGGAACACTTCCTAGTAATGTTGAAATCAATCCAAAAGAAACTGGAAATGAACATGAACATGTTAAAGCTGTACAACTTAGAAGTGGAAAGGAATTAAAAGAAAGAATTCAGAATGAAATTGAAAATGAGATTGAGGTTGAAGAGATTGAAAAACTTAAAGAAACTCCTTCTCATAGTAAAGATCAGACTGTTATTCCATTAATGTAGAAGTTGAAAAACCACCACCACCTTTTCCTCAAAGATTAAAACAACAGAAGGCTGAACATCAATTTTCTAAGTTCTTTGAAATTTTTAAGAAACTTACCATTAACATACCTTTTGCTGAAGCTATGGAACAGATGCCAACTTATGCAAAATTTATAAAGGATATTTTAATTAAGAAACCAAAATTTGAAGTTTTTGAAACTGTTGCATTAAGTGAAGAATGTTGTGCAATAATTCAAAAGAAATTACCTCAGAAACTTAAAGATCCTGGAAGTTTTGCTATACATTGTGCTATTGGAGAAAAATTTTGTGAAAAAGCTTTAAGTGATTTAGGAGCAAGTATTAATCTCATGCCATTTTCTATTTTTCGAAGGTTGAATTTAGGAGAGATTACTCCCACTAATGTAACCCTTCAGTTAGCTGATAGATCTATCACTTACCCTAAAGGAGTGATAGAGGATGTTCTTGTTAAAGTGGATAAATTTATTTTCCCTATGGATTTCATTGTGCTTGATATGGAAGAAGATAAAGAAATACCTATTATTTTAGGGAGACCTTTTCTAGCTACCGGATGGGCTATGATTTGATGTGCAAAAAGGAGAATTAACTATGAGAGTTAATGATCAAGATATTAAATTCAATGTCCTTAAATCAATGAAGTACTCTGATAAAGAAAAATGATATCAAATGGATATTATTGATTATATAATTGAAAAACATTATCAAGAAAAATGTAAAGTCATTTCTGAAGAAAAAATTGAATTATTAACTGACAAAAATGAAGAACTAAAAGAAGAAGAATTATTTAAAGAAACTCATTATATTAAAGATAACTGGGAAATTTTAGACATAACTCAAAATGATATACTTTTACCCTCGATTAAAAAAGCCCCTGAACTGGAATTAAAAATGTTACCTGCACATTTAAAGTATGTTTTTCTTGGAAATTCATTAACTTTACCTGTTATTATTTCTTCTAAACTAAGCTTAGATCAAGAAGAAAAATTAATAGGAGTGTTAAAGAATTATAAGAAAGCTTTTGGTTGGACTATTGCTGATATAAGAGGAATAAGTCCTTCCATCTGTATGCATATGATTTTAATGGAAGAAGATTTTAAACCTACTATTGAACCTCAAAGAAGATTAAATCCTATTATGAAAGAGGTTGTTAAAAAAGAAATTTTAAAAAGGTTAGATGATGGAATTATTTATCCTATTTCGGATAGTCAATTGACGAGTCCTATTCATTATGTTCCGAAGAAAGGAGAAGTAACTGTCATTATCAATGATAAAAATGAACTAATTCCTACAAGACAAGTTACTGGATGGTGAATTTGCATTGATTATCGGAAATTAAATAACGCCACTAGAAAGTATCATTTTCCTTTACCTTTATTCGATCAAATGCTTGATAAATTAGTTGGACACTCATATTTCTATTTCTGGATGGATATTACAGTTATCATCAATTACTGTCGCTCCTGAGGACCAGAGAAAACAACATTTACAAGTTCTTATGGAACATTTGCGTTTAGAAGAATGCCTTTCGGTTTATGTAATGCACCTGCAACTTTTTAAAGATGTATGATGTCAATATTTTGTGATTTGATTGACAAAGGAATTGAAATATTTATGGACGATTTTTTAGTTTTTGGAACTTCTTTTGAATCTTGTTTGGAAAATATATCCAAAGTTCTGAAAAGATGTGAAGAAACAAACTTAGTTCTTAATTGGGAAAAATGTCAATTTATAGTCACAAAAGGCATTGTACTTGGTCACAAAATTTCACAAAAAGGGATGGAAGTTGATCAAGCAAAAGTGAAAATTATTGTTGAGCTACTGACCACTCTTACTAATGTGAGAAGTTTTACGGGTCATCTGGATTTTATAGAAGATATATAAATGATTTTTCTAAAATTGCTAAACCTCTTAGTCATTTATTGGAAAAAGAAGCTAAATTTGAATTTAATGAAGATTGTGTTAATGCTTTCAATATTTTAAAAGAAAAATTAATAACTACACCTATAATTATTGCACCTAATTGGAATAAGCCTTTTGAATTAATGTGCTATGTAAGTGATTTTGCAATTGGAGCTGTATTGGGACAAAAATATGAGAAATTTTTCAATGTTACATATTATGCTAGGAAAACTCTTTTTGAAACTCAAAGAAATTACACTACTACTGAAAAGTGCTTTTAGCTATAGCTTATGCCTTTGATAAATTTAGACCTTATCTTCTTGGTACCAAATGCATAGTTCATACTGATCATTCCGCTATTAAATATTTAATGTCGAAAAAGATGCTAAACCTAGGCGATAAGATGGGTTTTACTTTTACAAGGATTTGATTTTCAAATAGTGGATAGAAAATGAGCTGACAACCAAATTTCGATCATTTATCTAGAATTAAGAATGATATTTTTATTGAAGAAAATATAAATGAGAAATTTCACGATGAACGATTATATGTTATTCGAGGATGCCAGACACCTTGGTATGCGGATATAGTTAACTATTTAGTTAGCAATATTCTACCTTATGGATTGAATAACAAATATATTAAGAAATTTAAAAATGATGCTAAATCTTATATTTGAGAAGATCCTCATTTATTTAAATTGGGAAGAGATTCTGTAATTCTAAGATGTGTACCTTATGAAGAAACTTTTGCTATTATTCAAAAATATCATGATTTCGAATTTGGAAGACACTTTGGAGTAGATAAAACTGCATTTAAAATTTTAAAATCAGAATTTTATTGGCCTACCTTGTTCAAAGATGTGAGACATTATGTTAAAACATGTGATCGATGTCAAAGGATGGGAAATATATCTAGGAAAGATGAAATGCCTTTAAACTATATATTGGAAGTTGAAATTTTTGATATATGGCGTTTAAACTTTATGGGACCATTTGTACCATCATCTGGAAAGATTTATATTTTATTAGTAGTTGAATATGTTTCAAAGTGGATTGAAGCTGTAGCTTTACCTAACTGTGATTCCAAAATTGTTTCGAAATTTTTAAAGAAAATGATTTTTTCCAGATTTGGAATGCCTAAAGTAATTATCACAGATGGTGGAAGTGATTTTAGAAACATAAGAATTCAATCATTACTGGAAAAAATTGGAATTAAACATAGAATTGCAACTGCTTATCACTCACAAACAAGTGGAATGGCTGAAGTATCAAACAAAGAAATTAAAAGAATTTTAGAGAAGACTGTTAATCCTAAAAGAACTGATTGGGTTGATAGACTTGATTCTGCATTATGGGCTTATAGAACATCTTATAAGACACCAATCGAAATTTCATCTTACCGATTAGTTTATGGTAAACATTGTCACTTACCTGTTGAACTTGAACATAAAGCTTATTGGGCGATAAAGGAGTTTAATTTTGATTTGAATACTGCAGGAGAAAAATGATTATTACAATTAAATGAGATGGATGAAATAAGAAATGAGTCATATGAAAATGCAAAGATTTATAAAGAGAAAATGAAGATATTACATGATAAAAAGATTTCAAGGAAAAATATTCGAGACTGGACAAGAAGTATTATTATTTAATACTCGTTTAAGACTTTTTCCTGGAAAATTAAGATCTAAATGGATGGGACCATATATAATTGAGAAAGTATACCATTATGGAGCTATGGATATTAAAGACCCCAAAACGGGAAAAATATTTAAAGGATTGAGACTGAAGCCTTATTTGGGAGAAATAAAAATGATTTATAAAGAGGCTTACGAGTTGAGTCGACTCGATTAAAGACTTAATTAGGTCGGGCTGACGACGTTAAACCAAGCGCTTTGTGGGAGGCAACCCATAGTTATTTTTGTGTGTTTTTACATTTTTAATGTAAGGTTATGCCTCGATCTTGACTAATTTTATATAACTTTAGAAAATTGGATGCTAACAAGTCTTTATTGACTTAAGCTAAAGATTATCTTGAAGTATATAAAGTTTGGATTTTGGATCACTCCATTTTGTATGTGAGTAAAAAGGAGATCAAGTTAACCTTCATTGTTTTAATTACTGAGTTTATATTGATCTTACCATTCTAATTTACCTATTTTTAAGATCGAAACTTTGAAATTTGACGTTAGGCGAAATGGAGTCGAACATGGTTCCGGTGCCTAGGCGCCAAAATCCGGCGCCTAAGCGCCAGAGTAGACTGTGTGTCGATGGGTCCGGGGCCTAGGCGCCAGATTTGGCGCCTAAGCACCACAGTTACTGGGTCGTGTAAAAACCAAAAATTTTTAGTTTTTCACATGATTTTCTCCTATAAACTAACCCCATCTTCGTCCCCAATCCCTAAGCAACCATAGTTATAACCTTTACACTTCATACTTGAGGAGATAAGAGAAGATTTTGAAGAAATGGAGAGAAGAAATCATGGAGAAGAGGCTAGAGATAAGTATTCTAAGGATCCTCGACCTTACTTCGATGGTTTCATTCGTTGTTAGTTTAGAGAAGTTTTCGAGTCGTCAAGATAAGTTTGAAGCAGAATTCAAAAGCATTGGAGATCGCCTCCATGAGATGTATCATCAAGTCGAGCATTTGGAATGGCAGGCAAAGCTTCAATTCGACCATCTAGCGGCCTATCAAGATGCTCAAGTGGAGATGTATGCAAAGAACAAATGGATCGACGAGAAAATGGCTACGGATTTTCCAAGGGCGTTAGTGTTCTTCCCAAGTAGGACAATTAATCTTCATTGCGACGAAAATGGAAATTTCTAATTTGAAGATTAGATAGTAAATGTGGTTAGATCGAGACTTTATCTAGTGTGTTGTTGTATCGATTTGGTAAATCGATTGTGTTGTTTGTGTGTTTGTTTTATTGTTCAATGTGTATTGTGTTTGCTTTGAAATTATTTTGTTTGATTATTAGTAAGACTTGAATCTTATTATTGTACTTATTTGTACTGTATTGAGCCCGACTTGAAGATTATGAATCGAATTAGAAGAGTTTGACTTAAACTTGTATTTAATTGATGGATTTAATTTTTAATTTTTAAAATTTTTGAAAAATATTTTGGAAGTTAGAAACTGAAGCAATACTCTTATGTGAGTAATTAGAAGTTAATTTGTGAGTTTTGGTGGAAAATTAATTTTTTTAAAAAATGATTTTTGTGAAAGGAGAGTCTGGTGCCTAGGCGCCAGAATTCGGCGCCTAAGCGCGGGTTCGGCCTGGTACCCAAAAATCGGGATTTAAACCTCCAAAAGCCATGGACGACGCCTAAGCTTCATCCCCTTCCTCATTTTCAAGAAAATACACCCCTTAGATCCATCTTGAGGTCAAAATGTCATGTATTTGAGCCCAAAATCACTCGATTTCTTCATCTTAAGGTCAGATCTACTTTCTAATCCATTTATTTTTGATTTCTACCATGATTTTCCTATTTTTGCTAAAAACCAAAATTTTGGAGAAAAATTTTGATTTTTAGAAATTCTCTAAGGATTTTCTTAACTCATTTTAAGTTTCTCAAGCTTAAAAGAGTTTAGATCTTTGATTCCTTTATTTATTTGTGTTTTCTTTCACTTTTAGATGAAACCTAAATCTAAGCGTGGAAAAGCATGAAAAAATTCCGACAGTAGCAAGTTCACTACTGCGGCAGTGCACTTTCGTTATGACGAATTTGCGTCATCAAGGAAATTTATGTCGGAGCACATTTTTTACAATCCTGGAGAGATGATCATTAACACGATCATTGCACACAATTGACAGAGATTCTGTTATTTCACTGCCATTGCTGTTATTCCTGTTGTACAAGAGTTTTATGCTAACTTTATGGATGCGGAAGACTACGAAGTCTTCGTTTGAGGTGTCAGAGTAGGATTCACTCCGGAACGGATAAATATTTTCTACGGCCTACCACCTACCGTTGAGTGCTACTATTATGGTCTATCTCCATCTGAAGGAGATCTGGAGATGATTATTGCATTTCTGACCGATGACACTAGATCTTGGAAGATCCGAAATGATAAACGGGTAAACTTTAAATCTTCTAAGCTGAATGGTATTTCAAAGGCCTGACACTATTTTATTTCTTCTAGACTACTTCCTTCCAACCACCTAAGTGAAGTTACCAGAGATAGAGCTATTCTGAACTACTGCATTCATGAGAGGAAGCCGATTGATGTTGGCAGCATTATCTATGATTCTGTGGAGTCTATTGCAAGATCCAACACTTCTGTGGGATTAGGATTCTCATCCTTGATATATTATTTATGTGTGAGCAATGGAGTTATTGCTGATATTTCAGAGGAGAAGCTGAAGACTACAAAGCCTATTGGGCAGGAGAGTGTTAGTATTTATGATCGTCTTCGCAAGAAGCGATCTACTGCTCCTACTTTTGTACCTACTCCAGGTAGAGCTTCTACTTCTAGACCTTATACTTCTACTACTGAGCCACCATCTAGTTTCTGGGAATCAATGCATGATCAATTTCTGGAGCAGCAGAATGAGTTATTTCTAACTCACTACAGAGTAGATACTATAGACAAGAAGATTGATCATCTATCTGAATATACCCAAAGGAAAAGTGATTATGATGCTGAGTATTCGGAGTCTTTAGTTAGATTCTTGAAGGGTGAGCATGATGTTCAGTTCTCTACCTGTCCTAGATTTTTACCGTATGTTGATCCAAAGGATGTGGAATTTTTTTTTGGTGATGACGATGACGATTCTACAGATAGTGATTAGTAGCTTGATTTACCTCTAGAGATGAGTTGATTCTGTTTTTAGTTTATTTCTTGTTTGTTAGTACTGATTAGTTTGTTGTTAGTTAGTGACGATTTGTTTAAGTAACTTTGTGTGGATTTTTTTTATGTTGAGACTGTTTTTAGAGTATCTAGTTTGATATATGTTTAAGACTGAAATATGGAAGAATTTTTTTTCATTTTCTATGATACATATTTATTTCTGTTTTCAGCCTACTGTTTAGTATTCTTATATAGTTATTGATGTTGTTTTGTTTCTGTTATTTTGATTAGCATAGTCGTTTAATTTTGCTAATGATATAAAAATTGAGCTTGCTTACTTTTATATATGCTTCATTATTTCAGTAATATTCATAAAAAGCATGTGTAGAAGTAAATTTTTCTTTGTAGATTGTTTTTACATACTTATAAAAAAATTCCTTTTTAAAATTATGCCTTTCTTTCTCTCATACGTTAAAATTTTTCATGATATATCAAAACTTAAGTTTGGGGGAAGGGAAAATACATGCAAATTTAAATTTTATTTGTCCTTAAAGTGCTAATATTTTTTTTTTAAAAAAAATTAACATAACACGAGGAATGAAAAATCAATTTAAGATCACTTAAATTTTTGAAATTATAAATAATTTAGTAAACTTAACCAAAAATTTTAATAACTTTAATTGATTTTAAGAATAGAATTATTCAACTTAAAGAAGAGTAAGATTAAGAATTTCTTCTATTCATGATAAAGATATTTGAATTTTAGAAGTATTAAGAAATCAAGAATTATAACTTGAAAAAGAAAAAGATTGAAAGTCTTCTTGAAAACTATTCATGTTATAATAATTAAGTGAAAATGTATAAGTTTGAAAATATAAGTTAAGGATAGTGAAGATCAAAATCATTAACAGGATATCCAGATACAGTAATCCTCACTTAAAAAGAGAGAGAGAGAGAAGAAGTGAGGAGATGCCTAATAAAAAATTGGCTTCACTTGAATTATCTTATAAAAAGAAAAATAATTACATATTTTACTTAATTTTTATGCATGTATCTTTTTTAGAAAAAATGTTCATGAAGATTTTTTTCTTGTAAATAATTTATGTGATCTTAATATAATAAACTACAATTATTTTCGAAATGAATGAAATTTTTTTTTGAAGTCTTACAATTTGGTAGTTAAATATTCTTTAAATTCTTAAAATTAAACTTAGTTAGTGAAATTTGGTTAATGATTTACTAAAGCCTTTATAAAATTAAAAAATTACAAGGAATCTTAAATATTTACTTTTATTCCAAATGTTATACATTTTATATAGTAAAAAGGGTTACTTGAGGACAAGTAACATTTAAGTTTGGGGGATTTTGATCCATGAAAAAAATACCTGTTTTTATGCCTTGATTTTTATCAAATTTTTAAGGATATTATGCTTTAATGAAAGGTATTTTATGTTTTTGGATGTAGGTGATGCAAAAATGTTCAAAAAGGAAAAAAAGATGAAAAAGAATGAAAAAGAAGCAAAAAGAAGCAAAAATGGAGCCAAAATGCAAAATTGCCAAAATAATGAGCCTGGCGCCAGAATCTGGAGCCTAAGCGCCAGCTTGATACCAAATCTGTGAGGGTTTTGTAACTACTTTAGACGGTTATTTTGAGGGTTAGAGCGGTTATTGGACCATCTAGAAGATTGGCAGTTATTCCTGGATTATAGGACATGTGATACATTGTATTTAGACGCTTGGAAATGATTTAGATCGCGAAGAGCTGCGATCCAAAGTGAAGAGGTACGAGAACTGGACGCGAAGTCCAGAGCCTAGGAGCCAGATGCCGGCACCTAGGTGCCAGACACACTTTCTAGAAGATTCATTGAACTTGGACACATTTTGAAGAGGTGCCTGTTGACCTCATTTTTGATGAGGTCTTTTGCTTCTCTCTTTAGTACTTAGGATCTAGCCTTATGCTTTTCCTTTGACTAATCTTAGAGGACTAGAAGTGGAACCCACCCTTTAGAAGTTCAAACACCTCTTGACTCCCTGCAAACCCCGCAAGCTTGATTGTAGACCCCTAATCACCTAGAGGGTTGAAATCAAATGTGGAGGTTTAAAGGATGAGTTCCCTATAGGACCTTTCGGCCATAGGAATACCACAGGTGGCTTGGCTCTGGTGAGGGTTGGCTCGCACATACACTACACTCTCACACACATTCCAAGTCCTAAAACCACCCTCTCACCCAACTTGACTTCCTGACTCATGTAGGTAATTCATATGGATGGTTCTTAACCCCTAAGCCCCTGGCTAAGAGTGTTAGGAACAACATAGAGAATGCCTCAAATGAGTCCTCTCATGGCTCATATGGGCTTAATATGGATTCATGGCTCAACCAAAGGGATTCCATTTTACTCAAATTTGATCAATATTCATTTTTCCAAAATTTCAATTTTTGACCCCCGTGGCCCTACACCCGCTAAACCTACCAAATGCCCTTGGAACTACCCAAAATTTGCAAAATCACCTAAATTACCCAAAATTCCTCAAAATCAATCCTAAACATTTCCCCCCACTCAAATTGATCATCCATAGCCAAATATACTAATGTTTTAAAAAATACCCCCAAATTTCCAAAAATACCCAAAATGCCCTTCTTAGCCCAAAAATCCAAAAAATTCAGAAAATTCCCAAAAAATTTCAGAAAATCCCAAATATTCCCAATTTCATTTTGTTCAACTACACAATGGGCCAATTTTTCCAATTTACCCCACTTTTACTAAAAACCCCAATTTGACCTATTTTTTAACCCAAGTGAACCCAATGTCAAACCAAACCACCCCAATTGACCTCAATTCTGGTCCAATTCAATTCTAAACTTCAAATCAATATCCCCAACATCAATTTAGACCAAATCCAAGTCCAATTTAATTGAAATTTGAGCCCAATTTCAATTTGAAGCATAAGGCCCAATTTTGGCCCATGACCTAAACCTAGCTCAAACCCATCCAATTGAACTCCAATTGGCCCCAAATCTTTTTTAAAGCCTTCCTAACATCCTCATAAACAAAAAACTAACTTGATTTGCCCAAAATTTGAACCTAAACTCCACCCAAACCTAACCCAAAACCAAAATCCCTTAAATTGACCTAAGCTCAAACCTAACCCAAATGGGCCCAAATCCCACAATCAAAGCCCAACCAAAGTTGAAAACACTTTGTGACACTCCCATGAACATTTATCAACATTAATTTTACATCAAATCCAAATTTAGCCCAACCTTAGCCCAAGTTAGCCCAATTTGGCCCACCTTGGCCCCTTTACCAAAAGACCCCACATTAAACCCAATTCAATTCAAAATCACTTCATACTTGTTCCAAACCACTCATGACACATGCCTAAACCAATTGAAACATTTATTTGACATGGTCCTTCACAAAATTTTCATCCAAAAGCCCATTTTAAAATCTAAAAGCCCCCTTCCTTAAACCACTTTAAAAGCCCATCCAAAACCATTTCAAAAGCCCAAGTTTTCAATCCAAAGCCCACATGACATTTCTTTCCATCATCCATTTAATCAAAATCACCCCTAAGTTTCAAAACCATCATTAAACCATTCCAAATCATGCTTCATGAAAATTTTCCACCAAAATTCCAAAATTTCTAAAACCCACTTCCATGAAACTAAGCCAAGCCATCCCTAAGCCAAATGGAGCCATGGAACCATGCATGAGCCACATGCAAGCCTTGGGAGCCCCTTTACACATCACCATGCCATTAATTGCAAAAGGAGGAGCCTCTTTTAAACCCCCTTAGAAAGGTTTTAACCCTTTTAATGATACACCCTAACCCATGATTAGTCTAAATATTCATGGATAAGGACTTCACCACCTTCTCTTGGCTGAACCCACTGATTTCTCTCAGCCCAAAATCAGGCCTTGGGGAGGTGCACCAAGCCTAAAGCATGCATTTGACCAAACCAAGCCCAAAATGAGCCCTTCCCCCATTCCATTTTGATTCAACTCCTTTACACATGTCAAGCCTCAATTTACTGCACCATTGCCAACCCCTGACCCTTCTGAGCCAGATGGTGACCTAACCCTGTCGGCCAGCCGCCTGGGTCGCCGGAAAACACCATGGCCGAGAGCTCCATGTGAGCCAAATTTTTTAATTCTCCCTGGCTGAGCGGTCTCAACCCAAATAGACACCATGGCTGTTCTTCTCCTCCCCTGAGTAGCTGATCCCAGCCTCTAATTGCCCCTGGGAAGCCCTCCAGCCACCTCTATTTAAACACCACCACCTCTCGGCCAAAGAAGGTGTTGAACCAAACCTTACCAAAACTCTGCCAAAATCACTCCAGATCCCTCTCCAGACATAGAGAACTTGATCCCCACTGAAATCCAGCCCTAAAACCCTCTCTGTGAGCTCAATTTCTGAGTTGAAAATCCACCCAAAAAATAGGACACTTCACCACAGTGAGCCAATCTCCAAATTGATTGATCCTACACCTTCACCAGACCAAGAGGAGAAGTTCCCCAGCAAAAACCCCCTCACCAGGTCAGCCATTGCTTCCAGCCTCTAAGCTTTGTGATCGGCCTTAGTCAATTTCATACTTAGACAATTCCCCAGAGCCAAAGCCTTCATCTGGAGCTTGCCTGGACTCAATCGAAGGTGACATAACTCTCAGATCAAAGCTTCACTTCTCTGAGCAAAGGTACGAACTCATTCTTCCCCCCGAGCTTCCAGCAATTCTCCATTTTTTTTGGGTTAATTTCATAGCCTATAAACCATATGGATGTGTTAATCTCTTCAAGACTAATCCATAGAGCATAAGAACACAAAAATCCATTGAGAATCGAGTGAGATCTTAGGGTTTTAGTGTGGACGGCCACGAGTGCACACCAGTCGTAGACGATGACCAGGAGTCGTTGGATCGCGCGTGTATCGAGCGGACGGTCGAGATCAAGTCAGACGGTGCAATGGTACGTGAACCGCGGGCCCCTGGAGAGCTGAGTCAGATGGCGGCGCCGAATCACAGCGCGATGCGTGGGCTTTCGGAGCTGCTGAGGTTGACGCGGCGCCGCGTGGATAAGTAGGAAATTAGGATATATTTGAATTATTTAAATGCCCTAAACTTCAAAAATTCATATCTTTGCATAGAAAAATCACAAAAATAAAATAAAAATACCCTCTTGCTTAGTGAACAGAGGAGAATAATGTGGAAAAGAAATCAAGTTAATTGGACGAGTATTTTATTTTTAATAATTTATTTACTGTTTTCAATATTTTGATTCTCCATTTTCATAGACAATTCACCATGGCATGAGACCATAGGGCTTTTGAAGCCTCTGATCTTGGGAACATTCCCTGAATTTTTCAAGGTCAGAGGTCATCTTTGTGAAAAGTTATTGAATTTTCAAGTTCATGTCACTATTTTAGGTATTTTAATTCCAATAATTAGCATGTTGTAAAATAAATTTTAGGAAAATTTGGTGATGTTTCTTAGGACCAGAGGACCCTATGAAAAATATATTTTGAGTTAATTCATTCATAATAACCTTAATTGGCCTAAACCTCTAAAATTGAATTTGATTTAATTAGGGTTAACCACACATCAAATTGAATTAAAAATAATTCTCCATTACTCTTTAGGGTCAGAGGAACCTTATATAAAATTTTGAAATCAATTGGACTTGATTAACCCCACCAAATAGATTGATTAAGCCTCATAAGCAAAATAGAACTTTAAAAATTCATAACTCCAAAAATACTTTTCAAAAATTCACAAAAATGATTTTGGAGCTTCTCTGATATTAGGGAAGTTCAGGAAAATTAAAATTGGAATTTTCTAAAAAAGTTGATTTTTCACAATATTTTAATATTTTAATAATTAAAAAATAATAAAAATCACAAAAATATTAAAAATCATAAAAATGTCACATTTTGACTCCTAATCACTTAGGAACAAACCAAATATTTTCCTAAGTCCCTAGGATAAGATATTGAATTTTAAAGGCTTAATGTAATTTTTAATATTAAAAAAATAAGTTTTTAACCTTTTTCACTAAAATAATTCTAATAAATAAAAGAAAAATCAAAAAATTATAAAATTTATTTCTCTGAACTCCTTGAGGTAAGAGAGATTTAAGTAAAATATAAAATCCATTTTTCAACTTTAATTTTATTTTATAATTAATTAATACTCTAAAACTCAAAATAATTATAATAAATAAAATATAATTAACAAAATCACAAAAACTGGTCCAAGTGGTCCTCTGGTCATTATGAATATCCCATAATTTTCTTAAGGATAGAAACTTTACCTTGGTCATGTTGTTGAATTTTCATTGAAAACCCCTATTTTCTACTAAAAATAATTATATAAATAAATTAAATTCAGAAAAATCACATTTTCTCCTCTAATGTCTTAATTGACATGTGAGTGAGGTGACATAAAAATTTCAAATTCATTTGAGCTCAATTTAGTGAGTTATGAAATAAATAAGCTTAAAAGGGCATAAAGGTAATTAAAAATTTTAACCCTTAATTAAAGCTTTAGGTTTAATCAAAATGGGAGGTAAAATATTTGATTTTAACTTTCTCTTGAATGATTAAAACTTAGGGAAATTATAGGGTAGAAACCCACTAAACACTTTTAAAATATCAAAATGAAACTTTAATTAATTAAATGATTTGAATTTTGGAAATGAATATATTTAAAATTTGGATTATTAAAATAGGGATATTATTAAGAGGATATTTATTCTTTAATTTAAAAATCCCTAAATAAATCACTTTAACAATATTTAGTTCTTAATTAAAAATTAAAATAATAATCCAAATTAACAATTAAAACTAAAATTAAAACTAAAATTAAATTAAATTTAATTAAAATTAAATTAAAATTAAAGTTAAAATAAAATTAAAATTAAAATTAAAAATTAAAATTAAATTAAAATTAAATTAAATTAAAATTAAAATAAAATAAAAATTAAATTAAAATTAAAATAAAATAAAATAAGATAAAATTAAAATAAAATTAAAATTAAATAAAATTAAATAAAATTAAATTAAATTAAAATCAAATTGAATTAAATTAAATTAAAATCATTTAACAACAAACCTAAATGAAATCATTAAGAATTAAATCAAAATATATCAATAATTTCAATACTTCTTTCTATCTAAGTAAATTTAAAACATGAATATCAATTTGAAATACCAAGATAACTGAAAGTTTAAAAATTTAAATCAAATCTAAAATAATTTGAACACTATTCCAAACTTAAAATTATAAATTAAAACCTCACAATTAAATTAAAACATTTTGAATCATTAACTCAAACTTTTAATTAAGAATAGTTAAAAATTCTCGATAAATTAACTTGCCCTTAAAGGCTTTAAATATTATAACTCTTGAATAGAGTATTAAGTGAGATGTCACTTCATTCATCAGGTAATCAAATACCTAAGTTCACTGAGCAAGAGACAAAGTTTAACTAAACTCCTGGATGATTAATTCACCTGTGCAACTGAATTTACTTGGACTCAAAACAATCCCAAAAATATTGAAAAGATGTTTAGGACTCGTCCTAAACACTTCCTGAATATGATGGGATGTTTTAGAAGAACAATTAAATTTAATTGTTCTTTGATGAAGAAAATCATCCTTAAACCAAACTAAGAACCTAGACATCATAGGAGATGAATAATTATAGGATTAGGAGTTTGGTAGACAACCAAAAACCTTCCCTTAGCTTTACTTAGGTACCTGTTGAAATGTCTAAATGTTCCAACATGTGTTTCAAGTGCATCTTGGGATGACGGGAAGACCCTCCAGGTACGTTTTTATTTTATTGTAATTTACTTACATGCACTGTACTTTACTTCTCTTGCATGATAAATAAAACTGCTGCATGAAAACCAAAACCTTTAGGATAGTCCCTGAACTGAAATGAAAACTAAATTAAAAGTCATTGCAAGATAAAATTCACTGCCAAAACATTCTAAAATATAAAACAAATCAAAATTTAATCACAAATAGAACAACAAAACTACAATCACAACTAAATTAAAACGTCTCATTGAATGATCGGGAATACCTCAGATGATGTAACCCACGTGTTGCTAACGGGATTTCCCACGGTCTAAATGAAAGTGTGGAACTCATTCAGTTGAGTTTAGCAAATTCATCTGGACTAAGTGAATTCGATAAAAATAACGGTGTCGGGATGACGGAACCATGGAATCTTAATCAGTTCCGTTTAAATAACTTTAAGATTTGTTTTAATTAAAATATTAAAAACACTTGGATTTTAAGATTTTCTCTAAACCAAAACACTTCTCTCATCTCCTGACTTATGACTTCTAAAACTAAACCTCTGCAACAACAAGGAGCTAGGAGCATGGTGGGCAGCACGACCATCGTCATCAACAAAACCAGAGTCTACTTCAACAAACCTTTCTTAGAGTTAAATAACAAAGCCATAGGATTTCGAGGTAGTTTGCCTAGTGCAACATAAGTCCTCAACTCTTCGTTAGGCATTTGCATGATCATGTCATGTAAATTAAGCCCTAACCAGTCCTAAGACTCCGAGGTAGTCATTTGGTACGACATAAACCCTCACATCTTCGAGGCTTTTTGTATGATTATGTCATACTAATATAAGTCCTAATTAATTAAAATTAGTAGGATTGAAACATTAAATAAATTCCCAAATTGAAGCCAAACAATATGATAGTTTGGGAAGTTGCCAAGATTCTTCTTGGATCCTCAGCTTCTCTTACTTTTCTTCCTTTGAACCCATGAAATTAACTGTTCCAAATTTGATCCATTCCCTATTGAAATTCCAAAATTCAATCCTTTGAAAACCTTAAACTTTGAAATTCTTGAGAGCAAAACCACTGATCATTATCAAGAGTTTTCTTAAATGATTCCCGTCATTTAAGATGTAATTAACTATAGGGACTTGCCTTTATAGGGAACTTTAAGAACCAGGTAATATAAACCCTGCTTAATTTCCTTATATTAAGCAGGGGAACTTGTCGGCTTATAAAATTGGTTCGCAGGCCAAACGGATGTCACAAATCTTCTAGTTTATTTAATCGAGTCCCATCGTCAAGCAGTGTGTCTATTCTTCGGGATAGATACACGGTTTGTGATGCGTTGCTCATTTATATAAACTATTTGGGATGTGAGATTTGTTTGATTTTTCATATCTTAAAATTTTCAAACTTAAAATAAATTTCAAAATCAAATGCTACTTTCTAAATTATATATATTTAAATTAAATTTAAAACCTAAAAATTTGCCGATAATTTCTGTAGGCAACCCCTTTTTAAAATACAACACATAACCTAAAAATATGCCGACAGTGCCTTAGGCAACCCTTGAAGCCTATAAATAGGAGGCTATTCCTACAGAGAAAAACGCCCACCCCAAGTAGCCCAATAAGAAATCCAAAAATTAGAGAAGATAATTTTAAAGGCCATACTTTTAGTCTACTTTCCTTCATAAATTAGTGAGTTTATTTTATTTAGAGTTTGTATTGATAGTTTGGAAGAGTTTGTGCTTTTGAAGTCTATTTCACTTTGGAGTCAGTAGGAACCAGAGGTTCAATTGGAAAAACACTTGAGATAAGTATTTGTAATTTTATTAAAAGTTTTATTTATATGTTTTGTTATTTAGATTCAATGTGTTCTGAGTAGTTACTTTACTTTCTCCTTTCAATTATGAAAAGATAAATAAGATAATCTAAAATTAGTTGGAGATTTATAAACTAAAATATGTTTTAAATATTGTGATGATATTAATATCAGATCTTAATTTACTATTTAAATTGACCATTTAAATTGTAAAAATCTGTTGAAGAGTTTTGAGACCTAGAAGGAGATGAACTCTTATTTAGTAGATATCACATGAATCCTTGGGTAGTTGAAGGCCTTGTGCGGGGTATTCAAGGTGAAGTGCAAATAAGTAGGAAAATATTATTCAATGGGCGTAGAATTGATAAGTTTTTAGAGTGACAGACTAAATTCTTGTAATTTGGTTTATAGAGAGAGAATGCGTAACTAGTCGGGCAGACCATAGCCACCCTTGGACATCTAGTAGTGTGAGCCTAGATTAACCCATTCTACTAACAATACATCCAGACCTGATCTATGGATTAAACAATGTTCTTTATACTATTGAGCGATGGTAAAGAATAGGACTGCTTCTATTTGGCACAATACCATAAATTTATATTCTCCACGAATATTATATTATCTAAAAGTCTTGGATTAATTGAAAGGAAGAAAGTTGTTTGCTTATTATTATTTACATCACTCATTATTTTAGTACTGCTTTAATTCTGATTTTAGTAAATTAAATATTAAATTTAAAACTTTAAAAGAAATACATAAAAATAAAATTTAAATATTTAAAAATCTATAAACCTCCTCATGGGATCGATACTGGGGTCTTTATTTAAAGCCCTATATTACTTGAAATGATACGTATGCTTGCTTAGTACCTTTAGTGTGTAAAATATTTTCCATAAAATTATATTTATATACACTAGCCGCTATTATTATTCGAGTCAAAGTATTGACTATAACATATTTTTGAGAGCATAATTTACTACGTTGTTCGCGGATTGAGGTCATAGACCTGTGGGAACTTTACCTAGTAATGTTGAAGTAAATCCTAAAGATTAAGGAAAAGAACAAAGCAAAGCTATTCAATTGAGAAGTGGAAAAGAGTTGGAAACAAGAGTTCAAAAAGAAACTGTAATTGAAAAGGAAAAAGAAGAAACTAAAGGAGAAAATGAAAGTTTATATCCTGATTTTCCTCTGAAACCTATGAAAATTACTATTGAAAAACCACCTCCACCATTTCCTCAAAGATTAAAGCAATAAGATAAAGGAAAAAAGATTTGCTAAATTCTTAGACATTTTAAAAAAAGTGTCAATAAATATTCCTTTTGTTAAAGCTTTAGAATAAATGCCTAATTTTGTTAAATTTTTTAAGGATATACTAAACAAAAAGAGGAAGTTTCTAGATCATGAGACTGTTGCACTCAGTGAAGAGTGTAGTGTTATAATTCAGAGAAAACCTCCTGAAAAACTTAAAGATCCTGGTAGTTTCACTATCCCATGTGCTATTGGTGAAAAATTTTATGGGCGAGCATTATGTGATTTGGGAGCTAACATAAATTTGATGCCTCTATCAACTTTTAAAAGATTAGAATTTGGAGAGATATCATCAACTTCTGTAACTCTACAGTTAGCTGATCGATCTATTACACATCCTAAGGGAGTTGTAGAAGATGTTCTGGTCAAGGTTGATAAGTTTATTTTTTTGTGGACTTTGTCATTCTAGATATGGAAGAAGATAAAGAAATTCCAATCATTTTAGGAAGACCATTCCTAGCTACAAGAAGAGCTATGATAGACTTTTAAAATGGCAATTGACTATGAAAGTAAATGATCAAGAAGTAACCTTTAACATCTCAAAGTCAATGAAATATCCATCAATAGAAAAAGATAATGAATGTTTTAGAATGGATATATGTGATTATCTAAGAAAAGAATATTTCAAAGAAAATTATGAAGAAAAAGAAGATGTAGATAAAGATAATTTTGAAGAAATTGAAAGTGAATAAGCTGATTATATTCAGGAAAAATTTGAAACGCTCAATTCAACTGCACCAGAAAATGAAATATTAATTCCATCTGTTGTAAACCCCCCTGAACTTGAATTAAAGAATCTTACAATTCATTTGAAGTATGTATTTTTAGGAGAGTTTTCAACATTACCAGTAATTGTATCCTCATAATTAAAGGAAATTCAAGAATAAAAATTAATGGATACATTAAAAAAATACAAAAGAGCTTTTGGTTGGACTTTAGCTGATATTAAAGGAATTAGTCCTTCAATTTTTATGTATAGAATTTTATTAAATGAAGAACATAAACCAAGAATTGACCCTCTAAGGAGACTGAACCCTATAATGAAAAAAGTAGTTAAAAAAGAGATTTTAAAATGGTTAGATGCTGGAATTATATCCTATTTCGGATAATACTTGGGTAAGTCCAATTCATTGTGTTCCCAAGAAAGGAGGAATAATTGTTGATGAAAATGAAAATAATGAATTAATACCTATCAGACAAGTTTCTGGATGACATATTTGTATTGACTATAAAAAATTAAATGCCACCACCCGGAAAGATCACTTTCCTCTTCCTTTCCTAGACCAAATGTTGGATAGACTTGCCGGACACAAGTAATACTATTTTCTAGAGGATATACTGGTTACTATCAGATACCTATTGCTCCCGAGGATCAAGAGAAAATAACTTTTACTAGTGGACTATGTAATGCAACTGCAACATTCCAAAGATGTATGATGTCTATTTTTAGTAAATTAATAGATAATGGAATAAAAGTATTTATGGATGATTTCTCTATGTTTGGAACATCATTTGAGGCATGCTTAAATCATCTTAAAAAAGTTTTGGAGCTATGCGAAAAAACTAACTTAGTTTTAAATTGGGAGAAATGTCAATTTATGGTTGCAGGAGGAATTGTATTAGGACAAAATTTCAGAAAATGGCATGGAAGTAGACCTTGCAAAAATTTAAGTAATAGCTAAATTACCACC
Source organism: Papilionanthe hookeriana x Papilionanthe teres (assembly GCA_022702705.1). Classification (NCBI taxonomy): domain Eukaryota; kingdom Viridiplantae; phylum Streptophyta; class Magnoliopsida; order Asparagales; family Orchidaceae; genus Papilionanthe; species Papilionanthe hookeriana x Papilionanthe teres. Next base: position 99,886,667 of record CM040423.1, read on the forward strand.
TACTATAGTGAAGGGGTAAGAAGTTTTCTTGGACATGTTGGATTCTACAGTCGCTATAATAAAGATTTTTCAAAAATTACAAAACCTCTATGCCAATTTTTAGAAAAAAGATAAGAAATTTGAATTTACTGAATAATTCTTGAATGCCTTTGAGTTATTAAAGGAAAAAACTAATCAAAGAACCTGTAATAGTTTCGCCTGACTGGGAGAAGCCATTCGAACTAATGTGTGATGCTAGTGATTATGCTATTGGAGTACGTTCTTGGTCAAAGATATGATAAAATTTTTAAAGTTATATACTACGCTAGTAGAACTCTTAATGATACTCAAATTAACTATACAGTTACTGAAAAAGAGTTACTGGCTATTATATATGCTTTTGATAAATTTAGATCATATTTAATTGGAACTAAATGTATTGTGCATACTGATCATTCAGCTATTAAATATATGATGCAAAAGAAGGATACTAAACCAAGATTAATTAGATGGGTACTTTTAATGCAAGAATTCGATTTTGTGGTGATTGATAGAAAATGAATTGAAAATCAAATTGCTGATCATTTGTCGATACTGAATATCATTAATTATCTGACACTGAGAATGAAATAATAGACAGTTTGCCTGATGAACAACTTTATAATATTAATGAGTGGAAAATACCTTAGTATGTTGATATAGTAAATTATTTAGTATGCAATATTATGCCACCTATGCTAACATTGCAGCAACAAAGAAAATTTGTTCATAATTCAAAATCATATTTTTGGGATGAACCATATTTATATAAACAATGTAATGACCTTATTATTAGGAGATGTGTGCCTTATGAGGAGATTGAACAGATTATTCAAAAATTTCATGATTCTGATTTTGAAGGACATTTTGGGATTGACAAAACTGTATATAAAATTTTATAAGCTGGATTTTATTGGCATACACTTTTTAGAGATGTTTACAGATATATTAATACATGTGATATATGTCAACGAGTAGGTAATATATCTAGAAGAAACAAAATGCCTCTGTATTTCATATTAGAAGTTGAGAATTTTGATGTTTGGAGATTAGATTTCATGGGACCATTTATTCCTTCTTTTGGGAACCTATATATTTTGATTACGGTTGATTATGTATCAAAGTGCATTGAAGCACAAGCTTTACCTCATTGTGATGCTAAAAGTGTTGCAAAATTCTTAATGAAAAACATTTTCACAAGATACGGTATGCCGATAGTGATTATTGATCTACCTAAAAATTCCCATTTTTATGCCTTATTTATGATTCAATTCTTAAGGATATTATGCTTTAATGAAAGGTATTTTTATGTTTTTGGATGTAGATGATTAAAAAAGAGTCCAAGAAGGAAAAAGAAGGCAAAAGGAGCAAAAATGGAGCTTATTAAGCAAAATATTGGAATTATTGGCCTGGCGCCTAGGCTCTAGAATCCGGCGCCTAAGCGCCAGCTCGATAATGACGCTGTTAAGATTTTTTTCATGATTTTAGGGAGTTATTTTGACAGAGTTAAGCAGTTATTAGAGCTTCTAGAAGACTAGAAGTTACTCCTAATATATAGGACATGTGATGCAATGCATTTGGACACAATAAAAAGGTTTTAGTCACAAAGAGGTGTGATCAAAAGTGAAGAGGTGCTAAGACCTGGTGACGGAGTCCGGCGCCAGATCCCGACGCCTAGGCACGACATTTACCTTCTAGAAGATGCATTGAATTTGGACGAATTTTGAAGAGGTGCCTTAAGTAACCTCTGGTCAAATTCAGAGCTCTATAAATAGGAGCCCATTTTACAGAGAAAATTGCCCCTTTGGCCCCTTTTAGTACCTTCTCTCCCACCTCTAGTTTTACTTAGTTTTTCTAGTCTCTTCCACACTTAGGGCTCCACTTTACTTTGTATCTAGTGAGTTTATTTTGAGTATTTATTGTGTGTTGTTGTTGTTGGAATCTTTCATCATTACTTTGGAGTTAGTAGAAGTCAGCGGATCACTTGAAGGAACACTTCAGATAAGTATTTGTACCTTGGTTCAAAATTTTATAAATATGTTTTGTTGTGTGATTTCAATGTGTTTTGAGTAGTTAGTTATCTTTCTCCTTTCAACTATGAAAAGATAATAAATTAATTAAATTTTGTAGGAGAATTAAATTTAAAATATTTAAAACATTGTGATAATATTAATACCTGATCTTAGTTTACTTTTAAATTGGCCATTTAAATTGTTAAAACCTGTCGAAGAATTTTGAGACCTATCCGGAGATAAATTCTTAACTGGTAGATATCACATGAATCCTTAGGTAATCGCAGTGCTATACGTGGGTTTTTAAGGTGAAGTGCAAATAAATAGGAAGATATTATTTATTGGGCGTAGAATTAATTAGTTTTTAGAGTGACAGACTAAATTCTAATAATTTGGTTTATAGAAAGAGAACGGGTCACTGATAAGACCGACCATAGCCACGCTTGGACATCTAGTAGTGTGAGTCTAGATTAACCCATTCTACTAATAAAACATCCTGAAGCGATCTATAAATTAGTTAATGTTCTTTGCACCTGGACCAAAGGGTAAAGAATAAGAATGCTTCTATTTGACACAATACCATAATCTAAATTCCCCACAAAAGATAATTATTCTAAAAATCATCGATTAGTTGAAAAGGAGAAAGTCATTTTTTATTTGCATGAAATTTTAATTACTGCTTACTTTACTTTATTACGACTTATTAGCTAACTTAGCTTATAGTAAATAATTGTTAGTAAATATAAATATATATATATATATATATATATATATCACTTTTAATTTGAGAAATTCCAAAATATTTCTTAAATTTTTTACTTTTTATAAAAACACTATCCCTATGAGATCGATAACTAGAACTTCACTAGAGCCCTGTATTACTTGAACGAGACTTATATTTGCGTTTAAAATTGTGACTTATACAATAATTATTATAAAATCTAAATATAAATTCATAAGTAAAAGTAAACATCACACATCAAGTTTTTGAAGCCATTTGTCAGGAATTAAATATTCTAAAAAGTGGTATCAAATTCTTGTATTTAAAAGCATATATAAAGTCGCATCGCATCAAGTTTTTGGTGTCGTTGCCGGGGATATAATAGAATAAAAAGTAAAAATAAAGATAAGAAAAATAAAATAATAAAAAAACATAAAAAAAACATAAAAACAAAACAAAAATATTTTAAATTTTATGCTTTGTTTTGGATCTGAAGGATTACTACCTTTTGATTCTGAATTAGAAAGAACAATTAAAAGAATTAAAAAGGAAAAAAAATCAAAACATCAAGAAATGACTAACTTACATAAAAATAATCAAAATCCAATCAAAATTAATAAACAAAATATTTATAAACCATTAAGGGAATATGCAAACCCTACAGCTGATGAACTTCATGTTAGTATTCAAATGCCAGCTGTAGATGCTAATTATTTTAAGCTTAAACCTTCTATTATTCAAATTGTTCAAAATAACCAATTTGAAGGAACACCTAATAACGATCCAAATTTACACCATGTTTGTTTTTTAGTATTTTGTGCTACCTTTAAATATAATAATGTTTCTGATGATGCTATTAGGCTTAGACTCTTTCCTTTTTCCTTAAAAGATAAAGCAAAGATGTGGCTTAATTAATTAACAACTTGTTCTATTAAAACATGGGCAGATATGGCACAAAAATTCCTTGCTAAATATTTTCCTCCTTCTAAAATAGCTAAATTGAGAAATGATATTACTTCATTTACGCAATTTGAAGGAGAAACAATTTATGAAGCTTGGAAAAGATTTAAAGAACTATTAAGAAAATGTCCTCATGATGCTTTGCCAGATTAGTTAATTATTTAAACATTTTATAATGGATTTATTGGATCACTTAGATCTATTATTGATGCTGCTGTTGGTGGTTCTTTAATGGCTCAGACATTTGAAGAAGTCTACACCTTAATTGAAGAAATGACTAATAATAATTTTCAATGGCCTTCTGAAAGGGTTAATCCTAAAAGAATGACCAATATTAAAGATAATGAAGTCGTTTCTATTTTACCTTCACAAGTGGCTGCGATATATAAGAAATTAGATAATTTTGCTATTAACATATCACATGTAAGTAATGATAATTCTGCAAATTATTGATGATTCTCAAACAATGGATACTTTGCAAGCTATTGCTAGTAAAACTAATAACCCTTATTCTAATTATTATAATCCTAGTTGGAAAAATCATCCTAATTTTAATTGGAATAAAGGACATCAACAATGGAATAATAATCAAGTTAATCCAAATTGGAACAATCAAGGAAATTCAAACTATGGACTAACTTACCCTCCTGGTTATAACAATCAGCAGAAAAAGTTGTCTGTAGAAGAATTGATGTTGCAACTAAGTGATGCAATGCGACTTTATATATGCTTTAAAATACAAGAATTTGATACCACTTTTTAGAATATTTAATTCTTGGTAAATGGCTTCAAAAACTTGATGTTCGAGGTTTACTTTTATAATTTTATATTTAGATTTTATTATTGTAAAAGTCACAATTTTAAACGCAAGTATACGTATCATTCAAGTAATACAGGGCTCTAGTGGAGTCCTGGTTATCGATCCCACAGGATAGTGAATTTATAAAAAGTAAGAAATATAAGTAATATTTTGGAATTTTCAAAAGCAATTTATATATACTTTTATATATATATATATGTATATATATATATATTCAAATTTAATTTGCTAACAATTTTTACTAAAAGCAAGTAAGCGATAGAAGCAATAAAGTAAAGTAAGCAGTAATTAAAATTTAATGCAAGTATAAAAACGACTTTCTCCTTTTTCAACTAATCCAAGAATTATATAGTAATTATCTTTTGTAGAGAATTAAGATTATGGTATTGTGCCAAATAGAAGCATTCCTATTCTTTACCATTTTGTCCAGGTGTAAAGAACATTGACTAATCTTTAGATAGGCTCATAATGTTTTATTAGTAGAATGGGTTAATCTAGGCTCACATTACTAGATGTTCAAGGGTGGCTATGGTCGGCCCTACCAGTGACACGTTACCTTTCTACAAATCAAATTATTAGAATTTAGTCTGTCACTCTAAAAACTAATTAATTTTACGCCCAATAAATATTATCTTCTTATTTATTTGCACTTCACCTTAAATAATCCGCGTATAGTCTGCAATTACCTAAAGATTCATGTGATATCTACTAGTTAAGAATTTATCTCCTGATAGGTCTCAAAATTCTTCAACAGGTTTTAACAAATTAAATGGCCAATTTAAAAAGTAAACTAAGATCAGTTATTAATATCATCAAATTGTTTTAAAATATTTTATATTTAATTCTCTACAAAATTTAATTAATTTATAATCTATTCATAGTTAAAAGGAGAAAGATAACTAACTACTCATAACACATTGAAATAACACAACATAATATATTTATAAAACTTTGAACCAAAGTACAAATTCTTATCTGAAGTGTTCCTTCAAGTGATCCACTGACTTTTACTGACTCTAAAGCAATGATGAAAGACTCCAACAACAACCACACACAATAAATACTCAAAATAATCTCACTAGATACAAAATAAAGTGACACCCTAAGTATGGAAGAGACTAAATAAAACTAAAGATGAGAGAGAAGATGCTAAAATGGGTATGTGTACTAAGGAGGGGGGGTTAGGTGCCATTTCTCTGTAGAATGGGCTCCTATTTATAGAACTCCGAATTTGACTAGGGTTGCTTAAGAAACCTCTTCAAAATTCATCCAAATTCAATGTATCTTCTAGAAGGTAACTGTCGTGCCTATGCGCCGGGATCTGGCGCCTAGGAGCCGGACTTCGTAACCAGGTCTTTCGCACCTCTTCACTTTGGGTCGCACCTCTTCGCGATCCAGACCATTTCCTTGTGTCCAAATACATTGTATCACATGTCCTATATATTAGGAGTAACTTCCAGTCTTCTAGAAGCTCCAATAACCGCTTAACACCATCAAAATAATTGCCTAAAATAATCAAAAAACTCGACAAAGTATCTGTATCGAATCGGCGCTTAGGCGCCGGATCTCGGTGCCTAGGCGCGCGTAGCCAATAATTCCAAAATTTTTCTCCATAAGCTCCATTTTTGCTACTTTTTCCTTATTTTTCTTTCTTGGACTCTTTTTAAATCATCTACATCCAAAAACATAAAAATACCTTTCATTAAAGCATAATATCCTTAAGAATTGAATCATTAATAAGGCATAAAAATGAGTATTTTTTTGGTAGATAAAATTCCCCAAACTTAAATGTTACTTATCCTCAAGTAACCCTTTTAATTACATAAAATAGATAACATTTGGAATAAAGTAAAAATCTTTAAGATTCCTTGTAATTTTTGATTTTATAAATGCTTTAGCAAATCATTAACCAAATTTCACTAATTAAGTTTAATTTCAAGAATTTAAGAATATTTAACTACTAAATCATAATACTTCCAAATTTTCATTTATTTCAAGAATAATTGTAGTTTATCATATCAAGGTCTCATGGAATATTTACAAGAAAAAGCTTTTCATGAAATATTTTTCTAGTAAAAATATATGTACATAGAAATTAAGTTAAAAATGTAATCAGTTTTCTTCTTATGAGATAATTCAAGTGAAGCCAATTTTTGATTAGGCATTTCATCAAGCTTCTCCTCACTTTCTTTTCTTTCTCTTCTTTTTTTTTTCTCTTCTTTTTTTTTTCTGGATTGTTTTTCAATCCTTTTTTTTTAAAGTGAGGCTTACTATTTTTGGATAGCCTGTTAATAATTTTGAACTTCACTTTCCTTAACTTATTTTCAAAAACTTATACATTCTTACTTAATGAATATGACATTAATAATTTATTATTTTTCAAAACTTATTTCAATCTTTTCTTTTTCAAGCAATAATCTTGATTCCTTAGTATTTCAAAAATACAATTCTCTTTACTATAAATAGAAAAATTTTGATCTTATTATTCTTTAATCTAAATAATTCTATTCTTAAAATCAACCAAAATTTTTGAAGTTTTAGTTAAGTTTACTAAATTATTTATAAATTCAAAAATTTAGGTAATCTTAAACAGATTTTTCATTCCGTATGTTATGTTAATATATTTTTAAAGAAAATATTAGTTCTTTAAGGACAAATAATATTTAAATTTGATACATGTTTTCCCTTCCCCCAAACTTCAGCTTTAGTATAAATATGAATCACAAAATTTTCTAAGGCATGAGAGAAAGAAATAAACAAGAATTAATCTAATTACAATAATGATGTAGTAAGGAAAAACTAACTTCTACTTCTACATATGCTTCAATATGAATATAACAGAAATGATTAAACATATATAGAAAAGTTTTGCAGAGCAGGAGTTAATTTCTAAAAAAAAATCTTTTTTTTGTTTTTTTGTTTTTGAACATGCAAATTTACTAACTATTCATAAACACTAAACAATAGGCTGAAACAAAAATAAACTTTTATAGAAATTCATTCACATTTCAGTCTTAAACACACATCAGATAATCTAAAAACAGTTTTAACATAAAAAGTTCACATAAACACTAACAAATAACATCATAATAAACAGCACAAGAAACAAGAAAACACACTAAAAATAAAATCAACAATCTCAGAGATAAGTCAAGCTACTAATCACTGTCTGTAGCTTCATCATCGTCATCACCAAAAGAAAACTCCATATCCTTTGGATCAACATATGGTGAAAAATCTGGGACAAGTAGGGAACTAAATATCGTGCTCACCCTTCAAAAATCTCACTAAAGACTCTGAATACTCAGCATCATAATCACTCTTTCTTTGTGTATACTCAGAAAGATGATCAATCTTCTTATCTATCGTATATACTCTACAGTGAGTTAAGAATAACTCATGCTGCTACTCTATAAACTGATCATGCATGGTTTCAAAAAAAGTAGAAGATGGCTCAGTAGAAGTAAATGGTCTAGAAGTAGAAGATCTACCTGAAGTAGGTAATGAACCAGAAGATGCAATAGAACTCTTACCTCACAGTCAATCATAAATGCTGACGCTTTCTCTTCCATAGGCTTTGTCGACTTGAGCTTTTCCTCAGAAAGCTCAGCAACTACTCTAGCACTTTATCATAGAGAATAGATCAGAGATGGAAAACCAAGTCCAATAAAAGTGCTAGAACGAGCAGTAGCCTCTATAGAATCATAAATAATGCTCCCTACATCAATAGACTTCCTCTCTTGAATGCATTAGTTGAGAATAGCTCTATCTTTGGTAACTTCGCTCAGATGATTGCATGGAAGGAGACGAGCAGAAATAAAGTAGTGCCATGCCTTTGAAACACCATTAAGCTTAGAAGATGAAAAATTTACCCTTTTTCCGTTCCGAAACTTCTAGGCTCTAGTACTATCAGTCAGGTAGGCAATGATCATATCTAAATCTCCCTCAGATGGATATAATCCTGAGTAATAACATTCTATGTTTGGCAGCAGGCCATAGAAAATATTGATTCGTTCAGGAGTGAATCCTACTCCAACTCCTCGAAAGAAAATCTCGTATTCTTCCGCATCCACGAAATTAGCATAAAACTCTCTAACAACAGGGATAACAACAACAGTAGTGAAATAGCAGAATCGTTGTCAGTTGAGCACAACGATTGTCTCCTCAATTCTTCCTCAAGGATTATAAAAACTTCACTCCGAGATAAATTTCCAAGTCGTAGCAAAATCATTATATCGAAAGTGTGCAGCAGCAGCGAAAAACTTGCCACAATCAAAATTTTCTCATTCCTTTCCTCACTTAGATTTTGGTGCCATCTAAACGTTAAAATAAAAATGCGAAATAAATTCAACGGATCTAGGAAAATAAACTAATTTAAGCTTTTTAAACTTGAAAAAGCTTAAAAATTCATGGATTTAACCATAAAAAATTTTCTCAAAATTTCAATTTTTCATAGTGAGAGCAAAATCCATGGTGAAAATTAAAAATAATGAGTTTAGAATGTAGATCTGACCTCGAGATGAAGAAATCGGGTGATTTCAAGCTCAAAAACTTGAAAATTTGGCTTTAAATGGGATCTCTAGGTGGTATTTTCATGAAAAACGGTGGAGAAGGATGCTTAGGTATCAAAAATGGCGTGGGGAGTTTAAGAAGGTGAATTTTTGGGTTTAGGTCGAACTGGCGCCTAGGCGCCGAATTCTGGCGCCTAGGCCTTGATCCATGAAAAAAAGTACTTATTTTTAGTGTGCATTTCATGCTAACTTTATGCATATTTTTAAAGATATTACACTTTAAAGGAAGGAATTTTGCATATTTTTATCTTCAAGTATAAAAATATGATTTTAGTGAAAATGAAGCAAAAACTATGCAATTTTGAGCCAAAAGTAAGCAAAGAAGAAAATTCTGACTTGATACATATCGATATGTCTTTCTATGCTTAATCTATTTTATATTTCTCACGTGATTTTGATTGAAATTATACTCTTGAGATGTCTATCTTGTAGGTGAAGATGTTAGGAACGCAACACAACTGAAATGGGGCGAAACGGAGTTGAAACGAAGCAAAACAGTGGAGCTGCGCACAGGGTGGCGCTTAGGCACCAAACCCGGCACCCACGCGCCAGTGACGACGAGAAAATGGTGCCTAGGTGCCAGAATCAAGACCTAGGCGCCAGAATCATCTAGAAACAGTTATTAGATGGATTTTTGACGACTTTGAGAGTTATTTTGACGGTGTTAAGTAGTTTCTAGACCTTCTAGAAGCCTGGAAGTTATTCCTAATATATAGGACATGTGATACAATGTATCTGGACACTTTGAAACAGTTTTAATCGCGAAGAGGTGCGACCCAAAGTGAAGGGGTGTGAAGACTTGGTCATAGGAGTCTGGCACCTAGGCGCCAGAGTCGGTTTCTAGAAGATTCAATGAATGTGGACTACTTTTGAGGAGGTGTCTTAAGCAACCCTTGGCCATTTTTAGAGCTCTATAAATAGGAGCCCATTCTACAGAGAAAATCACACCCTATAGTCTCTTTCTTCCCCCTTAGTCATTTTAGTTATTTTAGAGTCATGAAGATGTAGATTTCTATATCTTATGGAGAGATTGGTGAGAGATTTTGAGATATTTATGTATGGAATGTACAGCGGCGCATGGATCGATGGGAGACTTTGGCAGAGAGATCTTCTTCTTTCTTTCAGAAGGAAAAAACTAAGTATTGTGTCTTCATTCTCTTGTAATTGTTGTAAACATTTTCTAGTGAATTTTCTTTGTTTTAATACCGAGTTTTCTATCGTGATTTATCCATGATTTGTAAGTGATTTTCTTTACTCTTTCTTTTAATATGAAGTAGTGGCATGTGTAGGAAAATCATTTTTATGATAAAATTATCTATTAGATGCTTCTAGGTGATAGATAGTTGCATGAATATAATAGAATACTAATGAAATAAGTTCCTTGTTGGCACTTAAATTATTACATAATTCTATCAACCCTTTTACTTCTTATGTCATTATTTTCATTTACTTTTATTTTGTAATGAAATAGATGCATGTTTAGGAATTAAGATTTGCTTAGATATTCTCTTATTAAATTATGGTGATGATATTCATACCGGATCTTCATTTACTTTACAAATTGATCACTTGTATTGTTAAAACCCGTTGAAGAATTCTGAGACCTATCCGGAGATGAGTTCTTAACTAGTAGATATCACATGAATCCTTGGGTAATCGAAGGCTTTATGCGGGTTATTCAAGGTGAAGTGCAAATAAATAGGAAGATATGATTTATTGGGCATAGAATTGATTAGTTTTTAGAGTGACAGACTAAATTCTAATAATTTGGTCTATAGAAAGGGAACGGGTCACTGGTAGGGCCGACCATAGCCACCCTTGGACATCTAGAAGTGTGAGTCTAGATTAACCCATTCTAATAATAAAACATCCTGAACCGATCTATAGATTAGCCAATGTTCTTTATGCCTGGACCAAAGGGTAAAGAATAGGATTGCTTCTATTTGACACTACTACATAAAATTTTAAGCATCTCTTTCCTACACATTATCTATGTAATTGCAAGAGAAAGGTAATTTTTAATATCTCAAAATTCTCCAAACCAATTTATCCATAAGTTATCTTTATTTAAGAACTTTATTTATGATTAGTTATTAGAAAACCCATTTTAATCGACATTCCAAATTTAGGCCTTATAGAAATAGAATGAAATTAGCCTAAAGGATTGCTTACCTCACTTCTCTGTGGAATCGATACTGGGGTTATAAAAGAAAACTCTATATTACTTGAAACGATACGTACACTTGCGTAGTACCCCTAGTGTGTAGAATATTTTTTAAAATTTTACAACATTTTAATTTTATACACTAGCCGTTATTTAAAAATTAGTTCAAGTTTTTAGTCATCATTTGGAAGCAAAAATTACTGCGTTATTGTGGGTCGGATCAGGCACCAGACTCGCCTTTCCAAAAATTTGATTTAAATTAAATATTTTCCACCAAATCTTATCAAATTTGACTTCTAATTACTCTTATGAGAGTATTAATCCATTTTATATCCTCCAAATATTTTCACAATCAAATTAAAATGATAGTATAGATCCACAAAAAAATGTATCCAAATTCTTCAATTTCAAATCCTAACATCCATTCCAAATTCAATAACTTTCAAGACAAGACTGTATCATGGTTCATCGTTTTATAAATAATATAAAAAACAACATATTCAAAGCAAACATTCAAATCCAACAACACACATTGAACAATTAAGCAAACACACAAGGTCGATATTCAACATACTGACACAAGACTCGATCACACCTAAAACACACATAGAATCTATTTAACACCTATCTTCAATTACCATCTCTTTTGCAATGAAGTTCGCTCGAACTGAAGGGATAGAAAACCAACGCCCTTGGAAATTCCAAAGCCGTCTTTTCATCGATCCACTTGCTCTTCGCGTACATTTCTACTTGAGCGTCAGGACAGACAGCCATATGATCAGATTGAAGTTTGGTTTGCCATTCCAAGTGTTCATATTGGTGGTACATCTCATGAAGTCGATTACGAATACTTTGAGGTTCCGCTTCAATCTTATCAATTCGACTAAACATTTTCTCCAAACTAACAACAATAAAACCATTAAAATAAGGCTGAGGATCTTTAGGAAATTTGTCCCTTACCTCATTTCCATGATTTCTTCTATCCGTTGCCTCAAAATCCTTTCTAACTTCTCCAAAATGGATTTCTTTGGTCGAAATTAGTGTTTCTATTGTATTGGGGATGAAAAATTGGCTATATATAAAGAGATTTAGTGTGAAAAACTGAAGAACTTTGGTTTTTCCATGATCTGTAACCGCGGCGTTTAGGCGCCGGAATCGGGCGCCTAAGCGCCGGATCATCGATACGCAGGCCACTTTGGTGCTTAGGAGCCAACTTTTGGCACCTATGCGCCGGAACCTCGATCGACTCCGATTCACTTATCGTTAAATTTTCAAAGTTTCGGTTGTAAAAATAAGTCTAATAAACGAGTATGATCAACATACAAACACAATTACGAAAAATTCAAATCACAAGCAATCACAAACGAAGGTTAACTTGATCTCCTTTTTACTCACATTTGACATGGAGTGGTCCAAGTCCAATTTCTATATACTTCAAGAAAATGTTTTTCTTAAGCCAATACAGACTCGTTAGCCTTCTATTTCTAGAAGTCATATATAAATTTAGTCAAGACCAAGGCATAACCTTATAACAATAATTAAATTCAAACTAATAATTATGTGTTGCATCCCACAAAGCGCTTGGTTTAACGTCGTCAGCCCGACCTAATTAATTGAATTAATTCGGTAGACTCAGCTAATAAGCCTCTTTGTAATTTAATTTCATTTCTCCCACATAAGGCTTCAGTCTTAATCTGTTAACTTTAAATACTTTTCTAGTTTTGGGATCTTTAATATCCACAGATCCATAAGGGTATACTTTCTCAATTATAAATGGTCCCATCCATTTAGATTTTAATTTTCCAGGGAAAAGTTTTAAACGAGCATTAAATAATAATCCTTCTTGTCCAAGCTCAAATATTTTCCTTAAAATCATTTTGTGATGCAATTTCTTCATTCTTTCCTTATAAATTCTTGCATTTTCGTAAGACTCTTTTCTTATCTCTTCCATTTCATTCAATTGTAATAATCATTTTTCTCCTGTAGTATTCAAATTATAATTAAACTCTTTTATCGCCCAATAAGCTTTATGCTCAAGTTCAACAGGTAAGTGATAATGTTTACCATAAATTAACCGATAAGGTGACATTCCGATAGGTGTCTTATAAGCTATTCTATAAGTCCATAATGCATAATCAAGTTTATCAACCCAGTCAGTTCTTTAAGGATTATCAGTCTTTTCCAATATTCTCTTAATTTCTCTATTTGAGACTTCAGCCATTCCACTTTTTTGAAGATGATATGCAGTTGCAATTCTATGTTTAATTCTGAATTTTTCCAGAAATGATTGAATTCTTATATTTCTGAAATGACTTCCCCCATCTGTGATAATTATCCCGAGCATTCCAAATCTTGTAAAAATCATTTTCTTTAAAAATTTCAAAACACTTTTGGAATCACAGTTAGGTAAAGCTACAGCTTCGATCAACTTTGAAACATAATCAACTGCTAATAAAATATAAATCTTTCCAGATGATGGTACGAAAAGTCACATAAAGTCTAAACCCCATACATCAAAAATTTTGATTTCTAATATAAGGTTTAGAGGCATTTCATCTTTTCTGGATATATTTCCCATTCTTTGACATCGATCACAAGTTTTCACATAATGTCCAACATTATTAAATAAAGTAGGCCAATAAAATCCAGAATTTAAAATTTTAAACACAGTTTTATCCACTCTAAAGTGTCCTCCAAATTCAGAATCGTGACATTTTTGAATAATAGCAAAAGTTTCTTCATAAGGTACACATCTTCGAATCACAAAATCTCTTCCTAATTTAAATAAATGAGGATCTTCCCAAATATATGATTTACAATCATTCTTGAATTTCTTAATGTATTTACTATTCATCCCATATGGTAAAATATTGCTAACTAAGTAGTTAACTATATTTGCATACAAAGGCATTTGTAATCCTTGAATGACATATAATTGCTCATCTGGAAATTTCTCATTTATATTTTCTTCATGAATCTTCTCATTATTATTTTTGATTCTTAATAGATGATCAGAAATTTGGTTGTCAGTCCCTTTTCTGTTCACATCTGATCAATCTAGGTTTAGCATCCTTTTTAGAAATTAAATACTTAATGGTAGAATGGTCAGTGTCCACCATACATTTTGTTCCAAGAAGATATAGTCTAAATTTATCAAAGGCATATACTATTACTAAAAGCTCCTTTTCAGTAGTAGTGTAATATATTTAATTTTCATTAAGAGTTTTGCTAGCATAGTATAAAACTTTGAAAATCTTCTCATATTTTTGTCCTAATACAGCTCCGATTGCATAATCACTTGCATCACACATTAATTCAAAAGGTTTATTCCAATCAGGTGCAACAATGACAGGTGCAGTGATTAATTTTTCTTTCAGAATATTGAACGCATTCAGACAATCTTCATTAAATTCAAATTTAGCTTCTTTTTCTAATAAATGGCAAAGAGGTTTAGCAATTTTAGAAAAATCCTTTATATATCTCCTATAAAATCCAGCATGACCCAGAAAACTTTATACATCAGTAACGGTAGTAGGTGGTTGTAGCTCAGCAATTATTTTCACTTTTGCTTGATCAACTTCCATCCCTATTTGTGAAACTTTATGTCCAAATACAATGCCTTCTGTGACCATAAATTAACATTTTTCCCAGTTTAGAACTAAATTTGTTTCTTCACATCTCTTCAAGGTTTTCGTTATATTTTCCAAGCAAGATTCAAAAGAAGTTCCAAAAACTGAAAAATCATCCATAAATACTTCAATTCCTATATCAATCAAAGAACAAAATATTGACATCATACATCTTTGAAAAGTTGCAGGTGCATTGTATAAACCTAAAGGCATTCTTCTAAAGGTAAATGTTCCATAAGGACTTGTAAATGTTATCTTTTCTTGATCCTCAGGAGCAATGGGTAATTGATGATAACCAAAATATCCATCCAGAAAATAGAAATATGAGTATCCAGCAAGTTTATCCAGCATTTGATCCAAGAAAGGTAAAGGAAAATGATCCTTTATAGTGGCGTTGTTTAATTTTTGATAGTCAATGCAAATTCGCCATCCAGTAACTTGTCTTGTTGGGATTAATTCATTTTTTTAATAAAAATGACAGTTACTCCTCCTTTCATCGGAACACAATGAATATGACTTACCCATCGGCTATCCAAAATAGGATAAATAATTCCAACATCTAACCATTCTCTTTGTTGACAACCTCTTTCATAATTGGATTTAATCTTCTTTGAGGTTCAATAGTGGGTTTACAATTTTCTTCCATTAAAATTCTATGCATACAAATTGAAGGGCTTATTCCTTTTATATCTGTAATAGTCCAACCAAAAGCTTTCTTATTATTCTTCATAACTCCTATTAATTTTTCTTCTTGATCTTTGCTTAATTCTAAAGATATAATTACAGGTAAAGTTAACGAATCTCCAAGAAATGCATACTTTAAATGTGCAGGTAACATTTTTAATTCCAGTTCAGGGGCTTTTTCAATTGAGGGTAAAAGTATATCATTTTTAGTTGTGTCTAAAATTTCCCAATTTTCATGAATATAATGAGTTTCTTCAGATAAATTTTCTTCATTTAATGACTCATTATATAACATAGATTCTTTATCTTTATCATAAAAAATGACCTTACATTTTTCTTGATAATGCTTTTCAATAATTTAATAAAAAATATCCATCCAAAAGCATTTTTCTTTATCAGGACACCTCATTGATTTCAGAACATTGAATGTTATCTCTTGATCATTAACTCTCATCGTTAATTCTCCTTTCTTCACATTAATCATAGCTCGACCGGTAGCTAAAAAATGTCTCCCTAAAATGATAGGTATTTCTTTATGTTCTTCCATATCTAGAACAATGAAATCCACAGGGAAGATAAATTTATCTACCTTAATAAGAACATCCTCTATAACTCCTTTAGGATAAGTGATCGATCAATCAGCTAACTGAAGAGTTACAGTGGTCGGAGAAATCTCTCCTAAATCTAACCTTCGAAAGATTGAAAGCCTGAGATTAATACTAGCTCCTAAATCACATAAGGCTTTTCCACTAAATTTTTCTCTAATAGCACATGGTATAGTGAAACTTTAAGGAATTTTAAGTTTCTAAGGTAATTTCTTCTGAATTATTGCACTACATTCTTCAATTAGTGCAACAGTTTCATAAGCTTCAAATTTTCTCTTCTTGCTTAAAATATCCTTCATAAATTTTGCATAGCTTGACATTTGCTCCAAAGCTTCAGCAAAAGGAATGTTGATGGTAAGTTTCTTAAAAATTTCAAAGAAGTTATAAAATTGATGGTTAAGCTTCTGCTGTTTAAGTCTTAGTGGAAAAGGTGGTGGTGGTCTTTCAACTTCCCCTTCAATAGGTACAATAATATGATTTTTATTTAGAGAAAGGGTATCTTTAGGTTTTTCAATCTCTTCAACTTCTTTCTCTTTTCAATCTCATTCTGTGTTTTCTCTTTCAATTCCTTTCCACTTCTGAGTTGTACAGCTTTTACTTGTTCATTTTCTTTTCCAGATCCTTTAGGATTAATTTCGACATTGCTAGGCAGTGTTCCTTGAGTTCTGTAATTAATTAAATTAGCGATTTGACCCATCTGATTCTTAATATTACGAATAACAATGTTTTGACTTCGTAGCAGATTGCTTAGTTACAAGATCAATTCTTCTACAGACAACTTTTTCTACTAATTGTTATAACCAGGAGGATAAGTTAGTCTATAGTTTGAATTTTCTTGATTGTTCCAATTTGGATTAGCTTGATGTCCATTACTCCAATTAAAATTAGGATGATTTTTCCAACCTGGATTATAATAATTAGAATAAGGGTTA
This sequence comes from Papilionanthe hookeriana x Papilionanthe teres, assembly GCA_022702705.1. Classification (NCBI taxonomy): domain Eukaryota; kingdom Viridiplantae; phylum Streptophyta; class Magnoliopsida; order Asparagales; family Orchidaceae; genus Papilionanthe; species Papilionanthe hookeriana x Papilionanthe teres. Next base: position 99,903,783 of record CM040423.1, read on the forward strand.
TTAGTTTTAATATCAATAGCTTGCAAAGTTTCTATTGTTTAAGAATCATCAGAATTTGCAAAATTATCATTACTTACATGCAGTATATTAATAACAAAATTATCTAATTTCTTAGATATCGCAGCCACTTGTGAAGCTAAAATAGAAAAAGCTTCATTATCATGAATACTGGTCATTCTTTTAGGATTAACCCTTTCAGAAGGCCATTGAAAATTGTTATTAGCCATTTCTTCAATTAAGGTGTAGGCTTCTTCAAATGTCTTAGCCATTAAAGAACCACCAGCAGCAGCATCAATAATAAATCTAAGTGATCCAATAAGTCCATTATAAAATGTTTGAATAATTAACCAATCTGGTAAAGCATGATGAGGACATTTTCTTAATATTTCTTTAAATCTTTCCCAAGATTCATAAATTGTTTCCCCATCAAATTGCGTAAATGAAATAATATCATTTCTCAATTTAGCAGTTTTAGAAGGAGGAAAATATTTAGCAAGGAATTTTTGTGCCATATCTGCCCATGTTTTAATAGAATAAGTTGCTAATGAATTAAGCCACATCTTTGCTTTATCTTTTAAGGAAAAAAGAAAGAGTCTAAGCCTAATAGCATCATCAGAAACATTATTATATTTAAAGGTAGCACAAAGTTCTAAAAAACTAGCAAGTTGTAAATTTGGATCCTCATTAGGTGTTCCTCTAAATTGATTGTTTTGAACCATTTGAATAATAGAAGGTTTAAGCTTAAAAGAATTAACATCTTTCGCTGGAATTTGAATACTAACATGAAGTTCATCAGCTGTAGGGATTGCATATTCCCTTAATGGTTTATAATATTTTGTTCATTAATTTCGATTGGATTTTGATTATTATTATGTAAGTTAGCCATTTCTTGATGTTTTGAAATTTATTTTCTTTTTTTAATTCATTTAATTGTTCTTTCTAATTCAGAATCAAAATGTAGTAATCCTTCAGATCCAGAACTATGCATAAAAATTTAAAATATTTTTGTTTTGTTTTGTTTTTGTTTTTGTTTTTGTAATTTATATTCTTTACTTTTTACTTTTTATAATATTCTGTTTTACCCTATTTCCAACAACGACACCAAAAACTTGATGTGATGCGACTTTATATATGCTTTAAAATACAAGAATTTGATACCACTTTTTAGAATATTTAATTCTTAGTAAATGGCTTCAAAAACTTGATGTGCGAGGTTTACTTTTATAATTTTATATTTAGATTTTATTATTGTAAAAGTCACAATTTTAAATGCAAGTATACGTATCGTTCAAGTAATACAGGGCTCTAGTGGAGTCCTGGTTATCGATCCCACAGGGATAGTGAATTTATAAAAAGTAAGAAATATAAGTAATATTTTGGAATTTTCAAAAGCAATTTATATATTCTTTATATATATATATATATATATATATATATATATATATATATATATATATATATATATATATATATATGGCGGCTGGTTTGGATGGAGGTGCTCTGCTAGGGTTTCCATGGCGGAAACTGGTAAGGTGAGCGGCTGCGCTGGTGCAAGGTGGAGAAAGGTGGTCGTTAAGAAGCCGGAAGCCTTCTCGCTTCTCTTCTTCCTTTGGTTTTGGGTGGGGGTGATTCTTTCTCACTTCCCGGGCTCCTTATTTTTCGAATTTTTTTTGTGGTACTCGTTACATTGGCAATGGCACATGATCTCACTCGGGCCGATCCACACTTTGTTGGAAGGGGTATTTTTGTTGAAGTTATAGTGAGGAAAGATGGTGGAACCACTCTAGGAGATAAACTGGTGTTCCCTCAATTATTTCATGATGCAATGGATGGGAAAGCTGAGTGTGAGTTTATTAGGAAATGTACTAGGAAGGCTGGGAAGCTGGCTCTGATTTTTACTGAGGAGGAGATTCTGAAACTGTCGGAGCCTTATAAATTTACCTTGGTAGGGAAATTTCGGTTTGGCCATCCTAAAATGGATATCTTGAGAAAAGTCGTTGATGATTTCAAGCTAGTGGGCAGTTGGAAATTAGGGGTTTTTGACAGTAGACACATTATGTTGCAGCTTGCTAAGGAGGAGGATTATGCATAGGTTTTTTCTAAAAAAGTGATAATGATAGATGGGAAACCCATGAAGCTCCTCAAGTGGACAATGGACTTTGATCCAACTAAAGAACCACCTATAGTTCCAAGTGTGGTTCGGTCTCCCTAACTTAAAACTTCCTTTTAACAATCATAGAATCATCTATGATATAGCCGATGCTATGGGAAGGCCACTCAAACTTGATATCCCCTCTCGCTAATGTTACCAGGATTTTCAATGCAAGATTTCTAGTTGAAAGGGACATTACTCAACCTTATTTGGATGGGGTTTGGCTAGGCACTGCTAATAATGGATACTGGCAACCCATTGTTATGGAATATCAACCTTTGTATTGCAAGCACTGTCACCTATTTGGACACACCATGGAACAATGTTTTAAACTCCACCCTGAATTAAGACCTTATAATGTAAATAATAAGGTTACTAAGAAAACTGATAATCCACCTATCTCTCCAGTGATTCCAGTTGGCACTGTCCCAATTACTACCCAGGATTTGAATAATGAACTTGCTATTCTAAATCAAGGTCTGAATGGGCTTGTTGATAAGGAGGGGGATTTTAAAAACTATGCTGATCAAATTGGGCGTGCAACTATTGTAAAATATGCGGATCTACCAATAGAGATTAGAGACAATGGTATGAATAATGCTACACTGGTTACTGAAGCTGATGATGTGAGTTCAGATAATTCTGATGCAGAAGGGGCCAGGTCTCAACAAGGAAGTAGGAGGAGGAGGAATAAGAATCTACAGCATATTGATTTATCTAACACTGTCCTTAAGGAGCCTACAGCTGCCACCACATCTAGGATCACAAGTGCTGCACAGGGAGTTGATACTACTAAGGAAGTGATCCCAGATTATTCTGATGCAGGTGCCACTTTTATAACCCCTTCAAGTCCCATAATTGGGGAATCTGCCCAAATGATTCTTGAGAAATTAGCAACTACTGCTGATGGTGCTTGGTCTCAACAGAAAAGTAGGAGGAGAAAAGATATTATGGAGCTGCAAAATTTATCTAAGTCTAATATTATTGGTATGGATCATTCTGATGCAACACCCCCTAGAATTACTAGGGCTGGTAAGGCATTACACCATGATTAATCTGATTTGCTTGGAATGTTAGGGGTGTGGCAAGCCCTGGCACCCTTAATAGATTACTACATCTTAACAGGACTTTTAAACCTTGGATTATAGCATTACTGGAACCTATGGTGCATACCAACATCTCTAAATTCACTAAAAGATTTCCTGGATTCCATTTTCACTCCAACTGCAACAATAAGATCTCGGATTTTTACAAGAAAGGAGCTAAACTGCAATGTTCAACTTGATAATTATCAATTTCTCCATTTACAGTTTGGGATGGATTCTTTCCAGGGCAGTGCTACTATCATCTATGATGGGTGTACTCCTATGGATAGAGTTTCTCTTTGGAATGAGTTGTGGCAGATCAGTACAAGTAACTCTTCAAATTGGCTTGTCGATGGGGATTTTAAGCTGCATTAGAGATCCCGAGTGAGAAAAAGGGGGAAGAACTCCCGATCTTAATACCATGCTACAATTCTCTCGAATATCACTAATGCGAGGATTATTTGATCTAGGATACATTGGTACCCCTTTCACATGGAAGAGAGGTAATTTGCTTGAGAGAATTGATAGAGCTTTAGCTAATGACCTTTGGCTCAACACTTTTCCCATAACTCAAGTGCGAGCATTTACACAGGGCAATATCTGACCACTCCCCACTACTAATTCAGATTTCTTTCAGCTCTTACAATGGGTACTCCCAGTTTAGATTTCTCAATGCTTGGTGCACTCATGATAGCTTTCTAGCTGAAGTACACAGAGCCTGGAAGGTCCCTGATCACATTAGCTGTAGTCCTCTTGTGAGACTATGGAGATTGCAAAAGAATGTAGCTTTTAAACTTAAACTGTGGAATAAGACTCAGTTTGGAAATATTTTTCAACAAGTGAAGGATGCAGAAGCTAAAGTCCATTTGTTGGAAGCTGCAAATGATTTGGGGGAGAATCAAGCACATGAACTTGAAATTGCCCAGTCAGTTTTATTCCAAGCACTGGAAAGGGAAGAGGATTTTCTACAACAAAAAGCTGCTGTAAACAAGTACCTTTATGGGGACAGGAATTCTAAGTATTTTCATGCAGTCATTAAGCACAGAAGAAAAATAAATGCTATACTTAAAATCAAGGATGAGTCTGGCAATTGGGTTACTGACCAATCTTCCCTCTCACAAAGTGCTGTATTACATTTTCGAATTTGTTTGCTGAACGTGCCTATATCTTCTACTTCATTTGTTGCTTGAGATGTTTTCCGATCATCAAGATTATGTGAATCAGCTTAATTTAACTTTATTACCTGATAAACAGGAGGTATTGCAAGCTTTAAAGAGTATTGATGGTAATAAAACAGCAGGCCCTGATGGGTTTACTTCAACATTTTATATTAAAGCACGGGATATTGTGGGTGCTGATCTTATTCAGGCAGTTCATTCTTTCTTTCTTGGATCCGATCTTCCTAAATATTTTCGCTCGCCCAGCATTGTACTTATTCCCAAAGGATCTCAAAAAAACCGAGTGGACTGATTTCGGACCTATCGGTCTTACTACTACCTTTTCTAAAATAATTAGTAAAATTCTTGTGGGAAGACTACAACCCTATCTTAACCAATTGATCGGCTCTAACCAATCACGCTTTGTGCAGGGCGAACTATTATTGATAATTGTCTTTTGGCTCGGGAACCGTTACTTGATATTGATAAGAAATGTAGGGGACACAATTTACTTCTCAAATTGGATCTTAAAAAGGCTTATGATTCTATCGAGTTGGAAATTTATTGATTTAGTAATTAAAGCTAGAGGTTTCCATCCCGATTTTTGTACTTTAATTCAAAGATGGTCGTCTAATGTTTATTACGGTGTCACGGTCAATTGTCTGCAGTCGTGGTTTCTTCAAAGCTGGTAGGAGCTGAAACAAGGAGACCCATTGTCTCCAACCATCTTCATATTGGCTTTTGATTACTTCTCCGAACTCGAATGCTGCTCAAACAATTTATCCTTATCTCCATTTTAAGCATGGTTCTTCACGGATGATAAGTCATTTGGCATATGCCGATGATGTTATCATTTTCACCAATGGAAGTAAGCTTGCTGTTAAGAAAACCTTGCAGATCGATTGATCACCTAGCCTTGGTTGCAGGCCTGGAATTAAACCAAAGGAAGTGTCAATTTTTGGCTGGCAAAGGGTTCAATCATCAACAGTGGGTGAAAGAGTACACTGGGTTCTCTGCTGCTGATCTCCCCTTGAAATATTTAGGTGTACAGCTAATTAAAGGAAGGAGAAAGCAATCTCAGTATGATGAAGTTGTCAAGAAGATTACATCAACTTTAAACTACTGGACTAATACCTTTCTATCTAATGGTGGAAGATTAACTTTACTTAAGAGTATACTCTCAACCTTTCCCCTTTATCAGTTACAAATAGTTAGAATGAAAAAAAGCACCCGGAAAATGTTAGAAACATTGTTTAATAAATTTCTCCGGGAAGGCCAAACCAAGCAATATCATTGGGCTATCTGGAACAAGGTTTGTAAACCTACCAAGGCTGGGGGACTAGGGGTGAGAAATTTCCAACAGATGAGCCATTTGTTCTATTGTAAGCAGTGGATTAAATTCAGAAGGAAAGATACCATGTGGGCAAAATTCCTTTTTGACAAGTATTGCTTGGAAAGATCACCCAAATTCAGCCGTGCCAAGACAAGGGGATTCCAAGCATTGGAGAAGTTTCTTGAAAGTAAGGGACATGGCCAATCAGTATTTCTGTTGGGAAGTGGGCAAGGGGGAGGTGAATTTTTATTATGACAACTTGGATAGGAGATGGAACTCTAAATTTTATCTGCTGATTTCAATCACCAACTAACTCGTTGCAGATTTTTGGGTGGAGGATCACTTGGAATGTCAACGAAGCTGAATGAAGTTTTGGATGGGGAGAGCATACAACAGATTATTCAAATCCCTATTAATCCAACTAAATCTGATAGAATCTTGCTGAAGAATTCTAATAAAAAATCTTTCAATCAGATGATTCACAGCTCACTTCAACTTTGGCCTGATACTTCGTGGGGGGAGAAAATCTGGACTAGGCTTTTATCACCCTCTATGTCTTACTTCTGCTGGAGATTATTCCATCAGTATCTTCCATTAGATGATATTTTAAAACTCAAAGGCCTAAGACTAGCTTCTAGATGTTGGCTCTGTCAAGCTCAGGAAGAATCTTTTTCCCACCTCTTTCTACATTGCACTGTCACTAAACGAGGTGTGGATTACTCGTTTTAAAACATTTCCATCTTACTCATCTTAATCACAATTGGCTCAATTGGGAGGCTTGCTGGGAGGACTGGAAAAGTGAAAAATTGTTCCATCTACCTTTAGTTATCTGTTCGGTTTGTTTGGATGCATAGGAATCATTTAAAGTTTGACAACGAAATTGCAATATTAATCATATGGTGGCTAACTCGCCGCAGCTTTCGAGAAAGAAGCCACCGTTGGAGCCTACAAATCAAAGAAAACCTACATTGCTGAAGTGGTCCCTTCCACCTCCACCATGGATAAAAATAAATATAGATGGGAGCTTCACTAACTCTGCTGCTGGAATTGGGGCGGTTGTAGAAATTACGGAGGTAAGTTACTGTGGTATTTCCAAGTGCCAATCATCTCACTTGTCGGCTCTCCATTCCGAACTTCAAGCCGCTTACTGGGCCCCGATTACTCGCTAAAGCTTTGAACTACCAATTTGTACGGATTGAAACCGATTCTCGGCGACTTGTTAATATTATACAAGGATTATCCCCTCCTCCATGGAATTTGGTATACCCCTATAGAACATTGCTCTCTACATTTGGCTCTATCACCCTCAAGTGGTCCCACATCTTTAGAGAAGGTAACCAACCCGCTAAGCCGGTTGGCTAAACGTCGTCTACTGCAGCTCAAAGGATTATTTTTTCTGTTAAACCCGATGATCCTTTAAAGCTTTTACTTTTGGGGATTTGAGTGATATTCCTTATATTAGATGTATGTAAACTTTGTCAAGTTTTGCTGAATGAATTTTCTACTTTTCTTAATATATATATATATATATATATATATATATATATATATATATTCATAATGGAGGCGGCTCGGTAAGGTTTTTGCTCCGCTAGGGTTTCGACCATGACCACGCCGGCGGCTAAGTCTCGGGTGAGCTCTCGAGTGGGTTCTCGGCCTTGGTTTCTCCCCTCCGGTCTCTAGTGAAGAGTGTTTCATATCCTTGGTTATACTTCTGGTTGTTTGAGTCTTCCCGGGCTCTTCTTGAATTGAATTCTACTGTTCCATTGCCTGATTGCTGAGCCCTACCTCCTGCTATTCTTGGCTGCAAAGGTTTTCATAGTTGCTGAGGTTATCCTGTTTCACTGGTTTTCTGGTTTTTCTCACCCGGATTCATCTCCCGTTATTGCTTGGTCGGGGTCTTCCCGACCGGGCTCTCCCTAATGGCTCCGTCAATAGATATGGAAACCAATATAAATTGGGCTAAAGCCACTTATGCCGGAGTGGTTGGCAATGCCCCTTCTATTTCCGATCCCTCTAAACTCATTTTTCCCCAAAATCTTCATGAGGCTCGTCGCGGGAAGATCTCCTCGTCCTTTCATCCACCCTCTTGAAGTAAACGAAGGCTCGTCTTGTCGTTATTTTCACTGATGAAGAACTGTCTGCTTTGGATGATGAGGTGAAACTTACACTGATTGGCAAATTCATGCTGGGACATCCCAAGATGGAAACTGTTGTCGGTGAATTTTTAATTTAATTTAAATAAATAATTTGAAAAGTAGTATTTGATTTTGAAAATAATTTTAAATTTGAAGATTTTAAGATATGAAATCAATCCGATCTCACATCCCAAATAGTTTATATAAACGAGCACCACAACACAAACCGTGTATCTATCCCTAAGGATAGACACACTGCTTGATGGTGGGGCTCGATTAAATAAACTAGAAGATTTGTGACATCCGTTTGGTCTGCGAACCAATTTTTTTTAAGCCGACAAATTCCCCTGCTTAATATGAAAGCATTAAACAGGGTTTATATTACCTGGGTTCTTTAAAATTCCCTATAAGGCAAGCCCCTATAGTTAATTACATCTTAAGTGACGGGAATCACCTAAGAAAACTCTCGATAATAATCAATAATTCTGCTCTCAAGAATTTCAAAGTTTAAGTTTTCAAAGGATTGAATTTTGGAATTTCAATCGGGAATGGATCAAGTTTGGAACATTTTGTTTTGAGAGTTCAAAGGAAGAAAGGTAGGAGAAATTACGGATTCGAAGTGAACTTCGGTAATTTCCCGACTATCCTATTGTTTGGCTTCGAATTTAGGAAAGTCCTAATGTCTATTCAATGTTTTGATTTTGTCAATTTTAATTAATTAGGGCTTATATTTATATGATAGAATCATACAAATAGCCTCGAAGATGTGAGGGTTTATGTCGTATCAGACGACTACCTCGGAATCCTAAGACCGGTTAGGGCTTAATTTGCAATGCAAATGCCTAACAAAAGGTTGAGGATTTATGTTGCACTGATGCAAACTACCTCGAAATCTTATGGCTTTGTTGTTTAATTCTAAGACAGTTTTGCTCGATGTAGATTCGAGTTTTGCTTGACGACGATGGCCGTCGTCGCCCACCATGCTCCGAGTTCCTTGTTGTTGCAGGGGTTTAGTTTTAGAAGTCATAAATCAGGGGATGAGAAAAGTGTTTTGGTTTAGAGAAAATCTTAATTTCCAAGTGTTTTTTCTGTGTTTTAATTAAAACAAATCTTAAAGTTGATTATAACGACACCGATTAAGATCCTACGGTTCCATCCTCCCGGCATCATTATTTTTATCGGATTCACTTAGTCCAGATGAATTTGCTAAACTCAACCGAATGAGTTCCACACTTTCATTTAGACGATGGAAATCCCGTTAAGCAACACGTAGGTTACATCATCCGAGGTATTCCCGATCATCCAACAGGACGTTTTAATTTAGTTGTAATTGTAGTTTTGTGTTACGTTTGTGATTAAATTTTGAGTTGTTTTATATTTTGAAATGTTGTGGCGGTGAATTTTATCTTGCAATGACTTTTAATTTAGTTTTGGTTTCGGTTTAGGGACTATCCTAAAGGTGTGGGTTTTCATGCAACAATTGTTTATCATGCAAGAAAAGTAAGTGCAATGCGGTTAAATAAATTGCAATAATGTAAATTGCAAGAAAGTAAATTGCAATAAAATAAAAGCGTACCTGGAGGGTCTTCCCGTCATCCCAAGCTGCACTTAAAACACAATTAGAATATTTAAGCAAGTTCCTAGGTAAAGCTAAGGGAAGGGTTATGGTTTTCTACCAAATTCCTAATTCTATAGCTAGTCATTTCCTATGACGTCTAGGTTCCTTGTATTTTTGTTTGAAGACAATTTTCTTCATCAAAGAACAATTAAGTTCAATTGTTCTCATGAACATCCTATCATATCGAGGAAGTGCTTAAGGCAAATCTTAAACATCTTTTCAATATTTCTAGGATTGTTTTAAGTCCAAATGAATTCAATTACACAAATGAATTAATCGTCCGAGGTTTAGTTAAGTTTTGTTATTATCTTACTCAGTGAACTAGGATGTTTGAATGTCCTATAAGTGAAGTAACATTTCATTTAATATTCATTTTAGGAGTTATGACAACTAAAGCTTTCGAGGGTAAATTGGTGTTCAAATGGTTTGTGATTTAATTTAATTTCAATTAATGGGTTTAAGTTTGGAATAGTGTTCAAGTTATTTTAGATTTATTTTGAATTCTTTATGTCTTTGTTGATGTTATATTTAATTTAATTTAATTTAGTTTTAATTTAATTTAATTCAATTTAATTCAATTTAGTTTAATTTAATTTGATTTGATTTAATTTTAATTTAATTTGATTTAATTTAATTTAATTTAATTTAATTTACTTAATTTAATTTAATTTACTTAATTTAATTTAATTTTTAATTTAATTTTATTTTTAACTTTAATTGGAATTTTAAAAGAGTTTAATAATTTAACTTTAGTTTAATGATTAAGTCTTTTAATATTTTAAATTTGAGTTATCACTTTAATTAAGAATTGAATATTAATGAGAAGATTAATTTAGGGATTTTTAAATTAAAGAATAAATCTCTTCCCAACAATATCCCTATTTTAATAATTCCAATTTTATTATTCTTCCAAATTTAATCAATTATTTAATTAAGGTTTAATTATTTTAAATTGCTTAATGGATTTCTACCCTTTAATTATTTAAATTTCAATCATCCAAATCAGATTAAGATCAAATATTTTACTTGTTAATTTTTTATTAAACCTAAAGTTTTAATTAAGGATTAAAATTTTAATTACCATTTTGCCCTTCAAGCTTAATAATTTCATAACTCACTAAATTGAGCTCAAATGAGCTTGAAATTTTTATGTGACTTCACTCATATGTCAATGAAGACATGAGAGGAGAAAAATGTGATTTTTCTGTATTTAATTTATTTATATAATTATTTTTTGTAGAAAATAGAGATTTCCAAGGAAAATTTAATAACATAACTAAGGGAAAGTTTCTGTCCTTAAGAAAATTAGGGGACATTCCTAATGACCAGAGGACCACTTGGACCAATTTTGGTGATTTTTTGAATTATATTATTTTTATTATAATTATTTTAAAATTTGGAGTGTTAATTAATTTAAAAATAAAATAAATGTTGAAAAATGAATTTTATATTTTTTAAAAATCTCTCTGATATCAAGGAAATCAGAGAATCAATTTTTGCAATTTTCTGATTTTTCTATGATTTATTATAATTATTTTAGTGAAAATGCTAGAAAATACATTTTTTTTAATTTTAAAATTACCCTAGAGCTTTAAAATTTAATATCTCATTAAATAGACCTAAGAAAAATATGGGGTTTGTTCCTAAGTGATTAAAATTCAAAATGTGACATTTTGGTGAATTTTATTATTTTTGTGATTTTTATTATTTTTTAATTTTTAAAAATATTAAAATAATATTAAAAATCAACTTTTTAGAAAATTGAAATTTTAATTTTCTTAAATTCCCCTAATATCAGAGAGGCTCCAAAACCAATTTGGTGAATTTTTGAAAGATATTTTGAAAGTTATGAATTTTTAAAGTTCAAATTAACTAAATGGCTTAATCAACCCATTTAGTAGGGCTAACCAAGTCCAATTGACCTCAAATTTTTATGGTGGGTTCCTCTGATCCTAAAGGTCAATGGAGAATTGATTTAAAGTCAATTTGATGTATGGTTAGCTCTAATTAATTAGGGATCTATTTTGGGTGTTTAAGCCAATTAGGGTTATTTTAAATGAACTAACTCAAAACTTATTTTTCCTAGGGTCCTCTGGTCACAAGGGACATCACCAAATTTTCCTAGAATTTATTTCACAACATGCTAATTATTGGAATTAAAATACTCAAAACAGTAACATGAATTTGAAAAATCAATAACTTCTCATAGGGATGACCTCTGACTTTGGAAAATTCAGGGAATGTTCCCAAATTCAGAGGCTTCAAAAGCCCTATGGTCTCATGCCATGGTGAATTGTATGCATGCATGGAGAATTGAAAATGTGGAGAGAGTAAATAAATTATTAAAAATAAAATACTTGATGAAATTAAATGATTTCTTTTCCACATTATTCTCCTCTATTCACTGAGCAAGAGGGTATTTTTATTTTATTTTTATGATTTTCCTACACAAAGTTATGAATTTTTGAAGTTTAGGGAATTAAATAAATAAAAAAATACCCTAATTTTCTATTTATCCACGCGGCGCCGCGCCAACCTCGGCAGCTCCGAAACGCCGCGTGTCGCGCCCCCATTCGACGCCGCCATCTGACTCAGCTCTCTGGGTCCCGCGGTTCACGTACCATCTCCTGGTCCGACTCCATCTGAGCCGTCCGTCCGCGCGTGTATTGAATGAACGTCATCCGTTCATCGTCCCCGAGCGTCCTCACCCGAGAGCCGTCCACACTAAATCCCTAATATCTCACTCGATACTCGATGGATTTTCGTGTTCTTATGCTCTATGGATTCGTCTTGAGAAGACGAACACATCCATACAATTTATGTGGGATGAAATCTACTCAATAAAAATGGAGAATGTTCAGAAGCTCGGGAAGAAGAGTGAGGCCATACCTTTGCTCAGAGAAGTGTGGCTTCGATCTGAGGGTTGTTTCACCTTCGATTGGATCCCGACAAGCTCCGGATGAAGTCTCCCGGTCTCGTGAATTGCCTAGGTAGGATTTCGACCACAGCCCGATCACAAAACTTGGAGGCCGGAGCAACCGGGTGGCTCCGGAGATGGGGCTTTTGCTGGTGGACACCTTCTCTTGGTCCGGTGAAGGTGTAGGACCAATCGATTTGGGGATTGGCTCACTGTGGAGAAGTGTCCTGGTCTTGGGCTTGGATTTCAACTCTGAAATTGAGCTCACAGAGAGGAAATGGCAGGGGGATTTCAGTGGGGATCAAATGCTCTGTGTATGGGGAGTAGTCTGGAACAATTTTGGCAGAGTTTCCTTAAGGTTTGTTTCAGCACCTCTCATGGCCGAGAGGGGTGGTGTTTAAATAGGAGAGGGTGGAGGGCCTCCTAGGGAGAGTTAGGGCTTGGGATCAGCTGCTTAGGTCGAGGGCGTAACGGCCATGGTGGCCATTGGGCATGGGGCAGCTCAGCAAGGTAGAATCCTAAAGTTGGCTCACATGTGAGCTCTCGGCCATGGTGTTTTCCGGCGACCTGGTGGCTGGCCGGCCAGGCATTGGTCACCATCTTGTTCAGGTGGGTCAGGGCTGGGGTTTGGTGCATTCTATTGAGGTTTAACATGTGTAAAGTGGTTGAATCAAAGTAGAAAGGGGAAGGGGCCATTTTAACTTATTTTGGTCAACCCATGCAAATGGGTTGGGTGCACCTCCCCAAGACCTGGTTTTGGGCTGAGGAGGTCAGGTGGGTCAATCTCCCATGTGTGGTGGGGTCTCCATCAAGGATTAGGTGGCAAAGCATGGTTTAGAGTGTGACATGCTTAAGGTAAAAAAAGGCTTAAGAAGGATTAGGAAAGGGGGTCCTCCTTTTTCCATTAATGGCTTGATCACATGTCAAACTCTCCATGGTTTCATGTGGCTTGTCCATGGCTTGTCTTTGGCTTGGGGAAAGCTTGATCAATTTCATGAAAATGGATTTTAGGAATTTTTGGTAATTTGATGGAAATTTGTATGAAACTTGATTTGGAATGATTTGATGATGAATTTAGGACTTAGGTATTGAGTTTAATTGAAAGTATGATGAGGGGAAATGTCATATGGGCTTTGAGACCAATTTTGGGCCCTTTGATGTGGTAAAAGATCGGCTTTTAAAATGGTTTAAGGAATGGGCCTTTAAGTTTAAAAAATGAATTTATGGATGGGAATTTTGTAAAGAGGTTGGGCCAAATAACTGTTGGGTTTAGCTCATGGATGTGTCATGAGTGACTTGAAGCAAATTGGGGGTGATTTGGGTTTGAATTGGGTTGAATTTGGGCTCTTTTGGTGAATGGGCCAATATAGGTCAAAGTGGGCCAAGTTGGGCCAATGTTGGGCTAGGGTTGAAATTGATGTAAAATTAATGTTGAGAAATGTTTATGGGAGTGTTTCAAAGAGGTTTTGACTTTGGTTGGGCTTTGATTTTGGGGTTTGGGCTCATTCTGGGTTAGGTTTGGGTTTAGGTCGAAATTGGGCCTTCTAGCTTTGGGTTGAATTTGAGTGGGGTTTGGGTCTAAATTTTGGGCAAATCATGTTAGTGTTTTGCTTGTGGGGATGATAAGGAAGATTTAGAAAAGATTTGGGGTTAATTGGAGTTGAATCGGGATGAGTTTGGGTTAGGTTTGGGTCATGGGTCCAAATTGGGCTTTAAGGCCAAAAGTGAAATTGGATCCAAATTTCAATCAAATTGGACTTGTATTTGGTCTAGATTGGTGTTGGGATTGTTGAATTGAAGTTTAGAATTGAATTAGACCAGAATTTGGGTCAATTGGGTAGGTTTGGTTTGACATTGGGTTCACTTAGGGTTAAAATGGGTCAAATTGGGGGTTTTGACAAAAGTAGGGTAAATTGACAAAATTGGCCCATGGTGTAGTTGAACAAAATGAAATGGGGAAGATTTGGGATTTTATGGAATTTTCTGGGAATTTTCTGAATTTTTGGAATTTTGGGTCAAGAGGGGTATTTTGGGTATTTGGAGGGTATTGGGAGGTATTTTGGAATTTTTGGTATTTTTGGGTATGGTTGATCAATTTGAGTGATGTGGAAATGTTTGGGATTGATTTTGGGGAATTTTGGATGATTTGGAAATTTTGAAAAATTTGGGTAATTTCAAGGGCTTTGGGTAGGTTAGGCGGGTGTAGGGTCCCGGGGGTCAAAAAATGAAAATTTGGAAAATTGAAGATTGGGTAAATTTGAGTGGAATGAAATCATTTTGGTTGAGCCATGAAGCCACATCAAGCCCACATGAGCCATGAAGGGACTCATTTGAGGCATTCACTATGTTGTTCCTAACCCTCTTAGCCAAGGGCTTAGGGGTTAAGGACCATCCATGTGAATCGCCTACATGAGTCGGAGGTCAAGTTAGGTATGGGTGTGGTTTTAGGAGGTGTGTGAAAGTGTAGTGTATAAGTGTAGTGTGTGTGTAAGTCGGCCCCTTCACTGCACCGGGCCACCTGTGGCAGTCCTAAGGCCAAAGAGTCCTATAGAACTCATCCTTTAAACTTCCACATTTGATTTCAACCCTCTAGGTGATTAGGGGTCTACGATCAAGTTTGTGGAGTTTGCAGGGAGTTAAGAAGTGGTTTGAAATTCTAGATGGTGGATCCCAATTCTAGTCCTCTAAGATAGTCAAAGGAAAAGCCTAAGGCAAGATCCTAAGTACTAAAAAGAAGAAGAGAAGACCTCATCAAAAATGAGGTCAACAAATGGACCCCCAATAGGTGTGGTGAGCTGACAGAGCACACCGCGCGTATTGGTGTTGACCGAAGCAATCAGCAAAACCAACACAAATGTCCAAGTGACAAATTTAGGATGAAGTGGAAAAGTTTCCGTTGGGGAGTGTCAAGCATATCTCTGAAACTGGAGATTCCTGAACTCTCGCTGGGGAAAGGAAAAGGAGGTGAATTCCAAATCACATGATCTGGGAGAATTTCGATTTAGATTTCAGTTTGTTTTAATTTTAGTTTGGATGTGTAATTTTAGATTTTGATTTGATTTTTTTTTTATTTTAGATTGAAGTTTGATTTAAAATTAATTTGAGAAAATTTAGATTTGAAACGAGAATTGAAACCTAGGTTCCATCTCGGGATTGCAAAGAAAACTAGAATTTAGGTACCAGCCTCGGAGTGGGAATCGGAGTTTAAGTGTCGATTGAAAAGGATGAGAATCAGAATTTAGGTACTGATCTCGAAAGGGATGAGAATTGAAATTTAAGTATCAATATCGAAAGAGAGTCGAAATTTAGGTATCAACTTCAAAAAGGATGAGAATCAAAATTTAGGTACTGATCTCGGAATGAGAACTAGAATTTAGGTACTAGTCTCGAAATGAGAGCTAGAATTTAGGTACCGATCTCGAAAGTTTAGAATTGAAATTTAGGTATCAATTCAAAAGAGAATCAAAATTTAGGTATCGATCTCGAATGAGAGTCGGAATTTAAGTACCGACCTCGAAGGAAGAGGATCTGGAATTTAGAGTACCAGTCTCGAAAATTTTGAATTGAAATTTAGGTATCAATTCGGATGAGAATCGAAATTTAGGTATCGATCTCGAATGAGAGTCGGAATTTAAGTACCGACCTCGAAGGAAGAGGACTCGGAATTTAGGTACCAGCTCTCGGAAATTTTGAATTGAAATTTAGGTATCAATTCGGATGAGAATCGAAATTTAGGTATCGATCTCGAATGAGAACTGGAATTTAAGTACCGGCTTCGGAAATTTTGAATTGAAATTTAGGTATCAATTCGGATGAGAATCGAAATTTAGGTATCGATCTCGGAGTGAGAACTGAAATTTAGGTACCAGTCTCGGAAATTTTGAATTGAAATTTAGATATCAATTCGGATGAGAATCGAAATTTAGGTATCGATCTCGGAGTGAGAACTGGAATTTAGGTACCAGTCTCGGAAATTTTGAATTGAAATTTAGGTATCAATTCGGATGAGAATTGAAATTTAGGTATCGATCTCGGAGTGAGAACTGGAATTTAGGTACCCGTCTCGAAAATTTTGAATTGAAATTTAGGTATCAATTCGGATGAGAATCGAAATTTAGGTATCGATCTCGGAATGAGAACCGGAATTTAGGTACCGAGTCTCGAAATTTTGAATTGAAATTTAGGTATCAATTCGGATGAGAATCGAAATTTAGGTATCGATCTCGGAATGAGAACTGGAATTTAGGTACCAGTCTCGGAAATTTTGAATTGAAATTTAGGTATCAATTCGGATGAGAATCGAAATTTAGGTATCGATCTCGGAATGAGAACTGGAATTTAGGTACCAGTCTCGGAAATTTTGAATTGAAATTTACTGTGGAGATTTGGATTTAGTGGGAGATCGAAATGAGATATGAAAGTGTTTCATATCCCATGGGAATCAATCAAAGTCTGATTACTTGGCGAAGGGTACAAATCCATGCCGTCCGGATCAAATTGAAAATTCTTCGTGATTCTGAAATCATCCCGAGAGAGGGTTTCAAGGGAGGTCCAGAATAGATCTTGATTTGAAGAAGGATTGGAGGGTTTGAGAAGATGGGTTTAAACTGGAATTCAATTTGAGCTTTAAATTTGTTTTGTTTGTCCTTTAACTATCCCGCTTTTTGTTGTTTATTTGGTGTTCATGTGGATTTGGTATTTGACATTTTTAGATTTTTTTTAAGAAAAGTTTTCTTTTATTCTTTTTGTTTCTTTTCTGTTCTTTGTTCAAAGTTCATTTAACTTTAATGGCGTTTCGCAGTCAATTTGCACAAAAGAGGTGAAGGCCAAAAAAATGTGACATGGTCACTTTAATTCCAATCATGTCCAAGATACATCATACAACTTGATCTGGCATATATTTCATACAATCCATGTAGACTCAAAACGGACTATGTATGATCTTTGTCGATCCATCCAAAGAAGCATCTGTCAAAAATCCATGTCTGAATAGTGGGGTACATGGTCAATAACATCACCTTCCAAGCCATCCTTGGCAAGGATGCCGTATAGATGTACATTGGAGGTGTGATATTTTCCATGTAACTCACAACTGGTAAGGCCGGAGGCTCTCTAGTTCGGGTCCGGTCGGAAATGGTAAGGTGTCTTCCCGTCGTCCATCCTTCCGAAAGTGACCGAGATCCGCTTCACTGGTACTCCCGGTATGCAATGCTTAGCGATATCCGCTCCGTTGCCCTTCGGTATCATGACGGAACCTACCGGTAATGGTATCTTCACCGGCCCTCGGAACTCACCCGGGCCTCGCTATCCGGAGGTCGGATCCGAACATGATGTTACACTCGTTCGGGAAAGAGACCGTGCAGAAGGTCCGACAAAGTCGTGGTGATCTATGTGTGGGGGTATGCGATCACCCCGCTTGTAGATGTTAATAATGCAGCTTATTGGGTATGCAATCCGCTGGCGTACCCTCCATGTTATCAATCTCTTTACCATTCTCTTGATGACTAGTGGCATCGGATCCACTCGGCCATGACGGAGTATTCCCGGAGGGTTTCCCTTCCTGTCTTCCGCAAAGTTGTAACAGCATCCACATTGTATTGTAATTCTTCCCTTCCCTGGCATCCATCTCCGGGGTTCTGAGTATGTGTTTTCCCTTAGGCGGCCTTCTTGGCCCATTCTTTTCAAATCCCGGATGCAATCCACGATTTGTTGTTGTTCATACTCTGAGAATACGTCTGTATGTAGCTCGAGGCCCTCTAGTATATTGATCCTTCTGCCTCTAATTCTCTAGAAGTATTCAAAGGTTTTCTTTTCAACATTCTGCATTCTCTCCAGCTCGTATTCCGGAATGATCTCGCGATGGCGAGGCCCAGTGACATATTGTGGGATATACGGTTCAATCCCTTCACGTTCTCCCGCATACCTCGGCTCCTCGGGGATGATGTCCGTCGGGACATCCCCGGGGTTGCTTCCGCAACAAGGTCATGCATTACGGTGGTTCTATCCGGTGGCGTGGTAGCCTCCTTTCTTCCGGTCTTTGTGAGATTTCCACTGGTCCTTTTCGTTATCCTAGGAGCCGGCCTCCTTTCTTCGAGTTCCCGGTGAACCGGTGTCCTCGAAGTGTACGTACTGGCATTAGCGACTCGTCTCGTCTCGCCGGTCCGCGGCTAGTTTTGTTAACATCTTACGGATACGGCGATTCTTATTTCTTCGTTGCGTTGCTGTGAGAGTAGCCCTTCGAACTTCTTGAATCTCTGTGGGCGCGGCGCTGACAAACCTGCCCTCTGCTGTAGCGACTACAGACTTGGTTTTCTTATCTTCTTCAGTGTTTGCCTTTCTTTTCTTGCTGCTAGATTGGTGGCTTGGGCCACCCACTTTCATCACTGTCTGCCCGGGCAGTTCTTCTCGGTCAACTGGGACCCGGTCACTTTCCTCGTATCGTAGGCTCCGCCGGTGCGAAATCCGAGTCAATCTCGATTATCGCTCCATCTTTCACCCTCTTTTCATCGAGTGTAAGGCTTACGCCATTTCTAAAGTTCAGGACCAACCGCCCGTTCGACATTTCCCTGCGAAAAGACAAGGAAAAGGATCAGGGGCTGTACTAAGAACAAGAACATTAAGAGAATGTTTATTAAAGACACACATTTTTTTTTTATATATTATATTTTTTTTGTATTTTCAAATTTAACAGGAATGAAGTAGGATAAGATCAGGGAAGAGATTTTGATTTGGAAAAGAAAACAAGGAAAACTTTATTATCATGATTTTATTTATTTTAGCACATTTTATTATTTTTGGGTTCGGACCCAATCATAAGTAATTACTTCGCCCGTGTTTCTTAGTGATGAAGAATTCATTCCTTCGAAACATCAGGTAGCGTAATACTTTTTCAAGTATCGTCCGTTGATCGGAAGCATATGTCGTTCTCCCGGCAATTCACTAGCCGGGAGGAACCTCCCGAGTATACTTGCTTCAACCACAAATGGCCCTTCCCAAGTGGGTTCAAATTTTCCTCCTATCTTGCGGTGTGCAAGAATAGGTCTCTTGAGAACGAGAACTAAGTCACCAACTTTGAAGTTTCTTGGGCGGACCGGCTTGTCATGGGCTTGAACCATCTTAGCTTGGTATAGTTCTAAATTCCGTTGCGTCGCAAGTCTTTTCCCTTCCGGGCTTTCTAATTCTTCTAGTCGTAATTTGGCGTTCTCTTCGTTGTGATCTTGTTTGCAACCGCAATTCCGAGTGAAGGAAGCCGAACCTCTAAAGGTAACACTCGCCTCGGACCCATACACCGGAGCGTAAGGTGTAGCTTCGAGTAGGAGTTCTGAAGGTTGTCCGGTAGGCCCATAAGGCTTCTAACAACTTCTCGTGCCAATTTCTTTTATTATCGTCCAAAGTTTTCTTTAAAATTTGAACGAGAGTTTTATTAAAAGCCTCAGCGAGGCCGTTTGCTCTTGGGTAGTAAATTGTTGAGTATCGCCGATCAATTCCGTGTCTCTCGACAAAATTGTTGATTTGCGTGCTTCGAATGCTCGACCCATTATCCGAGATGATCTCGCGCGGCACTCCGAAACGGTAGACAACTTGGTTCTTGAAAAGCCGTAGCACGTGGTGTGCTTTCACTTCTCTAAGTGGAACCGCCTCCGCCCACTTCGAAAAGTAATCCGTAGCCGCAAGAATGAAGCGATGTCCTTTTGAAGATGGTGGTTCTATTGGACCCACTATATTCGTGCCCCAACATTCAAATGGCCACGACGCAATTGTCGGATGTAGCACATTTGGAGGTTGGTGTAGAGCCACTCCGTGCACTTGGCATTGGTGACAGCTCTTGGCGATTTTCATGCAGTCGGTCATCATTGAGGGCCAATAATATCCTAGTCTTTTAATTTTCATTTTCATCTTCGGACCCAACTGGTGAGCGCCACAGATTCCTGAATGCACCTCTTTAACAATTTCACGGGCCTCGGAGCCGCTTAGGCACCTTAGCCACATTTGATCAAAAGACCTTTTGTACAATGTGTTGTTTATTAATGCGTAAGACAGAGTTCTTTTCTTGATCTGATGAGCCAACGACCTATCGTCTGGTAGCTTTTCTGTTTGCAGGTAGTCTCCTAATGGTCGTCGCCAATCTTCCGTGTTTTCACGTCACTCATTGCAATCGATTCTTTTTCTCTTTCGATTTGTGTATTGTGTCTATGTCGAGCCGTGATAGGACTCGACGTCCGTGAACTGACACTTCCACTGATTCATCTTACAAACAGGCAAATTCTTTTGCGAGACGGGCTAAAGCATTTTCTTTTCTGGGAATTTTATAGATCGTCACATTTGGAATTTGTTCCAACAGCTGTATGGCATACTGGAAGTATTGCTCGAGTCTGGGCTTTAAAATTCATGTCTTGTCCGGCGATCTCGTTGAATGATCAATTGCGAATCCCCGTAGATGTTGATGTCTGTTATCCCCATTTGAATAGTTAATTCCAGTCCCGTTATGAGGGCTTCGTATTCTGCTTCATTGTTTGTACACGGTTATGTTAAGTGGTAGGAGTATCTTAACATCCCCCGTTCCGGTGTTATAAAGATTAGCCCGATTCCTGCCTTACCGGGCACTATCACATGCGATTCTTCATCTTTGTGTGCTGAAGATGCTCCGTCAAAATATAATTCCCAACGTCGATCATCAAGGTCTTCTAGGCTCATTATTTGTTCATCTGGCAAATCGTCATTGAGGGGAGATTCTGCCGGCAAAGGGTGTGTTGCGAGAAAGTCTGCTAAGACTTGTCCCTTTACTGCATGAAGAGGCACGAAAGTTATATCAAATTGCAATAATATCATTGACCATCCGGCAAGTCCGTCGGAAAGTGTTGGACGAGTCATAAAGTATTGCAATGGATTAAATTTCGAGATCGGAGTTGACCTTATGAGAAAGCATGTAGTGCCCGAGCTTTTGAGCGGCGAAGATCGAGGCCAAACAATGCTTTTCATTTGCGGGATACCTTACTTCCGTCGGAAGTAAATGACGGCTTAAGTAGTAAAGAGCATTTTCTTTACCCTCATCATTGACACAGGCTAACGGGGCTCCGAGAGAGTCGTCTAAAGCCGCGGTGTAAAGTATCGGCGGTCTACACCGAGACCGGGGCTGCTAAGACAGGAGGTGTCATTAAATATTGTTTAATGTCCTCGAAGGCCTTCGACATTTCTCTTCCCAAATAAATTTGGCGTCCTTTTTAACTAGTGCCGAGAAAGGCCGACACCTACCCGGCAAGTTTGAGATAAAGCGTCGAAGATATGCCGGCTTCCCTTGAAAAGATCGTAGTTGTTTTAAGGTTTTGGGAGGCGGCATTTCTAAGATAGCTTTAATCTTTTCCGGGTCGATTTCAATTCCACGATGTCGGACAACGAATCCTAAGAATTTCCGGAGGTGACGCCGAAGGCGCATTTTAAGGGATTCATCTTAAGGTTAAATTGTCTTAATCGTTCGAAAACAATTCTCAAATCATACAGGTGGTTTTCCTTCACTTTGCTTTTGATGACCACATCTTCCACGTAGCATTAGACTTGATTGTGGGTGAGATCATCAAAAATTCGTGTCATTGCTCTCTGGGTAGGTTGCTCTCGCGTTCTTCGATCCAAATGGCATCATCGTGTAGCAAAATACTCCGATCGGCGTTCTGAATGCTGTAAGCTTTTCATCTTCTGGAGCCATTTTTATCTGGTTGTATCCCTGAAGATCCATCCATGAATGAGAATATTTCATGTGTTGAAGCAATGTCGATCATTAGTTCTGGGATCGGTAGAGGGAATTCATCTTTTGGACATGCCTTGTTTAAATCTCTGAAGTCCACACAAATTCTGATCTGACCATTCTTCTTTCTGCCGGCACCACATTGGCTAACCAGTGTCGGGTATTGTTCTTCACGGACAAATTTGGCGTCTATTAGCTTTTTAACTTCGGCTATGACTTGTTGTTCGATTTCTAGATGCATTCTTCCGGGACCTTGTCGACTCGGACAGAAGTAGGATCCACTCCTAGCTTATGGACTGCGACCTCTGGAGCTAATCCTGGCATCTCATCATAGTTCCAAGCAAAACAATCTTTAAATTCCATTAATAACTTGATTATTTCTTCGGAGTCTTCTTTATTGAGTAAGGAGCTAACAAAGGTAGGTCTAGGCTCTTCTCTAGTACCTAAGTTAACTTCCGTTAGTTCATCTATTGTAGATTTAATCTCTTCTTCAAATTCTGGTGGAGCGTCTCCAATTTGTAAATCTTCGAGTTCGTCTGTAGTTTCCATGCAGTTTTCATTAGATTCGCAAGTGACAACCAAGCAAAATTCAGTATCGTCAACTGATCCTACTGTGCCAAATCCGAGTCCATACTTTGAATTGGGTGGACGATCAGAATTATTCCATAATTTTTCAAAACGTTGTGATTGACCTTTTGTCCATTGTCGAGGTAAGAAACAACGTTGAATTAAATTTTGAACACAGGGAGAGTACCACTCAAAAGGTAATTCCATTAATTCTGATGAAGTGACATCTTCAAATTGTACATTATTTTCAGTTTTAGAGGAAGAAGCACCACGGTAGAATTTGATTGGCTTTGCACCGTCGCTACGTACCTCTTTGACCACCATACCCTCAATCTTGTTAGAATGGATCGGGGTTAAGGTCATAATATGTACGTAGTGGTTAATCTTCTCGTACATTGATTTGTATTCTTCATTCTTTTCATCTTCGAGGGAGATCTTGAATTGCGGCTTCTTCCGACTTATCGTTGTCGCTTCTTGCTTGATTTCTTTTTCTTCTTCAGAACTATCTTCCCAATCAACATTGATGGCTGGTTTCCTCTGTCCAACTGTCCTAACGTCTCTACCACGGCCTCGTCCCCGGCCTCGACCTCGGATGCGAGTTGTGGAGAAACCTTCACCATCTCGCCGGAAGGGAGTGGTGAGTGACTGTTGGACTAGAACTTCAGGTTCTTCGTTGTCCCGAACTTTCTTTGCTTCGTTTGTTACGGTATCTCTGGAGAAAATTGTTTTCTTCGGTGGTGCATAATAAGCTGCGTCTTCATGGATTCCAATCTCATGTACGGAGAATGGTTGTAAGTCACCTTTGATGCACTGTTCCCCTCCATCGTAGTATTTGATGCACTGATGTAGAGATGATGGTACCATCCTGTTTTCATGTATCCATGGTCGGCCCAGTAGAGCGTTGAACGACGTTTCTGAATCAATTATGTGAAATTTTGCGGTTGTCTTTGCTAAGTCACCGGTTTTCATTAGTAGCGTTATTGACCCGAGGGCTCTTTCTCCTTTCTGGTTGAATCCTCTTAATAACATTTTGTCTGCTTCGAGCTCACGAGCATCAATTTCCAAATATGCTAGTGTTCGGAGACTCATTATATTAGTTGATGCTCCTGGATCCACCAATACTCTGGAGAGCGTAAACTTCCCAATTATAACCGAAATGTACAACGGTCGGTTGTGGTTTGCTGTCCCAAGTAGTAGGTCATTGTCCGTGAAGGTAACACCTCGTTGTTCCTTTAACGAGCAAACCTCATCTAAGGAATCTCCGGCCATTTGAGCTAAGCAAATTTCCGGATCAAGTAAGGCCTTGATCAGAGCTTCTCTCATCTCCTTTGATAAGATGAGAGCATCGTAAATGCTCAGTTTGGCCGGTAGTTTCCTAAGATGGGCTAGCACGTTGTAGTCCACTTTATTTCCATGTGTCTCGGCTTCTTCTCGAATGGGTATTTCTTCTACTGGGGTTGGTTCTTCTTGAACAACCACCTGCTTTCCTTTGTCCTTTGGACCCATTCTCGGAGGTAGAACTCTTCCACTTCTTAAGTTGACTTCTGTAATTTCTTCTGAATCTAGTGTTGAGCTTGCTGGTGTTTCTTCCTGAATCGGAATGACGAGCTCTTCTGGATTAGCTTCAGAGTCTGAAGGCTCTAACTCTATTGTGACTGGAGCTCCTCGAAACTCGCAGATAGATTCGTTGCTTGTTGAACTCTCGTAGCCTCCTTGATGGATGTCTTCTTCGTTATTTTGATCGTCGAGATTGTTTATGATTTGAGAATTGTCGTTGGTATCGAAATCGATGTCCGGATTGTCGCTAGTTACGTAATCGTTAGAAACAGTCAAAACGTAGCCAACGCCATCACCCTTATCATTATATGATCCCACCGAAGTGAGCAGATAATCATACAGAGTTAGAGGTTCGAGGGATTTCTCCCCGAATCCGAAACAACTATCCTAGGATAAGCAGCCCCTAGTCTAGCCTTAGGAGCCTCGGTCCTCTCTTCTTCATCAATTTTCTTCTTCTCTTCAATCGTCTCCTGTTGAGGTGGTTCTTCTATCTCAAGTGATAGTGCCGACTTGGCAGGTTTCGAACTCTGAATTAAAGCTTGCACCGAAGCGGTTTGGATGCTGTCTAAAATCTTTTTCGAAGACCTTGTCCAAGCGGTAGTCCATCCATCGTCAGTCGTATAGGGGTCTATCGGAATGATGGGATCAGTTGAGATAACATTGACGGAACCTCCTTTCTGGGGTTCCTTTATGTACTCCTTCGGGATTGTTATATTTCCTTTCCGAAGGTTGTCATTGAGCCAACTTTTGAAGGTAATGCAATCTTCTATCTTGTGTCCAAGCATCTGGCGATAAGGGAAAAAGTTGGGATCACTTTTCTTGTTGACTTCCTCTGGTCTCTTAGGCTCGCGCACTGGAAATCCGGAGTCTTCATCGGACTACGGAACATTTTCAAGCACTGCTTCATTCTTGAATGGATATTCCCCGCTCGAAGCTCCCTTAATGTAAGTTGCGGACGAGGCGGTTGTTCATACTCGTGGAGATGACCGATAGCTGGGTCGGGGTTGTTGATAATTCCGTTGAGGTTGTCGCGGCCATTCGGACGATATTTGTATCGGTTGCTTGCCTTTGTCGACCGCCGCAACGATCCCGGATTTCTTTTCAAAAGTCTTCACGAGCTTTTGCTTGTCCGTCTTGTCGGCGAAACTTAATTGCTTCGCCTCCTCTTGCAAGCTCCCGGCCTTGCTTAACAACTTCTCGAAAGTCTTAATAGTGAATCCTTTGAGGAGAAGTGCTATCGGGCCGTGAATGCTTTTAAGTAAGATGCCGACTGCATGTTGTTCTTGTAGTTGTGGTTCACACTTCATGCTTAAGTTCCTCCATCGAAGTATGTAATCCACCAAAGTTTCGTTCGGCTTCTGCTTCTCTACCACTAAATCACCTATAGTGATGTGGTGCTGAGCTCCGGCGAATCTGTTGATGAAAAGGTTTTCTAGTTCTGAGAACGTCTTCACCGAACCATTTGGTAATTCTGCATACCAGTCGAAGGCGATCCCTGACGAGCTGCTGACGAACTGTCGGAAGAGTAATGCATCGCTCCCGCCGGCATTGCAACAATTGGCACGAAAGTGTGCAACATGCTCGTCGGGGTTCCCGGTTCCATCGAAGGTCTTGAACAGAGGTGGTACGAAGCCTTTCGGGTATTGGACAACGTCGAATTCTTCCGGGTAAGGTCTACCCGTCCGAATGGATGTCCCGCTCTTTGATTGTGCTAAGGTTTCTCGCACCTGCTGTTCCACCAAGCTCTTGATATCCTTTTCTGGAATCATACTTTGTGTTGTATCTTTCTTTAGCTGATCATCCCCGTTGACGGATGTAATCTCCTTTCCTCCGTCCACAATGTGAATGACCTCTGGGGGTGTCTCTCTCTGGGGTTGCACTTGACTCTGGAGAGTGGCTAGAGCTATAGCCATCTCTTCCATCCTCTTCGCCATTTGGGCGATCGTGTCATCTTTCTCTCGAAGCTGTCTTCTCATCACTTCTGGCTCCTCTCTTTCTGCAGCTGCAGGAGCACCTTGTGAAGCTGATGAAGCTCGTGTTTCGACCATGTTAATTTCTGCATACTCGTCGTCCATGAATTCCGATGAATCAATCTCGTCTCCGAATTTCTCTTCTCTTTCTTTTGCTAGTCGTCGAATATCAGTCCTCAACTTTTCCATGGCGTCCTCTAGTGGTCTTTTCTGTGCATCTTCACAGTTGTCGTGTGATAGCTGCCGGGTTCCTTTCTCGCGAGTCCCCTTTACTGCAGTAGCACTTTCTTCAGATTCAAGTCTCCTGACGAGACTTTCCTTCTCAGGCTGTTGTTTCAATCTCAGCTGTCCAGTAGTGGGACGCCATACCATCCTTCTAGCAGCAGAAGGTTTAGGACCGGATGGTCCGTCGCCCAAATGCTTCGAAAGGTGGTATCCTCCCTAATCCGTAATCCCGAAACGATGACGAGCGGACTAGCCTTCATCCTTTTACTTGGCTTTTCTGCAACGATGGCAGGTTCTACTCGGGGCCCAAGACGGGATTTGACTGGCACTCGCCCTATCCTTCGTAGAATCTCCGATACGGGGCATTTCTCTTTCTTCGCTAGTTTCTCGACTACAGTCTGTAGTCGGGCAAATGGCGTGATCCTAGCCCTTTTCCTTCTGTTGTCATTGTAGTATGCTGGTCGAGGTAATGTAGAAGCAATCCTGCTGACATTTTCCTCGTCAGCTGCGGCGGAAAGGGGATGGAATCTGCTTCCTTCCAAAAAGGGTGTATCTTCAGGCAACGGTATATATTCAGGTAGTGGTGTGTACTCAGGGATTTCTGGGATTTCCTCCAGGAAAGCAACTTCAGCAGCTCTGGCCTTCCTGGCAATCTTCCTACTTCTGTTCCTTCTTTGGGTCTTTGTTAGTGATGGAATTCTTGAGCTGGACCCGATTTCAAAAACAGAAGGTCTCACAGGAAAGTCTGTACCCTCCACGGTAACAGGTTCACCATAATTCCGGATTTCCTTCCCCTTTAATTTGGCGTAGCCGGGGTAGGTGCGAAACAACTAGACCGATGGGGGTAGCAAGAACAGTCCGCTCGCGGACAGCAGTACTCCTCTCGGTCGGATCTTTCTCGGGGAGGAAACTCTTGGGTCGACCTAAGGTCGAACTCGACCGGCGGCTTCTTAGCTTCGGATACTTTGTTTGTCGGTGCGAAAAGGAAACGTCGGTGATCTTGACATTCGTGTTCTCAAATCCTTGTCCAAACCGGATGATCCCATTGTCGGGCAGCTCATCCTTATAGACAGCGAAGTCCAGTCCATTGGTGAAGGAGAAAATCAGCTTTGGGGCTTCCATTTCGCAGGGTAGATTCTGGTTGTCAGTCCCAAGTTATGCTTCTTCTCATTAGGACGAAAAGAAAGTAATTGAAAAGAGTCCGAACACATTCTTGTTCATGTATTTATAAGAAGGAATCATTTGTTAAAAAAATCATTTATTAAAGGGTTTGTTTATTTAGAACGGAATGTTCAAAGGTGTAGAGAAGGTAATGAATCCGATTCAGAGTTGGAAAGGAAAAGAAAGTCTTATGCAAGACTTCTCGACTCGAAGGATCACTCCAAAACTAACACCTATTGGGGTCCACCCCACCTCGAAATGAGGTAAAAGGATCTCGGAACCTCTCTATTTAGGGGTGTCTAAACAGTGGCTCCTAAATCCGAGAGAATGTTGGCTATACTTGTGCAAGGTAGAAATGAACATAGTATTCCAACGGAAAGAAGGGTAGTTTGACCCATTAAGGACATGGATACACTACCGATTTTTGAAAGCAGAATTTTTTGATTAAAATGGAGAGAGGAATTGTCCCCAGCGGAGTCGCCTGAAGTTGTCGGCGAATTTTTAATTTAATTTAAATAAATAATTTGAAAAGTAGTATTTGATTTTGAAAATAATTTTAAATTTGAAGATTTTAAGATATGAAATCAAACCGATCTCACATCCCAAATAGTTTATATAAACGAGCACCACAACACAAACCGTGTATCTAACCCTAAGGATAGACACACTGCTTGATGGTGGGGCTCGATTAAATAAACTAGAAGATTTGTGACATCCGTTTGGTCTGCGAACCAATTTTTTTTAAGCCGACAAATTCCCCGCTTAATATGAAAGCATTAAACAGGGTTTATATTACTCGGGTTCTTTAAAATTCCCTATAAGGGCAAGCCCCTATAGTTAATTACATCTTAAGTGACGGGAATCACCTAAGAAAACTCTCGATAATAATCAATAATTCTGCTCTCAAGAATTTCAAAGTTTAAGTTTTCAAAGGATTGAATTTTGGAATTTCAATAGGGAATGGATCAAGTTTGGAATATTTTGTTTTGAGAGTTCAAAGGAAGAAAGGTAGGAGAAATTACGGATTTGAAGTGAACTTCGGTAATTTCCCGACTATCCTATTGTTTGTCTTGAATTTAGGAAAGTCCTAATATCTATTCAATGTTTTGATTTTGTCAATTTTAATTAATTAAGGCTTATATTTATATGATAGAATCATACAAATAGCCTCGAAGATGTGAGGGTTTATGTCGTATCAGACGACTACCTCGGAATCCTAAGACCGGTTAGGGCTTAATTTGCAATGCAAATGCCTAACAAAAGGTTGAGGATTTATGTTGCACTAGGCAAACTACCTCGAAATCTTATGGCTTTGTTGTTTAATTCTAAGACAGTTTTGCTGATGTAGATTCAGGTTTTGCTGATGTAGATTCAGGTTTTGCTGACGACGATGGCCGTGCTGCCCACCATGCTCCGAGCTCCTTGTTGTTGCAGGGGTTTAGTTTTAGAAGTCATAAATCAGGGGATGAGAAAAGTGTTTTGGTTTAGAGAAAATCTTAATTTCCAAGTGTTTTTTTTGTGTTTTAATTAAAAAAAATCTTAAAGTTGATTATAACGACACCGGTTAAGAGTGTCGTTTAAGATCCCATGGTTCCATCCTCCCGGCATCATTATTTTTATCGGATTCACTTAGTCCAGATGAATTTGCTAAACTCAACTGAATGAGTTCCACACTTTCATTTAGACCGTGGGAAATCCCGTTAGCAACACGTAGGTTACATCATCCGAGGTATTCCCGATCATCCAACAGGACGTTTTAATTTAGTTGTAATTGTAGTTTTGTGTTCCGTTTGTGATTAAATTTCGAGTTGTTTTATATTTTGAGATGTTGTGGCGGTGAATTTTATCTTGCAATGACTTTTAATTTAGTTTTGGTTTCAGTTTTAGGGACTATCCTAAAGGTGTGGGTTTTCATGCAACAATTGTTTATCATGCAAGAAAAGTAAGTGCAATGTGGTTAAATAAATTGCAATAATGTAAATTGCAAGAAAGTAAATTACAATAAAATAAAAGCGTACCTGGAGGGTCTTCCCGTCATCCCAAGCCGCACTTAAAACACAATTAGAATATTTAAGCAAGTTCCTAGGTAAAGCTAAGGGAAGGGTTATGGTTTTCTACCAAATTCCTAATCCTATAGCTAGTCATTTCCTATGACGTCTAGGTTCCTTGTATTTTTGTTTGAAGACGATTTTCTTCATCAAAGAACAATTAAGTTCAATTGTTCTCATGAACATCCTATCATATCGAGGAAGTGCTTAAGGCAAATCTTAAACATCTTTTTAATATTTCTAGGATTGTTTTAAGTCCAAATGAATTCAATTACACAAATGAATTAATCGTCCGAGGTTTAGTTAAGTTTTGTTATTATCTTACTCAATGAACTAGGATGTTTGAATGTCCTATAAGTGAAGTAACATTTCATTTAATATTCTGTTTAGGAGTTATGACAACTAAAGCTTTCGAGGGTAAATTGGTGTTCAAATGGTTTGTGATTTAATTTAATTTCAATTAATGGGTTTAAGTTTGAAATAGTGTTCAAGTTATTTTAGATTTATTTTGAATTCTTTATGTCTTTGGTGATGTTATATTTAATTTAATTTAATTTAATTTAATTTAGTTTTAATTTAATTTAATTCAATTTAATTCAATTTAGTTTAATTTAATTTGATTTGATTTAATTTTAATTTAATTTAATTTAATTTAATTTAATTTACTTAATTTAATTTAATTTTTAATTTAATTTTATTTTTAACTTTAATTGGAATTTTAAAAGAGTTTAATAATTTAACTTTAGTTTAATGATTAAGTCTTTTAATATTTTAAATTTGAGTTATCACTTTAATTAAGAATTGAATATTAATGAGATGATTAATTTAGGAATTTTTAAATTAAAGAATAAATCTCTTCCCAACAATATCCCTATTTTAATAATTCCAATTTTATTATTCTTCCAAATTTAATCAATTATTTAATTAAGGTTTAATTATTTTAAATTGCTTAATGGATTTCTACCCTTTAATTATTTAAATTTCAATCATCCAAATCAGATTAAGATCAAATATTTTACTTGTTAATTTTTTATTAAACCTAAAGTTTTAATTAAGGATTAAAATTTTAATTACCATTTTGCCCTTCAAGCTTAATAATTTCATAACTCACTAAATTGAGCTCAAATGAACTTGAAATTTTTATGCGACTTCACTCATATGTCAATAAAGACATGAGAGGAGAAAATATGATTTTTCTGTATTTAATTTATTTATATAATTATTTTTGGTAGAAAATAGAGATTTCCAAGGAAAATTTAATAACATGAGCAAGGGAAAGTTTCTGTCCTTAAGAAAATTAGGGGACATTCCTAATGACCAGAGGACCACTTGGACCAATTTTGGTGATTTTTTAAATTATATTATTTTTATTATAATTATTTTAAGTTTTGGAGTGTTAATTAATTTAAAAATAAAATAAATGTTAAAAAATGAATTTTATATTTTTCAAAAATCTCTCTGATATCAAGGAAATCAGAGAATCAATTTTTGTAATTTTCTAATTTTTCTATGATTTATTATAATTATTTTAATGAAAATGCTAGAAAATACATTTTTTTTTAATTTTAAAATTACCCTAGAGCTTTAAAATTTAATATCTCATTAAATAGACCTAAGAAAAATATGGGGTTTGTTCCTAAGTGATTAAAATTCAAAATGTGACATTTTGGTGAATTTTATTATTTTTGTGATTTTTATTATTTTTTAATTTTTAAAAATATTAAAATAATATTAAAAATCAACTTTTTTAGAAAATTGAAATTTTAATTTTCTTAAATTCCCCTAATATCAGAGAGGCTCCAAAACCAATTTGGTGAATTTTTGAAAGATATTTTGAAAGTTATGAATTTTTAAAGTTCAAATTGACTAAATGGCTTAATCAACCCATTTAGTAGGGCTAACCAAGTCCAATTGACCTCAAATTTTTATGGTGGGTTCCTCTGATCCTATAGGTCAATGGAGAATTGATTTCAATTCAATTTGATGTATGGTTAGCTCTAATTAATTAGGGATCTATTTTGGGTGTTTAAGCCAATTAGGGTTATTTTAAATGAACTAACTCAAAACTTATTTTTCCTAGGGTCCTCTGGTCACAAGGGACATCACCAAATTTTCCTAGAATTTATTTCACAACATGCTAATTATTGGAATTAAAATACTCAAAACAGTAACATGAATTTGAAAAATCAATAACTTCTCATAGGGATGGCCTCTGACTTTGGAAAATTCAGGGAATGTTCCCAAATTCAGAGGCTTCAAAAGCCCTATGGTCTCATGCCATGGTGAATTGTATGCATGCATGGAGAATTGAAAATGTGCAGAGAGTAAATAAATTATTAAAAATAAAATACTTGATGAAATTAAATGATTTCTTTTCCACATTATTCTCCTATATTCACTGAGCAAGAGGGTATTTTTATTTTATTTTTATGATTTTCCTACACAAAGTTATGAATTTTTGAAGTTTAGGGAATTAAATAAATAAAAAAATACCCTAATTTTCTATTTATCCACGCGGCGCCGTGTCAACCTCAGCAGCTCCGAAACGCCGCGTGTCGCGCCCCCATTCGATGCCGCCATCCGACTCAGCGCTCCGGGTCCCGCGGTTCACGTACCATCTCCTGGTCCGACGCCATCTGAGCCGTCCGTCCGCACGTGTATTGAATGAACGGCATCCGTTCATCGTCCCTGAGCGTCCTCACCCGAGAGCCGTCCACACTAAATCCCTAATATCTTACTCGATACTCGATGGATTTTCGTGTTCTTATGCTCTATGGATTCGTCTTGAGAAGACGAACACATCCATACAATTTATGTGGGATGAAATCTACTCAATAAAAATGGAGAATGTTCAGAAGCTCAGGAAGAAGAGTGAGGCCATACCTTTGCTCGCAGAAGTGTGGCTTCGATCCGAGGGTTGTTTCACCTTCGATCGGATCCCAGCAAGCTCCGGATGAAGTCTCCCGGTCCGTTGAATTGCCTAGGTAGGATTTCGACCACAGCCGATCACAAAGCTTGGAGGCTGGAGCAACGGGGTGGTCTGGAGATGGGGCTTTTGCTGGTGGACACCTTCTCTTGGTCTGGTGAAGGTGTAGGACCAATCAATTTGGGGATTGGCTCACTGTGGAGAAGTGTCCTGGTTTTGGGCTTGGATTTCAACTCTGAAATTGAGCTCACAAGAGGAAATGGCAGGGGGATTTCGGTGGGGATCAAATGCTCGTGTATGGGGAGTAGTCCGGAACAATTTTGCGCGAGTTTCCTTAAGGTTTGTTTCAGCACCTCTCATGGCCGAGAGGGGTGGTGTTTAAATAGGAGAGGGTGGAGGGCCTCCCAGGGAGAGTTAGGGCTTGGGATTAGCTGCTTAGGTCAAGGGCAGAACAACCATGGTGGCCATTGGGCATGGGGCAGCTCAGCAAGGTAGAATTCCAAAGTTGGCTCACATGTGAGCTCTCGGCCATGGTGTTTTCCAGCGACCTGGTGGCTGGCCGGCCAGGCATTGGTCACCATCTTGTTCAGGTGGGTCAGGGCTGGGGTTTGGTGCATTCAATTGAGGTTTGACATGTGTAAAGTGGTTGAATCAAAGTAGAAAGGGGAAGGGGCCATTTTAGCTTATTTTGGTCAACCCATGCAAATGGGTTGGGTGCACCTCCCCAAGACCTGGTTTTGGGCTGAGGAGGTCAGGTGGGTCAATCTCCCATGTGTGGTGGGGTCTCCATCAAGGATTAGGTGGCAAAGCATGGTTTAGAGTGTGACATGCTTAAGGTAAAAAAAGGCTTAAGAAGGATTAGGAAAGGGGGACCTCCTTTTTCCATTAATGGCTTGATCACATGTCAAACTCTCCATGACTTCATGTGGCTTGTCCATGGCTTCGCATGGCTTCGTCTTTGGCTTGTGGAAAGCTTGGTCAATTTCATGAAAATGGATTTTAGGAATTTTTGGTAATTTGATGGAAATTTGTATGAAACTTGATTTGGAATGATTTGATGATGAATTTAGGACTTAGGTATTGAGTTTAATTGAAAGTATGATGAGGGGAAATGTCATATGGGCTTTGAGACCAATTTTGGGCCCTTAGATGTGGTAAAAGATGGGCTTTTAAAATAGTTTAAGGAATGGGCCTTTAAGTTTAAAAAATGAATTTATGGATGGGAATTTTGTAAAGAGGTTGGGCCAAATAATTGTTGGGTTTAGCTCATGGATGTGTCATGAGTGACTTGAAGCAAATTGGGGGTGATTTGGGTTTGAATTGGGTTGAATTTGAGCTCTTTTGGTGAATGGGCCAATATAGGTCAAAGTGGGCCAAGTTGGGCCAATGTTGGGCTAGGGTTGAAATTGATGTAAAATTAATGTTGAGAAATGTTTATGGGAGTGTTTCAAAGAGGTTTTGACTTTGGTTGGGCTTTGATTTTGGGGTTTGGGCTCATTTGGGTTAGGTTTGGGTTTAGGTCAAAATTGGGCCTTCTAGCTTTGGGTTGAATTTGAGTGGGGTTTGGGTCCAAATTTTGGGCAAATCATGTTAGTGTTTTGCTTGTAGGGATGCTAAGGAAGATTTAGAAAAGATTTGGGGTTAATTGGAGTTGAATTGGGTGAGTTTGGGTTAGGTTTGGGTCATGGGTCCAAATTGGGCTTTAAGGCCAAAAGTGAAATTGGATCCAAATGTCAATCAAATTGGACTTGGATTTGGTCTAGATTGGTGTTGGGAATGTTGAATTGAAGTTTAGAATTGAATTGGACCAGAATTTGGGTAAATTGGGTAGGTTTGGTTTGACATTGGGTTCACTTAGGGTTAAAATGGGTCAAATTGGGGGTTTTGACAAAAGTAGGGTAAATTGACAAAATTAGCCCATGGTGTAGTTGAACAAAATGAAATTGGGAATATTTGGGATTTTCTGGAATTTTCTGGGAATTTTCTGAATTTTTGGAATTTTGGGTCAAGAGGGGTATTTTGGGTATTTGGAGGGTATTGGGAGGTATTTTGGAATTTTTGGTATTTTTGGGTATGGATGATCAATTTGAGTGATGTGGAAATGTTTGGGATTGATTTTGGGGAATTTTGGATGATTTGGAAATTTTGAAAAATTTGGGTAATTTCAAGGGCTTTGGTAGAGTTAGACGGGTGTAAGGTCCCGGGGTCAAAAATCGAAAATTTGGAAAATTGAAGATTGGGTAAATTTGAGTGGAATGAAATCATTTTGGTTGAGCCATGAAGCCACATCAAGCCCACATGAGCCATGAAGGGACTCATTTGAGGCATTCACTATGTTGTTCCTAACCCTCTTAGCCAAGGGCTTAGGGGTTA
This sequence comes from Papilionanthe hookeriana x Papilionanthe teres, assembly GCA_022702705.1. Lineage (NCBI taxonomy): Eukaryota > Viridiplantae > Streptophyta > Magnoliopsida > Asparagales > Orchidaceae > Papilionanthe > Papilionanthe hookeriana x Papilionanthe teres. The sequence goes on from CM040423.1 coordinate 99,938,749, forward strand.
AGGACCATCCATGTGAATCGCCTACATGAGTCAGGAGGTCAAGTTAGGTATGGGTGTGGTTTTAGGAGGTGTGTGAAAGTGTAGTGTATAAGTGTAGTGTGTGTGTAAGTCAGCCCCTTCACCAGACCAGGCCACCCAGGGCAGTCTTAAGGACAAAGAGTCCTGTAGGTACTCATCCTTTAAACTTCCACATTTGATTTCAACCCTCTAGGTGATTAGGGGTCTACAGTCAAGTTTGTGGAGTTTGCAGGGAGTTAAGAAGTGGTTTCAAATTCTAGATGGTGGATCCCAATTCTAGTCCTCTAAGATAGTCAAAGGAAAAGCCTAAAGCTAGATCCTAAGTACTAAAAAGAAGAAGAGAAGACCTCATCAAAAATGAGGTCAACAACTGTCAGAAATTTTTTTGCATCCCTCAATTTCAAAGGCAATTGGAAAATTGGGCTATTAGATGAGAGACATTTTCTAATCAATTTTTCTAATGAAGAGGATTATGCACTCCTGTTTGCTAAACAAGTGGTTAGTATAGCTGGGGTGGAAATGAAAATCATCAAGTGGACCCCCAATTTTGATCCTAGCAAAGACCGAACTATTGTTCCTATTTGGTTCAAATTACCAAACCTTCCCTATAGATACTTTAATCAAACAACATTATTCCAAATTGGTAGATCTCTTGGCACACCCCTAAGACTTGATGCTGAAACTCTAAATAAGGCTAAACCTGAAGCAGCTAGAACCCAAGTTGAAAGAGACATTACCTTGCCTGAGATTCACAAGATCTAGATTGGTTCAGCTAGTGAAGGACAATGGCAAGAAGTCATTATGCAACAAAAGCCTTATTTCTGTTCTCATTGTAAAATGTTTGGACATACCAATGAGAGATGTTTTAGACTCCACCCTCCAAGCAGGAAAGTTCAGAACTCTGGAAAAGCCATAGCTGATACCACCTCTCATGAAGCTGCTGTCCATTATTATGCACAACAGGCTCTGGGGGCCTCAAGGCCTGCTGAATTACTTGTTCAGCCCACCTCCCCAGCTTCTGGGGGATCTGCTGGTCTTCCTCCTCCACAGGCTCCAATCCCTCTTGCTACTCCTAATATTGATGTTGGTAATGTCCCCCTTAGATCAGCTTCCCCCTCCTTGTCAGATGATGACTCAGTTACCCCTACTGCTGCCAGATCTCCCACTGACTGGTGTAGAAGGGAGGAATTGGAAGTCAGAATGATTACACCCACTCTATCAATTGAGCAGCTAACTGACCCACAGGTCCCAACTCAAGTTGAAGTTAACCAGATGCAATCAGCTATGAAAGGCAAATGGCTCACCCAGATCTCCAAGAAACAGAAAAAAAAGGCTCTTTCTGAAGTATAAAAGCTGGGTACTCCTTTATCTGTGGGGGAACTGGCTGGCAATTCTTTAACTAGGGGTAGATCTAGATCTAGATCTCAGTCTTCCCTCACCCCCTTACCTAATATATGATTAGTTTCCTAATTTGGAACATTAGGGGTATTGCCAATCCCCTAACTTTCAAAAGGCTTTTGTATCTTAATAAAAAATATAAATTTTGGTGTATTTCAATTTTGGAACCCCTGGTTTACAAGTTTCCACAGAAGATAATCAGCAAATTACATGGATTCTCTCACTATGCTAATTACAATAATAAAATTTGGGTATTCTGCAGAAAAGAGGTTTCCTGGACTGTTCTCATAGACAACAGACAATTCATTCACTCTTCATTTCAGATTAATGGGAGACAAGGCACTACAACCTTTGTTTATTGTGGCTGCAATAGGGATGATAAAAAACTGCTATGGGATCAGATTCAAGAGATCAGTGTTCACTTGCATTCACCTTGGTTAGTTGGAGGTGACTTCAACAGCATTGGGTCTACCAGTGAGAAGAAAGGTGGCAGACCTCCCAAGCTTTCAGAAATGACTATGTTCAATGATAACATCACTGCTGCCAATCTCTTTGATATTGGTTTTAGAGGTTCTGAGTTCACTTGGAAGAGGATTAAAATCTGGGAGAGACTTGACAGGGTCCTGGTGAACAATGATTGGCTTGCAAATTGGCTTCAAACTTATGTTACCCATCTAAATTTCTCTGGATCTGATCACAGGCCCCTTCTTATCTCTATAACTTCTCCTAGCCGCTCCAATACTCCTCCTCCATTCGCATACCTAAATGTTTGGTCCACTTATGAGAGGTTTCACAATGTGGTGAAGGATAATTGGCTCTGTGAGGACCAGTTTGATCCCTTAATTAAGCTAAGCATGCTGCAGAACAACTTAAGCAAAGCCCTTAGAAAATGGAGCTGGACATCTATTGGTGATTTTTCTGCTGCTGTTAAGGAAGATGAGAGGGAATTGACCAGAGTGGAAGCTGCTGTTGAAGCTGGACTTGAACCTGAAGACCTTTTTTATTCTGCACAATTGAATCTCCTTACAGCCATTGAAAAACTGGATCAGTATCTTATACAGAAAGCTGCATTTAATCATTTTCTTCATGGGGATAGAAATACCCAATTCTATCATGCCTGTATCAAATATAGAATAAAAATGCAACACCATTCACTCCATTTTATCCTCTGATGGGAGAAAGCTCCTTGATGACTATGAGATTGGTCCGGATGTCTGTCTCATACTTTGAAGGGCTCCTTAATCACAACCCCTCAGTGCAGGAAACCCATCGATGGTTCTTTGTTCCAACAGAATTTCCAATACACCAGCAATCTGCACCTCACTTCTATACCCTCAGCTCAGGAGATCTGGATGGCTTTAAATTCAATTGACCCCTCTAAAACTGCAGGCCCAGATGGTCACACTACTGATTTCTACAAGGAGTGGAATCTGGTGGAGGCTGATGTTGTTGCTGCAGTCCAAAGTTTCTTCCAAGGACAATCTCTGCCTAGTTATTTCTGTGCCTCTAGCATGGTACTGATTCCAAAAACCTCTACTCTGCAAAGGTGGGAACATTATAGACCCATCAGCCTTACTTCTGTGATCAACAAAGTAATCAGCAAAATTATGGTGGGGAGACTCCAACCTCATTTGGATAAAATTATCAGTTTGAATCAATCTGCCTTTGTCAAAGGCAGACTCATTACTGATAATGTTTTGCTAGCACAAGAACTCCTATTGGATTTAAACAAAGCCCATAGGGGGGGGTAACCTGATTTATAAGCTTGATATCCAAAAAGCATATGATACTATAAATTGGGATTTCATCATTGAAGTATTGATTGCTAGAGGATTTAATCACCACTTCTGCAATTTTATCTCAAGGTGGCTTCATTCCAATGAACATTCCATTTTAATTAATGGTACTGCTAAAGGCAAGTTCAAAGCTACTAAAGGTTTACAGCAAGGAGACCCATTATCTCCCACTGTCTTCATCCTTACAGTGGACTATTTCTCCAAGATGGTTGATCATGAGTTGCTGAACAAATCATATGTAAGGTTCCACCATAGATCCAATATCTCCATTACCCACCTGATTTATGCTGATGATATCATGCTGTTTTCCAGTGCTCACAAATCAGCTGTTAAGAAGGTCAAAAAGTGTTTGGACTCCTTTCAACAACAATCAGGTATGGTGTTCAATACTGATAAATGTCAATTGATTTTCTCAAACTTGACAACTAGCCCAATCAAGCACTGGATTTTGAACTACACCGGCTTCAAATGTGTTTCTCCTCCTCCGAAATACCTTGGGGCATACCTCACTCTGGGCAGATCCAAACAAATACAATTTGATGATATTATAGCCAAAATTAACTCCCAACTTAGCAGCTGGACCATCTCCTTTTTATCCAATGTAGGTAGGATCACTCTTCTCAAGAGTATCCTGACCACCTTCCCTTCATACCTACTCCAAATGGTGACCATGAAGAAAAGTACCCAACTACAGATGGAGAGGGCATTTAACAGGTTTCTTTGGTCTGGCCAGACTAAGCAACCCTACTGGACCTCTTGGCAAACTGTTGCCAAACCAACTGCTGCAGGTGGCTTGGGATTGAAAGGTCTCCCACACATCCAACAAGTTAATTTTTGTAAACTCTGGATACATTTCAGAGCCCAAACCTCATTATGGGCAATGTTCATGATGGGGAAATACTGCAGATCTTCTCACCCCTCCCAGGTGGGAAGAAAATTGGGGGATTCCGGAACCTGGGTCAAACTTCTCAATGTTAGAAAGACAGCTCGAGGATTTATATATCCGGAATCCGGGAAGGGGCGAAATCAACTTCGGCTTGATAATTGGTGTCCCAAAGATTGGTTGGTTGCTAGAGGCCCACATATTGAGCACTCCTCCAAAGTCTCTGATTTCTGGGATGGGCACTATTGGTCTCTTCCCCACCTCAAAGCCATTCTCCAAGATCAATCAGCCTCACTGATTTCTACCATCAAATTTACTAGAGCAGCTCCCGACTCCATCTGCAGGCCCAACCATCACCATCAGAGTATCTCTAAAGTCTTCTATAACACCTTATACCAGTGGACTCCTGTGCCTTGGCATCTTGCTGTATGGAATCAATTTCTGTCCCCCTCTATGGCCTTCCTTTGTTGGAGAACCCTCCATAGATTAATTCCCACTGATGACATTCTGAAGCTTAAAGGGCTTAGAGGCCCTTCCAAATGTGTTTTATGCAACTCTCAGGAGGAATCCATCCCCCATCTGTACTTCAATTGCCCCTTCTCTAAATCTGTTTGGCAGCAGTTATCCGACAGTAGGCAAATTAAGAATTGTCACTGGGAAGTTTTTAGTAATCTCTGGTTGGAGGGGAATAGCCAGCATATTCAAATCATCCATCTCATTGTCATCTGGTTTCTGTGGATGGCCAGGAACAATGCTAAGTTCAATGGTATTGTTGCCTCTACTACCAAGGTGGTGAAAAATTGCAAAGCTTATCTACACAAAATCATTAGTCACAAAGGATTCACCAACCTTTTAAACATTGATCTACCTACTACTACTACTCCTGCCCCCAAGGTCATATTGGTAAGATGGCTTCCCCCCATTAGACCAATAATCAAAATTAACACTGATGGCAATTTCTCAAATGAGAGAGCAGGTGTTGGGGGCATTTTCAGAAATTCTCATGGTCAATGTCTTCTCTATTTCCATGCTCCTGTACTAGCTATGGAAGCTCTGGAAGTTGAATACATTGCAGTCCTATATGCCCTGCAGCTTGCCCATTCTGTTCATTGGTCTAACCTCTGGATTGAAGTTGACTCTACTGCTCTTGTTCACAGCCTACATCAGGAGAGTGCTTCCTCTTGGAGGCACAACTATTGGATCTACCGTATTCATCATATTACATCCCCCAGACTACATTCTCTTCAATTTTTAGGGAAGGTAATAAAGCTGCCCACTGGTTGGCAAGTAAGGGTGCAACTTCTCAGCAGGTGAGGGTATCTACTACCCCCATATCTGAGTTAAACTTGATCATTGCTGGGGATAAGCTAAGCCTTCCCCATCTTATACTGGTAAATTTCACTTCTCTTTAGCCCATCTGATGGACTGACCTTTCTGGCCTTTCCTGTTGGGCCAGCTCTCAGATTGTTTGGCCTTCTGCTGCTCCTGGAGGAAGTCTTTCTACACCCTAAGCCCTCCCTCTTCCCTGTAACCAGTGTTTACCCTTTGTATTTTCCTGTATGGGCTTTATTGTACTTGGTAGAGAACCATAGGGGTCTTAGGTGGTTCTCCTTTCTCTTTTGTACTACCTTTATATTATAACATGTAAGGAGCCAATGTTGCTCTTTTTTCCAATATATATATATATATATATATATATATATATATATATTCAAATTTAATTTGCTAATAATTTTTACTAAAAGCAAGTAAGCAGTAAGCAGTAAGCAGTAAAGTAAGCAGTAATTAAAATTTAATGCAAGTATGAAAATGAGTTTCTCCATTTTCAACTAATCCAAGAACTATAGAGTAATTATCTTTTGCAGGGAATTAAGATTATGGTATTGTACCAAATAGAAGAATTCCTATTCTTTACCCTTTGGTCCAGGATGTTTTATCAGTAGAATATGTTAATCTAGGCTCACACTACTAGATGTCTAAGGGTGGCTATGGTCGGCCCTACCAGTGACCCGTTACCTTTCTATAAACTAAATTATTAGAATTTAGTCTATCACTCTAAAAACTAATTAACTTTACGCCCAAAAAATATTATCTTCCTATTTATTTGCACTTCACCTTAAATAATTTGCGTATAGCCTGCGATTACCTAAGGATTCATGTGATATCTACTAGTTAATAATTTATCTCCGGATAGGTCTCAAAATTCTTCAACAGGTTTTAACAATTTAAATGGCCAATTTAAAAAGTAAACTAAGATCGAGTATTAATATCATCACAATGTTTTAAAATATTTTATATTTAATTCTCCTACAAAATTTAATTAATTTATAATCTTTTCATAGTTGAAAGGAGAAAGATAACTGACTACTCAGAACACATTGAAATAACACAACACAACATATTTATAAAACTTTCAACCAAATTACAAATACTTATCTGAAGTGTTCCTTCAAGTGATCCGCTGACTTCTACTGACTCCAAAGCAATGATGAAAGACTCCATCGGCAAAAACACACAATAAACACTCAAAATAAACTCACTAAATACAAAATAAAGTGGCACCCTAAGTATGGAAGAGACTAAATAAAACTAAAGATGAGAGAGAAGATGCTAAAATGGGTATGTGTACTAAGAGGGGGCGTTTTGGTGCCATTTTCTCTGTAGAGTGGGCTACTATTTATAGAACTATGAATTTGACTAGGGCTTGCTTAAGGAACCTCTTCAAAATTCATTTAAATTCAATGTATCTTCTAGAAGGTAACTGTCACGCCTAGGCACCGGACTCCGTGACCACGTCTTTCGCACCTCTTCACTTTGGGTCGCTGATGCACCAAAAATATATACTATTTTAGCTATATGTTTTTGCCTATTTTTGGTGATATTACACTTTAAAGGAAGGTATTTTTCATGATTTGTTGCAGGTATGATGAATATAGGTGACTGGAGCGAAAAGATGCAAAAAGGAACAAATTTGGAGCAAAATGGAGCAATTTGGAGGAAAACAGCCACTGGCGCCGCCGGCGCCCTATTGTCGAACCTCCAAAATTATTGGCACGATAGGGCGCCGCCGGCGCCCTATGTCGGTTCATTTCAAATTGAAGAGTTTTGGCAGATTTTTGAAGAGGTGCTTGAAGAAACTCTTGGGGAATTCATTCCTAACATAAAATTAAGTGTTCAAGATGAAAAGGAAGAGGAGGATTGTTGTAGAGAGTGTAAGGAAAGTGTGAGAGAGAGTTAGGGTTTGTGATTTTAAGAGAGATTCTTCTCTAAGGAGGGGAGAAGAGGGAGTAAAGTGAGAGATTGCTTCTTCATCTTTGTTCCAAGGAGATAATCAAGTGTTGCAAGGAATAGGAAGAGGAATCAAGGGAACTTTGAAGGAATTTGCTTGGGGAAGAGAAAGAGATAAGTTGTGTTACTATTGTGGTTTGTATGACTCTTCTTTCTTATATAAAATCCATGTGTTCTTATATCTTCTCCATGATTTGTGAGTAGTTTCCCTTGCCTTTCTTCCTGCATAAAGTAGTGATGATGTGGTGATGTGGAATTGATGTGTCCTTTAAGTGTATAGAAGTTGTGATGTTTCTTTCATTTGGAACATAATTTAATTTTCAATCCGGCCAATTGAATTGTTAAAACATGTTGAGGAATATTAATTCCAAAAAGAATTGAATGTTCTACAACAAGAATGGATAACCCATTTAATGTCCATGAATGAATTGTGTAGTTCATGGGGATTAAGGGCAAATAAATAGGGAAATGAGTTTTGATGGACTTCAAGTTGGAGGTTTCATGGTGACAGAATGAGATCCCCAATTTGGTCTTAAGATTGGTAACTAAAGCCTATGGTTAGCCTTTAGGTGAAGGGTGAGTGGGATCTCCGTAGTGAGAGTCGGTATCCTCCCAGCCTAGCCTTAGATTTAATGACTAAAATTAAGATATGACAATGTTCTTTACTTTCTTGGAAGAGGGGGTACTCTTTTAAGGGTAAAGAAGTAAAAATGCTCCTATTTGGCAAAATACGAAAGATTAACATTGTTCATCATCCACACATCATAATCTTTATGCAGGAAGGAAGACACATAAGCTAGTGTGTGTTAGCTAAATTAGTTCAGTAAGTAGAAGTAATTATAGTAGCTTTATTATTATCGTACTTTTCATTAACTAGTTGTAGTACACTTGAGCAATTATTACAATTGGTATTGGAATTTAGTGCTATATCATCTGATTTAAAGAACGTTCACCTCCCTGTGGGATCGATAACCAGGACTCCATTAGAGCCTTGTATTACTTGATACGATACATATACTTGCGTTGAATTTGTGACTTTACTAAATCATTATAGAAATATATAAATCTGACTTCATAAATTCTTGCATAATATATAAGGTCACACCAAGTTTTTGGCGCAGTTGCCGGGGATGTAGATAAACGGTACTTATTTATAGATATTGTAGTAACTGAAAACCTTTACTTTGTAGTATATTTGTGTGCTTATTTACTTTTTAGTGTGATTTTATATGCGTAGTAGTGGATTTGTAGGTTTGATACCTTATGATTCAGAGTTAGAGCGTACTATTAGAAAAATTAAAAAACAACAAAAACAAATTGAAAATTACTGCAAAATAGCGAATAATCAAGAGAATCAGAATTTAATATTGGAAATTTGCCAAGACCTTTAAGAGATTATGCTAACCCAAAAGCAGATGAAATTCATATAACTACTCAAAATCCTGATGTTGCTGCTAATTCGTTTGAACTTAAACCTGCTATTATCCAAATGGTACAAAATAATCAATTCGGAGGAACACCTAATGAAGAACTAAATTTACATCTCGCTAGTTTTTTAGAACTGTGTGCTACTTTTAAATATGATGGAGTGTCGAGTAATTCTGTGAGACTTAGATTTTTTCCTTTTTCCTTAAGGGATAAAGCTAAGGCGTGGTTAAACTCGTTAGCACCTGGATCTATTCGAACTTGGGGAGAACTTTCTCAAAAGTTTCTATCAAAATATTTCCCTCCATCAAAAACTGCGAAATTAAGAAATGATATCACATCTTTTGGTCAGTTTGAAGGAGAGTCAATATATGAAGCTTGAGAGAGGTTTAAAGATCTTCTTAGGAAGTGTCCACACCATGTTTTGCCAGATTGGTTAATAATTCAAACTTTTTTATAACGGATTAGTGAGATCATTGAGATCTATTATTGATGCTGCTGCTGGTGGTTCGTTAATGTCAAAACCTTTCGATGAAGCATATTAGTTGATTGAAGAGATGGCTACTAATAATTTTCAATGACCCTCTGAACGGGTAAATTCTAAGAGAGTAGCTAGAGTTCATGATTCTGATATGATGACTATGATAGTTTCTCAAATAGCAACACTTTCTAAGAAAATAGATCAATATGGAATGAATTATTCTCAACCACCCCCAGTGTCAGAGGAAAATTCATTTGGGCAGATAATTAAATCTTAAACACCTTATGAGACTTTGAACGCCATTAATAGACCTAATAACCCTTATTCGAATTATTATAACTCTTGTTGGAAGAATCACCCAAATTTCAATTAGAATAATAATAATGCTAATGTGAACCCACAATGGGGGCACAATTCTATGAACCCAGTTGGAAATTCAAACAACCAAGGAAATACTAACTTTAGACCAACTTATCCTCCTGGATTCAATAATAACCCACATTTTAAGGATAAGAAGTTGTCTACAGAAGAAATGATTTTGAATATGGGTAATCAATTACAAAGTCAAGGTGTTGCGATAAAAAATATTGAAAATCAATTGGGACATATTTTCACTGCGCTTAATAATAGACCTTTTGGAATTCTTCCTAGTAATGTGGAGATCAATCCAAAAGAACAAAACAAGGATCAAATTAAGGCTATTCAATTAAGGAGTGGAAAAGAATTAGAAACTAGAGTGCAGAAAGAAGTTGAAGAAGAGAAGGAGAAGGTGAATATTGAAAAAGGTTCAAATAAGATTTATCCAGACCTGGAATATCCTCTTGAACAACTAAAAATTACTGTTGAGAAACCAACTCCTCCATTTTCTCAAATATTGAAGCAGAAAAATAGAGATAACAGATTTGGAAAAATTTTGAAAATCCTTAAGAAGTTAACAATAAATATATCTTTTGTTGAAGCATTAGAACAGATGCCTGATTATGCGAAATTTATGAAGGATATTCTTAAAAAGAAGAGAAAGTTCACGAATCATGAGACTGTTGCACTTAGCGGAGAGTGTAGTGCAATAATTCAAAAAAAGTTCCCGAAAAACTTAAAGATCCTGGTAGTTTCACTATCCCGTGTGCTATAGGTGAAAAGTTTTTTGGAAGAGCCTTATGTGATCTGGGAGCTAGTATTAACCTTATGCCTTTATCAACTTTCAAAAGATTGGGAATTGGAGAAATTTCTCCTACATCTGTAACTCTTCAATTAGCTGATCGTTCTATTACTTATCCTAAGTTAGTGGTAGAAGATGTGTTAGTAAAAGTGGATAAATTTATCTTTCCTGTGGATTTTATTGTGCTTGATATGGAGGAAGATAAAGATATTCCAATTATTTTAAGAAGACTATTCCTAGCTACTGGAAGAGCTGTAATTGATGTTCAAAAAGGGGAATTAACTTTGAGAGTTAATGATCAAGAGGTGACCTTTAATATTTTGAAATCTATGAAGTATCCCTCAGTTGCAAAAGATAATGAATGTTTTAAGATGGAAGTTTGCAAATATTTGAGAAATGATTATTTTAAAGAGATGTTTGAAAAGAATATGAAGTATGATAATATAATTGAAGATGAAACCGGAATTGAAAAAGATTCAGATAATGAGAAGAATAAGGAGTTGGAGTATATTCAGGATGAATTTGAAGTGTTAGAGACCATGGAAGGTGGAGATAAAAGTTTAATTTCATATATTATTAAACCTCCTGAACTTGAGATGAAAATTCTCCCTAAGCATTTAAAGTATATGTTTTTAGGAGAATCATCTACCCTACCAGTTATTGTATCTTCGGAATTAACTGAATATCAAGAACAAAAATTATTGGAAATCTTAAAAAGATACAAAAAGGCTTTTGGATAGACTTTGACAAATATCAAAAGAATCAGTCCTTCGATATGTATGCATAGAATTTTATTAAATGAAGAACATAAACCTAAAATTGATCCGCAAAGGAGATTAAATTCTATAATGAAAGAAGTAGTTAAGAAGGAAATTTTAAAATGGCTTGATGCTGAAATTATTTATCCTATTTTGGATAGTGCTTGGGTAAGTCCAATTCATTGTGTACCGAAGAAAGGCGAAGTGACTGTGGAAGTGGATGAAAGAAATGAATTTTTTCCCACTAGACAAGTTAATGGATGGTGAATTTGTATTGATTATAGAAAACTAAATGCTGCCACCCGAAAAGATCACTTTCCTCTTCCTTTTCTAGATCAAATGTTGGATAGACTTGCTGGACACAAGTACTATTGCTTTTTGGATGGATATACAGGTTATCATCAAATACCTATTGCTTCTGAGGATCAAGAAAAGACAACATTTACTAGCACATATGGAACATTTGCTTTTCGAAGAATGCATTTTGGATTGTGTAATGCACATGCAACTTTTCAAAGATGTATGATGTCTATCTTTAGTAATATGATAGATAATGGAATAAAAGTTTTCATCGATGATTTTTCTGTGTTTGAAACTTCATTTGATATTTGTTTGGAAAACTTGGCAAAAGTTTTGAAACTCTGTGAGGAAACAAATTTAGTTCTGAACTGAGAAAAATGTCAATTTATGGTTGCAGGAGTGGTTGGGCATAAAATTTCTGAATTTGCTATGGAGGTCGATCGTGCTAAAATTTGAGTGATTGAGAGATTACCACCACCCACTACTGTGAGAGAGGTGCGGAGTTTCTTAGGACATGCTGATTTTACAGGCGTTATATTAAAGTTTTTTCTAAAATTACTAAACCTTTGTGCTAACTTCTAGAAAATGATAGGAAGTTTGATTTTGATGATGAATGTTTGTGTGCTTTTAAATTACTTAAAGAGAAATTAATCACTGCTCCTATAATTGATTCACCTGATTGGGAGAAACCCTTTGAATTGATGTGTGAAGCTAGTGATTATGCTATTGGAGTTGTGTTGGGGCAAATGTATGATAAAACTTTCAAAGTCATTTACTATGCTAGTAAAACTCTTAATGATGCTCAAATTAATAATACCACTACTGAAAGGGAGTTATTAGCTATAGTGTTTTCTTTTGATAAGTTTAGATCTTATTTAATTGGGACTAAAAGTATAGTGCATTCTGACCATTCAGCTATCAAGTATTTAATGCAAAAGAAGGATGCTAAACCTAGATTGATTAGATGGATACTCCTTTTGCAAGAATTTGATTTTGAGGTAGTTGATAGGAAAGGATCTGATAATCAAATTGCTGATCATTTGTAAAGAATAGAATATGATAAATTATCTGAATTTGAAAAGGAAGTTACAGAAACCTTTCCAGATGAACAATTGTATATTCTGATGGAAAAGAATTTGCCTTGGTGTGCTAATATTATGAATTATATTGTGAGTGATATTATACCATCAGATTTAACAATCAACAACAAAAAAATTTAAAACAAAATTTTAAAATCAAGACTCCTCGAGCAATACTTCCAAGATGCTACATACCGTTGGAACATTCCAAATGCGACAATCTACAAAATTCCTGCAAAAGAAACGCTCTGCCGAATGCGCTATAGCTCTTGCCCTCGCAAAAGAATTTGCCTGTTGCAAGATGAATCGTTGAAGTAAACACACGGATGTCCTATCAATACTGACATTGACACGATACACAAATCGTAAAAAGGAAAAAGGATCACCACAGTGATTTAAAAACACGGAAGATCGGCGACAACCATTGATGGATTACCTACAAACAGAAAACTACTGTGAGGATAGGTCGTTAGCCCATCAGATCAAGAAAAGAACTCTGTCCTACGCACTAATAAACAACACATTATACGAAGGTCTTTCGATCAAATGCGGCTAAGGTGCCTAAGTGGTCCGGTTCCTCGCTAAATTGTTAAAGAGGTGCATTCCAGACTCTCGTGGCGCTCACCGCCGGGTCCAAAGATGAAAATGAAAATTAAAAGACTAGGGTACTACTGGCCCTCGATGATGACCAACCGCATGAAAATCGCCAAGAGCCGTCACCAAGCAAGTGCAATTCGAGTGGTTCTACACCAACCTCCAAATGTGCTACATCCGACACCGTATCGTGGCCATTTGAATGTTGGGGCACGGATATAGGTCCACAGGAACCGCCGTCTTCTAAAAGGACATCGCTTCATTCTTGCGCTACACATTACTTTTCCAAGGCATGTGCCCACTCGCAGAAGTGAAAGCACATCACGTACTACAATTTTTCAAAAACCAAGCTGTTTACCGTTTCGGGGTGCCGCGCAGATCATCTCGATAATGGGTCAGCATTCAGAAGTACAAAGATCAACAATTTTGTGGTCGAGACACGGCATCGACCGGCGTATTCAACAATTTACTACCCAAGAGCAACATTGGCTGAGGCTTTTAATAAAAAACTCTCGTTCAAATTTTAAAGAAGACTTTAGACGACAATAAGAGAAATTGGCACGAGAAGTTGTTAGAAGCCTTAGAGGGCCTACCGACAACCTTCGAACTCCTACGCAAGCTACACCTTACGCTCTCGGGGTGTATGGGTCCGAGGCAAGAGTTACCTTTAGAGGTTCACCTTCACTCGAATTCGTGCTTGCAACAAATCACAATGGAAGAGAACGCCAAATTACGACTCCTCGAAGAATTAGAGAGCTCGGAAGGGAAAAGACTAAGGAAGACAACAAACAATCTTAACTATACCAAGCTAAGATGATTCAAAGCTCATGATAAACCGGTCCGCCCAAGAACCTTCAAAGTCAGGTGATCTAGTTCGTTCAAAGACCTATTCGCACACCGCAAGATAGGGGGAAAATTTGAACCCACGGAAGGACCGTTTGTGGTTGAGGCACTACTCAGAGGTTCCTACCACTAGTGAATTGCCAAGGAGAACGACACATGCTTCCGATCACCTACTCATACTTGAAAAAGTACTACGCTACCCGATGTTTCGAAAGGAATGAACTTTCCATCCCTAGAAGCACTAGTGAAGTGATTACTTATGAATGGGTCCGAACCCAAAAATAACAAAAATGTGCCAAAATAAATAAAATCCCGACAATAAAATTTTCCTTGTTTTCTTTTTCAAATCAAAATCTCTTGCTCGATCTTATCCCACCTCATTCCCGTTAAGTTTAAAAATATAAGAATAAAAAAAAAAATGACAAACACCAAATTCACATGAACATTAAACAAACAACAAAATAAAATTTGAATCATTAAAGGATAAACAAAATCAACAAGAATGTTAAATCAAATTATCAATCAAATTTCGAATCCAATCTCGATTAAAATTCAAATTCAAATCTTTCCAAATTTCAAACTCATCTCGATCAAAATTCAAATTCAATCTTTCCGTATCTAATCTCTATCGATTTCAAATTCAATCTTTCCAAATTTCAAATCAAATCTTAAATCAAATTTCAACCGAGTTCAAACTCATCATTTCAAATTTCAAATTTCAAATTCAAATCTTTCCAAATTTCAAATCTCATCTCTATCAAATCTCCAAATTTGGATCTTCCGTATCTTGTAAATTAAATCTCGCCCAAATTTCAAATCTCAAATTCGATCTTTCCGCATCTCACATCAAACCTCAATCAAATTCAAACTTTCGGTCGAGGATTTCACATCCAAGACCGCACGTTTTAGATTCTCTTCCCATTGCACCGAAATACATCAAATTCAAACTCTTGGGTCGATTTTAAATCCAAGACTGTGATCGCTTTAGGATTCTCTCTTCCTATTGCACCGAAATACATCAATTCAAACTTTCGGCCGAGGATTTTATCCAAGATCGCACTCGCTTAGGATTCTCTTCCTATCGCACCGAAATACATCAAATTCAAACTCGGGGTCGAGGATTTTACATCCAAGACCGCACCGCTTTAGGATTCTCTTCCTATCGTACCGAAATACATCAAATTCAAACTCGGGGTCGAGGATTTTACATCCAAGACTCCGCACCGCTTAGGATTCTTTTCCTACCGCACCGAAATACATCAAATTCAAACTTTTGGGTCGAGGATTTTACATCCAAGACCGACCGCTAGATTCTCTTCCTATCAGACCGAAATACATCAAATTCAAACTTCGGGT
This sequence comes from Papilionanthe hookeriana x Papilionanthe teres, assembly GCA_022702705.1. Classification (NCBI taxonomy): domain Eukaryota; kingdom Viridiplantae; phylum Streptophyta; class Magnoliopsida; order Asparagales; family Orchidaceae; genus Papilionanthe; species Papilionanthe hookeriana x Papilionanthe teres. Next base: position 99,954,127 of record CM040423.1, read on the forward strand.
CGGCGATTTTACATCCAAGACCGCACCGCTTTAGGATTTCTTCCTATCGCACCGAAATACATCAAATTCAAACTCAGTCGAGGATTTTACATCCAACACCGCATCGCTTTAGGATTCTCTTCCTATCGCACCGAATTACATCAATTCAAACTCTGGGTCGAGGATTTTACATCCAAGATCGCACCGCTAGGATTCTCTTCCTATCAGACCGAAATACATCAAATTCAACCCCGGGGTCGAGGATTTTACATCCAAGACTGCAATCGCTTTAGGATTTTCTTCCTACCGCACCGAAATACATCAAATTCAACTCGGGGTCGAGGATTTTACATCCAAGACCGCACCTTTAGATTCTCTTCCTATTGCACCGAAATACATCAAATTCAAACTTTGGGTCGAGGATTTCACATCCAAGATCGCATCGCTTTAGGATTCTCTTCCTATCGTACCCAAATACATCAAATTCAAACTCTTAGGTCGAGATTTCACATCCAAGGCCGCACCGCTTTAGGATTCTCTTCCTATTGCACCGAAATACATCAAATTCAAACTTTTGGGTCGAGGATTTTACATCCAAGACTCCAGACCGTTGAGATTCTCCTATTGCACCGAAATACATCAAATTCAAACTTTCGGGTCGAGGATTTTACATCCAAGACCGCACCGCTTTAGGATTCTTTTCCCTATCGCACCGAAATACATCAAATTCAAACTTTTCGGGTCGAGGATTTTACATCCAAGACTCCGCATCGCTTTAGGATTCTCTTCCTATTGCACCGAAATACATCAAATTCAACTCTCGGGTCGAGGATTTTACATCCAAGACCGCACCGCTTTAGGATTCTCTTCCCATTGCACCGAAATACATCAAATTCAAACACTGGGTCGAGGATTTTACATCTAAGACCTAATCGCTTTAGATTCTCTTCCTATCAGACCGAAATACATCAAATTCAAACTCGGGTCGAGGATTTTACATCCAAGACCGCACCGTCAGGATTCTTTTCCTACCGCACCCCAAATACATCAAATCCAAACTTTTGGGTCGAGGATTTTACATCCAAGATCGCATCGCTTTAGGATTCTCTTCCTACCGCACCGAAATACATCAAATTCAAACTTCTTTGGGTCGAGGATTTTACATCCAAGACTCGGCACCGCTTTAGGATTCTTTTCCTATTGCACTGAAATACATCAAATCAAACCCCGAGGTTAAGGATTTTACATCCAATACCGCATTACTCGAGATCTTTCCTTATCAGAACGATCCAATCCAATCGATTCGATCTTCTTTTGGGCCGAAGATGTTACATCTAAAACTTCAAATTCCAATTTCATTTCAAATCAAATTCTTTCAAATTAATCTTGACAAACTTCAATCTAAATTGAAACTCCAAATTGAAATCTAAACTCACGCATCGCGACTTCGAACATGAAATAAAACAAAATCTAAATCAAAAATTCTCCCAAATCATGTAATTTGGGATTCACCTCCTTTTCCTTTCCCCACGAGAGTTCAAGAATCTTTGGGCCCAGAGATATACTTGACACTCCCCAACCGAAGCTCTTCTACTTCGTCCCAAAGCTTGTTACTGACATCCGTGCTGGTTTTGTCGATCGTTTTGGCCAACACCAATACGCGCGTGTGCTCCGTCGCCTCACCACACTTATTGGGGGTCCATTTGTTGACCTCATTTTTGATGAGGTCTTCTCTTCTTCTTCTCTTCTTTAGTACTTAGGATCTAGCCTGTGCTTTTCCTTCGACTATCTTAGAGGACTAGAATCGGGACCCACCTTTAGAATTTTAAAACCACTTCTTAAACTCCCCAACCCACAACCTTGACTATAGACCCCTAATCACCTAGAGGGTTGAAATCAAATGTGGAAGCTTAAAGGATGAGTTCCTATAGACTTTCGCTCAGATCTGCCTGGTGGCTCCGGTCTGTGAAAGGCCGACTTGCACACACACTACACTTTCACACACCTCCTAAACACACCCATACCCTCGACTTGACCTCCTATCATGTAGGTGATTCATGATGGTCCTTAACCCCTGCCTCGGCTAAGAGTGGTTAGGAACAATACTATGAATGCCTCAAATGAGACCCCTTCATGGCTCATGTGGGCCGATGTGGCTTCATGGCTCAACCAAAATGGTTGTATTCCACTTACATCCACCCAATCTTCAATTTTCCAAATTTTCAATTTTTCACCCCTCAGACTCAACACCCGCCAACCTACCCAAAGCCCCATCACCAAATTTCTCAAAATTTCCAAATTACCCAAAAATTCTCCAAAATCAATCCCAAATATTTCTGCCATCAGATATAGATTTCTATATCTTATGGAGAGATCGTGAGGGATTTTGAGATATTTATGTAAGGGAAGTACGAGCGGCGCATGGATTGGTGGGAAACTTGCGAGAGTTCTTCTGCCTTTCCGCAGGGAAAAAAAGCTAAGTATTGTGTTCTTCATTCTCTGTAATTGTTGTAAACACTTTCAGTGGATTTTCTTTATTTTAAACCATGTTTTCTCGTCGTATTTTATCCATGTTTCGTAAGTAATTTCCTTTTACTCTTTCTTTTTAATATGAAGTAGTGGCATGCGTAGGAAAATCATTTTTATGATAGAATTATTTATTAGATGCTTCTAGGTGACAAGAGAAGTTGCATAAATATAATAGAGTACTAATGAAATAAGTTTCTTGTTGACACTTAATTTATTATATAGTTCTATCAATTCTTTTACTTTTTATGCCATTATTTTCATTTACATTTATTTTGTAATGAAATATGCATGTTTATGAATTAAGATTCATGGATATTCTCATTTCAAATTATGGTGATGATATTCCATACTGACTTCATTTATTTACAATGATCACTTGTATTGTTAAAAACTTGTTGAAGAATTCTCGAGACCTAGAAGGAGATGAATTCTTAACTAGTAGATATCACATGAATCCTTGAGTAGTCAAGGCTTAAAGGGTTATTCAAGGTGAAGTGCAAATAAATAGGAGATATTAAGGACAACAGACTGATTAATTTTTAGAGTGACTGCATCAAATTCTAATAATTTGATCTATGGCAGTGAACGGGTCACCGGTAGGGCCGACCATAGCCACCCTTGGACATCTAGTAGCAGAGCCTAGATTAACCCATTCTACTAATAAAACATCCCGAACCGATCTATAGATTAGACAATGTTCTTTATTCTCGGACCAAAGGGTAAACAATAGAAATGCTTCTATTCGCAATTACTACATTAATTCTAAGCATATCTTTCTTACACATTATCTATGTAATTGCAAGAGAAAGTAATTTTTAATATCTCGAATTTCTCCAAACCAATTTATCCATAAGATATCTTTTTATTTAAGAAATTTATTTAGGATTAGTTATTAAGAAAAAACCCATTTTAATCAACATTCCAAATTTAGGCCTTATAGAAATACCGGAATTAGCCTAAAGGATTCCCTTACCTCGCTTCTCTATGGGATCGATAATGGGGTTATAAAAGAAAACCCTATATTACTTGAAACGATACGTATACTTGCGTAGTATTTCCTAGTGTGTAAAATATTTTCTAAAATTTTACAAATATTTTCGATTTTATACACTACCGCTATTTATAAATTGGTCAAGTTTTTGGCCATCTTTTAAGCGAATATTATCAAGTTATTGCGGTTCGGTCGATTTATATGCTCGGTGTTTTATAAGATGATTCTTCAGGGGTTTCTTTTTTCCACTTATGGCTAGCCAAAAGATGTATATGAAAGTTTAGTATTTGCTTTCGAGCCTACGTAAAGTTTGGAAGCTTTTTTTATGCCTCCTTTTAGCTTGGGCGAAATCTCCATGAGGGGAGGGACGGAATTTTGCTTTGCCTTATGTGATGTTTAAATAGCTTTATTTGTGCTTCTTTAGTACCCAAAGGAATGACTAATTTTTTAAAATTCTGATGTACATTTGGTGAGGTGGAAAGTAGATTCCATGGCTCTCATGGCTCCCATGTGGCTCATGCATGGCTTCATGGCTCACCTTTGGCTTGGGAAAAGTGAAGTCAATTTCATGGAAATGGATTTAAGGAAAATTTTGGTATTTAGGGGTGATTTGGCATGAGGCTTGATTTGGAATTATTTGATGATGAATTTAGGACTTAGGTAATGGCTTTAATTAAGTGGATGGCAAATGGAGATGTCATGTGGGCTTTAGGGTGGATTTTGGGCTTTTTGAAATGGTTTTAGATGGGCTTTTAAGATGGTTTAGGAAAGTGGGCTTTCGAATTTTAAAATGGATTTTGGGATGAAATTTTGTAAAGAGGTTGGGCCAAATAATTGTTGGGTTTAGCTCAAGGATGTATCGTGAGTGACTTGAAGCAAATTGGGAGTGATTTGGGTTTGAATTGGGTTGAATTTGGGCTCTTTTGGTGAATGGGCCAATATAGGTCAAAGTGGGCTAACTTGGGCCAATGTTGGGCTAGGGTTGAAATTGATGTAAAATTAATGTTGAGAAATGTTTATGGGAGTGTTTCAAAGAGGTTTTGACTTTGGTTGGGCTTTGATTTTGGGGTTTGGGCTCATTTGGGTTAGGTTTGGGTTTAGGTCAAAATTGGGCCTTTTAGCTTTGGGTTGAATTTGAGTGGGGTTTGGGTCTAAATTTTGGAAAAATCATGTTAGTGTTATGCTTGTGGGGATGCTAAGGAAGATTTAGAAAAGGTTTGGGGTTAATTGGAGTTGAATTGGGTGAGTTTGGGTTAGGTTTGGGTCATGGGTCCAAATTGGGCTTTAAGGCCAAAAGTGAAATTGGATCCAAATGTCAATCAAATTGGACTTGGATTTGGTCTAGATTGGTGTTGGGAATGTTGAATTGAAGTTTAGAATTGAGTTGGACCAGAATTTGGGTCAATTGGATAGGTTTGGTTTGACATCGGGTTCACTTTCGGGTTAAAATGGGTCAAATTGGGGGTTTTGACAAAAGTAGGGTAAATTGACAAAATTGGCCCATGGTGTCGTTGAACAAAATGAAATTGGGAATATCTGGGATTTTCTGGAATTTTTTGGGAATTTTCTGAATTTTTTGAATTTTTGGGTCAAGAGGGGTATTTTGGGTATTTGGAGGGTATTGGGAGGTTTTCTTGGAATTTTTGATATTTTTGGGTATAGATGATCAATTTGAGTGATGTGGAAATGTTTGGGATTGATTTTGAGGAATCTTGGGTTATTTGGAAATTTTTGAGAAATTTGGGTAATTTTAAGGGTTTTGGGTAGGCTAAGCGGGTGTAGGGTCCCGGGGTCAAAAATTGAAAATTTGGAAAATTGAAGATTGGGTAAATTTGAGTGGAATGAAATCATTTTGGTTGAGCCATGAAGCCACATCAAGCCCACATGAGCCATGAAGGGATTCATTTGAGATATCCACTATGTTGTTCCTAACCCTCTTAGCCAAGGGCTTAGGGGTTAAGGACCATCCATATGAATCACCTACATGAGTCAGGAGGCCAAGTTAGGTATAGGTGTGTGAAAGTGTAGTGTATAGGTGTAGTGTGTGTGTAAGTCAGCCCCTTCACCATACCAGGCCACCAGTGCGGTCCTAAGGCCAAAGAGTCCTATAGGAACCCATCCTTTAAACTTCCACATTTGATTTCAACCCTCTAGGTGATTAGGGGTCTACGATCAAGTTTTGTGGAGTTTGCGAGGAGTTAAGAAGTGGTTTGAATTTCTAAAAGGTGGGTCCCAATTCTAGTCCTCTAAGATAATCAAAGGAAAAGCCTAAGGCTAGATCCTAAGTACTAAAGGGAAGAAGAGAAGACCTCATCAAAAATGAGGTCAACATTCGTATTGGAGATACATCTCATGGAGACGATTACCAATACTTTGAAGTTCAGCTTCAATCTTCTCCAATCGACTAAACAATTTCTTCATACTAACAGCAATAAAACCATTAATATAAGGCTGAGGATCTTTGGGAGATTTGTCTCTTACCTCATTTCCATGATTTCCTCTATCCATTACCTCCAAATCCTTCTAAACTCCTCCAAAATGGATTGCTCTGGATGAAATTAAGGTTTCTATGGGATTGGGGATGAAGACAAGGCAATATATAAAGAGATTTCATGTGAAAAACTGAAGATTTTCAGTTTTTACATGATATGTAACTGTGGCATTTATGCGCCGGAATCTGGCGCCTAGGCGCCGGATCACCTATACGCAGGCCATTCTGGCGCTTAGGCGCCGGAACCTCGATCGACTCTAATTCGCCTATCATCAAAGTTTGCAAGTTTCGATCATAAAAGTAGGTCTAACTAATGGGTATGATCAACACACAAACAAAATTATGAAAAATTCAAATCACAAACAATCACAAACAAAGATTAACTTGATCTCCTTTTACTCACATTTGACATGGAGTGGTCCAAGTCTAAATTCTATATACTTCAAGATAATGTTTAGCCTAAGCCAATATAGACTTGTTAGTCTTCTATTTCCAGAAGTTATATACAAATTTAGTCAAGACCAAGGCATAACCTTACAGTAATAATTTAACTCACACTAATAAATATAGGTTGTCTCACACAAAGCGCTTGGTTTAACATCGTCAGCCCGACCTAATTAATTAAATTAATCGGGTAGACTCAGCTCATAAGCCTATTTGTAATTTAATTTCATTTCTCCCATATAATGCTTCAGTCTTAATTCGTTAACTTTAAATACTTTTCCAGTTTTGGGATCTTTAATATCCACAGCTCCATAAGGGTATACTCTCTCAATTATAAATGGTCCCATCCATTTAGATTTTAATTTTCCAGGAAAAAGTTTTAAACGAGCATTAAATAATAATAATTCTTGTCCAGGCTCAAACATTTTCTTTGAAATCATTTTGTCATGCAATTTCTTCATTCTTTCCTTATAAATTCTTGCATTTTCATAAGACTCATTTCTTATCTCTTCAATTTTATTCAGTTGTAATAATCATTTTTCTCCTGCAACATTCAAATTATAATTGAACTCCTTTATCGCCCAATAAGCTTTATGTTCAAGTTTAATAAGTGACAATGTTTACCACAAATTAGCCGATAAGGTGACATTCTGATAGGTGTCTTATAAGTTGTTCTATAAGCCCATAATGCATAATCAAGTCTATTAACCCAGTCAGTTCTTTTAAGATTAATAGTTTTTCCAATATTCTTTTAATTTCTCTATTTGATACTTCAGCCATTCCACTTGTTTGAGGATGATAAGCAGTTGCAATTCTATGTTTAATTCCGCATTTTTCCAGCAATGATTGAATTCTTATATTTCTGAAATGACTTCCCCCATCTGTGATAATTATCCCGGGCATTCCAAATCTTGTAAAAATCATTTTCTCTAAAAATTCCAAAACACTTTTGGAATCACAGTTAGGTAAAGCTACAGCTTCGATCCACTTTGAAATATAATCAACTACTAATAAAATATAAATTTTTCCAGATGATGGTACGAAAGGACCCATAAAGTTTAAGCCCCATATATCGAAAATTTTGATTTCTAATATAAAGTTTAGAGGCATTTCATCTTTTCTGGATATATTTCCCATTATTTGGCATCGATCACAAGTTTTCACATAATGTCCAACATCTTTAAATAAGGTAGGCTAATAAAATCCAGAATTTAAAATTTTAAATGTAGTTTTATCTACTCCAAAGTGTCCTCCAAATTCAGAATCGTGATATTTTTGAATTATTGCAAAAGTTTCTTCATATGGTACACATCTTCGAATCACAGAATCTCTTCCTATTTTAAATAAATGAGGATCTTCCCAAATATATGATTTACAATCATTCTTGAATTTCTTAATATATTTGTTATTCATCCCATAAGGTAAAATATTGCTAACCAAATAGTTAACTATAGGAGCATATCAGGGCATTTGCAATCCTTGAATGACATATAACTGTTCATCAGGGAATTTCTCATTTATATTTTCTTCATAATTCTTTACTTTATTATTTTTAATTCTTGATAAATGATCAACAATTTGGTTGCCAGTTCCTTTTCTGTTTACTATTTCAAAATCAAATTCTTGTAGAAGTATAACCCATCTGATCAATCTTGGTTTAGCATCTTTCTTAGATATTAAATACTTAATTGCAGAATGATCAGTATGTACGATACATTTCGTTCCAAGAAGATATGGTCTAAATTTATCAAAGGCATATACTATTGCTAACAGCTCTATTTCAGCAATAGTAAAATTTATTTGAGTTTCATTTAAAGTTTTGCTAGCATAATATATAACTTTGAAAATTATCTCATATTTTTGTCCCAATACAGCTCCAATTACATAATCACTTGCATCACACATTAATTCAAAAGGTTTGTTCCAATCAGGTGTACAATGATAGGTGCAGTGATTAATTTTTCTTTTAAAATATTAAACACATTCAGACAATCATCATTAAATTCAAATTTAGCTTCTTTTTCTAATAAATGGAAAAGAGGTTTAGCAATTTTAGAAAAATCCTTTATATATCTCGTATAAAATCCAGCATGACCCAGAAAACTTCTCACATCAGTAACGGTATAAGGTAGTTGAAGTTCAGCAATAATTTTCACTTTTTCCTGATCAACTTCTATCCCTATTTGTGAAACTTTATGTCCAAGTACAATTCCTTTTGTGCAAATAAATTGATATTTTTTTCCAGTTAGAACTAAATTTGTTTCCTTACATCTCTTCAAAACTTTCGTTATATCTTCCAAGCAAGATTTAAAAGAAGTTTCAAATACTGAAAAATCGTCCATAAATACTTCAATTCCTTTATCGATTAAATCACAGAATTATGACATCATACATCTTTGAAAAGTTGCAGGTGCATTGCATAAACCGAAAGACATTCTTCTAAAGGCAAATGTTCCATAAGGACTTGTAAATATTGTCTTCTCTTGATCCTCAGGAGAAACAGGTAATTGATGATAACCAGAATATCCATCCATAAAGCAGAAATATGAGTGTCCAGCTATTTTATCCAACATTTGATCCAAGAAAGATAAAGGAAAATGATCCTTTCTAGTGGCATTATTTAATTTTCAATAGTCAATGCAAATTTGTCAGCAAGTAACTTGTCTTGTTGGGATTAATTCATTTTTATCATTAACAATGACGGTTACTCCTCCTTTATTCGGAACACAATGAATAGGACTTACCCATTGGCTATCCAAAATAGGATAAATAATTCCAGCATCTAACCATTTCAAAATCTCTTTCTTAACAACCTCTTTCATAATTGGGTTTAATCTTCTTTGGGGCTCAATCATGGGTTTACAATTTTCTTTTATTAAAACCCTATGCATACAAATTGAAGGGTTTATTCATTTTATATCTGCAATAGTCCAACCAAAAGCTTTCTTATAATTCTTCAGAACTTCTATTAATTTTTTTTCTTGATCTTTGCTTAATTCTGAAGATATAATTACAGGTAATGTTAATGAATTTCCAAGAAATGCATACATTAAAAGTGCAAGTAACATATTTAATTCCGGTTTAGGGGCTTTTTCAATTGAGGGTAAAGATATATCATTTTTAGTTGTGTCTAAAATTTCCCAGTTTTCATGAATATAATGAGTTTCTTCATTTAATTTTTCAATTTCTTTATTTAATAACTCATTATATAACATAGATTCTTTATCTTATCATCAGAAATGACCTTACATTTTTCTTGATAATGCTTTTCAATTATATAATCAAAAATATCCATCTGATAATAATTTTTTTATCAGGATGCCTCATTGATTTCAGAACATTAAATGTTATCTCTTGATCATTAACTCTCATCGTTAATTCTCCTTTTTGCACATCAATCATAGCTCGTCCGGCAGCTAGAAAAGGTCTCCCTAAAATGATAGGTATTTCTTTATCTTCTTCCATATCTAAAACAATGAAATCCACAAGGAAGATAAACTTATCTACCTTAACAAGAACATCCTCTATAACTCCTTTAGGATAAGTGATCGATCGATCAGCTAACTGAAGAGTTACAGTGGTAGGAGAAATCTCTCATAAATCTAACCTTCGAAAGATTGAAAATGGCATGAGATTAATACTAGCTCCTAAATCACATAAGGCTTTTCCACAGAATTTTTCTCCATTAGCACATGGTATAGTGAAACTTCCAGGATCTTTAAGTTTCTGAGGTAATTTCTTCAGAATTATTGCACAACATTCTTCACTTAATGCAACAGTTTCATAAGCTTCAAATTTTCTCTTCTTGCTTAAAATAACCTTCATAAATTTTGCATAGCTTGGCATTTACTCCAAAGCTTCAACAAAAGGAATGTTGATGGTAAGTTTTTTAAAAATTTCAAAGAACTTAGAAAATTGATGGACAAGCTTTTGTTGTTTTTGTCATTGAGGAAAGGTGGTGGTGGTCTTTTAACTTCCACTTCAATATGTACTACAGTCTGATCTTTACTTAGAGAAAGGGTATCTTTAGGTTTTTCAATCTCTTCAACTTCTTTCTCTTTTTCAATCTCATTCCGTATTTTCTCTTTTAATTCCTTTCCACTTCTGAGTTGTACTGCTTTTGCTTGTTCATGTTCTTTTCCAGATTCTTTAGGATTAATTTCGACATTGCTAGGTAGTGTTCCTTGAGGTCTATAATTAATGAAATTAGCGATTTGACCCATCTAATTTTCAATATTACGAATAGCAGTGTTTTGACTTTGTCCTGATTGCTTAGTGATCTACCTAAAAAATACCCATTTTTATGCCTTATTTATGATTCAATTCTTAAGGATATTATGTTTTAATGAAAGATATTTTTATTTTTTTTGTATGTAGATGATTTAAAAAGAGTTCAAGAAAGGAAAAAAAAGAAAAAAGGAGCAAAAAGGAGCAAAAATGGAGCTTATGGAGCAAAATTTTGGAATTATTGGCATGGCGCCTAAGCGCTAGAATCCGACGCCTAAGCGCCAGTTCGATACAGATACTGTCAAGTTTTTTTGATGACTTTGGGCAGTTATTTTGATGGTGTTAAGTGGTTATTGGAGCTTCTAGAAGACTGGAAGTTACTCCTAATATATAGGACGTGTGATACAATGTATTTAGTCACAAGGAAACGGTTGTTGACCTCATTTTTGATGAGGTCTTCTCTTCTCTCTTTAGTACTTAGGATCTAGCCTTAGGCTTTTCCTTTGACTGTCTTAGAGGACTAGAATTGGGACCCGCCTTTTAGAAATTCAAACCACTTCTAAACTCCCTGCAAACTCCACAAACTTGACCATAGACCCCTAATCACCTAGAGGGTTGAAATCAAATGTGGAAGTTTAAAGGATGAGTTCCTATAGGACTCTTTGGCCTTAGGACCGCTCACTGGTGGCACTGGTGCAGTGAAGGGGCTGACTTACACTACACTTACACACTACATTTCCACACACTTCCTAAAACCACACCCATACCCAACTTAACCTCCTGACTCATGTAGGTGATTCACATGGATGGTCCTTAACCCCTAAGCCCTTGGCTAAGAGGGTTAGGAACAACATAGTGAATGCCTCAAATGAGTCCTCTCATGGCTCATATGGGCTTGAAATGGCTTCATGGCTCAACCAAAATGATTTCTTTCCACCTAGGTTTACCCAATCTTCAATTTCCCAAATTTTCAATTTTTGACCCCGGGACCCTACACCTACTAAACCTGCCCAAAACTCTTGAAATTACCCAAATTTTTGCAAAATTTCCAAATTACCCAAAATTTTCCAAAATCAATCCCAAACATCTCCACATCACTCAAATTGATCATCCATACCCAAAAATACCAAAGATTCCAAAAATACCCCCAATACCCTCCAAATACCCAAAATACCCTTCTTGGCCTAAAAATCCAAAAATTCAAAAAATTCCCAGAAAATTCCAGAAAATCCTAATTATTCCCAATTCCATTTTGTCCAACTACACCATGGGCCAATTTTGTCAATTTACCCTACTTTTGTCAAAACCCCCAAATTGACCCATTTTAACCCAAAGTGAACCCAATGTTAAACCAAACCTATCCAATTGACCCAAATTCTGGTCCAATTCAATTCTAAACTTCAATTCAACATTCCCAATACCAATTTAGACCAAATCCAAGTCCAATTTAATTGACATTTGGATCCAATTTCACTTTGGGCCTTAAAGCCCAAATTTGGACCCATGACCCAAACTTAGCCCAAACTAACCCAATTCAACTCCAATTAACCCCAAATCTTTTCTAAATCTTCCTTAACATCCCCATAAACAAAACACTAACATGATTTGCCCAAGATTTTGACCCAAACCCCACTCAAATTCAACCCAAAATCAAAAAGCCCAATTTTGACCTAAACCCAAAACCTAACCCAAATAGGCCCAAACCTCAAAATCAAAACCCAACCAAAGCCAAAACCTCTTTGAAACACTCCCATAAACATTTCTCAACATTTATTTTACATCAATTTCAACCCTAGCCCAACATTGGCCCAAGTTAGCCCAATTTGACCTACATTGGCCCATTTACCAAATAAACCCAAATTCAACCCAATTCAAACCCAAACCACCTTAAATCTATTTCAAATTATTCATGAAACATCCCTAAACCAAAACCAACAACTATTTGGCCCAAACTTCTACAAAAATTCCCATCCATGAACACATCCTTAAACTTAAAAGCCCACTTCCCTTAAACCTTCTTAAAAAACCCATCTTCATTAAATTTTAAAAGCCCAAATCATCCTAAAGCCCACATGACACTTCCCCTCATCATCCATTTGATCAAAATCACCCCTAAGTTTCAAAATCATCAATTAAACCATTCCAAATCAAGCCACATGTCAAATTACCCCTAAATGTCAAAAATTTCTAAAACCCTTTTCATGAAACAAATAAACCTTTTCCCAAGCCAAAGGAAGCCAAGGATGAGCCATTCACAAGCCATATGAAGCCATGAAAGTTTGGCATGTGACCATGCCATTAATGGCAAAAGGAGGAGGTCCTTTAACCATCTCCTAAAAGTCATTAGCCTTAAGCATGTCTCCCCTTAACCAAGATTTAATCCAAATATTCTTGGATAAGGACATCACCACCTCTTGACCAGCTAGCCTAACCGATCTTCTCGGCCCAAGACCAGCCATGGGGAGGTGAACCCAACCCTAACCAATGGGTTGACCAATTTCAAGCCAAAATGGCCTCTCCCCCATTCCATTCTAATCCAAACACTTTACACATGTCCAAGCCCAATTGACTTCACCATTGCCAAGCCCTGACCTCCCTGGTCAAGATGGTGACCCATGCCTGCTGGCCAGCCGCTTGGATCGCCGGAAAACACCACACTCGAGAGCATCATGTGAGCCCAAGCTTGGAATTCTCACCTGCTGAGTTGCCCCATGCCCAATGGCCACCATGGCTGTTCTTCTCCTCACCAGAGCAGCTGATCCCATGCCTCAACTCCCCCTGGGAGGCCCTCCACCCTCTCCTATTTAAACTCCACCTCTCTCGGCCATGGAAAAAGCTAAGCACAAACCTTGCCAAAACTCTGCCAAAATTGTTCCAGACCCTTCTCCACTCTTAGAACACTTGATCCCCAGTGAGATCCCCCTGCCATTTCTCCTCTGTAAGCTCAATTTCGAGTTGAAATTCCACCCAAAACCGGGACACTTCTCCACGGTGAGCCAATTCTCAAATTGATTGGCTCTACACCTTCACCGGACCAAGGGAAGGTGTCCACCAGCAAAAGCCCCATCTCCAGTGCCACCCAGGTTGCTCCAGGCCTCCAAGCTTTGTGATCGGGCTTGGTCGAAATCATATCCGGACAATTCCCAGGACCAAGAGACTTCATGCGGAGCTTGCTGGGACCCAATCGAAGGTGCAACAACTCTCAGATTGAAGCCACACTTCTCTGAGCTAAGGTATGAGCTAACTCTCCATCCCGAGCTTCTGGAGATTCTCCATTTCAAATGCCTTAGTTTCAATGCATGTTAGCCGTATAGATGTGTTCGTCTCTTCAAGACGAATCCATAGAGTATAAGAACGTAAAAATCCATTGAGAATCGAGTGAGATCTTAGGGATTTAGTGTGGACGGCTCTCGGGTGAGAACACTTGGGGACGATGAACGGATGCCGTCCATCCGATACACGCGCGGACGAACGGCTCAGATGGCGTCGGACCAGGAAACGGTGCGAGAACCGCGGGGCCCGGGACGGATGACTCAGATGGCGGCGCCCAATCACAGCGCGACACGTACCCCTTCGGAGCTGCCGATGTTTCGCTGGCGCCGCGTGGATAAATAGATAAATAGGGTATTTAATGTATTTATTAAATATCGAAACTTTAAAAATCCATATCTTTGTGTAGAAAAATCACAAAAATAAAATAAAAATACCCTCTTGCTCGAGTGAACAGAGGAGAATAATGTGGAAAAGAAATCATTTAATTTCATCAAGTATTTTATTTTTTATAATTTATTTACTCTCTGCATACATTTAATTCTCCATGCATGTATACAATTCACCATGGCATGAGACCATAGGGCTTTTGAAGCCTGCGAACTTGGGAACATTCCCTGAATCTTCCAAGGTCGAGGCCATCTCTGTGAAAAGTTATTTATTTTTCAAATGCATGTTGCTTGTTTTGAGTATTTTAATTCCAAAAAATAGCATGTTGTGAATTAAATTCTAGGAAAATTTGGTGATGTTCCTTATGACCAGAGAACCACTAGGAAAAATAGGTTTTGACTTAGTTCATGTAAAACAACCCTAATTGGCTTAAACACCCAAAATAGGTCTTTAATTAATTAGAATTAACCAGGCATCAAATTGACTTGAAATCAATTCTCCACTGACCTTTAGGATCAGAGGAATCCATCATAAAAATTTGAGGTCAATTGGACTTGGTTAGCCCCACTAATTGGATTAATTAAGCCACTTAGCCATTTTAAACTTTAAAAATTCATAACTTTTAAAATACTTTTCAAAAATTCACTAAATTGGTTTTGGAGCCTCTCTGATATTAGGGAAACCTAGGAAAATTAAAATTTCAATTTTCTAAAAAAGTTGATTTTTAATAATATTTTAGTATTTTAATAATTAAAAAATAATAAAAATCACAAAAATAATAAAATTCACCAAAATGTCACATTTTGAATTTTAATCACTTAGGAACAAACCCCATATTTTTCCTAAGTCTATTTAGTGAGATATTAAATTTTAAAGCCCTAGGGTAATTTTAAAATTAAAAAAATGTATTTTCTAGCATTTTCACTAAAATAATTACAATAAATCATAGAAAAATCAGAAAATTACAAAATTTGCTTCTCTGGTTTCCTTGATATCAGAGAGATTTTTGAAAAATATAAAATCCATTTTTCAATATTTATTTTATTTTTAAATTAATTAATACTCCAAAATTCAAAATAATTATAATAAAAATAATATAATTCAAAAAATAACCAAAATTGGTCCAAGTGCTTCTCTGGTCATTAGGAATGTCCCCTAATTTTCTTAAGGACAGAAACTTTCCCTTGGTCATATTATTAAATTTTCCTTGAAAATCTCTATTTCCCACCAAAAATAATTATATAAATAAATTAAATACAGAAAAATCACATTTTCTCCTCTCATGTCTTTATTGACATATGAGTGAAGTCACATAAAAATTTAAAGTTCATTTGGGTTCAATTTAGTGAATTATGAAATTATTAAGCTTAAAGGGTAAAATGGTAATTAAACTTTTAACCCTTAATTAAAACTTTAGGTTTAATAAAAAAAATCAACAAGTAAAATATTTGATCTTAATCTGATTTGGATGATTGAAATTTAAATAATTAAAGGGTAGAAACCCATTAAACAATTTTAAAATGATTAAACTTTAATTAAATAATAGATTAAATTTGGAGGAATAATAAATTGGAATTATTAAAATAAGGGATATTTATTAGGAAGAGATTTATTCTTTAATTTAAAAAGTCCCTAAATTAATTATCTCATTAATATTCAACTCTTAATTAAAATGATAACTCAAATTTGAAACATTAAAAGACTTAATTAAATTATTAAACTCTTTTAAAATTTTAATTAAAATTAAAAATAAAGTAAATTAAAGATAAATTAAATTAAAATTAAATTAAATTTAACAATTAAATTAAATTAAATTAAATTAAATTAAATTAAATAAATTAAATTAATTAAATAAAATTGAATTAAATCAAATTAAATTAAATTAAATAAATTAAATTAAATAATTGAATTAAATTAAATTAAATAATCAAATTAAAATTAAATCAAATCAAATTAATTAAACATCAAATCAAATTAAATCAAACTCAATCAAATTAAATTAAATTAAAACTCAATTAAAATTAAATTAAATTGAATTAAATATAACATCACCTAAAACAGAAAGAAAATAAATTTAAAAGCAACTTGAACACTATTCCAAATTTAAACTCTTTAACTTAAACCAAATCATTTGAATACTAATCTACCCTTGAAAGCTTTAGTTATTACAACTCCTAAATAAAACATTAAATGAAGTGTCACTTCACTCATAGGATATTCAAATGTCCTAGTTCACTGAGCAAGTTAACAAAACTTGGAAACCTCGGACGATCGATTCATTTATATAATTAAATTCATTTGGACTTAAAACAATCCTAGAAATATTGAAAAGATGTTTAAGATCCTTCTTAAGCACTTCCTCAATATGATAGGACATTTATAAGAACAATTGAATTTGATTATTCTTTGATGAAGAAAATCGTCCTTAAACCAAAACACAAAGAACCTAGACGTCATAGGAAATGACTAGCTATAGGATTAGGAATTTGGTAGAAAACCATAACCTTTCCCTTAGCCTTACCTAGGAACTTGCTTAAGTATGCTAATTGTGTTTTAAGTGCAGCTTGGGATGACGGGAAGACCCTCCGGTGTACGCATTTGTATTATTGCAATTTACTTTCCGCAATTTATTTTCCAACGAATTTACATTATTGCAATTTACTTTATTGCAACTGCGTTTATTTTTCTTGCATGATAAAACAACTGTTACATGAAAACCCACACCTTTAGGATAGTCCCTAAAACTGAAACCAAATTAAGTTAAAAGTCATTGCAAGATAAAATTCACCGCCACAACATTTCAAAATATAAAACAACTCAAAATTTAATCACAAACGAACACAAAACTACAATTACAACTAAATTAAAACGTCCTGTTGGATGATCGGGAATACCTCGGATGATGTAACCTACGTGTTGCTAACAGGATTTCCACGGTCTAAATGAAAGTGTGGAACTCATTCAGTTGAGTTTAGCAAATTCATCGCGGACTAAGTGAATCCGATAAAAATAATGATGCGGAAGGATGGAACCAGTGGGATCTTAACCGGTGTCGTTATAATCAACTTTAAGATTTGTTTTAATCAAAATAAAAAAAAACACTTGGAAATTAAGACTTCTCTAAACCAAAACACTTCCCTCATCCCCTGATTTATGATTTCTAAAACTAAACCTCTGCAACAACAAGGAACTTGGAGCATGGTGGGCAGCACGGCCATCGTCGTCAGCAAAACTTGAACCTACTTCAGCAAAACTTTTCTAGAATTAAAATAACCAAGCCATAGGACTTCGAGGTAGCTTGCCTAGTGCAACATAAATCCTCAACTCTTCGTTAGGCATTTGCATTGCAAATTAAGCCCTAACCGGTCTTAGGATTCCGAGGTAGTCGTCCGATACGACAATAAACCCTCACATCTTCTAGTCTATTTGTTTGATTTTATCATACAAATATAAGTCCTAATTAATTAAAATTGGCAAGATTGAAATATCAAATAAACATTAGGACTTTCCTAAATTCAAGCCAAACAATAGGATAGTCGGGAAATTACCGAAGTTCACTTCGAATCAGTAATTTCTCCTACCTCTCTTCCTTTGGATTCATAAAACAAAATGTTCCAAAATTTGATCCATTCCCTATTGAAATTCCAAAATTCAATCTTTGAAAACCTTAAACTTTGAAATTCTTGAGAGCAGAATTATTGGTTATTATCGAGAGTTTTCTTAGGTGATTCCCGTCACTTAAGATGTAATTAACTATAGGGGCTTGCCCTTATAGGGAATTTAAAGAACCCAGGTAATATAAACCCTGTTTAATACTTTCATATTAAGCAGGGGAATTTGTCGGCTTATAAAATTGGTTCGCGGACCAAACGGATGTCACAAAACTTCTAGTTTATTTGATCGAGCCCCACCATCGAGCGGTGTGTCTATCCTTAGGGATAGATACACGATTTGTGGTGCGGTGCTCGTTTATATAAACTATTTGGGATGTGAGATCGGTTTAATCTCATATCTTAAAACTTTCAAATTTAAAAATTATTTTCAAAGCCAAATACTACTTTCTAAATTATATATATATTTAAATCAAATTTAAAATTTAAATTCGCCGACAACTTCTGTTAGGCGACCTCCCTTTTAAAATACAACACAACCAAAAAATAGTGCCGACAACGGTCTGGATCTCAAATAGGTGCGACGGTGCGACTTTATATATTATGCAAGAATTTATGAAGTCTGATTTATATATTTCTATAATGATTTAGTAAAGTCACAAATTCAACGCAAGTATACGTATCGTATCAAGTAATACAGGGCTCTAATGGAGTCTTGTTTATCGATCCCACAGGGAGGTGAACGTTCTTTAAATCAGATAATATAGCAATAAATTCCAATACCAATTGTAATAATTGCTCACGTGTACTACAACTAGTTAATGCAAAGTACGGTAATAATAAAGCAACTACAATTACTTCTACTTACTGAACTAATTTAACTAACACACACTAGCTTATGTGATTTCTAAGATACTTCTACATGAAAAGTGTGTTCCTTCCTGCATATAGATTATGATGTGTGGATGATGAAGAATGTTAATCTTTTGTATTGTGCCAAATAGGATCATTTTTGCTTCTTTACCCTTAAACGAGTACCCCCTCTTCCAAGCAAGTAAAGAACATTTCCATATCTTAAGTTTAGTACTAAATCTAAGGCTAGGTTGGGAGATACCGACTCTCACTACGGAGCTCTCACTCACCCTTCACCCGAAGGCTAACGATAGGCTTTAGTTACCAATCATAAGACCAAATTGAGGATCCTATTCTGTCATCATGAAACCTCCATCTTGAAGTCCATCAAAATTCATTTCCCTATTTATTTGCACTTAATCCCCATGAACTACACAATTCATTCATGGATATTAAATGGGTTCTTCATTCTTATTGTAGAACATTCAATTCTTTTTTGGAATTAATATTCCTCAACATGTTTTAACAATTCAATTGGCCGGATTGAAAAGTAAATTAAGTTCCAAATGAAAGAAACATCACAACTTCTATGCACCTAAAGGGCCCATCAATTCCACATCACCACATCATCACTACTTTATGCAAGAAGAAAGGTAAGGCAAACTACTCACAAATCATGGAGAAGATATAAGAACACATGGATTTTATATAAGAAAGAAGAGTCATACAAACCACAATAGTAAATACAACTTATTTATTTCTCTTCCCCATGCAAATTCCTTCAAAGTTCCTTTGATTCATCTTCCTATTCCTTGCAACACTTGATTATCTCCTTGGAACAAAGATGAAGAAGCAATATATCACTTTACTCCCTCTTCTCCCCTCCTTAGAGAAGAATCTCTCTTAAAATCACAAACCCTAACTCTCTCTCACACTTTCCTTACACTCTCTACAGCAATCCTCCTCTTCCTTTTCGTCTTGAACACTTAATTTTATGTTAGGAACTAATTCCCCAAGAGTTTCTTCAAGCACCTCTTCAAAATTCTGCCAAAACTCTTCAATCTGAAATGAACCGACATAGGGCGCCGGCGGCGCCCGATAGTGGCGCTGGCGGTGCCCTATCGTGCCAATAATTCTGGAGGTTCGGGAATAGGGCGCAGGCGGTGCCAGTGGCTGTTTTCCTCCAAATTGCTCCATTTTGCTCCAAATTCGTTCTTTTTTGCATCTTTTCTCTCCAATCACCTATATTCATCATACCTGCAATAAATCATGAAAAATACCTTCTTTTAAAGTGTAATATCACCAAAAATAGGTAAAAACATATAGTTAAAAGAGTATTTATTTTTGGTGCATCAAAATCTCCCAAACTTAAACTATTACTTGTCCTCAAGTAATCATTTTACTACATAAAATATAACTTCAGGCAATGTACTTTTCAATTGTAAGAGACTAAAATTTTTTATCTAAAAAAATATAGTGGTTAGATTTTCAAAAAAAGTTTAGCAACTCAGGTCAACATTACTGTATAAAAATATTCAGTAATCAAGTCTAAGAGTTCTAGTCTTCTATTTATTTCAAGATGAACCATATTTTGTTATATTAAGAGTGCTTAAAAGACTATGTGAAAAAGGAGTTCATGCAAACTTCATTAGAACTTAGGCTAGTACTTTAAACATAAATTCAGAAATGAAATAAAGCTCTCCCTTTAAGGTGATTCAAGTGAAGCCAATTTTTGATTAGGCGTCTCCTCAAGCTTCTCTTCGTGAACTTTTTTTTTGGATTGTTTTTTAAGCCTTCTTTTCTTTTCTCTTTTTCTCTTCTCTTTTTTTTCTGAGGATTACTACATATGGATAGCCTTTAATGATTTTGAACTTCACTCTCCTCTTTCTAAAGTTCAAACTTAAGTCACCTCCTTACTTTATAGTTAAGTACAAGCTTTAATATTCATCACAAAGTCACAATCTCTTCTTAACACACAATACTTTAAATCCCCTAATATTTCAAAAATACAGTTTTCTTTACTTTAAATAGTTGATTATAATCAAATCATTTCATACCAAATATCTTACTTCTATAAAATTAACCTTTATCACTAAAAATTTTCATCTTATCCTTCCTTAGTACTCAATTCAAATGATAAGTTCTAGTTATCTTATAATGATGCTCAACTGCGAGAAGTTATGCTAATAATTTTTGAAAATATAATAATTGAGAACAAATAAAAGTTTAGCATTTCTCTACCCTCCCCCAAACTTAAATTTTTCACTAAATTTGAAATAGTTGAGAATAAAAGAAAACTAACCTTTACGTGTCGGGATCTTTGAAATCTTCAACATCTATCCGGTATTAATCAAAATTCACAACTAGCAGGCATGAAACAATTAGTAGTAGTGATATAACAATTTTAAATATTTGCATGGGTAAAGAGAAATTAACATTAAAGATCTAAACATACAACAGAAAACTATAACATGAAACAAACTATCACACTACTAATAGTACAACCAACAATTTTAATATCATGGTGCAACACAACAATTCAACATAAAAAGTAAATAACACTTCATCATCACCAGTACAACACAGGGCTACATATCACATGAAAAATAGATATTCACTACATCACATCAATAAAACACAACAAACTAAAAACAACACAAAAGTACAACATAGAAATATAAAACTGTACGGTGTATAACTAGGACAGGTAGGAAATGTCACATCGAACTCCCCCTCATAAATCGGGCTTGAGCATCATAATTAGCAATATCGAACTCAACTCTTCTTTGCAAATAGTTTTTATTAACATCACTCCTGGCTCGAATACATCCATCCTACTATGCATCCTATCAAAACTATCACTTTGCAATCTCAATTGCTTCATGACATCAGATAGTGTCGGGGGCTCAGAAGTAGATGGAACATCATGGATTGTGGTAGGAATATCAGTACTCCTGGTCTCCTCACTTGCACCCAGATGAGCCTCATAAGTACAAATAATGGTCTTCGTAATCGTTCTCAAAGGTATCACCACTTCCTCAGAACTACTATACTCAACTCCAGACTGAACACAAAGGGCATGAATTAGGGCAGGATGTCCTAATCCACCAGTGGTTTCTCCTTTGGCAATAGAGTGAATGCTCTTGAAAATAATAGCTCCAATATTGTTTTTCTTAATATTCTGGATGCAATAATTCAAAATAGCTCGATTCCTAGTAACTTCGTTGTGATGATAAGAAGGTAACAGTCTCGCAGAAATAAATAATACCATGCTTTAGAAGCAACATTTAAAGTAGAATCAGGGAAGTTAATCATCTATCTCAGATTCATCTTCCACTCCCCTCTTCCATCAGTCAGATGCGTGATTACACTCATCAAATTCCCCTCGCTAGTATCAAAATTCTCAAATTCACAAATGAAAGGTTCTTGAATTTGATAAAATGCTTTGATACGTGGTGAGGTGAATTCAACCAGTTTCCCTCGGACTAGCACATATTCTGTCTCAGACCAGAGTATGTTAGCATAAAATTCTCGGACTACTCCTAAAATAGCATTAGAAGAAAAGTAACATAAACGCTCCCAATTCTGCTCACAAATTAACTGTTCCACAGATCCACCGGGATTCTCAAACGCTCGATCTTGAATACACTTCATAATTTGCAACTGAGAGTTGAAGCGAAACTGAGCCTTAATATTAACAAATCTTTCATCGTCCCAATCAAATTTTTGCTTCCCCTTACTCATTCTAGGAGCCATGTGAATTTCTAAAAATTCTAAAAATTTACCAATAAAACCCAAATCCACAATGTACTAACTCCAAGCATTAATCTAAACAAGTAAGAACAAATTCCACCATAGGAAACCTCACTTTTTCTAAAAAAATCTCTCAAAAATATCATCCAAATAATGTGAGAGTTTCACATGGCGAAAATCTAAAAACTTTAACTTAAAGTTCTTACCAAGAGAAGTGCAGATCCGGCCTCAGAAATTCTTTAAATCCTCTCTATTCCAAGATCTAAAAAGCCCTAAAGCTTCAAAATCGCGAACATGGAGGTGGGAGATGAAAGAAATAGCAAAAAAAATGGGTCCCAGGTAATTTTCACGAATTTTTATGGGTCTCGGGCTATTTTCTCTAATGTCTCCCATTTTTAACCCAAGTGAACCCAAATTCAAACCAAACCACCCCAATTGACCTCAATTTTGGTCCAATTCAATTCTAAACTTCAATTCAATATCCCCAATATCAATTTAGACCAAATCCAACTCCAATTTGATTGACATTTGGGCCCAATTTCAATTTGAAGCCTAAAGGCCCAATTTTAGCCCATGACCTAAACCTAGCCCAAACCAACCCAACTCAACCCCAATTGGCCCCAAATCTTTTCTAAAACCTTCCTAACACCCCCAAAAACAAAACCCTAACTTGATTTGCCCAAAATTTGAACCTAAACTCTACCCAAACCTAACCCAAAACCAAAATCCCTTAAATTGGCCTAAGCCCAAACCTAACCCAAATGGGCCCAAATCCCAAAATTAGAGACCAACCAAAGTTGAAAACTCTTTGTAACACTCCCATAAACATTTCCCAACATTAATTTTACATCAAATCCAACCTTTGCCCAAACTTAGCCCAAGTTAGCCCAATTTGACCCACTTTGGACCCTTTAACTAAAAAGCCCAAATTAAATCCAATTCAATTCAAAATCACTTTAAACTTGTTTCAAATCACTCATGACACATGCCTAAACCAATTGCAACATTTATTTGGCACAATCCTTTACAAAATTTTCATCATAAATTTACTTTAAATCTAAAAGCCCACTTCCTTAAACCACTTTAAAAGCCCATCCAAAATAATTTCAAAAAGCCCAAAATCCATTCCAAAGCCTACATGACACTTTCATCTCATCATCCATTTAATTAAATCACTCCCTATGTTTCAAATTCATCATTGAATTTTTCTAAACTAAGCCATGTGCCAAATTACTCCTAAATACCAAAAATCCTTAAAATCCATTTTCATGAAACTAAGCCAAGCCACCCCTAAGCCAAATGGAGCCATGGAGCCATGCATAAGCCATATGCAAGCCTTGGGAGCCCCTTTACACATCACCATGCCATTAACTGCAAAAGAAGGAGCCTCTTTTAAACCCCCTTAAAAAAGTTTTAAACCTTTTATTGATACACCTGTTGACCTCATTTTTGATGAGGTCTCTTCTCTTCTCTCTCTTTAGTACTTAGGATCTAGCCTTAGGCTTTTCCTTTGACTAATCTTAGAGGACTAGAAATGGAACCCACCATTTAGAAGTTCAAACACCTCTTGACTCCCTGCAAACCCCACAAGCTTGATTATAGACCCCTAATCACCTAGAGGGTTGAAATCAAATGTGGAGGTTTAAAAGGATGAGTTCCTTATAGGACTTTTTGGCCTTAGGAATACCCTGGGTGGCCTGGTCTGGTGAGGGTTGACTTGCACATACACTACACTCTCACACACATTTCAAGTCCTAAAACCACAATCTCACCCAACTTGACTTCCTGACTCATGTAGGTAATTAACATGGATGGTCCTTAACCGCTAAGCCCCTGGCTAAGAGGGTTAGGAACAACATAGTGAATGCCTCAAATGAGTCCCCTCATGGCTCATATGGGTTTAATATGGCTTCATGGCTCAACCAAAGTGATTCCATTTTACTCAAATTTGATCAATCTTTATTTTTCCAAAATTTTAATTTTTGACCCCTTGGGCCCCACACCTACTGAACCTACCAAAAGCCCTTGAAACTACCCAAAATCTACAAAATCACCTAAATTACCCAAAATTCCTCAAAATTAATCCTAAACATTTCCCCCCACTCAAATTGATCATCCATAGCTAAAAAATACCAAAAATTCCAAAAGTACCCTCCAATTTGACCCATTTTAAACTCAAATGATTCCAAATCAAACCTCCTTACACATGGCAATAGCCAATTGCTTGCACCAAACCCCAACCCTTACCTCACTGGTCAAGATGGTGACCAATGCCTGGCCGGCCAGCCACCACAGTTGCCGGAAAACGCCATGGCCGAAAGCTCCATGTGAGCCAAACTTTCAAATTCTCCCTTGTTGACTTGTCTCAACCCAAATGGACACTATAGCTGTTCTTCTCCTCCCCTGAGCAGCTGATCCCAGCCTCCAATTGCCCCTGGGAAGCCCTCCAGCCATGCCTATTTAAACACCACCACCTCTCGGCCAAAGGAGGAGTTGAACGAGACCTTAAGGAAACTCTGCCAAAATTGCTCCAGGACCTTCTCCTAACCCAGAGCAGTTGATCCCCAGTGTTCCTTTGCCCTAATCCCCATTAACAGAGCTCAATTTCTGAGTTGAAAATCCACCCAAAAAACAGGACACTTCACCACAGAGAGCCAATCTCCAAATTGATTGGTCCTACACCTTCACCAGACCAAGAGGAGAAGTTCCCCAGCAAAAGCCCCCTCACCAGGCCAGCCATTGCTCCCAGCCTCCAAGCTTTGTGATCGGCCTTGGTCACTTTCATACCTAGACAATTCCCCAGGGCCAGGGACTTCATCTGGAGCTTGCCTGGACTCAATCGAAGGTGACACAACTCTCAGATCGAAGCTTCACTTCTCTGAGCAAAGGTATGAACTCACTCTTCCTTCCGAGCTTCCAGCGATTCTCCATTTTGTTTAAGTTAATTTCATAGCCTATAAACCATATGGATGTGTTCTTCTCTTCAAGATGAATCCATAGGGCATAAGAACACGAAAATCCATTGAGAATCGAGTGAGATCTTAGGGTTTTAGTGTGGACGGTCACGGGTGCACACCAGTCGTAGAAGATGACCAGAAGCATTTGGATCGCGCGTGTATAGAGCGGACGGTCGAGATCAAGCCGGACAGTGCAATGGTACGTGAACCAAGGGCCCCTGGAGAGCTGAGTCAGATGGAGGCGCCGAATCACAGCGCGACGCGTGGTCATTCGGAGCTGTAGAGGTTGACGCGGCGCCACGTGGATAAGTAGAAAATTAGGGTATTTTTTAATTATTTAAATGCCCTGAACTTCAAAAATTCATATCTTTGCATAGAAAAATCACAAAAATAAAATAAAAATACCCTCTTGATCAGTGAACAGAGGAGAATAATGTGGAAAAGAAATCAAATTAATTGGATGAGTATTTTATTTTTAATAATTTATTTACTGATTTCAGTATTTTGATTCTTCATTTGCATAGCCAATTCACCATGGCATGAGACTATAGGGCTTTTAAAGCCTCTGATCTCGGGAACATTCCCTGAATTTATCAAGGTTAGAGGCCATCTCTGTAAAAATTTATTGAATTTTTAATTTCATGTCACTTTTTTAGGTATTTTAATTTCAATAATTAGCATGTTGTGAAATAAATTCTAGAAAAATTTGGTGATGTTCCTTAGGACCAGAGGACCCTATGAAAAATATATTTTGAGTTAATTCATTCATAATAACCTTAATTGGCCTAAACTCCTAAAATTGAATTTGAATTAATTAGGGATAACCATACACCAAATTAACTTGAAAACAATTCTCCACAGATTTTTAGGATCATAGAGACCTCACATAAAAATTTGAAATCAATTGGACTTGATTAACCCTACCAAATGGATTAATTAAGCCTCATAAGCAAAATGGAACTTTAAAAATTCATAACTCCAAAAATACTTTCCAAAAATTCACAAAAATGGTTTTGGGACTTCTCTGATATCAGGGGAGTTTAGGAAAATTAAAATTGGAATTTTCTAAAAAAGTTGATTTTTCATAATATTTTAATATTTTAATAATTAAAAAATAATAAAAATCATAAAAATATTAAAAATCATAAAAATGTCACATTTTGATGCCTAATCACTTAGGAATAAACCAAATATTTTTCCTAAGTCCCTATGGTGAGATATTAAAGTTTAAAGGCTTAATGTTTTTTTTTAATATTAAAAAATGAGTTTTTAACCTTTTTCACTAAAATAATTCCAATAAATCAAAGAAAAATTAGAAAATTATAAAATTTATTTCTCTGAACTCCTTTAGGTCAGAGAGATTTAAAAAAAATATAAAATCTATTTTTCAACTTTAATTTTATTTTATAATTAATTAATACTCTAAAACTCAAAATAATTATAATAAATAAAATATAATTCAAAAAATCACCAAAAGTGGTCCAAGTGATCCTTTGGTCATTAGGAACATACCATAATTTTTTTAAGGATAAAAACCTTTCCTTGGTTTTGTTGTTGAATTTTCTTTGAAAACCCCTATTTTCTACTAAAAATAATTATATAAATAAATTAAATTCAAAAAAATCACATTTTCTACTCTAATGTCTTGATTGACATATGAGTGAGGTGACATAAAAATTTCAAATTCATTTGAGCTCAATTTAGTGAGTTATGAAATAAATAAGCTTAAAAGGTCATAAAGATAATTAAAAATTTTTAACCCTTAATTAAAACTTTAGGTTTAATCAAAATGGGGGGGTAAAATATTTGAATTTAACTTTCTCTTGGATGATTGAAACTTTGGAAAATTAAGGGGTAGAAACCCATTGAACATTTTGAAAATATCAAAAAAAAAATGAAACTTTAATTAATTAAATAATTTAAATTTTAGAAAGAATATATTTAAATTTGGATCATTAAAATAGGGATATTATTAAGAGGATATTTATTCTTTAATTTAAAAATCCCTAAATAAGTCACTTTAACAATACTTAATTCCTAATTAAAAATTAAAATAATAATTCAAATTGATAATTAAAATTAACAATTAAAACTAAAATTAAATTAAATTAAATTATAACTAAAATTAAATTAAAACTAAAATTAAATTAAATTAAATTAAATTTAAACTAAAATTAAATTAAATTAAATTAAATTAAATTAAAATTAAATTAAAATAAAATTAAATTAAAATAAAATTAAAATAAAATTAAATTAAAATTAAATTAAATTAAAATTAAATTGAATTAAAAATTAAATAAATTTAAATCAAATTAAAATTAAAAAATTAAATTAAAATTAAAATTAAAATCAAATTGAATTAAAATCATTTAACAACAAACCTAAATGAAATCATTAAGAATTAAATCTAAAATAATTTTCACACTATTCCAAACTTAAAATTATTAATTAAAACCCCATTATTAAATCAAAACTACTTTAAACCATTAATTCAAACTTTAAATTAAGAATGATTAAAAATCTCGATAAACCAACTTGCCCTTAAAGGCTTTAATTGTTATAACTCCTAAATAGAGTATTAAGTGAGATGTCACTTCATTCATCAGGTAATCAAATACCTAAGTTCACTGAGCAAGAAATAAATTTTAACTAAACTCCTGGATGATTAATTCACCTGTACAGCTAAATTTACTTGGACTCAAAACAATCCCAGAAATATTGAAAAGATGTTTAGGACTCATCCTAAGCACTTCCTCAATATGACGGGATATTTTAGAAGAACAATTGAATCTAATTGTTCTTTGATGAAGAGAATCGTCCTTAAACAAAACACAAGAACCTAGACGTCATAGGAGATGACTAGTTATAGGATTAGGAATTTGGTAGACAACCAAAACCCTTCTCTTAGCTTTACCTAGGTACTTTTTGAAATATTTAAATGCTTTAACATGTGTTTTAAGTGCAGCTTGGGATGACGGGAAGACCCTCCAGGTATGCTTTTATTTTATTGCAATTTACTGTAATTTACTTACATGCATTGTACTTTACTTTTCTTGCATGTTAAACAAGACTGTTGCATGAAAACCAAAACCTTTAGGGTAGCCCCTGAACTGAAACCAAAACTAAATTAAAAGTCATTGCAAGATAAAATTCACCGCCACAACATTCTAAAATATAAAACAACTCAAAATTTAATCACAAACAGAACAACAAAACTACAATTACAACTAAATTAAAACGTCTCGTTGAATGATCGGGAATACCTCGGATGATGTAACCCACGTGTTGCTAATGGGATTTCCCAAGGTCTAAATGAATGTGTGGAACTCATTCAGTTTAGTTTAGAAAATTCATCTGGACTAAGTGAATTCGATGAAAATAACGATGTCGGGATGACGGAACCGTGGGATCTTAATCGGTTCTGTTTAAATAACTTTAAGATTTGTTTTAATTAAAATATTAAAAACACTTGGATTTTAAGATTTTCTCTAAACCAAAACACTTTCTCATCTCTTGATTTTCACCTCTACAACTAAACCTATGCAACAACAAGAAGCTCGGAGCATGGTGGGCAGCACGGCCATCGTCATCAGTAAAACTCGGATCTACTTCAGCAAAACTTTCTTAGAATTAAATAACCAAGCCATAGGACTTTGAGGTAGTTTGCCTAGTGCAACACGAATCCTCAACTCTTTGTTAAGCATTTGTATGATCATGTCATGTAAATTAAGCCCTAACATGTCTTAGGATTCCGAGCTAGTCGTTTGGTACGACATAAACCCTCGAATTGAAGCCAAATTAATTAAAATTGGCAGGATTGCAACATTAAATAAATTCTCGAATTGAAGCCAAACAATAGGACAGTTTGAGAAGTTGCCAAGATTCTTCTTGGATCCTCAGCTTCTCCTACTTCTCTTCCTTTGGACTCCTGAAAATAACTGTTCCAAATTTGATCCATTCCCTATTGAAATCTCCAAAATTCAATCCTTTGAAAACCTTAAACTTTGAAATTCTTGAGAGCAAAACCACTAATCATTATCGAGAGTTTTCTTAAATGATTCCAGTCATTTAGGATGTAATTAACTATAGGGGCTTGCCCTTATAGGGAACTTTAAAAACCCAGGTAATGTAAACCCTGCTTAATTCATTTATATTAAGCAGGGGAACTTGTCGGCTTATAAAGTTGGTTCGCAGACCAAACGGATGTCACAAATCTTCTAGTTTATTTAACCAAGCCACATCATCAAGCAGTGTGTTTATTCTTTGGGATAGATATACGGTTTGTGGTGCGGTGCTCGTTTATATAAACTATTTGGGATGTGAGATCAGTTTAATTTCATATCTTAAAATTTTTAAACTTAAAATTATTTTCAAAATTAAATGCTACTTTCAAATTATATATATTTAAATCAAATTTAAAATTTAAAATTTGCCGATAATTTCTATAGGCCACCCCTTTTCAAAAATACAACACTCAACCTAAAAATATGCTGAAAAACACCCTAACCCATGATTAATCTAAATATTCATGGATGGGGACTTCATCACATTCTCTTGGCTGAACCCACTGATTTCCCTCAGCCCAAAATCAGACCTTTGTGGGTGCACCAAACCCAAATCCATGCATTTGACCAAACCAAGCCCAAAATGAGCCCTTCCCCTTCCACTTTGATTCAACTCCTTTACACTTGGCATTTGCTAATTGAACTCACAAACCTCAAGCACTGACCTCCCTGATGACAACAGTGACCTGACCCTGGCTGGCCAGCCACCAGGCCGCCGGAAAACACCATGGCCGAGAGCTCCATGTGAGCTAAAATTTCAAATTTCACTTGTTGAGCTGTCTCATGCCCAATGGCCACTGTAGTTGTTCTTCCCTTGGCCAAGGCAATTGATCCAAGCCATTAAACCCCCCTGGGAGGCCCTCCAGCCACCTCTATTTAAACCTACTCACCTCTCGGCCAAACAAGGTGATGAACCAGACCTTAAGAAAACTCTGTCAAAATTGCTCTAGGACCTTCTCCTAACCCAGAGCAGTTGATCCCTAGTGTTCCTTTGCCCTAAACCCCATTAACAGAGCTCAATTTCTGAGTTGAAAATCCACCCAAAAAATAAGACATCTCTGGAACCTCCACCAAATCCAAATTAAACTCACCCACACCTGCACAAAACCAAGAGAAGGAGTTCCCCAATGAAAGCCCCCTCTCCAGGCCACCCAGTTTCTCCAGCCTCCAAGCTTTGAAATCGGGTCTGGTCACTTTCATACTAAGACAATTCCCGCAGCCAGAGACTTCATCTTGAGCTTGCTTGGACTCAATCGAAGGTGACACGACCCTCAGATCGAAGCTTCACTTCTCTGAGCAAAGGTATGAACTCACTCTTCCTCCCGAGCTTCAAGCAATTCTCCATTTTGTTTGGGTTAATTTCATAGCTTATAAACTGTATGGATGTGTTCATCTCTTCAAGACGAATCCATAGAGTATAAGAACTCGAAAATCCATTAAGAATCGAGAGAGATATTAGGGTTTGAGTGTGGATGGTCACGGGTGCACACCAGTCGTAGACGATGACCAGGAGCCGTTGGATCGCGTGTGTATCGAGCGGACGGTTCAGATTGCGCTGGACCAGGGAATGTTATGTGAACCGCGGGCCCCTGGAGCGCTGAGTCAGATGGCGGAACCGAATCACAGACTGACGCATGAGCATTCGATCCGGACGAGGATGACGCGGCGCCGAGTCGGATAAGTAGAAAATTAGGATATTTTGGATTTATTTAAATACCAGAACTTCAAAAATTCATATCTTTGCATAGAAAAATCACAAAAATAAAATAAGAATTCCCACTTACTCAGTGAACAGAGGAGAATAATGTGGAAAAGAAATCAAGTTAATTGGATGAGTATTTTATTTTTAATAATTTATTTACTATTTCCAATGTTTTAATTCTCCATTTGCATAGACAATTCACCATGGCATGAGACCATAGGGCTTTTGAAGCCTCTGACATTGGGAACATTCCCTGAATTTCTAAAGGTCAGAGGCCATCTCTGTGAAGAGTTATTGATTTTTCAAGTTCATGTCACTGTTTTAGGTATTTTAATTCCAATAATTAGTATGTTGTAAAATAAATTCTAGGAAAATTTGGTGATGTTTCTTAGGACTAGGGGACCCTATGAAAAATATATTTTGAGTTAATTCATTCATAGTAACCTTAATTGGCCTAAACTCCCAAAATTAAATTTGAATTAATTAGGGTTAATCACACACCAAATTGACTTGAAACAATTCTCCATTGCTCTTTAGGGTCAGAGGAGCCTTGCAAAAAATTTTAAAATTAATTGGACTTGATTAACCCCACCAAATGGATTGATTAAGCCTCATAAGCCAAATGGAACTTTAAAAATTCATAACTCCAAAAATACTTTTCAAAAATTCACAAAAATGTGATTCCAAAATTCCTCA
The DNA here is from genome assembly GCA_022702705.1 of Papilionanthe hookeriana x Papilionanthe teres. Classification (NCBI taxonomy): domain Eukaryota; kingdom Viridiplantae; phylum Streptophyta; class Magnoliopsida; order Asparagales; family Orchidaceae; genus Papilionanthe; species Papilionanthe hookeriana x Papilionanthe teres. Next base: position 99,986,083 of record CM040423.1, read on the forward strand.
ATTTCAATTCCAAATAAAAATTCACCATGTTTGATCCTAATAAAAATACAGTTGAAGCTCAATTGAACCCAATTTCAAACTTAAATTTCATGCCCAATTCAAAAATCCCCAATTTGGCCATATCCCCATAATTCATCAAATTGAACTTCATGATCAATCTAATGTCCTCAATTTGAAATCATAATCAAATTTCATCATGGACTCATTTGAAACCAAATTCCGGCCAGAATGAAGCGATTTCGAGACAGATCTGAATCAACCCAAATGCCCCAAATTGACCTAAATTCAAAATCCCATTAAATTAGACATCCCAATCAATTTAAATCCACCAAATTCCTTTCCAAATACTTCATGACAATTATCGAAATAAAATTGATCGATTACTTGATCCGATTCACAACCCCAAGGCCATCTTACAGACCCAGTCCGAACCAAATACGAATTTGGAACCCAAACCCTACACTTGACCAAATCAGTTGAAATTGACCAAATGATGACATCCACAACCACCATTTGGACCCAATGAACTAGGCTAGATCCCACCCAGCCCCTTTCTGAAACCGTAGGGCAAAGGATCCTGGGGTGGGAACCTCTTCCCATATTTGGCTAAGTGACTCATGCTTAGCCCCCACACCTGATTAAACATCCATCAAGATCACCATTAAACCTTCCTCTAAGCTCCCTGACCCTGCTAGCCACCAGCCTACTCCTGAAAGCCGCCTGGTATTTAGGCTCGAAACCGAAGGCCATCCTTGGCTTCATCTGAAAATTGAGCCCATCCTCTGTGGAAATCATTGATTGGTCACTTGCTTCAAACTCCTCTCCACCTTGTCGGCATATTTTAGGTTGTATTGTATTTTAAAAGGGGGGTTGCCTAATAGAAGTTGTCGGCGAATTTAAATTTTAAATTTGATTTAAATATATATATAATTTAGAAAGTAGTATTTGGCTTTGAAAATAATTTTTAAATTTGAAAGTTTTAGATATGAGATTAAACCGATCTCACATCCCAAATAGTTTATATAAACGAGCACCGCACCACAAACCGTGTATCTATCCTAAAGATAGACACCTTTGCTTGAAAGTGGGGCTCGATCGAAGCAAGCCCAGAAGTTTTGTGACATCCGTTTGGTACGCGAACCAATTTTATAAGCCGACAAATTCCCCTGCTTAATATGAAAGTATCGAAACGGGGTTTATATTACCTGGAGTTCTTTAAAATTCCACATAAGGGCAAAAGCCCACATAGTTAATTACATCTTAAGTGACGGGAATCACCTAAGAAAACTCTCGATAATAATCGATAACTGCCTTTCAAGAATTTAAGTTTAAGGTTTTCAAAGATTGAATTTTGGAATTTCAATAGGGAATGGATCAAATTTTGGAACATTTTGTTTTGTAAGATCAAAGGAAGAAAAGGTAGGAGAAATCAGCGATTCGAAGTGAACATTAATTTCCAGCCCATCATCGTTTGGCTTGAGTTTAGGAAATACTTATTTAAATGTTTTGATCTTGCCAATTTTAATTAATTAGGGCTTATATTTGTATGATAAAATCAAACAAATAGCACAGAAGATGTGAGGGTTTGTTGTCGTATCGGACGGCTTACCTCGGAATCCCAAGACCGGTTAGGGCTTAATTTGCGTCTGGTACGCGAAGGTTGAGGATTTATGTTGCACTAAATGACCTACCTCGAAGTCCTATGGCTTTGTTGTTTAATTCTAAGAAGGTTTTGCTGAAGTAGGTTTAAGTTTGTTGATGACGATGGCCGTCTTTGCCCACCATGCTCGGCTCACTTGTTGTTGCGGAGGTTTAGTTTTAGAAACCATAAATCGGGAGATGAGAAAAGTGTTTTGGTTTAGAGAAATCTTAATTTCCAAGTGTTTTTTACGTTTTAATTAAAACAAATCTTTAAATTCTAGATTCATAGCAGCCCGATTAAGATCCACGGTTCCATCCTTAGAGCATCATTATTTTTATCGGATTCACTTAGTCCGGATGAATTTGCTAAACTCAGGCGAAGGTTCCACACTTTCATTTAGACCGTGGAAATCCCGTTAACCTTCGTAGGTTACATCATCCGAGGTATTCCCGATCATCCAACGGGACGTTTTAATTTAGTTGTAATTGTAGTTTTGTGTTAACATTTTGTGATTAAACTTTACGAGTTGTTTTTATATTTTGAAATGTTGTGGCGGTGAGTTTTTTATCTTGCCATGACTTTTAACTTAATTTAGTTTTCGAGTTTTAGGGACTATCCTAAAGGTGTGGGTTTTCATGCAGCGTTGTTTTATCATGCAAGAAAAATAAAGTGCATTTGCGATAAAGTAAATTGCAAGAAAGTAAATTGCGAAAGTAAATTATGATAAAATAAAAGCGTACCTGGAGGTCTTCCCGTCATCAGTACACTTAAAACACAATTAGAATATTTAAACAAGTTCCTAGGTAAAGCTAGAGGGAAAGGTTATGGTTTTCTGCAAATTCTAGTAATCTATGAAATTTAGTCATCTCTGACGTCTGGGTTCTTTGTGTTTTTGTTTGAAGACGATTTTTCTGTCATCGAAGAATGATTAAGTAATTGTTCTTATAAATATCCTATCATATTGAGGAAGTGTTTAAGAGAATCTTAAACATCTTTTCAATATTTCTAGGATTGTTTAAGTCAGTGGATTTAATTATATAAATGAATTAATCGTAGGGTTTTCAAGTTTTGTTAACTTGCCCGAGTGAATTAAGACATTTGAATATCTTATGAGTGAAGTAGCACTTCATTTAATGTTTCATTTAGGAGTTATAATAATCAAAGCTTTCAAGGGTAAATTAGTATTGAAATGATTTGATTTAAGTTAAAGGGTTTAAATTTGGAATAGTGTTCAAGTTGCTTTATATTTATTTTGAATTCTTTTATGTCTTAGGTGATGTTATATTTAATTCAATTTAATTTAATTGAGTTTTTAATTTAATTTAATTTAATTTAATTTGATTTGATGTTTAATTAATTTGATTTGATTTAATTTAATTTAATTATTTAATTTAATTTAAATTAATTTAATTTAATTTAATTTAATTGTTTAATTTAATTTAATTTAATTTAATTGTTTAATTTAATTTAATTTAATTTAATTTAATTTAATTTAATTGTTTAATTTAATTTAATTTAATTTAATTGTTTAATTTAATTTAATTTAATTTAATTTAATTGATTTAATTTAATTTTAATTTAATTTAATTTATTTAATTTAATTTAATTTTTAATTTAGTTTTATCTTTAATTTTAATTGAAATTTTTGAAAGAGTTTAATAATTTAATTTTAGTTTAATGATTAAAGTGTTTTTAATATTTTGAATTTGAGTTATCATTTTAATTAAAATTAGGTATTAATGAGATGATTAATTTAGGGATTTTTAAATTAAAGAATAAATCTCTTCACAATAAATATCCCTTATTTTAATAATTCCAATTTTATTATTCTTAAAATTTAATACATTATTTAATTAAAGTTTAATCATTTTAAAAATTGTTTAATGAGTTTCTACCCTTTAATTATTTAAATTTCAATCATCAAATCAGTTAAGATCAAATATTTTACTTGTTAATTTTTATTAAACACAAAGTTTTAATTAAAGTTAAAGATTTTAATTACCGTTTCTTAGCTTTAATTTAATAATTTCATAACTTTCGCTAAATTGAATCAAATGAACTTGAAATTTTTATGTGACTTCACTTTCATGTAGCCGATAAAGACATGAGAGGAGAAAATGTGATTTTACGTATTTAATTTATTTATATAATTATTTTTGGTGGAAAATAGAGATTTTCAAGGAAAATTTAATAACATGACCAAGGGAAAGTTTCTGTCCTTAAGAAAATTAGGGGACATTCTGACTGACCAGAGAAGCACTTGGACGATTTTTGGTGATTTTTTGAATTATATTATTTTTATTATAATTATTTTGAGTTTTTTGGATTTTTAATTAATTTAAAAATAAAATAAATGTTGAAAAATGGATTTTATATTTTTCAAAAATCTCTCTGATATCAAGGAAACCAGAGAAACAAATTTTGTAATTTTCTGATTTTTCTATGATTTATTATAATTATTTTAGTGAAAATCTTAGAAAATACGTTTTTTAATTTAAAATTACCTTAAAGCTTTTTAAAATTCAATATACCATTAAATGAGCGCAGGAAAAATATAGGTTGCTCCTAAGTGATTAAAATTCAAAATGTGACATTTTGGTGAATTTTATTATTTTTGTGATTTTTATTATTTTTTAATTATTAAATATTAAAATATTATTAAAAATCAACTTTTTTAGAAAATTGAAATTTTAATTTTCTTAGATTCCCTTTGATATCAGAGAGGCTCCAAAACCAATTTGGTGAATTTTGAAAAGTATTTTAAAAGTTACTATGAATTTTTAAAATTTAAAATGGCTAAAGTGACTTAATGTTGATTGTACAGGGCTAACCAAGTCGATTGACCTCAAATTTTTATGGTGGATTCCTCTGATCCTAAAGGTCAGTGGAGAATTGATTTCAAGTCAATTTGATGCTTGAGATTAACTCTAATTAATTAAAGACCTATTTTGGGTGTTTAAAGTCGGTGGGGTTGTTTTGAATGGTAAGCCAAAATCTATTTTCTAGGGTTCTGCGGTCATAAGGAACATCCACGAATTTTCCTAAATTTATTTCACAATCTTATTCTTTTGGAATTAAAATGTTAACTTGATGTACGAACTTGAAAAATCGAGAACTTCTTCGCGGGATAGTATCGACTTTGGAAAATTCGGGGAATGTTCCCAGTGAGAGGCTTCAAAGCACATAGTCTCATGCCATGGTGAATTGTATGCATGCGTGGAGAATTAAAACGATGCAGTAAATAAATTATAAAATAAAATGCGGTAAATTAAATGATTTGCGCATTATTCTCCTACGTTACATTTTGAGCAAGAGGGTATTTTTATTTTATTTTATGATTTTTCTACACGGAGATATGGATTTTTGAAGTTTAGGGAATAAGCCAATAGAATACCCTAATTTTCTATTTATCCGCCGCGGCCGGCGCATCCTCGGCAACTCTCCGAAAGACCCGCGGCGCCTCCCGTCGACGCCGCCACCGGAGTCGGCAGCCGGGCCCCGCGGTTCTCGTACCCCGTGCTCACAGTCCGACGCGATCGACCATCCGTGCGCGCGTGTATTGGATGGGCCCGACATCCGTTCATCGTCCCAGTGTTCTCACCGAGCCGTCTGCCCAAATCCACAGATCTCACTCGATTCTCGATGGATTTTTACGTTCTTATACTCTGTGGATTCGTCTTGAAGAATGACAGCATCTATACGGCTAACATGCATTGAAGCTAAGGCATTTGAAATAGAATCCTTTGAAGCTCGGGATGAAGAGTTAGCTCGTACCTTGGCTCGGAGAAGTGTGGCTGTCCGAGTTGTTGCACCTTCGATTAGATCTCGCAAGCTCGGATGGAGATCTCTGATGCCGCGTGGTGTACGGATATAATTTCGGCCGGCACGTCCATGGCTTGGAGAAGTGGGTACCTGGCGGGTGGTCTTGGAGATGGGGCTTTTGATGGTGGACACCTTCCTTGGTACGTGAAGTGTGAGACGATCAATTTGAGAATTGGCTCAGCGTGGAGAAGTGTCCTGGTTTTGGGTGGAATTTCGGCTACGAGAATTGAGCTTTCGGAGAAATGGCGGGGGGGAATTCCGCTGAGGGATCAAGTGCTGGGGTGGAGAAAGTGCCGAGACAATTTTGGCGGAGTTTTGGCGAGGTTTGTGCTTCTCTTCTTCTCGTAGCCGAGAGGGTCGTCTAAATAGAGTAGGCAGGGAGGCCTCACGGCGAGGAGTTAGGGCTTGGGGATCGAGTGTTGCTGCGGTGAGGAGAAGAAGAACGGCCGTAGTGACCTTCCAGGCGAGGCGACTCGGCCAGTGAGAATTTCGATGTTGGCTCGCATGAGCTCTCGGCCATGGTGTTTTCCGGCCCCGGCTGGTGGCCGAGCCGGCCGGGCATGAGTCACCCTCGAATCGGGTGGAGTCGGGGCTGGAGGTTTGTCTGTCTGGCCATGGACATGTGTAAAGGCTTTGATCCCAGTGGAGATGGGGCATGGTAGATTTGGACTAAATGGGTCAGCCCACCCATTTGGGCTAGGTGCACTACCACCCGAAGGCCTGGTTTTTGGGCGAGGGAAAAGTGATTTGGCTCGGCATAATCGGTGAGATTGATCCTTAATCCCGAGCACGATTAGGCTTAAGCATGGTTTAGTGGAATCGTAGGTGGTTAATCCACCTTTAGGAATTAAGGAAAGAGCCTCCTCCTTTTTTTGCCCAAAATGGCATGGTGACATGTAAAGAGGCTCTCATGAAATACATATGGCTTGTGCATGGCTCCATGGCTCATTTGGCTTGGGAAAAGGTTTGGTCGATTTCATAAAAGGATTTTAAGGATTTTGGATAATTTGGTGGAAATTTGGATGAAGCTTCATTTAGAATTATTTGATGATTGGTTTAGGACTTAGGGATGATTTTAATTGAAAATATGATGAGGGGAAATGTCATATGGGCTTTGGAAAATTTTTGGGGCTTTGGATTTGGTGGAAGTGGGCTTTTAAAATGGTTTAAGGAATGGGCCCTTAAGTTTAAAATGAATTTATGGATGGGAATTTTGTAAGAGGTTGGGCCAAATAATTGTTGGGTTTAGCTCATGGATGTGTCATGAGTGATTTGAAACAAATTGGGGGGTGATTTGGATTTGAATTGGGTTGAATTTGGGTTAGGTTTGGGTTTAGGTCAAAAAATGGGCCTTTTGACCTTGGATTGAGTTTTGAGTGGGGTTTGGGTCTAAATTTTAGGCAAATCATGTTAGGGTTTTGTTTGTGGGAATGTTAAGGAAGATTTAGAAAGATTTGAGGTTAATTGGAGTTGAATTAGGTGAGTTTGGGTTAAGTTTGGGTCATGGGTCCAAATTTGGGCTTTAAGGCAAAAGTGAGATTGGATCAAATTTCAATCAAATTGGACTTGGATTTGGTTTAAATTGGTATTGGGAATGTTGAATTGAAGTTTAGGAGTGAATTGAACCAAAATTGGGGTCAATTGGGTAGGTTTAGTTTGACATTGGGTTCACTTTGGGTTAAAATGGGTGAGTGGGGGTTTTGACAAAAGTAGGGTAAATTGACAGAATTGGCCCATGGTGTAGTTGGACAAAATGAAATTGGGAATATTTGGGATTTTCTGGAATTTTCTAGGGAATTTTTCTGAATTTTTGGATTTTTAGGCCAAGAAGGGTATTTTGGGTATTTGGAGGGTATTGAGAGGTATTTTGGAATTTTTGGTATTTTTGGGTATGGATGATCAATTTGAGTGATGTGGAAGTGTTTGAGATTGATTTTGGAAAATTTTGGGTAATTTGGAAATTTTGCGGGAATTTGGGTAATTTCGAAGAGGTTTGGGTAGGTTTAGTAGGTGTAAGGTCTCGGGGTGAGGTGAAGAAAATTTGGGAAATTGGAGATTGGGTGAATTTAGGTGGGAAAGAAATCATTTTGGTTGAGCCATGAAACCATTTTGAGCCCGTATAGACCATGAAAGGACTCGTTTGAGGCATTCATTATGTTGTTCCTGCAACCCTCTTGTGAGGCTTGGGGGTTAAGGACCATCCATGTGAATCACCCACATGAGTCAGGAGGTTAAGTTGGGTATGGGTGTGGTTTTAGGAAGTGTGTGGAAATGTAGTGTGTAAGTGTAATGTAAGTCGGCCCCCTCATCGGACCGGGCCACGGGCGGTCTGAGCCGAAGAGTCTATAGGAACTTATCCTTTAAACTTCCACATTTGATTTCAACCCTCTAGGTGATTAAGTCCCCATAGTCAAATTTGTGGGTTGCCGGGGAGTTTAGAAGTGGTTTGAATTTAAAGGCGGGTCCCAATTCTAGTCCTCTAAGATAGTCGAAGGAAAAGCCTAAGGCTAGATCTAAGCACTAAAAGAAGAGGAAGACCTCATCGAAAATGAAATTGACAAATGGACCCCGATAGGTGTGGTGGTGACGGAGCACACGCGTAATTATTGAGCGACGATCATGAAACCAGCGAGATGTCCAGTGGCCGAACTTAGGATGAAGTAGAAGAGTTTATGGCGGGGAGTGTCGAAGTATATCTACGGAACCGGAGATTCTTGAACTGTTGAGGAAAGGAAAGGCGGTGAATCTGAAATCACATGATGCGGGGAATTCGATTTAGATTTTATTTTGTTTCAATTTATGTTTTGATGTGTGAGTTTAAATTTTAGTTTGGGGTTTCAATTTAGATTGAAGTTTGTGAAAATTTATTTGAAGGGATTTGATTTGAAATGAAAATTGGGATTTTGAGGTTTTAGATGCAGCATCTCCAACCTCGAAAGAAAATTGGATGATTAGATTGAATCGTTGCAATGAGAAAGATATCTCGGAAGTAATGCGGTGTTGGATGTAAAATCCTTAACCTCAAGAGTTTGATTTTGATGTATTTCATCGCAATAGGAAAAGAATCCTAAAGCAATGCGGTCTCGGGTGTAAATTCCTTAATACGGGAATTCGATTTGATGTATTTCAGTCTCGTGAGAAGAATCCTAAAACGATTGCAGTCTTGGATATAAAAATCCCTTGACCCAAAGTTTGAATTTTGATGTATTTCGTGCAATAGGAAAGAATCCTAAAACGTGCGAGTCTTGGATGTAAAATCCTCGACGAAAGTTTGAATTTGATGTATTTCGGTGTAATAGGGAAAAGAAGTCCTAAAGCGTGCAGTCTTGGATGTAAAATCCTCATTGAGGATTTGATTTTGATGTATTTCGTTACAATAGGAAAAGAATCCTAAAGCGATGCGGTCTTGGATGTAAAATCCTTGACCCAGTTTGAATTTTGATGTATTTCGGTACGATAGGAAAAGAATCCTAAGCAGTCACAGTCTTGGATGTAAAATCCTCGACCCAAAAGAGTTTGATTTTGATGTATTTCGATGCGATAGGAAAGAATCCTAAAGCGGTGCGGTCTTGGATGTAAAATCCTCGACCCAAAAGTTTGAATTTGATGTATTTCGATTGAAATAGGAAAAGAATCCTAAAGCGATGCGATCTAGGATGTAAATCCTTGACCCAAAAGGTTGGGTGATGTATTTCGGTGCAATAGGAAAGAATCCTAAAGCAGTGTAGTCTCGGATGTAAATCCTTGACCCAAAAGGTTTGAATTTGATGTATTTAGTGCAATAGGAAAGAATCTAAACGGTGGAGTCTCGGATGTAAATCCTTTGACCCGAAAAGGTTTGAATTTGAGATTTGGAAGGATGGTTTCAGACACAAATTGAAATTTGATTTAAGATTTGATTTGAAATTTGGAAGATCGAATTTGAAACTTGATCGGGGAGTGGATTTAGATTTTGATTGAAATTGATTGTAGAGTTGAAAAATTGAAATTTGATTTGGAATTTGGAAAGATTGAATTTGAAATTTGATTGAGAATTTGCTTTGTGATTTGATTTATCATTCATGTTGATTTCGTTTGTCTTTTAATGGTTCAAATTTTATTTTATTGTTTATTTAATGTTCATGTGAACTAGGTGTTTGTCATTTTTAGATTTTTTTTTTAGAAAGTTTTCTTTTATTCTCTCTTTTTTTGTTTTATTTCTTTTACATTCTTTGTTCGAAGTTCATTTAACTTTAATGGCGTTTCCCCGATTAATTTTTTAAAAGAGGTGAAGGCCAAAAACGTGACATGGTCATTCCAATCATGTTGAAAATATATCGTACAACTCGATGCGGAATATATTTCATACGATCCGTGTAGACTTCAAACGAATTTGTGTATGATCTTTGTTGATTCATCAAAAGAATCATCTGTCAAAAAATCCATGTACGAATAGTGAGGTACGTAGTTAATAACATCACCTTCAAAACCATCCTTAGCGAGGATGCAGTGGATGTACATTGGATGTGTGATATTTCCCATGTAACTCACGGCTCGTAAGAGGCGGAGGTTCTACAGCTACGGATACGGTTGGAAATGAGTAAGGTATTTTGCTGTCGTCCATCCTCTGAAAATAGCGAGATTCGCTCTCTTGCTTTCCCCAGTATGCAATGCTTTGCGATATCTGCTCCGTTACCTTGCGATATCATGACGGAACCACGATAGTATCTTCTTGTCCTCGGAACTCACCGGGCACCGCTGTCAGGAGTCGGATCCGAACATGATGTTGCACTCATTCAGGAAGAGGCTGTCTGCCGAAGGTACGACGAAGTCGTGGTGATCGATATGTGGGGGTATGCGGTCACACATTTTGTAGATGTTGATAATGCGGCTTGTGGGTATGCGATGTGGCGCGTGCCACTGCATGTTATCAATCTTTTTACCATTCTCTTGATAGCCCAATGGCATCGGATCTGCTTGCCGCTGTGGAATATCACTGGGGTGGGTTTCCTTTTACGTCTTCGGCAAAGTTGTGGCAACATCCGCATTGTATTGTGATTCTTCCTTTCCACCGGCATCCATCCTCACGAGGGTTAAAATTATGTTTTCCATGGGGCGGCCTGCTCGGCCCATTCTTTTCAGATCCGGGGATACAATCCACGATTTGCTGTTGTTCATACTGCGAAATCTGTTCGGTGTGTAGCTCGGAGGCCTTCTAGTATGTTGATCCTTCTTCCTTTAATTCTCTCGAAGTATTCGAAAGTTTTTCTTTTCAACATTACGCATCCTCTCCGGCTCGTATTCCGGAAGATGATCTGCGGATGGCGAGGCCTTGTGACATATTGTGGGATATATGATTTGATCCTTCACGTTCCCACACGCCTCGGCTCCTCGGGGGATGATGTACGTCGGGACATCCCCCGGGGTGCTCTATGACAAGGTCATGCATTGCGAGTGAGTTCCTATCCGGTGGCGTGGTAGCCTTCTTTCTTCGATCTTCGGAGATTTCTGCGAAAGTTCTTTACGGTATCTAGGAGCGGCCTCCTTTCTTCGGGTTCACGGTGAACCGGTGTCCTTGAAGTGTATGTGCGCGTGGCAATTGTCTCGTCGCGGCCGGAGTCGCGCGCTAGTTTTGTTAACATCTTACGGATACGGCGATTCTTATTCCTTCGTTGCGTGCGTACATGAGAGTAGCCCTCCGAACTTCTTGAATCTCGCGGGCGCGGCGACAAGCACTTTTTGCCCTCCCGGCCCCGCGCGACTACGGACTTTATTTTCTTATCTTCTTCGGTGTTTGCCTTTCTTTTCTTGTTGTTGGATTGGTGGCTTGGGCCACCCACTTTCATGTTGTACGGGTAGTTCTTCTCGGTTAGCGGGACCCGATCCCGCACTCCTGTCTTGTAGGCCTGCGGTGCGAAGTACGGAGTCAATCCTCGATTATCGCTCCATCTTTCACCCTCTTTTCATCGAGTCACCAGGCTTACGCCATTAGCAAGTTCAAGACCCGACCGCCCGTTCGACATTTTCACGAAAAGACAAGGAGGAAAGGATCGGGGGCGTACTAAGAACAAGAACATTAAGAAAATGTTTAATTAAAGATACATTTTTATTATTCTTATATTTTGAAATTTAGTTTTATATATAAGATGAGGAAGAGATTTTGATTTGAAGAAGAAAACAAGGAAAACTTAATTATCATGATTTTATTTATCTTAGCGCATTTTATTATTTTGAGTTCGGACCCGATCATAAGTAATTACTTCACAGGTGTTTCATAGGGATGAAGAATTCATTCCTTGAGCATCGGAGTGACGTAATATTTTTTGATATCGTGCGTTGATCGGAAGCATATGTCGTTCTCCACGGCAATTCACTAGGCGGTAGGAACCTCCACAGGTATACGCCGACCTGGCGGTCCTTCCCGAGTGGGTTCAAATTTTCCTCCTATCTTGCGGTGTGCGAGAATGGGTCTCTTGAGAACGAGAACTAAGTCATAACTTTGAAGGTTCTCGGGCGGACCCGATTTTGTCATGGGCTTGAACCATCTTAGCACAGTATAGTTCTAAATTACATTCTTGTGCAAATCTTTTCCCTTCAGCTTTCTAATTCTTCGAGTCGTAATACGGCGTTTTCTTCGTCGTGATCTTGTTTGTTGCAGTGCAATTGAAGGAAAATTTGAACCTCTAAGGTAACCTTTTTGCCTCGGACCCATACACGAGAGCGTAAGGTGTAGCTTGAGTAGGAGTTACGAAGGTTGTCCGGTAGGCTATAAGGCTTCTAACGATTTCTCGTGCCAATTTCTCTTATTATCGTCCGGGGTTTTCTTTAAGATTTGAACGAGAGTTTTATTAAGAAGCCTCGGCGAGGCCGTTTGCTCTTGGGTAGTAAATTGTCGAGTATCGCCCGATCATTCCGTGTCTCACGACAAGGCCATTTGATTTGTGCTTCGAATCGGCCATTATACGAGATGATCTGGCGGCACTCGAGAAGCGGTAGACAACTTGGTTCTTGAAAAGCATGGCACGTGGTGTGCTTTCACTTCTCTAAGTGGAAGCTCGCCTGCCCCACTTGGAAAAATGTCTGTAGCCGCAAGAATGAAACGATGTCCTTTCGAAGATGGTGGTTCTATTGGACCCAACATATACGTACTTCAACATTCGAAACGGCAGCGACGCGATTGTCGGGTGTGGCACATTTGGAGGTTGGTGTAGAACCACTCCGTGCACTTGGCATTGGTGACGGCTCTTGGCGATTTTCATGCGGTCGGTCATCATCGAGGGGCAGTGAGCACCTAGTCTTTTAATTTTCATCTTCATTTTGGACCCGGCGAGTGAGCGCCACGGAGTCTGAATGCGCCTCTTTAACGATTTCACGGGCCTCGGACCCGCTTAAGCACCTTAGTCGCATTTGATTAAAGACCTTACGCTGTCTGATGTGTTGTTTATTAATGCGTAGGACGGAGTTCTTTTCTTGATCGATGGGCCGGCCTATCGTACGGTAGCTTTCATTTGCGGTAGTCTATCGATGGTTGTCGCCGATCTTGTGTTTTACTGTCAGCTGTACATGGCGGATTCTTTTTTCTTTCTTTGATTTGTGTATCATGTCTATGTCAAAGAGCATGATAGGACCGACGTCCGTGGGCGAGCACTTCCAGCGATTCATCTTGCAAACGAGGCAAATTCTTTTGCGAGACGGGCTAAAGCATCAGCTAAAGCATTCTCTTTTAGGAATTTTGTAGATCGTTACATTCGAATGTTTGTTCAACGGTATGTGGCATATTTGAGTATTGTTGATCTTGGCTTTAGAATTACTGTCTTGTCCGTGATACATTGAATGATTAAGCGCGAATCCCCGTAGATGTTGATGTCTTTTATCCCCATTTGAATAGTTAATTCCAATCCGTTATAGGGCTTCATATTACGCCGTTGTTTGTACATGGTTCTCCAGTGGTAGGAGTATCTTAACATCCCCCGCTCCGGTGTTATAAAGATTGGCGATTCTGCCTTACCGGGCACTATCACTTGCGATTCTTCGTCTTTGTGTGCTGAAGATGCTCCGTCGAAATATAATTCCCAACGTCGATCGTCGGAGTCTTCTAGGTTCATTATTTGTTCATGCGGCGGATCGTCGTTGAGAGGAGATTCGGGCATGAGGTGTGCTGCGAGGAAGTCGCTAGACTTGTCCCTTTACGGCACGCGGAGAGCCGAAAGTTATGTCAGATTGCAATAATATCATTGACCATCTGAAACGATGCGGAAAGTGTTGGACGAGTCATCGATATTAACGATGGATTAAACTTCGAGATTAGGTTGATCTTATGAGAAAGCATGTAGTGCCGAGCTTTTTGAGCGGCGAAGATCGGGAGACGAACAATGCTTTTCGGTCGCAGGGATACCTTACTTCCGTCGGAAGTAAACGACGGCAAGTAGTAAAGAGCATTTTCTTTACCCTCATCATTGACACAGGCTAACGGGGCTCGAAGTCGTCGCAGAGCCGCGGTGTAAAGTATCGATTACACACGGGCGGGGAGGCTGCTAAGACGAGTGTCATTAAATATTGTTTAATGTCTTCGAAGGCCTTACGGCATTTCTCTTCCCAAATAAATTTGGCGTCCTTTTTAACTAGTGCCGAGAAAGGCCGACACTGCAGAAACGGGTTTGAGATAAAGCGTCGAGAAGATATCTTGGGCTTCCCTTGAAAAGATCGTAGTTGTTTTAAGGTTTTGGGAGGCGGCATTTCTAAGATGGCTTTAATCTTCTCCGGATCGATTTCAATTCCACGATGTCGGACAACGAATCCTAAGAATTTCCGGAGGAGTAGCCTTAGAAGAAGCCTCATTTTAAGGATTCATCTTAAAGGTTAAATTGTCTTAATCGTTCGAAAACAATTCTCAAATCATACGAATTGGTTTTTCCTTTACTTTGCTGATGACGACATCGTCCACGTAGCACTCGACTTGATTGTGGATGAGATCATCAAAAATTCTTATCATTACTCTTTGGTAAATTTGCTCCTGCGTTCTTCGGTTTGAATGGCATCACCGTGTAGCAAAATACTCCGATCGGCGTTACGAATCTTGTAAACTTTTCATCTCTAGGAGCCATTTTATGCAGTTTGTATCACGAAGATCCATCCATGAATGAGAATATTTCATGTGTCGAAGCAATATCGATCATCGATTGGAATTAGTAGAGGGAATTCATCTTTTGGACATGCCTTGTTTAAATCTGAAGTCCACACAAATTCGATACGACCATTCTTCTTTGTGCAGCACCGCATTGGTATTCATTGACCTCATTTTGGTGAGGTCTTCCGCCTCTTCTTTTTTAGTCTTGGGATCCTTGTAGGCTTTCCTTTGACTATCTTAGAGGACCAGAATTGGGACCCGCCTTTTAGAAATTTAAACCACTTCTAAACTCCACTGCCAAACTCCACAAACTTGGTATAGACCCCCAATGCTAGAGTTTTGAAATCGAATATGGAAGTTTAAAGGATGAGTTCTATAGGACTCTCTTTGGCCTTGAGGCCTGCAGGTGGCTGATGCAGTGAAGGGGCTGACTTACACACACATTACACTTATACACTACACTTACACACTACATTTCCACACACTTCCTAAAACCACACCCATGCCAAGCTTAACACTCTGACTCGTATGAGTGATTCACATGGATGGTGTAACCCTGGCTTGTAGGCCCAGAGGGTTAGGAACAACATAGTGAATGCCTCAAATGAGTCGCTTTCATGGCTCATATGGGCTTGAAATGGTTTCATGGCTCAACCAAATGATTTCTTTCCACCTGAACTCACCACGATCTTTAGTTTCCCAAATTTTCAATTTTTGACCCAGAGACTACCACCCTCTTAAACCTACCATGTGAAATTAAATTTTTGCAAAATTTCCAAATTACCAAATTTTTCAAAATCAATCTCAAACATCTCCACATCACTCAAATTGATCATCCATGCCAAAAATACCAAAAATTCCAAAAATACCTCTCGATACCCTCCAAATACCCAAAATACCCTTCTTGGCCTAAAAATCCAAAAATTCAGAAAATTCCCAGAAAATTCCAGAAAATCCCAGAAATATTCTCAATTTCATTTTGTCCAACTACACCATGGGCCAATTTTGTCAATTTACCACACTTTTAGTAAGAAACCTTTGAGTGTGACCCATTTTAGCCCTAAGTGAACCCGATGTCAAACCAAACCTACCCAATTGACCCCAATTTTGGTTCAATTCAATTCTAAACTTCAATTCAACATTCCTAATACCAATCTAGACCAAATCCAGTCAATTTGATTGACATTTGGATCAATTCCACTTTTTGACCTTAAGGCTAATTTTTGACCTAAGCCCGAACCTAACCCAAATGAACCCAAACCCCAAAAATCAAAGCCCAACCAAAGTCAAAACCTCTTTGAAACACTCCCATAAACACTTCTCAACAATAATTCTACATCAATTTCAACCTAGCCCAACATTGGCTGACTTGGCTGCATTTGGACCTATGTGCTTCATTCACGAAAGAATCCAAATCCAGGCCAATTCAAGCCCAAACTACCCCCAAATTTGCTTCAAGTTACTCATGACACATCCATGAGCTAAACCCAACAATTATTTGGCCCAACCTTTTACAAAAATTTTTCATCCATGAACACATTCATAAACTTAAAAGCATGCTTCCCTTAAACCTTAAAAGCCCATTTCCTTGAAATTCAAAAGCCCAAATCACCCTAAAGCCCACATAAACATCTCCATTTGTCATCCATTTAATTAAATCCATTACCTAAGTCCTAAAATCATCATTGAATTATTCCAAATGAAGCTTCATCTTAAATTCTATCAAATTACCAAAAATTCTTAAAACCCATTTTCGCAGAAATTGACTCGACTTTCTCGAAGCGAAGACAAGCCATGCACGAGCCATTGACAAGCCACATGAAGCCATGGAGGCTTGACATGTGACCATGCCATTAATGGTAAAAGGAGGGCTCCTTTCCTAATCTTTCATTAAGCCTTTTTACCTTAAGCATGTCGCGCACTAAACCATGTTTAGCCGCCTCATCATGGATAGAGACCACACCACTCTCTCTTGGTGACCCAAGTGATCCTCTCAGCCCAAAATCGAGGCCATAGGGGAAGTGAACCAAGCCCAAAAAGTGAGTTGACCCATTTGGACCCAAATAGGCTCATCTAGAATTTCACTTGATCCGAGCTCCTTTACCTGTTGGCAATTGCCGGTGATTGCTGGCTTTCCGTACGACCCACGGCAGATAGTGACCATTGCACGACGACGGCCACGGGCAAACGGAAAAACACCATGGCGAAACTCGCATGTGAGCCGACATTGAAATTCTCTTCTTGGCTTGCCAAATCCACAGTGGTCACCATAGGCCGATCTTCTCCTCACAGGCAGTGATCCTGACCACAACTCCCATGGGAGGCCTCCCGGCCAGCTACATTTAAACTTCACCCCTCTCGGCCATGAAAAGAGAAGCACAAACCTTGCCAAAACTACGCAAAATTGTTCAGAACCCTTCTCCATCCTTAGAGCACTTGATCCCCAGTGAAATTCCTGTGGGCATTTCTCCTGCGTAAGCTCGATTTCGAGTTGAAATTCCACCCCCGAAAACCAGGACACTTCTCCACGATGAGCCAATTCTCAAATTGATTGGCTGCACACCTTCCCCGCCGGACGAGGAAGGTGTCATAATCAGCATCTCGGAGGCCACCCGGTTGCTCCCGGCCTCCCGAGCTGTGATCGGGCTTGGTCGAAATCATATCCGGACAATTCACCGAGACCAGGAGACTTCATCTGGAGCTTGCTAGGACCCGATCGAAGGTGCAACAACTCTCGGATTGAAGCCACACTTCTCGAGCAGTATGAGCTAACTCTTCATCCCGAGCTTCGAAGATTCTACATTTCAAATGCGCTAGTTTCGACGTAATTGTAGTATAGATGTGTTCGTCTCTTGAGACGAATCCATAGAGTATAAGAACGTAAAAATCCATTGAGAATCGAGTGAGATCTTAGGGATTTAGTGTGGACGGCTCTCGGGTGAGAACGCAGGGACGATGAACGGATGCCGTCCATTCAATACACGCGCGGACGAACGGCTGGATGGCGTGGACCGAGAAGCTGTGCGAGAACCGCGGGACGAGGGCTGCGGCTCAGATGGCGGCGCCCAATCGCGCGACACGTACCCCTTCGGAGGCGCGATGTTTATTTGGCGCCGCGTGGATAAGTAGATAAATAGGGTATTTTCGGTTATTTAATTCCTAAACTTCAAAAATCCATATCTTTGTGTAGAAAAATCACAAAAATAAAATAAAAATACCCTCTTGCTCAGTGAACAGAGGAGAATAATGTGGAAAAGAAATCACTTAATTTCATCGAGTATTTTATTTTTTATAATTTATTTACTCTCTGCATTGTTTTAATTCTCCATGCATGCATACAATTCACCATGGCATAAGACCATAGGGCTTTTGAAGCCTCTGAATTTGAGAACATTCCCTGAATTTTCCAAAGTCAGAGAGGCCATCCTATGAGGAGTTCTTGATTTTTGATTCAGGTCCTTCATTTTTGGTATTTTAATTCAGAGTAAATGGCATGTTGTGAAATAAATTCTGAGAAGAATTTGGTGATGTTAAGCATGACCAGAGAACCTTTAGGAAAATAGGTTTTGACTTAGTTCGTGCAAAACAGCACAGTGGCTTAAACACCCAAATGAGTCTTTAATTAATTAGAAGTTAACCGGGCATCAAATTGACTTGAAATCAATTCTCCACTGACCTTTAGGATCAGAGGAACCCACCATAAAAATTTGAAGTCGATTGGACTTGGTTAGCCATAGTGGGTTGATTAAGTCCATACTTGAATTTAAACTTTAAAGTGCATGCTTTTAAAAATCTTTTCAAAAATTCACCAAATTGGTTTTGGAGCTCTCATTTGATATCCTTGGGGGGAATCTAGAAAATTAAAATTTCAATTTTCTAAAGTTGATTTTAATAATATTTTAATATTGTTAATAATTAAAAAAATAATAAAAATCACAAAAATAATAAAATTCACCAAAAAATGTCACATTTTGAATTTTAATCACTTAAGAACAAATCACATTTTTCCTAGGTCTATTTAGTGAGATATTGAATTTTAAAGTTTTAAGGTAATTTTAAAATTAAAAAAATGTATTTTCTAGCATTTTCACTAAAATAATTATAATAAATCATAAAAAAATCGAAAATTACAAAATTTGTTTCTCTGGTTTTCTTGATATCAGAAGAGATTTTGAAAAATATAAATCCATTTTTCAACATTTATTTTTTATTTTTTAATTAAATTTAACACTCCAAAACTCAAAATAATTATAATAAAAATAATATAATTCAAAAAATCACCAAAATTGGTCCAAGTGCTTCTCTGGTCATTAGGAATGTCCCCTAATTTTCTTAAGGACAGAAACTTTCCCTTTGATCATGTTATCAAATTTTCCTTGAAAATCTCTATTTTCCACCAAAAATAATTATATAAATAAATTAAATACAGAAAAATCACATTTTTCCTCTCATGTCGTTATTGACATATGAGTGAAGTTACATAAAAATTTCAAATTCATTTAAGTTTAATTTAGTGAGTTATAGAATTATTAAGCTTAAAGGTAGAAATGGTAATCAAACTTTCAACCTTAATTAAAACTTTAGGTTTAATAAAAATTAACAAGTAAAATATTTGATCTTAATCTGATTTGGATGATTGAAATTTAAATAATTAAAGGGTAGAAACCCATTAAGTAATTTTAAAATGATTAAACTTTAATTAAATAATGGATTAAATTTGGAAGAATAATAAAATTGGAATCATTAAAATAGGGATATTTATTAGGAAGAGATTTATTCTTTAATTTAAAAATCCCTAAATTAATCATCTCATTAATACTCAATTTCTAATTAAAATGATAACTTCAATTTAAAAATATTAAAAGACTTAATCATTAAACTAAAATTAAATTATTGAACTCTTTCAAAAAATTTCAATTAAAATTAAAGATAAAACTAAATTAAAAAATTAAATTAAATTAAGTAAATTAAATTGGATTAAATTAAATCAATTAAATTAAATTAAATTAAAATTAAATTAAAATTAAATTAAATTAAATTAAATTTGTAATTAAATTAAATTAAATTAAACGATTAAATTAAATTAAATTAAATAATTAAGTTAAATTAAATTAAATAATTAAATTAAATTAAACAATTAAATTAAATTCAATTAAATTAATTTAAATTAAATTAAATAATTAAATTAAATTAAATCGAATCAAATTAATTAAACATCAGGCTCAATTAAATTAAATTAAGTTAAATTAAAACTCGATTAAATTAAATTAAATTAAATATAACATCACAAGACATAAAGAATTCAAAATAAATGTAAAACAACTTGAACCTTTATTCCCAATTTAAACTGGCTAACTTAAATCGAACCATCGAACACCGATTTGCCCTCGAATGCTTTAGTCGTCATAACTCACTAAATGGGAGCATTAAATAAAATGTTACTTCACTCATAGGATATTCAGATGTCCAGTTCCTTTGACAGTTAACAAGACAAAACCTCGGACGATCGATTCATTTATATAATTAAATTCATTTGGACTTAAAACGATCTAGGAAATATTGAAAAGATGTTTAGATTCTTCTTAAGCACTTCCTCAATATGACGGGATATTTATAAGAACAATTGGACTTGGTGTTCTTTGATGAAGAAAATCGTCCCTTGACAATACGAAGAACTGAGCTGATCGTAGGGGTATTTGCGTATAGGATTAGGAATTTGGTAGAAAACCATAACCTTTCCCTTAGCTTTACTGGGGACTTGTAAATATTCTAATTGTGTTTAAAGTGCAGCTTGGGATGACGGGAAGACCCTCGGTACGCTTTTATTTTATTGCGGTTACTTTGCGCAGTTTGTTACCTTGCGATTTACTTTGTGCCGAGAATGCGCCTGCTACTTCTTGAATGATAAAATAAGCATTGCATGAAAACCCACACCTTTAGGATAGTCCCTAAAAGTTTGAAAACAAAATTAAATTAAAAATCGTTGCGAAGATAAAATTAAAACATGTGACATTTGAAAATATAAAGCAACTTCAAAAATTTAATCGCGAAACGAAGAACACAAAACTACAGTACAACTAGAATTAAACGTCACAGTGGATGATCGGGAATACCTCGGATGATGTAACCTACGTGTTGCTAACGGGATTTCCCGCGGTCGCAAATGAAAGTGTGGAACTCATTCGGTTGAGTTTAGCGAATTCATACGGGTAAGTGAATGCGATAAAAATAATGATGCGGAAGGATGGGCAGTGGGATCTTAGCACGGTGTCGTTATAATCAACTTTAAGATTTGTTTTAATCAAAATACAAAACACTTGGAAATTAAGATCTTCTCTAAACGAAACACTTTTTTATGGTTTTCTAAACCCAAACCTCTGTGACAAACGAGGAACTTGGAGCATGGTGGGCGACACGGCCATCGTCATCGACAAAACTTGAACTGTGACAAAACCTTCTTAGAATTAAACAACAAAGCCATAGGACTTCGAGGTAGCTTGCCTAGTGCAACATAAATCCTCGACCTCTTCGTTAGGCATTTGCATTGCAAAATTAAGCCTTCTTCGGTCTTAAATTCAGGAGCAGTCGTCAGGTACGACAATAAACCCTCGCATCTTCACAGA
Source organism: Papilionanthe hookeriana x Papilionanthe teres (assembly GCA_022702705.1). NCBI lineage: Eukaryota > Viridiplantae > Streptophyta > Magnoliopsida > Asparagales > Orchidaceae > Papilionanthe > Papilionanthe hookeriana x Papilionanthe teres. The sequence goes on from CM040423.1 coordinate 100,007,276, forward strand.
GTTTATTTGTTTATGCGCAAATATAAGCCCTAATTAATTAAAATTGGCAAGATTGAAATACTAAATAAACATTAGGACTTTCCTAAATTCAAGCCCAGTGATAGGATAGTCGGGAAATTACCGAAGTTCACTTCGAATCGGTGATTTCTCCTACCTTTCTTCCTTTGGATTCACAAAACAAAATGTTCCAAATTTGATCCATTCCCTATTGAAATTCCAAAATTCAATCTTTGAAAACCTTAAACTTTGAAATTCTTGAAAGCGAGTTATTGATTATTATCGAGAGTTTTCTAAGTGATTCCGTCCGCAGATGTAATTAGCTATAAGGGGCTTGCCCTTATAGGGAATTTTAAAGAACCCGAGTAATATAAACCCTGTTTGATACTTTCATATTAAGCGAGAATTTGTCGGCTTATAAAATTGGTTCGCGGACGAACGGATGTCACAAAACTTACAGTTTTATTTGATCGAGCCCCACCATCGAGCGGTGTGTATCCTTTAGGGATAGATACACGGTTGTGGTGCGGTGCTCGTTTATATAACTATTTGGGATGTGAATCGGTTTAATCTCATATCTTAAAACTTTCAAATTTAAAAATTATTTTCAAAGCCAAATACTACTTTCTAAATTATATATATATTTAAATCAAATTTAAAATTTAAATTCGGCAACACGGTAGGCGACCCCCCTTTTAAAATACAATACACAAACCTAAAATAAGCCGCACACTAACCGAATTCGGGTATTGTTCTTCACGGACAAATTTAGCGTCTATTAGCTTTTAACCGGCTATGACTTGTTGTTCGATTTCCAAAACGCATTCTTAAGGACCTTGTCGGCGGAACGAAATAGGATCACTCTAACTTATGGAGCGCAACCTGCAGGGCTAATCCTGGCATTTCATCGTAGCTCCAAGCAAAGCAGTCTTTAAATTCCATTAATAACTTGATTATTTCTTGGTCTTCTTTATTGAGTAAGGAGCTAACAAAGGTAGGCCCACAAACAACCCATTTAGTACCTAAGTTAACTTCCGTTAACTCATCTATTGTAGATTTGATTTCTTGCGAATTACGGTGGAGCGTCTCCAATTTGTAAATCTTCGAGTTCGTACGCCAGTTTTCCATGCAGTTTTCATTGGACTTGCGAGTGACAACCAAGCAAAATTCAGTATCGTCGGCGACCTCTTGTGCCGAATCCGAGTCCATACTTTGAATTGGGAGGACGGCCGAGGTTATTCCATGGCTTTTCAAAATGTTGTGATTGGCACTTGTCATTGTCGGGGTAAAACCACGTTGAATTAAATTTTGAACACGGGGAGAGTGCCACTCGAAAGGTAATTCCATTAATTCGATGAAGTGACATCTTCGAATTGTACATTATTTTTCGGTTTTGGAGGAAGAAACGCAGGTAGAATTTGATCGGCTTTTTGCACCGTCCTACGTACCTCTTTGACCTCCATACCCTCGATCTTATTAGAATGGATCGGAGTTAGGGTCATAGTATGTACGTAGTGGTTAATCTTCTCGTACATTGATTTGTATTCTTCGTTCTTTTCATCTTCGAGGGAGATCTTGTATTGCGGCTTCTTTCGACTTATTATTCTTCCTTATTTGCTTGATTTCTTTTTCCTCTTCGAACTATCTTCCCAGTCAACATTGATAGGTGGTTTCTTAAATCGAATTGTCACACAGTGTCTCTACCACGGCCTCGTCCCCGGCCTGCGACCTCGGATGCGAGTTGTGGAGAAACCTTCACCATCTCGCGGAAGGAGTGGTGAGTGAGCTTGTTGGACTAGAACTTCGGGTTCTTCGTTGTCTCGAACTTTCTTTGCTTCATTTGTTATGGTATCTACGGAGAAGATTGTTTTCTTTGGCGGTGCATAATCGTGCATCTTCATGGACTCCAGTCTCATATAGAATGGTTGTAAATCGCCTTTGAATTGTTCCCTGCGTCGTAGTACTTGATGCTGGCAGTGTAGAGATGATGGTACCATCTTTGTTTCATGTATCCATGGTCGGCCTAGTAGAGCGTTGAACGACGTTTACGAATCGATTATATGAAATTTTGCGGTTGTCTTTTGCTAAATCACCGGTCTTTATCGGTAAGCGTTATTGACCCGAGGGCTCTTTCTCCTTTACGGTTGAATCCTCTTAATAACATTTTGTCGGCCTCGAGCTCACGAGCATCAATTTCCAAGTATGCTGGTGTTCGAAGACTCATTATATTGATTGATGCTCCTGGATCCACCAAAACTACGGAAGCGTAAACTTCCCGATTATGGCAGAAATGTACAACGGTCGGTTGTGATACGCATCCCAGTAGTAGGTCATTGTCCGTGAAGGTAACACCTCAGCATTCCTTTAACGAGCAGAAACCTCATCCAAGGAATCTCCCGGCCATTTGAGCTAAGCAAATTTCCGGATCGAAGTAAAACCTTGATCGGAGCTTCTCTCATCTCCTTTGATAAGATGAGAGCATCGTGAATGCTCGATTTGGCAGTAGTTTCTAAGATGGGCTAGCACGTTGTAGTCCCTTTGTTCTCTGCGTCTCGGCTTCTTCTCGAATGGGTATTTCTTATTTCTTTGGGGTTGGTTCTTCTTGAACGACCACACACTTTCCTTTGTCTTTTTGGACCCCGTTCTCGGAGGTAGAACTCTTCCACTTCTCGAGTTGACTTCTGTAATTTCTTCTGAATCTAGTGTTGAGTTTGCTGGTGTCTCCTCTGAATCGGAATGACGGGCTCTTCCGGATTATCTTGAAAATCTGAAGGCTCCCAGCTTCCACATCGTGGCGGGCTCCTCGAAACTCGAGGATAGATCCGTTGCTTGTTGAACTCTCACCAGCCTCCTTGATGGATGCCTTCTTCGTCGTTTTGATCGTCGAGATCTTGTATGATTTGAGAATTGTTGGTATCGAAATCGACGCCCGGATTGTCGCTAGTTACGTAATCGTTAGAAACGGTCGAAAACGTAGCCAACGCCCGTCACCCTTATCATTATATGATCCCACCGAAGTGAGCGGATAATCATACAAAATCGAGAGGTTCGAAGTTTCTCCCCGAGATCGGAAACAACTATCCTAGGATAAGCGGCCCCTAGTCTAGCCTTAGGAGTCTCGGTCCCCTCTTCTTCGTCGATTTTCTTCTTCTCTTCGATTTTCTCTGTCGAGGTGGTTCTTCTATCGCAAGTGATAGTACCGGCTTAACGGGTCTCGAACTCGAATTGAAGCTCGCACCGAAGCGGTTCGGATATTTCTAAAATCTTCTTCGAAGACCTCGTTCGGGCGGTAGTCCATCCATCGTCGGTTGCATAGGGATCATCGGAATGACGGGATCGGTTGAGATAACATTGACGGAACCTCCTTTACGGGGTTCCTTCATGTACTCCTTCGGGATTGTTATATTTCCTTTCCGAAGGTTGTCGTTGAGCCGACTTTTAAAGGTAATGCAATCTTCTATCTTGTGCCCAAGCATCCGATGGTAGGGGCAAAAGTTGGGATCACCGTTCTTGTTGACTTCCTCTGGTCTTTTAGGTTCTGGCAGCTGGAAATCTGGAGTTTTCATTAGGCTACAAAACATTTTCGGTACTGCTTCATTCTTGAACGGATATTCTCTGCTCAGGAGTTCCCTTAATGTACGTTGCGGACGAGACGGTTGTTGATCTTTGCGGAGACGACTGATAGTTGGACCGGGGTTGCTTTGGTAATTCTGTTGTGGTTCTTCGCGGCCGTTACGGTGGTATTTGCATCGGTTGCTTGCCTTTATCAAGCTGCTGCAATGATCCGGATTTCTTTTCGAAGGTCTTCACGAGCTTCTGCTTGTCACGTCTTGTCGGTAAAACTTAATTGCTTCGCCTCTTCTTGCAAGCTTCCGGCCTTGCTTAACAACTTCTCGAAAGTCTTAATAGTGAATCCTTTGAGGAGAAGTGCTATCGGGCCGTGAATGCTTTTAAGCAAGATGCTGATCGCATGTTGTTCTTGCGGTTGTGGTTCACACTTCATGCTTAAGTTTCTCCATCGAAGTATGTAATCCACCAAAGTTTCATTCGGCCTTTGTTTCTCTACCACTAAATCACCTATAGTGATGTGGTGCTGAGCTCCGACAAATCTCTTGATGAAGAGGCTCTCTGGCTGCGAGAATGTCTTCACCGAGCCATTGGGTAATTCGCATACCGGTCGAAGGCGATTCTCGACGGACTGCCGACGAGCTCATCGGAAGAGTAGCGCATCGCTCCCGCCGGCATTGCAACAACTGGCACGAAAGTGTGCAACATGCTTGTCGGGGGTTCCGGTTCGTCGAAGGTCTTGAACGAGAGGTGGTACGAAGCCTTTCGGGTATTGGACGGCGTCGAATTCTTACGGGTAAGGTCTACCCGTCCGAATGGATGTCCCGCTCTTCGATTGTGATAAGGCTTCTCGCATTTCTGTGTTCTACCAAGTTCTTGATATCCTTTTCGGGGATCATACTTTGTGTTGTATCCTTTTCGAGTTGGTCATCCCCATTGACGGATGTAATCTCCTTTCCTCCGTCTACGATGTGAATGACCTGCGGGGGTGTCTCTACATGTGGTTGTGCTTGACTGCGGAGAGTGGCCGGAGCTACGGCCATCTCTTCCATCCTTTTCGCCATTTGAGCGATCGTGTCATCCTTTTCCGAAGTCTGTCTTCTCATCGGTTCAGGCTCCTCTCTTCTGCTGGTTCGCGGGAGCACCTTGCGAAGGCGATGAAGCTCGTGTCTCGACCATGTTGATTTACGCATATTCGTCGTCCATGAACTCAGATGAATCGATCTCATCTCCGAACTTTTCTTCTCTTTCTTTTGCCAACCGTCGGATATCGGTTCTCGACTTTTCCATGGCATCTTCTAGCGGGGCTTTACGTGTGTCTTTGCGGTTGTCATGCGATAGGCTGCTCGGGTCCCTTTTCACGAGTCCCCTTTATCGCGGTAGCACTTTCTTCGATTCCGGCCTCTGGCGAGACTTTCTTTCTCGGGCTGTTGTTTCGATCTCAGTCGCCCAGTAGTGGGATGCCACACCATCCTTCTAGCGGCGAAGGTCTAGGACCGGATGGTGCAGTCGGCCAAATGCTTGGAAGGTGGTATCCTCCCTAATCTGTCAATCACGAGACTACGACGGGCGGACTAGCCTTCATTCTCTTGCTTGGCTTTTCTGTCATGATGGCGGGTTCTACTCGGGGTCCAAGACAGGATTTGACCGGCACCCGCCCTATCCTTCGTAGAATTTCCGATACGGGGTAGTTTTCCTTCCTTGCTAACTTTTCTACCAAAGTTTGCAGTCGAGCAAACGGCGTAGTTCTAGTTCTTTTCTTGCGGCTATCGTTGTAGTATGCGGGCGAGGTAATGTGGCGACAATCTTGCGAACATTCTCCTCATCTCTGCGGCGGAGAGGGGATGGAACACTGCTTCCTCCTAAAAGTGGTATGTAGTCGGGTAGCGGTGTATATTACGGTAGCGGTGTATATCTTGGCGGCTACGGAATTTCCTCGGGAAAGCGATTTCGGCGGCTGCGGCTTCTCCGGCGATCCTTCTACTTCGTTTCTTCTTTGGGTCTTTGTCGGTGACGGAATCTTTGAGCCGGACCCGATTTCGAAAACGGAAGGTCTTACGAGAAGATCCGTACCCTCCACGGTAACGGGTTTACCATAGTTACGGATTTCTTTCCCCTTTGATTTGGCGAAAGTCGGGGTAGGTGCGAAACAACTAGACCGAGTGGGGGTAGTAAGAACGAGTCCTCCTGCGGACGGCGAGTACTCCTCCTAGTCGGGATCCTTTGCGGGGGAGGAAACTCTTGGGTCGACCTAAGGTTGAACTCGAGCGGTGGCTCCTCGGCTTCGGATACCTTGTTCGTCGGTGCGAAGAGGGAGACGTTGGTGACCTTGACGTTCGTGTTTTCAAATCCATGTCCCGAATCGGATGATCCCATTGTCGGGCGGCTCATCCTTATAGACGGCGAAGTCCGAGTCCGTTGGTGAAGGAGAAAATCGGTTTCGGGGCTTCCATTTCACGGGGTAGATTACGGTTGTCGGTCCCAAGTTATGCTTCTTTTCTTTAGGACGAAAAGAAAGGAATTGAAAAAGAGTCCGAACTCATTCTTGTTCATGTATTTATAAGAAGGAATCATTTGTTAAAAGAATCACTTATTAGAGGGTTTGTTTATTTAGAACGGAATGTTCGAAAAGTGTAGAGAAGGTAAGGAATCGATTCGGAGTTGGAAAGGAAAAGAGAGTCTTAAGCAAGACTTCTCGACTCGAAGGATCATTCCTAAACTAACACTTATTGGGGGTCCGCCCCGCCTCGAAATGAGGTAAAAGGATCTCGGAACCTCTCGTTTAGGGGTGTCTAAACGGTGGCTCCTAAATCCGGGAGAATGTTGGCTATACTTGTTCAAGGTAGAAATGAACATAGTATTCCAACGGAAAGAAGGGTAGTTTGATCCACTAAGGACATGAATGCACTACCGATTTTTGAAAGCAGAATTATTTGATTATAATGGAGAGAGGAATTTTCCCCAGCGGAGTCGCCAGAAATCTGTCGGCATATTTTTAGGTTGTGTTTTATTTTGAAGAGGGGTCGCCTAACAGAAATCTGTCGGCGAATTTTTAATTTAATTAAAATAAATAATTTGAAAAGTAGTATTTGATTTTGAAAATAATTTCAAATTTGAAGGTTTTAAGATATGAGACTAAACCGATCTCACATCCCAAATAGTTTATATAAACGAGCACCGCACCACTAAGCCGTGTATCTATCCCTAAGGGTAGACACACTGCTTGACGGTGGGGCTCGATTAAATAAACTAGGAGATTTGTGACATCCGTTTGGTGCGCGAACCAATTTTATAAGCCAGACAAAATTCCACCTGCTAATATGAAAACATTAAACGGGGTTTATATTACCAGGTTCTTCAAAATTCCCTATAAGGGCAAGCCCCTATAGTTAATTACATCTTAAGTGACGGGAATCACCTAAGAAAACTCTCGATAATAATCGATAATTCTGCTCTCGAGGATTTGAAGTTTAAGTTTTCGAGGATTGAATTTTGGAATTTCGATAGGGAATGGATCGAGTTTGGAACATTTTGTTTTGTGAATCCGAAGGAAGAAAAGTAGGAGAAATCACGGATTCGAAGTGAACTTCGGTAATTTCCCGACTATCCTATTGTTTGGCTTGGATTTAGGAAAGTCCTAATATTTATTTAAATGTTTCGATCTTGTCGATTTTAATTAATTAGGACTTATATTTATATGATAGAATCATACAAATAGCCTTGAAGATGTGAGGGTTTATGTCGTATCAGACGACTACCTCGGAATCCTAAGTCCGGTTAGGGCTTAATTTGCAAGGCAAATGCCTAACAAAAGGTTGAGGATTTATGTTGCACTAGTGCAAACTACCTCGAAATCCTATGGCTTGGTTATTTAATTCTAGGAAAGTTTTGCTGAAGTAGGTTCGAGTTTTGCCGATGACGATGGCCGTCTTGCCCACCATGCTCCGAGCTCCTTGTTGTCGCAGAGGTTTAGTTTTAGAAATCATAAATCAGGAGATGAGAAAAGTGTTTTGGTTTAGAGAAGTCTTAATTTTCCAAGTGTTTTTTGTGTTTTGATTAAAATAACTCTTAAAGTTTATTATAACGACACCGGTTAAGATCCCACGGTTCCATCCTTCCGGCATCATTATTTTTATCGAATTCACTTAGTCCAGATGAATTTGCTAAACTCAACTGAATGAGTTCCACACTTTCATTTAGACCGTGGGAAATCCGTTAGCAACACGTAGGTTACATCATCCGAGGTATTCCCGATCATCCAACGGGACGTTTTAATTTAGTTGTAATTGTAGTTTTGTGTTCCGTTTGTGATTAAATTTTGAGTTGTTTTATATTTTGAAATGTTGTGGCGGTGAATTTTATCTTGCAATGACTTTTAATTTAGTTTTGGTTTCGGTTTTAGGAGCTATCCTAAAGGTGTGGGTTTTCATGCAACGATTGTCTTATCATGCAAGAAAAGTAAAGTGCATTTGTAATAAAGTAAATTGCAATAATGAAAATTGCAGAAAGTAAATTGCGATAAAATAAAAGCGTACTGGAGGGTCTTCCCGTCATCCCAAGCTACACTGAAAACACGATTAGAATATTTAAGCAAGTTCCTAGGTAAAGCTAAGGGAAGGGTTATGGTTTTCTACCAAATTCCTAATCCTATAGCTAGTCATCTCCTATGACGTCTAGGTTCTTTGTGTTTTTTTTAAGGACGATTTTCTTCATCAAAGAACAATTAAGTCCAAATGTTCTTATGAACATCCTATCATATCGAGGAAGTGCTTAAGAATAATCTTAAACATCTTTTCAATATTGCTAGAATTGTTTTAAGTCCAAATGAATTCGATTATATAAATGAATTAATCGTCCAGGGATTCAAGTTTTGTTAACTTGCTCAGTGAACTAGGACATTTGAATATCCTATGAGTGAAGTAACATTTCATTTAATGTTCTGTATAGGAGTTATAATAACCAAAGCTTTCGAGGGCAAATTGGTGTTCAAATGATTTGATTTAAGTTAATGGATTTAAATTTGGAATAGTGTTCGAGTTGCTTTGTATTTAATTTCTTTATGTTTTAGGTGATGTTATATTTAATTTAATTTAATTTAATTTAGTTGAGTTTTGATTTAATTTAATTCAATATAGTTTAATTTAATTTGATTTGAGGTTTAATTAATTTGATTTGATTTAATTTTAATTTAATTTGATTTAATTTAATTTAATTTAATTTAATTTAATTTAATTTGATTTAATTTAATTTAATTTAATTTTAATTTAATTTAATTTAATTAATTTAATTTAATTTAATTTATTTAATTTAATTTAATTTTAATTTAATTTAATTTAATTTAATTTAATTTAACTTAATTTGTTTAATTTAATTTAATTTAATTTTTTAATCTTAATTTAATTTAATTTAATTTAATTTAATTTAATTTAATTTGAATTAAAATTTTTTTTATTTTAATTAAAATTTTTAAAAGAGTTTAATAATTTAATTTTAGTTTAACGATTAAGTCTTTTAATATTTTAAATTTGAGTTATCATTTTAATTAAGAATTGAATACTAATGAGATAATTAATTTAGGGATTTTTAAATTAAAGAATAAATCTCTTCCTAATAATATCCCTATTTTAATAATTCCAATTTTATTATTCTTCCAAATTTAATCCATTATTTAATTAAAGTTTAATCATTTTAAAATTGCTTAATGGGTTTCTACCCTTTAATCATTTAAATTTCAATCATCCAAATCAGATTAGGATCAAATATTTTACTTGTTAATTTTTTATTAAACCTAAAGTTTTAATTAATGATTAAAATTTTAATTACCACTTTACCCTTTAAGCTTAATAATTTCATAACTCACTAAATTGAACTCAAATGAACTTGAAATTTTTTTGTAACTTCACTCATATGTCAATAAAGACATGAGAGGAGAAAATGTGATTTTTTTGTATTTAATTTATTTATATAATTATTTTTGGTAGAAAATAGAGATTTTCAAGGAAAATTTAATAACATGACCAAGGGAAAGTTTCTGTCCTTAAGAAAATTAGGGGACATTCCTAATGACTAGAGGATCACTTGGACCAATTTTGGTGATTTTTTGAATTATATTATTTTTATTATAATTAATTTAAGTTTTGGAGTTTTAATTAATTTAAAAATAAAATAAATGTTGAAAAATGAATTTTATATTTTTCAAAAATCTCTCTGATAACAAGGAATTCAGAGAATCAAATTTTACAATTTTCTGATTTTTATATGATTTATTATAATTATTTTAGTGAAAATGCTAGAAAATACATTTTTTATTTTAAAAATTACCTTTAAGCTTTAAAATTTAATATCTCACTAAATAGACCTAAGAAAAATGTGGGATTTGTTCCTATGTGACTAAAATTCAAAATGTAACATTTTGGTGAATTTTATTATTTTTGTGATTTTTATTATTTTTTAATTATTAAAAATATTAAAATATTATTAAAAATCAACTTTTTTAGAAAATTGAAATTTTAATTTTCTTAGGTTCCCCTGATATCAGAGAGGCTCTAAAACCAATTTGATGAATTTTTGAAAGGTATTTTAAAAGTTATGAATTTTTAAAATTTAAAATGGCTAAGTGGCTTAATCAACCCAATTAGTGGGGCTAACCAAGTCCAATTGACCTCAAACTTTTATGGTAGATTCCTCTGATCCTAGTGGTCAGTGGAGAATTGATTTCAAGTCAATTTGATGCATGGTCAACTCTAATTATTTAAAGACCTATTTTGGGTGTTTAAGCCAATTAGGGTTGTTTTAAATGAACTAAGTCAAAACCTATTTTTCCTAGGGTTCTCTGGTCATAAGAAACATCACCAAATTTTCCTAGAATTTATTTCACAACATGCTATTTATTGGAATTAAAATACTCAAAACAGCAACATGAATTTGAAAAATCAATAACTTTTTATAGGGATGGCCTACGACTTTGGAAAATTCGGGGAATGTTCCCAAATTCGGAGGCTTCAAAAGCCCTATGGTCTCATGCCATGGTGAATTGTATACATGCATGGAGAATTAAAAGTATGCGAGAGAGTAAATAAATTATAAAAAATAAAATACTTGATGAAATTAAATGATTTCTTTTCCACATTATTTTTCTCTCGTTCACTCGAGCAAGAGGGTATTTTTATTTTATTTTTCCGATTTTTCTACACGAGAGATATGAATTTTTGAAGTTTAGGGAATTAAATAAATAGAAAAATACCCTAATTTTCTATTTATCCACGCGGCGCCGCGTCGACCTCGGCAGCCTCCGAACGCACACGCGTCGCGCTCCCATTCGACGCCGCCACACCGAGTTAGCGGCCCGGGCTCCGCGGTTCTCGTACCGTCTCCTCGGTTCGACGCCATCCGAGCCGTTCGTCCGCGCGTGTATTGAATGGACGGCATCCGTTCATCGTCCCCGAGCGTCCTCGCCCGAGAGCCGTCCACACTAAATCCCTAAGATCTCACTCGATACTCGATGGATTTTCATGTTCTTATGCTCTATGGATTCGTCTTGAAGAGACGAACACATCTATACGGTTAACATGCATTGAAATTAAGGTATTTGAAATGGAGAATCTCCAGAAGCTCGGGATAAAGAATTAGCTCATACCTTTGCTCAGAGAAGTGTGGCTTCAATCTGAGAGTTGTTGCACCTTCGATTGGATCCCAGCAAGCTCCAGATGAAGTCTCTCGGTGCGGTGAATTGTCTGGATGTGATTTCAACCAAGCCCGATCACAAAGCTTGGAGGTCGGAGCAAGCTGGGTGGCTTCGGAGATGGGGCTTTTGTTGGTGGACACCTTCCCTTGGTCCGGTGAAGGTGTAGAACCAATCAATTTAGGAATTGGCTCACTTGTGGAGAAGTGTCTCGGTTTTGGGTGGAATTTCAGTTGGGAAATTGGATTTTATCAGTGGGGATTAGGGCAAATTGACACTGGGGATCAACTGCTCTAAGGGTGGAGAAGGGTCTGGAACAATTTTGGCAGAGTTTCGGCAAGGTTTGTGCTCAGCTCCCCTCATGGCCAAGAGGGGTGGAGTTTAAATAGGAGAGGGTGGAGGACCTCCCAGGGAGAGTTGGGGCATGGGATCAGCTGCTCTGTTCATGGGAAGAACAGCCATGGTGGTCATTGGGCATGGGGCAGCTCAGCAAGGTGGAATTCCAAAGTTGGCTCACATGTGAGCTCAAGGGTGTGGTGTTTTTCGGCGATCCAGGCGGCTGGCCAGCAGGCATGGGTCACCATCTTGACCAGAGAGGTCAGGGCTTGGCAATGGTGAAGTCAATTGAGCTTGGACATGTGTAAAGGCTTTGAATTAAAATGGAATGGGGAGGGGGTCATTTTGGCTTTAATTTGGTCAACCCATTGGTTTGGGTTGGGTGCACCTCCCCATGGCTCGATTTTGAGGCCGAGAGGATCGATTGGGTCGACCAAGGGAGAGTGGTGTGGTCTCCATCCATGATGAGGTGGCTAAGCATGGTTTAGTGTGTGACATGCTTAAGGTAAAAAAGGGGTTAAGGAGGATTAGGAAAGGGGCCCCTCCTTTTGCCATTAATGGCTTGATCACATGTCGAAGCCTTCCATGGCTTCATGTGGCTTGTCCATGGCTTGCATGGCTCACCTTTGGCTTGGGAAAAGGTTTGGTCAATTTCATGAAAATGGGTTTTAAGAATTTTTGGTAATTTGATGGAAATTTGTATGAAACTTGATTTGGAATAATTTGATGGTGAATTTAGGACTTAGGTAATGGATTTAATTAAGTGGATGACAAATGGAGATGTCATGTGGGCTTTTAGGGTAGATTTTGGGCCTTTGAATGTGGTGAAGTGGGCTTTTAGGAAAGTTTAAGGGAAATGGGCTTTTGATTTTAGGATGGGCATTTGGATAAAGATTTTGTGAAGAACGTTGTCAAATAAATGTCATAATTGGTTTAGGGATGTTTTATGAAGGGCTTGGAATCAATTTGGTGTGATTTGGAGTTGAATTGGTTTGAATTTGGATTTATTTGGTAAGTGGGCCTATGTAGGTCCAAGTGGGCCAAGTTGGGCTAATGTTGGGCTAGAGTTGAAATTGATGTAAAATCAATGTTGAGAAATGTTTATGGGAGTGTTTCAAAGAGGTTTTGGCTTTGGTTGGGCTTTGATTTTGGGGTTTGGGCTCATTTGGGTTAGGTTTGGGTTTAGGTCAAAAATGGGTCCTTTAGCCTTGGATTGAATTTGAGTGGGGTTTGGGTCAAAATTTTGGGCAAATCATGTTAGTGTTTTGCTTGTGGGAATGTTAAGGAAGATTTAGAAAAGATTTGGGGTTAATTGGAATTGAATTGTGTGAGTTTGGGTTAGGTTTGGGTCATGGGTCCAAATTGGGCTTTAAGGCCAAAAGTGAGATTGGATCCAAATGTCAATCAAATTGGGCTTGGATTTGGTCTAGATTGGTATTGGGGATGTTGAATTGAAGTTTAGAATTGAATTGGACCAGAATTTGGGTCAATTGGATAGGTTTGGTTTGACATTGGGTTCACTTAGGGTTAAAATGGGTCAAATTGGGGGTTTTGACAAAAGTAGGGTAAATTGACAAAATTGGCCTATGGTGTAGTTGGACAAAATGAAATTGGGAATATTTGGGATTTTTTGGAATTTTCTTTGAATTTTCTGAATTTTTAGATTTTTAGGCCAAGAGGGGTATTTTGGGTATTTGGAGGGTATTGGGAGGTTTTCTTGGAATTTTTGGTATTTTTGGGTATGGATGATCAGTTTAAGTGATGTGGAAATGTTTGGGATTGATTTTGGAGAATTTTGGGTAATTTGAAAATTTTTGAGAAATTTGGGTAATTTCGAGGGTTTTGGGTAAGTTAGCGGGTGTAGGGTCCCGGGGTCAAAAATTGAAAATTTGGAAAATTGAAGATTGGGTGGATGTAAGTGGAAAGAAGTCATTTTGGTTGAGCCATGAAGCCATATCAAGCCCATATGAGCCATGAAGGGACTCATTTGAGGCATTCACTATGTTGTTCCTAACCTCTAGCCGAGGGCTTAGGGGTTAAGGACCATCCATGTGGATCACTTACATGAGTCGGGAGGTCAAGTTAGGTATGGGTGTGGTTTTAGGAGGTATGTGGAAGTGTAGTGTGTAGGTGTAGTGTATAAGTGTAGTGTGTGTAAGTCGGCCCCTTCACCGGACCGAGGCCACCTGGGCGATCCTAAGGCCAAAGAGTCCTATAGGAACTCATCCTTTAAACTTCCACATTTGATTTCAACCCTCCAGGTGGTTAGGGGTCTACGGTCGAGTTTGTGGAGTTTGAAGGGAGTTAAGAAGTGGTTTGAATTTCTAAATGGTGGGTCCCAATTCTAGTCCTCTAAGATAGTCAAAGGAAAAGCCTAAGGCTAGATCCTAAGTACTAAAGAGAAGAAGAGAAGACCTCATCAAAAATGAGGTCAACAGGGGCAGGAAGAAAAATCTTAACTACTTTATGTTCTCAAATAATATATTTTCAAAAATTATTACTATGATTTTTGTGATAAAATTTATTTAAGATAACTATATTTAGATTTTATCTAAATATTGTAAAAGATTCAAAGAAATATTTTTGATAATGAAAATTAATTTTATAGATTAAGATATTTAGTATAAGGGGATAAGACTATAGTTAAATATTTAAAGTAAGGAAAACTATATTTTGAAATATTAAGAATCTTAGGAATTTTGTTGAGAAAGAAATGATTGGGATTCAATAATGTAAAAACTATGAAGTACATATAAGGTAAAGAATGTTTGAAAATTTCAAATTTAGGAAAAGAAGAGTGAAGTTTAAAATTATTAACAGGCTATCCAGATATAGTAATCCTCACTTGAAAAAGAAAAAGAAAGAAAAAGAAAAAGGATTGAAAAACAATCCCTAAAAAGAAAAGAAAAAGAAAAGAAAATAAATAAAGAGAAACTTGAGGATATGCCTTATCAAAAATTAGCTTCACTTGGATTAACCTAAGAGAAAAACTAAAAGCATTTCTGAACTTATATTTATAACTAGTTTCTTACTTATAGTTTCTTCATGAATTTCCTATCTTCTGAATACTCTAAGTGAATTAATATTACAACATATAGTCATTCTTGAAATGAATAGAAAACTAGAACTCTTAAACTTGATGACTATATAGCCTTATAACAGCAAAATTAATTTAATTATTTGAAAATCTTTTCAAATAATTTTTACTACAATATTTATTTAAATTAAAATGATAGTACTTTTGAATTAAAACTTTACCAGAATGAATCATAACTTTTATGTAGTATTAATGATTACTTGAGGACAAGCAATAGTTAAGTTTGGGGGATTTTGACCCAAGGAAAAAAAGTTAAGATTTTCATGCCTACTTTATACTAATTTTGATGATATTGCACTTTAAAAAAGGGTATTTTTGGTGTTTTTCTGCAGGTATGAAGATTTAAGGACAAAGGAGTGAAAATATGCAAAAAGGAGCGAATTTGGAGCAAAAAGGACCAAATTATTCAAAATTGACCTAGGGCGCCGACGGCGAGGTCGATGGTGCCGACGGCGTGATTTTCCCGAGAGTTCAGAATTAATTCCATGGAAGGCCACCGACAACAAAGATCGAGGCCGCCGACGGCGGGGCCTGTTTAAAAGTACTGTTTCTAGAAGGCCGCCGACGGTGAGCTCGAGGCCACCGACGGTGGGATCGACGGTTCGTTCTAGAAATACGTCGAATGTGGACGATTTTCGAAGGGGTGCCTGCAAAACCCTTAGAGACTCTTCTACAACTTTAAAAAGAACTAAATTAGGCTGAAAAAAGTGTCTCCTACGTGATTACTAGTGAGTCCAAAGTGTTCTAAAAAGTCTATTAGTGAGTAATTAGTGTTTTTATTTAGTGAGTAGTGAGTTCAAATAGAGATTTTGTGAGGAATTCTTCGAGGGATTGTAAGATTAGAAGGGAAGTGAGAGATCTCTTTTGCATTGTCTTTTCGAAGGAGAATTCCGTGTGCTGTAAGAAAGGAAGAAATCCAGAGGAACTTTAAGGAGTTTGCTTGGGGAGGAATTTGAGATAAGTAGTGTTTATTTACTATAGTTTGTAGAACTTTACTTTATCATATGAAATCCAAGTTTTATTGCATCCTTTCCATGAATTCTGAGTAGTTGTTCTATCTTTCTCCTTATTTTGATGTTTTTGTGAAATGATTAAATGAATTAGTATATTAAAAAAAATATAAAGAAGTTTTGATGATACTATACCTAAACTCACTTTACTATATGAATTGGCCATTTGTATTGTTAAAATTTGTGAATAAATTTTAAGACCTGACCGTGGGCTAAGAATTCTTAACTAGTATGTATCACATTTCTCCTTGAAAGGTAGACGGGTAAATCCTTGAAAGTAGAAGTGCAAATAAATTGGGAAATAACATTAATCAGACGTAGAATTGGAGATTTTAGAGTGACAGGCTAAAATTCTCAATTCAGTCCTATCGTTTGGGTGCTGAGGTGTAGATTGTTAGCCCTCAGGCGAGGGGAACGTGGGAGCTCCGAAGTGAGAGTCGGTATCATCCCAGCCTAGCCGCAGATTCATTAACCAAGCATAGGATTAGTCAATGTTCTTTATGCCTGGACCAAAGGATAAAGAATATGTATGCTCCTATTTAGCACAACACATATAAAACTAATTCTAATTATCATTTCACTTAAATATTTTAACAAAGGAGAAAGATTCTTGCTAATATATCTATTTAAACTTAACTTTTGTAGTATTAGTAATCTGTTAGTAGAACTAGTTTAGATATAAGAACTTTATTATCAATTGCATATTAGTGACAGATGAGCAAATTTGATTTACTTGTAATTTTAACTTGGTTTATATAATCCTAGTTCGTAGGCTTTAATATTTTTCCCTGTGGGATCGATAACTAGGACTCCACTAGAGCCCTGTATTAGTTGAGCGATACGTTTACTTGCGTTTAAATGTAACTCAGCGATAAAAAGTTTATATTATTTAATTGTTACTAAAATTAAAATTATGCTCTTAATCAAGATTTTAGCACTGTTGTTGAGGATTTATATCTTCTAATAGTGGTGTCAAATTCTTACATTTATAAGTATATTTTAAACCGGTGGGGTTCAAGTTTTTGGCACTGTTGCTAAAAATTTATATCCTATAATAGTGGTGTCGAATTCTTATATATATAAGTATATTTAAAATCGCGGATCAACTTTCTGATTAAGCCCCGAGATATCGAACCCACATGAAAAAATGTTAAATATCTTTAAGAAAGAAAATAGAAAAATAACTTTTTACTTTTTTTTAGAAAGTTCTTACTCAAACTAAGGATAATATTTTAGGAAAGTAATTTCAATTCTTTTTTATGATTTTTGTAATTTTTGAAATGAATGTAAACAACTAAATTTAATTACATTTTTGTAAGAGGAAAGCAAATGTGAATGAAATATCTTTCTCCTTAGTATGAATCAGTAACAAGCCATAGTCTGTTGTGGAAGTATCTAAAATGTGTTGTGCTAAATAGAAGCAATTATATTCTTTACCATTACTAGAGATGTTATAAAGAATATATGTTAATCTAATGCTTTAATAATCTTGAAGACAGGCTAGGCAGGAAAGATACTAGCTCTCACTCTAGAGTTTTCTTTTCTCCCTCCACCTAGGGGCTAATGATCCCTGATAATTGTGTTTATGTTTTATATATGAATTGATACTTCTATTTAATGATATTATAAAATGGGATACTATGCAAGTGTATGTATCATTATTAAGTAATATAAGACTTTCTGATTAAGCCCCGAGATATCAAACCCACAGGGAAAGTGTTAAATAAAGAAAACAAAAAATTTACTTTTTACTTTTTAAGAAAAATCTTACCCAAACAAAAGATAATATTCTAGGAAATAAATATTGATTCTTTTTATTAATTTTTATAATTTGAATTGAAAGTAAACAACTGCTTTAACTAAATTTTTATAAGATGTAAGCAAATATAAATAAAATATCTTTTTCCTTCTTATGAATCAGTAACAAGTCATAGAATTTTTGTTGTGGAAGTATATAAAATGTGTTGTGTTAAATAGGAGCAATTATGTTCTTTACCCTAACCAGAGATGCTATAAACAAAATATGTTAATCTATTGTTTTATAAATCTTGAAGATATGTTAGGTAGAAAAGATTCTAACTCTCACTCTAGAGTTTCCTCTTCTCCATCCACTTGGGGGCTAATATCTCATATCAAAACATAAAATAATAAATTGAATTGGGGGCTTTAGCCTGTCACTCTAAAGTCCTCTAATTCTACACCTATCAAAGTATATCTACCTATTTATTTGCACTAAACCATATGGATTACATTCTCACCCATATAATCTCATGTGATTCTTTTCAATTGTTGACTGAGACAATACCATACCGGCGCTTACACGTTCTCACATCATATTTTAACATCTTAATTAGCTAAATCGAGAAGTAAATGAAGTGCAAGGTTTTGAACCAACACAACTTCTTATAACATTGAAATCATATACTTCACACAATATACTTCCATAACTTAATTACTTCATTATATTAAGGAAAAATATAAAAAAAACTACTCAGAATTCATGGAGAAAATATAATTATAACTTGGTTTAAAAGTAGAAATCATAGTGAAAGCACAAGAAGTTTTGATTAAAAACAAATGTAATAACAAAGATAAAGTCTTATCTATAAATCCTCTCCACCAAACACTTGAAGTTTCTTTGAAAACTTTACTTTTCCTTACAATACTCATTAGAGGTTGGCACCCAACTCTGAGGACTTTAATTCTCTAATCTAATCCTAATACAAACTATATTTAAGTAGAAATTGTGAAGTGGAGTAGTATGTTAATGAAAGAATTTTCCTACACTAACTACACACTCTACAACAACCACATTATTAAAACTTACTACACAATAAGAACTCTCACTAATTACTCTTCCTAACTGCTCTCTTATCTCTCCTTAAAGTCTTCATTTTATAATTTTCCAATAGGTGCCTTCATATCTCTTCAAATTGTGTCTAAATTCATTCAATTCTCCATGAGATGCATCCATTCAAGAGTAATTTGAATTAATTTTGGTGTCAATAGAAAGTTACCCACGTTTGTACCAAGTGATGCCTCACACACCTCTTCAAAATAACATTAAAAACTAAATAACTCCTCTTTAGTAACTGCCGTGTGTAAGCGCGAGGTTCCGGCGCTTAGCCGCGGGTCTTCTGGCTTGTAAGCTCCAGAACTGGCACATAGTAGAGGGAGTCTGGGGCGTAAGCGCCATCTTGGTACTTAGCCGCCACAAATCAACTTTTCACCTTACTTCATTTTTGCTCCAATTTTGATACTTTTTCACTCCTTCCATAATAGTTACCCATTTAATCATACCCGTAAGAAAAATACACAAAATACTTTCCATTAAAGTGTAATATCATCAAAAATAGGTATAAAAATGTGTATAAAAATACTATATATTTTAGATGTATCAAAATCCATAAAACTTGAAATATTACTTGTCCTTAAGTGACACTTTAATCATATAAAAATCATACAAATAAATTATGTGGATGAGTTTCTTTAGAAGTTTCTAAAATTTTATTTTAGAAATGTTGTAGTTCAATCTAGAAAATATTTTATTAAATGAGACCAATTTAAAGTTTAGAAATATCTTAGGTAAATGTTTATGAAAAATTGAGTTCCTATCTTATTCAGAAACACTTGTAGATTTTTCAAAATATAGAGCTTAGGTATTTTATTTTCTTTACTTTAAAATCTATACAGAAAAATAATTATACTAACTATATTATATTTTTAAGCTTGAAGATTTTCTCAAATCTTATACTCTAAAAAGATCATGTGTGGAATTAATTTTTTATTAGAACCTTAAATCCTCAAGCTTCTCATTCCTTTTCACATACTATTTTTCACTTTTTTCTTTTCTTTTTCTTTTCACCTTTTTTTTATTTTTTAAATTTTTATAAGACAATGATTACTATATCTGGATATGCTTTTAAGAATTTTGAATTCCACCCTTCCTTTCCTAAATCATAAGGTAAATATATATCTTTTACTTAAAAATATAATAAAAACTTTGAAAATTATTTTCAATAAAAGAAGTTCAAGTATTAAAAAGGAAAGTCTAATCCTTATATTTTTTCAAAAATATAACTTTTCCTTCTAAAGATAGTTACAAAATATTCATCATTTCTTCATTAAGAAATTTTTAACTTAAAATTTTTCATCCTTACTATAGATTTTAACTTCTATATTCAAAATTTTACTTCCCTAATATAACTTCATTCACATAATTATTTTAGAATCCAAATCCATATTTTTTTAACACATTTTAGAACAAATAAAATTTTAAGTTTCTTTTAAAATTTGTTTTTCCTCCTCCTCAAACTTTAAAGTTTTTATTATGATAAAAAATTTATGCATAGTAAGAAAATACATGGGTAGGAACTGAAAACTATAAGTATCATGTTTGCAAGAATTTTTATATGCTAAATATGCAGGTATTATAATTAAAAATATGAATGAAAATAACTAGATCAAATTTTTAACTTTTTATTTTTTAGAAATTCAAAATACTTCTTAAGCAGTGGAGGAAATAAAAGCAAATTCACACATACTTAAACAAAAATCCATAACTAAAATTTATGTTAGTAAATTGAAAACTTAAGCATGAAATTTAAATAGTGGATTTTAATAGTGTTAAAAACCTTCCTAAACAGTTTTTGGAATAAGTTCTAAACTGATTAATAAAATACACTGCAAATTCACTAACACAATTACTACCACAGAAATTCAAAAGATTCACATTACATAACACAAACAAATAACATAAAAACAAACTAAAGTAGCTTACTAACGATTACATCAATAAAGTCCACATAACAACCATACTAAAAAGTTAACAACATCACACAAATCAACATAACATAAAATATAACAATCCACAACACACACAATTTATAAATTCTAATCTTCATCTTCTTCCTCATCATCATCCCCTTCATTCTAGGTATAAGTAGGCTCATATGGGGTAAAGTGTGGAGGAGTGGGTAACACAACACTATAGTCACTTCTGATCAATCTATCCATGTAACTGTGGTAATTCATCTCATACTCACTATGTTTCTTAAGATAATCCCCAATATGATCTACTTTAACTTCTATATAATGAACTCAATTCACAATATAATAGATATTGTGTTTCATTTTATTAAAAGTTCAGTTTTCAAATCAGAAAACTGGCCTGATGAAGCGTGAGATATGGAAGCACGAGATGTAGAAGCAACAGAAGTAGATGCACTGGATGCCCTAGAGAGTCCTCCTCTCCAGCTAAAAAGTAACTCACACAGTGATTGTATAAGGGAAGCAAATCCTATACCTGCAATGGTGGCAACTCTGGCAGACATCCAAATACAATCATAAATAATCTTCCCAATATTGATCGCATTCCCCTACTGTATACAATAATTTAAAATTGCTCTTTCTCTCATCACCTTGCTCAGATGTGGTAGGAAGCAACTTGGATGATATAAAATAATGTCAGGCCTTAGATGTGTCATTCGGAAGTCAACTCTTTTCTCAGTAGTGATTTTCCATAATCCCCTTCTATCAGTCAATGCATTAATAATTTCATACAATTCTTCCTCTGAAAGATTATAATTTGAATAGAAATAAAATGTATTCGGCAGCAGCAGATGAAATTCATTTATTACATCGGGAGTAAAATGCACCAACTGTCCTCGTACCAAAACAAAGTTTTCTTCTGACTTCGAGTGATTTGCATAGTACTCTTGTACAACAAAAGTTACTTCTACAACCGTGAAATAGCATAATCTATCCCAAAGGTGTCTAACAATCATATCTTCTATCAATCTGCTGGGCTTATCAAATCCTCGCTCTTGGATCAGTTTACGTGACTATAAATCTTGAACGCAATGACCTTGAGCTTTAGAACTAACGAATTTGTCAGAATTGAAAGTGGCTCTCACTTTGCTCCTCTTTGGTGCTAATTCTAAAATTTGCATAAAAATTACCATAAATTCCACATTTAACTTAAAAATCTCTAAACTCAACTCCTAAAGGATTAAACCACTAAATCCAAGTAATTTCTGAAGTCTTTTCTTAATTTTTCACCATGAATAGTGATTTTCGGATTTCTCCAAAATGCACTCAAACTATATGGTGAAAATAAAAAAAAACATTTACATAGGAGTAGTGCTCTTACCTCAAGAAGATCAAATCTAGCAATTTCCACTTGAAATGGCTCAAGAATCTCAAATGTAGGTGATGCCCTAACTTCCCAAGTTGCGTACACTGAAGGAAGAAGATGATGGAGGTGAAAATTTTGTGGTTTTTCAAGTTTTTAAAACCTAAAAACAAATTTTCATGAATCAGCGCCTAAGCGCGAAAGTATGGTGTCTAGCGCGTAAGTGAGGGGTCTCAGCGCTTAGTCGCGACTTCACTATTTTTTATTCTTTTATTAAATACTTATTTTTGCTAACTTACTCAACCTATAAATCATTTTAATAAGTATATCATCTCCTTATAATCTTCTTATCTCTAGAATTATGCTTTTATAAATTAAAAATGGATTCAATACGAGTTTCACATAAACAAATACAAATTACAATACAAACTACAAGTATTTAATCCAAAATCCTTGGATAAGATCTCATATTTTGTTCTCACATTTAAACACTTAAATATAACACTAAATAAGTATTTATAATACAAACATATTAAGAACACACTACAAAATATAAAACATTAAACACTAACTCATAACACAACAAACTAACACTTAACACAATAGAAGAACTTAACACAACATAAGAACAATCCCATTCTCCATTAGGTAGAATATATCTTTCATTAGTTCCATCTGAACCATTTGGTATATAGATTTGATAAAACGAGAGATATTTGAAAACTCTTACTGAATCTTCTTCTATCCACTTGTTCATCAATAACATCGCTTTATCCACTTCTTCAACATGACTAGTATGACAAAATTGCATCAATATGTGATAAATGTGCGTTAGTCTCATTTACCTTTGCTTCGATTTATGCAACATCGGCCTCGATGTTCGCAATCTTCTCTGATATACCTTGAATACAAACTGCTAGAAATCCATTATATAACTCTTGTGCACTCTCGCAAATAGACTTTTTCTTGTTTGCATCCTCTTTCTTCTTAACTTCACTCTCCCAAGAAAACATTTTTCTAACTTAAACCCTTCTTTAAGTTTTTTATGATGGAAATTTGGAATAGGATGAATATCCTTCAATCCGGCTCCCATTTATAGTCTTTAGATGCTTTAGAACAGTCCTCCCACATTCTATATCCATGAAATCACGTCCCATTCAACCTCCCCATGATAATGGATTATAGAACCTCATTTTTCAAGTTTTTCATAACTCTGACACCTAAGCGCCAACTTCGGCACTTAGCCACCAATGCTTATTTTAGTACATGCATGCTAAATGTTTGAATACTCATTTTAACTCATCCAATTTATCAATTAAGGACTCATTAATCTCCACTAACATAATATAATCAAAATACTACCATATAATTCTTACATAACACCAAATAAAACACACAAAATAAGCTTAAAGGAAAACACACTGATAACTATGGTTTGCCTCCTTCAAAGAGCATGGTTTAACGTCGTTCGCCCGACATACACAACACTTATTCTGGGTGACCCAACATCATATTCTCATCAAGTTAAAGTTGATCTACTGAGAAATAAGGTTTTAGTCTATGACCATTTACTTTGAATATTTTCTCAGTTTTAGGTTCTTTAATATCTACAGCTCTATAGGGATAAACTTTTATTATAATAAATTGGCCCATCCACCTGGACTTAAGTTTTCCAACAAATAATATTTATATGACATTCTATAGTAAAACTTGCTATCTTGACTCAATATTTTTATTCAGAATCCTACGTTCCACATCTTCATCTTTTCTTTATATATCTTAACACTTTCATATGATTCATTCCTTATCTTCAAGCTCATTTAATTGCAATAACCTTTTCTCACTAGCATCCTTTAAATTATAATCAAACTCTTTAATAGTCCAATATGCTTTACGCTCAAGTTCAACTGGTAAATGGCATGCTTTCCCAAAAATTATCCTATATGGGGACATTCCTATAGAAGTCCTATAAGCCCAAACAGTAAAATCTAGTTTGATTGACTAATCCTTTTTTTTTTGGATTAATAGATTTTTCTAAAATTCTTTTAATCTAACAATTGGATAATTCAACCAAACCACTAGTCTGAGGATGATAAACAGTAGTAATTTTATGGTTGGTATGATATTTCTTTAATAGTTTCTTTATAATTGCATTTTTAAAATGACTTCCCCATCAGTTATGATTACTCTTGGCATTCTAATTCTATAAAATATTTTCTTTCTTAAAAAATTTGTAACAAATCGAACATCACATTGAGTTAAACCAACAGCTTCGATCCATTTAGATACATAGTCTACTGCTAACAATATGTATAAATTTCTGAAAGATGGTATAAATGGTCCAATGAAATCTAATCCCCTAACGTCAAATATTTCAACTTTCAACATATAATTAAAGGGCATTTCATTTCTTCTAGAAATATTGCATACACGCTGACATTAAAAACAATTTTTAATATCAGCATTAACATCCTTAAAAATTGTCGCCCAATAAAATCTAGATTGTAGAATTTTATATATAGTTTTATCAACTCCAAAATATCCTCCAAAATCAAAATCATGACATTTTTGAATAATTTCATATGTTTCTTCTAATGGTACATATCTTCAAATAATTAAATCATTTCCTTGTTTATATAAAAACAGGTCGTCCCAAAAATAAATCTTAGCTTCACATAAAAATTTCTTCCTCTTTTGGTATGTCTAACCATACGGTATATTTCACTAACAATAAAGTTTACAAAGTCAACATACTATGGAACACACCACTCATTATTAGTGAACCATTATTCATCAAAAAATGCTAATTAATTTCTTCATTAGAAAAGACAGATTTTTCATTTTCAAGCCTAGACAGATGATTGTTGGCTTTCAGAGCCGTCAAAGATTTTCTTAGTGTCGATGTTAATATCGTTGTTTTGGAGTCGCCACTCTATTTATCTATAAGATTGCCCTCTCCTCCCAACTATCATATTTAACACCAGCTTGCTCACATAATAAAAAGATTAAGGAAGGGAATCCCAAACCTGCAGTAGTAGTGCCTCTGGCAGTACTAGTAATAATCTGATATATTAGATATCCTAGTTTGATCAGCTTATATTACTGAATGCAGTAGTTCAGTGTAGCCCTCTCTCTGGTCACTTCTCTAAGATGATTACTGGGGAGTAAATGAGCAGAAATAAAATAATGTCATGCCTTCGCTGTGGCATCCATCTTTGATGTAGAAAAATTTACTCTTCTACCACAGGTGTGTCGACCGTTAAACTTAGTGGAGGGTTTTGGTGATTTTAAAATATAGTTTAAAAATAGTTTAATTTAATATATATATATATATATATATATATATATAGTTAGAAAATATTATTTTTAATTTTGAAAAATATGAAATCAAACTGATTCCATATAATCAATAGTTTAAATAATCAAGAACTTCAGTACAATACACGTATCTATCCCGAAGGATGGATATATTGCTTGATGATGAGGCTTGATCAAATAAACTAAAAAATTCATGACATTCGTTTGATCTGTTAACCTTTTGTGTTGACCGACAATTTCCCCTATCTAATATGAAAGCATTAGATAGGGTTTATATCAATCTAGTGTCTTTAAGTTTCCTATAAGGCCACGCCCTTATAGTTAATTACATCTTAGATGACTAAAGTCAACTAAGAGAACTCTTGACAAAGATAAGGAAATATTGTATCAATCAATTCAAAATGCTAAGTTTCTTTAAGAAAATATGGTAATAGAAAATTTGATAAGTGAATGGCTCAAATTTCAGAACATGTATTGTAAGGGTCCAAGGGAGAAGAAAGCTTGGGGAAAGGCAAGGATCTGAGAAAATCTCAGTGCTTCCCAAACTATCATATTGTTTGGCTCTAATTTGAGACATTTATTTGATGTTTCATCCTATCGATTCTATTATTTGAAACTTATATTCACCTGATATCAATCATATGAATAGCCTAGAAGATAGGAGGCTTTATGTCATACCTGATAACAACCTCGGAACACAAGACGAGTTAGGGCTTATATTACATGAAGTACAAAAGCCTAAAGGGATAAAGTAAGGGTTTATGCTGCACTAGACAAACTACCTCGAAGTCTTATAACTTATTGTTTTAATTTCTAAGGAGTTTTGCTATTGAAGTTGGTCGTGCTGCCCACTGCGCATTTTCCAAGCTCCTCGTCGTAGCAGGTTTAGTTTAAAGAAGTGTCAATGAAGTTTATTTTTAATTGAGGTGACTTAATATCTTCTTTAGGGGACAATGTTTAAGTTGATTAGCCGGAATCAGTTACGATCCTACGGTTCAATCATTCCGACACCACCATTTTCTTCAGATTCACTTAGTCCAAATGAATTCACTAAACTCAACTTAATGAGTTCCATACTTTCATTCAGATCATGGGAAATCTCATTAAAAACCATAGGTTGTATCCTCCAAGGGATTCCCGATCATCTAACAGAGACGTTTTAATTTAGTTGCAGTTATAATTTTTGTTTTGTTTGTGATTAAATTTTGAGTTGTTTTATATTTTGACTATTGTGGCGGTCAATTTTATCTTGTTTAGGTTTCGATTTTGTGGCTATTCTTAAAGTTTTGGTTTTCATGCAGGGTGACATTGTTGTTTAACATGCAAGCTCATAAGCAAGAAAAAGTAAAGAAAGTGTAGGAAAAGAAAGTGTTGTAAACTACAAAAGTGTACCTGGTGAGTTTTCTCGTTCCTCTACCTAAAATTTTAGTATCTTTTGCAATAAACATTCATAATTTACAGGAAAGTAAAAGCCTATAGATAGGTTTGTCACAGGCCTACTAAACTCTATGTCATAATTTGATGGGTCCTATTCATCCATTTAAGAAATCTCTTCATTAAATAAATATGATATGTCTAGGTTTCCTATAAGGTGTCCAAAAGATTTATGAGACGGGCTAAGGAGATACCTAGACATTTCACAATCCTTTTAAGCTTCCTTGAGTTCATTTTGGACTTATCATAATTATTAAATGATTCATCTGTTCCATACCCTTATGGTTAGTGCACTAATGTTTTAACTATCCCAATAAGTGGAGTAAAACATCACTTGATATTCAACTTAGTAATTATGTAAGTGTGGGCCTTTAGAAGAAAACTTAATTTATGAAAGAATTTAATCAATTTTGAAGGGCTTGTAGTCTTTCAAATGTGGTTTAAGATCAATTGTGTTTCTTTTCTAATATTCATTAGTCAAACTTGATTAAGCCTAATCTCATTACCAAGCCCTTTTAAGATTTTAGTGGGTACAGTTTGTGATCAAAGAAAAATTAAGTTATATAATTATGATTGCTATCAAATTAATGAATTATCATTTAAAAATCAAGTAGGGATATTTAATTAGTAAATTATCAACTTCCCAAACCAGCCCCTATTCTTAAGGATCATTTAATTTAATTTTCTTCCAAGTTTTAATGATTAATTAGATCATAAACTTTATCTTTTGATGTGACAAAAATGAGATGTGTTTCTACCATTTATCCCTTTATATTTCAATCATTCAAAAATAATAATTCAGGTCATTCATTACCCATTTCCCACTTTAATTAAGCCTAAATATTGATTGAGGCTAAATTCTTCAAAATTACACTTTTGCCCCTAAAAACCTTATCACTTCATAATTCCTTAAAATTTAACTCAAATGATTTTGAAATTTTTATGTGACTCCACTCATTGGTCAATTAGAACATCAGAGGAGAAAATGTGATTTTTCAAAATTTAATTTAATTTATATATTTATTTTAATTCAAAAATAAGGATTTTCAATGAAAATCAATAGCTTGACTAAAAAAAAATCTTTGGCTTTGAAATTTTTATTGGAGCTAAACCTAGACAAGAAAACCATTAGAACCAAATTTCATGATTTTTTGAGCTTTAATTTAATTATTAGAATTATTTTAAGTTATGAAATATTGATTAATTATAAAATATTTTAAAGATTGAAAATTAAGTTTTATATTTTTCTTGAATATCTCTAAGGTCAGGGAATCCAGAGAAACAAGTTTAATATTTTTTTATTTTTATTTTAATTTTTAGAATTATTTTGGTGGGAAGTTAAGGAAATTCATTTTTTTAAACTTTAAAAATTAATTTAAGCCTTTAAAAATTAATATCTTGACTTAGAGGCTTGGGAAAATTATTTGGATGGTTCTTAAATGATTAGGAGATCAAATGTGACCATTTAGTGAATTTTAATATTGTAGTTATTTTTATCATTTTTAATTATTTTAAAATTCACTTTTAGGCTTAGAAATGAAATGCTTATTTTAATTGCCATTTTATTTTCATAAAATTCCACTGGTCAAGAGGAACTCCCAAAAACATTTTTTATAAATTTTTTGGCTTGTATTTTATTTACTAAAAATCATTTTAGTGGTAAAAATGCCTTTTAACTTAGAAAATTCAATTAGGTGGTTAAATGAATTCCAAATGACTTCAAAATTTTTAGGAGAGTCCTTTACCATAGTGGAGAATGATTTTTGAGCCTTTTACTATTTAGTTTGCTCAAATTAGTTCCACTTTAATTTTAGGTTAAATGATAATCAGGTGAATTATTAAAGATTTAACTTAATACAAATTTTTCCTAGGGTGCTCTTGTCACAAGTAACCTACCAAAATTTATCTTTCATTTTTCTGAACAATATTTTAATTATTATAATTATTTTACCAAAACAGATAGAATATTTAAAAAATAGGGATATCCTCATAGAGATCTCCCCTGGTTTTGGAAAAATCAAGGAGGATCCCCCTTGACAGAGAGATCAAAGTCCATAAGTTTCATGCTATGGTGAAATGTCTAAGCCAATGGAGAATTAAAATACTCCAGATTATATTTAATTAATTAAAAATAAAACAATGAATCAAATAAACTTCAAACCATTTTCACATTGTTCTCCTTTGTTCACTGAGCACTAGGGTACTTTTTTATTTTTATGATTTTCTACACCAAGTTATGAATTTTTAAAGTTTAGAGAATTAAATAAATAAAAAATCCCCTAATTTCCTACTTAAGTGACGCGACACTGACTACATCTTCGGTAGCTTTGAAAGCACATGCGGCGCTTCGTGGTTCGACACTGCCATCTAACTCAGGTCTGCACTTTATGCATCAAGAGTTCGTCCGGCTCCATCCTGGCCGTCCAAGAAAAATACGCGCAATCCAACAATTGTGGGTCATCATCCTCAACTGACCTAACCCATAAACCATTTACATTAAAACCTTAAGATCTTGAGCTAGACTTAACCAAATCACTTGGGATTTATTTCTAAAGCTTCATTTGACCTAGAAAAACTTATCTATATGGCTAACCTAGCCTGAAATTGACCCAATGTTTATGGAGAATCAAAATAAGCTCGGGAGGAAGGTGAGGTTCAATACCATTGTCTGAGAGGGGATGCCTCAACCAGATGGTTGTGACAGCTTTGATTGGTCCCAACAAACCTCTAGATGAAGCCTTTCGCTGTGGTGCAATGTCTAGACCTGAATTCGACCAAGGACGATTTAAGATGTTGATCAAAGTATGGTACAGAGGCTCTCTGTGATGGGGCTTTGATGGAGGATCTTCTTCTTTCAGTGCTGTGAAGTGTGGGTGCAATTAATTTAAATTTGGTTCATTGTGGAGCTGTGGTGAATTGTGTCCTAGTTTCAGATGAAATTTCAGTGGGGAAATTGGCACTAGATAGTGGCGTTCAATGGCTGAGGATGGTGGGCTTGCACTCAGGAGGTCTCAGGGAAGCTCTGGTGAGGTTTTGGCAGGGTTTCCTTAAGAAAATTTCAGCAACCCTCTTGGCCGTGAAAGATGACTTTTATAGCCATGGACAATGGATGGAGTTTAGGGTGCCAATGTGGGTGCTTTGGGCCTCTTAAGGTGAAGGCTGATCAGTGTAATTGATCACTGAGGGGATGCCTCATTAACAAAGTTCAATATTAGGTTTAAATGGGTATGGGGGCGCTCGAGCTTAGCTATTCCGGTGGCTAGGGTGGCCGATAAGGACAGAGATGGTGGCTGACAGGTTGATTGGAGGTAATAGAGGAGCTCAGTATAATTAATTGGGTTGCTTACTTAAGGTTTAGGAGGAGTTTTGGGTTAGCCGAAAAGGGAAGGTCCATTGGTCCTAAGGGAGGGACCTTAAGTCCATGGCTCAATGGTCTTGGGTTTGGTTAACCTTGGCTGGTCCTTGGGGTCTCAAGGTAGGCTGTGGTGGAGCCAATTTGGTCAATTTGGTTCAACTTAGGTAACATTGGGATAAGGGTCTATTTTTGGGCATTTGTTTTCAAGGTTGGGTTAGCTTGGGTTTGAGCTTGGGTTGAGCCCAATTTATTGAGCAGTTTGGTGGAAATGATTGTCACAAAGAGTTTGGGAAAGGATTAGAGTTGTTTTGAATTGGTTTGGGGGATCAATTTGGCCATTTGGTGTAATTTATGCCATTTAAGCTAACTTGGGTTTGGGTTTGGCCAAGGTTGGTTTAGGTCTCAATTGATGAGTCAAAATGGTCAAGGAGGATGTCATGAAGTATTCCCAAAATAAATTGAGTGGCAATTTTGGGATTGGGGCATTCAATTTGGTGTAATTTGGTCATGTGTCCAATTTGGGGAAAATTTTGGGATCTTAGATTTGGGTTGACTTTGGTGAGATGATCCCCGAATATTTACCCTTACGTTTTTCACTTTATTTTTCTTTCTAATGATATTATCTCTTTCTTTGCAATGATGCCTAAAACTTGACTCAGAAGTAAATAAGAAATATATTTTAATTATTTATAAAATGGAATACTACGCATGTATACATATCGTTTATTAAGTAATATAGGACTTTTGATTAAGCCCCAAGATATCGAACCCACAAGAAAATGTCTAAAATATTAAAAAAATAAAAAAAATAACTTTTAAATTTTTAAAATGATTTTGTAAAGTATGTTTTAAGATATAAAGTTTTTCAATTTTGTTTTTGGTATTTTTTGAATAAAAAGTAAAGCAAACAACTAAAGTTAACACAACTATAAAATAATATGAAAGCAAATGAGAATAAAATATCTTTTTCCTCTTTCAATGAATCAGTAATAATTATGGAATTTTGTTGTGGAAGTATCTAAAATGTGTTGTGCCAAATAG
The DNA here is from genome assembly GCA_022702705.1 of Papilionanthe hookeriana x Papilionanthe teres. NCBI lineage: Eukaryota > Viridiplantae > Streptophyta > Magnoliopsida > Asparagales > Orchidaceae > Papilionanthe > Papilionanthe hookeriana x Papilionanthe teres. Next base: position 100,038,245 of record CM040423.1, read on the forward strand.
AAGCAATTATATTCTGTACTCTTACTTGGTTCTATTAAGAACAGTGGTCAATTTGATGATTAGAAATCTTATAGATGGGTTAGGCAGGGAAGATACTAGCTCTTAATCTAGAGTTCCCTCGATTCCCTCCACCTGGGGGCTAACATCTCATAACAAAATTTTTCACATCAAACCAAATTAGCCTGTCACTCTAAAGTCCTCTAATTTTACTCCCCATTATAAGCACACCTTCCTATTTATTTGCACCTAACCATATGGACTACAATTCTCATCCATACAATTACATGTGTTTCTTTCCAATTGTTGATTGAAACAATACCACAATATATCTTACATAATCTCCTAACAAATTTTAACATCTTGATTGGCCAAATCAACAGGTAAATGAAGTGCAAGGTAGTGAATCATCACAACTTATTCCAACTTTGAAATCCTATACTTCACACAGCTTTCTTCCATAATTTAATTACTTCATCATTTAAAAGGAAAAATATAAAGAAAACTACTCAGAATCCATGGAGAAAACACAATCACAACTTGATTTGAAAGTAGAAATCATAGTGAAAACAAAATAAGTGTTTCTTTAAAACCAAATGTAAAACAAAGTTAAACACTTATCTGAAAATCCTCTCCACAAGACTCTTGAAGTTCCTTTAAAACTTTGCTTTTCCTTTATAGGACACAATAGAGGTTGGTGTCCAACTCTGTTGACTCCAAATCTCTATTCTACTTGTCATAAAAAGTAGTTACAATTGATAATAAAAGTGGATGAAGTGGAAAGGTGTGCTCTCAATAACTCTCTAACATAAACTTGACTCTTAACACTAATCACACCCTCCAACAACAACCTTTTTTCTGATCTTCAAGTCTTCTTTTTAAAATTTTCCAAAAGGTGCCTTGGTGTCTCTTCAAAATGTGTACAGATTCAATGTATCCATCAAGAATGCATCCATCTTTTGAAATTTTAATTGAGTTTTGGCACTGATGAAGTTAGTTAAGTTTAAACCAAAGGATACTTCACAAACCCCTTCAAATTTATGCCAAAATCAAATAAAATTCGTCACTTTAACTGTGGCGCCTATACGCCAAGGGTCCGTTGCTTAGGCGCCAGAGGCCAACTTTTCACACCTTTCAATTTTTGCTCCAAATTTGATTTTTCATTGGTCCTTTCATCATAGTCACTCATTTTAATTATACTTGTAAGAAAATACAAAATACCTTCCATTAAAGTGCAATATCATTAAAAATAGGTATAAAAATGTATTTAAAAAGACTATATATTTTAGGTATATCAAAATCCCCCATACTTAAAATGTTACTTGTCCTCAAGTGACACTTAATCACATAGAAAATATTAACATGCAAATTATGTAAATGAGTTTCTTTAGGAAGGTTTCAAAATTTTATTCTAGAAATAAAATAGTCTAATTTAGAAAATAATTTTGTAAATGAGACAAACTTAAAGTTTAGAAAGTTCTTAAGTAAAGGATAATGAAAAGTTAGAGTGTACTGTCAGAAAAATTAGAAAGCAACAAAAACAAATTGAACATCCTTGTGGATGGCGAATAATCAAGATAATCAGAGAAATGATATTGAAATTTTGCCAAGACCTTTAAGAGATTATGCTAACCCAACAGCAGACAAAATTCACATAGCTATTCAAAATCCTGATGTTGCTGCTAATTCATTTTAACTTAAACCTGCTATTATTCAAATGGTACAAAATAATCAATTAGGAGGAACACCTAATGAGGATCCAAATTTACATCTCGCTAGTTTTTTAGAACTGTGTGCTACTTTTAAATAGGACGGAGTGTCTAGTAACGCTGTCAGACTTAGACTTTTTCCTTTTTCATTAAGGGATAAAGCTAATGCATGGTTAAACTCGTTAGCACTTAAATCTATTAGAACTTGGGGAGAATTATCTCATAAGTTTCTATCAAAATATTTCCCTTCATGAAAGACTGTTAAACTAAGAAATGATATTACATCTTTTTGTTAGCTTGGAGGAGAGTCAATATATGAAGCTTTGGAGAGATTTAAAGATCTTCTTAGGAAGTGCCCACATCATTCTTTACCAAATTGGTTAATAATTCAAACATTTTATAATGTATTAGTGGGATCATTGAGATCTATTATAGATGCTGCTGCTGGTGGATCGTTAATGTCGAAACTTTTTGATGAAGCATACACATTAATTAAAGAAATGGCTACTAATAAGTTTCAATGGCCCTCTGAATGGGTAAATCCTAAGCTAGTAGCTAGTGTTTATGATTTAGATATGATGACTGTGATAGTTTCTCAAATTATAGCCATTTCTAGGAAAATAGATCAATATGGAATGAATTATTCTCAACCACCTCAAGTGTTGGAGGAAAATTCATTTGGACAGATAACAAAATCTCAAACACTTTATGAGACTTTAAATGTTATTAATAGACCTAACAATCCATATTCAAATTATTATAATCCTGGTTGGAAGAATCACCCAAATTTCAATTGGAATAATAATAATGCCAATGTTAACCCACATTGGGGTAACAGTTCGATAAATCCAATTGAAAATTCAAATAATCAAGTAAATACCAATTTTAGACCATCTTATCCTCCTGGATTCAATAGTAACCCGTAATTTAAGGATAAGAAGTTGTCTACTGAAGAAATGATTTTGAATATGAGAAATCAATTACAAGCTCAAGGTGTTGCAATGAAAAATATTGAAAATTAATTGAGGCATATTTTCACTGCACTTAATAATAGAACTTCTGGAGCACTTCCAAGTAATGTTGAGATCAATCCAATAGACCAAAACAAGGAACAACTTAAGGCTATTCAATTAAGGAGTGGAAAAGAATTGGAAACTAGAGTGCAAAAAGAAGTTGAAACAGAAAAGGAGAAGGTGGAAATCGAAAAAGGTTTGAACAAGATTTATCCAGACTTGGATTATCCTCTTGAGCCAATGAAGATAGCTGTTGAAAAACCACCACCTCTATTTCCTCAAAGATTGAAGAAACAAAATAGGGATAACATATTTGGAAAATTTTTGGAGATCCTTAAGAAATTAATGATAAATATTCCTTTTGTTGAAGCATTAGAACAGATGCTTGACTATGTCAAGTTTATGAATGATATCCTGAGATAGAAAAGAAAGTTTACAGATCATGAAATTATTGTACTTAGGGGAGAGTGTAGTGTAATTATTCAGAAGAAGCTTCCGGAAAAACTTAAAGATCCTGGTAGTTTCACTATTCCGTGTGCTATAGGTGAAAATTTTTTCGGAAAAGCCTTATGTGATCTGGGAGCTAGTATTAATCTCATGCCTTTATCAACTTTCAAAAGATTGGAAATAGGAGAAATTTCTCCTACATCTGTGACTCTTCAGTTGGCCGATCGTTCCATTACTTACCCAAAAAGAGTGGTGGATGATGTGTTAGTGAAAGTGGATAAATTTATCTTTCCTATGGATTTATTGTACTTGATGTGGAGGAAGATAAGGAAATTCCAATCATTTTGGGAAGACCATTCCTTGTTGTTGGAAGAGCAGCGATTGATGTTCAAAAAGGAGAATTAACTATGTGAGTTAATGATCAAGAGGTGACCTTTAATATTTTGAAATCTATGAAGTGTCCCTTAATGGAAAAAGATAATGAACTTTTTAGGATGGAGGTCTGTGAATACTTGAGAAACAATCATTTTGAAAATATATTTGAAAAAGAAGTAGAGTATGAAAATATGTTTGAAGAAGAAATTGAAAATGAAGAAAATTCAGATAGTAAGAAGAATGAAGATTTGGAGTATGTTCAGGAGAGATTCGAAGTATTAAACACTATGGAAGGTGAAAATAAAAGCTTAATTCCATCTATAATAAAACCTCCTGAACTTGAGATGAAAATTCTCTCTAATCATTTAAAGTGTATGTTTTTAGGAGAATCATCTACCTTATTGTATCTTCGGAGTTAAATGAATATCAAGAACAAAAGTTGTTGGAAACTTTAAGAAGATATAAGAAAGCTTTTGGATGGACTTTGACAGATATTAAAGGAGTTAGTCCTTTGATTTGTATGTACATAATTTTATTAGATGAAGAATATAAACCGAGAGTTGATCCGTAAAGGAGATTGAATCCAATAATGAAAGAAGTAGTTAAGAAAGAGATTTTAAAATGGCTGGATGCTGGAATTATTTATCCTATTTCAGATTATGCTTGGGTGAGTCCAATACATTGTGTACCGAAAAAGGGAGGAGTGACTATTGAAGTGAAAGAATGTAATGAAATTATACCCACAAGACAAATTAATGGATGGCGAATTTGTATTGACTATAGGAAATTAAATGCCGCCACTAGAAAAGATCACTTTCCTCTTCCTTTCCTTAATCAAATGCTAGATAGACTTGTTGGACATAAGTACTACTGCTTTCTGGATGGATATACTGGTTACCATCAAATACCTATTGCTCCTGAGGATCAAGAAAAGACAACATTTACTAGACCTTATGGAACCTTTGCTTTTCAAAGATTGCCTTTTGGACTTGTTGACCTCATTTTTGATGAGGTCTTCTCTTCTCTATTTAGTACTTAGGATCTAGCCTTAGGCTTTTCCTTTGACTATCTTAGAGGACTAGAATTGGGACCCATCCCTTAGAAATTTAAACAACTTCTTGTCTCCCTGCAAACCCCACAAGCTTGATTGTAGACCCCTAATCACCTAGAGGGTTGAAATCAAATGTGAAGGTTTAAAGGATGAGTTCCCTATAGGACTCTTTGTCCTTAGGACTACCCTGGGTGGCCTAATCTGGTGAGGGTTAACTTACATACTCACTACACTCACACTCTACACTCTCACACACACAATCCAAATCCTAAAATCACACCTTACCCAACTTGACTCCCTGACTCATGTAGGTAATTCATATTGATGGACCTCAACCCCTAAGCCCCTGGTTAAGAGGGTTGGGAACAACATAGTGAATGCCTCCAATGAGTCCTCTCATGGCTCATATAGGCTTAATATGACTTCATGGCTCAACCAAAGTGGTTCCTTTTCACTCATATTTGATCAATCTACATTCTTCCAAAATTTCAATTTTTGATCCCGGGGACCCTATACCCATCAAACCTACCAAAAGCCATTGAAATTGCCCAAATCCTCCAAAATCTCCAAATCACCCAAAAGTCCTCAAGATCAATCCTCAACATTTCCCTCCACTTAAATTGATCATCCATAGCCAAAAAATACCAAAATTTCCAAAAATACCCCCAATAACCTCCAAATACCCAAAATGCCCTTCTTAGCCCAAAAATCCAAAAAGTTCAGAAAATTCCCAGAAAATTCCAAAAAATCCCAAATATTCATAATTTCATTTTGTCCAACTACACCATGGGCCAATTTTGTCAATTTACCCCACTTTGAACAAAACCCCCAATTTAGCCCATTTTAAACCCAAATGAACCCAATGTCAAACCTAATCACCCCAATTTGTCTCAATTTTGGTCCAATTCAATTCTAAACTTCAATTCAATATCCCCAATGTCAACCTAGATCAAATCCAAGCCCAATTTGATTGACATTTGAATCCAATTTCACTTTTGACCTTAAAGCCCAATTTGGACCCATGACCCAAACTTAGCCCAAACTAACCAAATTTAACTCCAATTTGACCCAAGTTTTTTCTGAAACCTTTCTAGCATCCCCACAAACAAAACACTAACATGATTTACCCAAAATTTGAAGCCAAACTCCACCCAAGTCCAACCCAAAGCCAAAATTCCCACTTTTGACCTAAACCCAAACTTAACCCAAATGGGCCCAAATCCCAAAATTAAAGCCCAACCAAAGTTGAAAACTATTTGTAGTACCCCCATAAACATTTCCCAACATTAATTACATCAATTCCAACCTTAGCCAAACATTGGCCCAAATTAGCCAAATTTGACCTATATTGGCCCCTTTATCAAAGAAGCCCAAATCCAACCCAATTCAAACCCAAACCACCTCAAATTTATTTCAAATTACTCATGATACATCTCAAAACCAAACCCAACAATTATTTGGCCCAAAATTTTACAAAATTCCCATCCATGAACTTACTTTAAAACCTAAAGCCCACCTTTTTAAACAACTTTAAAAAGCCCATCCAAAATGATTTCAAAAATCCCAAAATCCATCTTAAAGCCCACATGACAATCCTCCATCATAATCCATTTGATAAAACCATCCCCTAAGTTCAAAATCCATAATGAAATAATTCCAAATCAAGCCATATGCCAAATCCCATCAAATCACCCCTAAATTACCAAAATTTCTAAAACCCCTTTTCATGAAATTGACCAAACTTTTTCCCAAGCCAAAGGTGAGCCATGAAGCCATTCTTAAGCCACATGCAAGCCATGTGAGTTGTTGACATATGACCATACCCAAGATAGGAAAGGAGGGAGGCTCTTTCCATGATTCCTAAAGGTCATTAGCCTTAATCATGTCTCCCTTAAACCCAAATCTAATTTAAATATGCTTAGAAAGGGACCTCACCACCTTTGACCTGTTAACCTAACTCATTCCCCCAGCCTAAAACTAGGCCATGGGGAGGTGAACCTAACCCAAAACCATGGCTTGGACCAAATCAAGCCAAAATGGCCTGTCCCCCATGCTGTTTTAATCTAAGCCCTTTACACATGGCATTGGCCAATTGAATACACAAAACCCCAGCCCTGACTCACCTGAACCTGAGGGTGACCCGTGCCTGCCGGCTAGCCGCCTGGATCACCGGAAAACACCACACCCAAGAGTTCCCATGTGAGCCAACATTGAAATTCTCCCTTGCTGAGTTGCCCCATGCCCAATGGCCACCATGGCTGTTCTTCTCCTCACCGCAGCGATCGATCCCAACCCCTAACTCCCCCTGGGAGAGCCTCTAGCCAGCTCTATTTAAACACCACCTCTCTCGGCCATGGAGGAGGTACTGAAACAAATCACACAGAAACTCTGCCAAAATCATTCTAGGCTCTTCCCCACACCTGGAGAACTTGATCCCCACTGAAATCCCCCCGCCATTTCCTCTCTGTGAGCTCAATTTCGGAGTTGAAATTCAAGCCCAAAACTAGGACACTTCACCACAGTGAGCCAATCTCTAAATTGATTGGTCCTACACCTTCACCAGACCAAGAGGACAAGTTCCCCAGTGAAAGCCCCCTCTCCAGGCCATCCAGTTGCTCCAGCCTCCATGTTTTGTGATGGGCTGTGGTCACTTTTGTACCTAGGAAATTCACCAGGCCAAGGGACTTCATCTGGAGCTTGCTTGGACCCAAATGAACGTGACACAACTCTCAGATCGAAGCTTCACTTCTCTGAGCAAAGGTATGAACTCTCTCTTCTTCCCGAGCTTCTGGAGATTCTCCATTTCAAATGCCTTAATTTCAATGCATGTTTACCATATGGATGTGTTCGTCTCTTCAAGACGAATCCATAGAGCACAAGAACCCAAAAATCCATTGAGAATCGAGTGAGTTCTTAGGGTTTTAGTGTGGACGGTCACGGGTTCACACCAGTCGTAGACGATGACCAGGAGCCGTCGGATCGAGCGTGTATCGAGCAGACGGTTGAGATCGAGCTGGACAGCGCAATGGTACATGAACCGCGGGCCTCTGGAGCGCTGAGTCAGATGGTGGTGTCGAATAGGAATGCGACGCGTGGGCTTTCGGAGCTGCCGAGGATTGCGTGGCGCCGCGTGGATAAGTAGATAAATAGAGATTTTTCTTATTTATTAAATACCCAGAACTTCAAAAATGCATAACTTTGTGTAGAAAAATCCTAAAAATAAAATAAAAATACCCTCTTGCTCGAGTGAACAGAGGAGAATAATGTGGAAAAGAAATCAAGTCATTTCATCAAGTATTTTATTTTTAATAATTTATTTACTCTCTGCACTATTTCAATTCTCCATGAATATAGGAAATTCACCATGGCATGAGACCATAGGGCTTTTGAAGCCTCTGTACTTAGGAACATTCCCTGAATTTTCCAAGGTCAGAGGCCATCCTTATGAGAAGTTATTGATTTTTCAATTGCATGTTACTGTTTTGAGTATTTTAATTCCAATAATTAGTATGTTGAGAAATAAATTCTAGGAAAATTTAGTGATGTTTCTTATGACCAGAGAAACCTAGGAAAAATAAGTTTTGAGTTAATTCACTTGGAACAACCCTAATTGGTTTAAATATCCAAAATTGATCTTTAATTAATTAGGGTTAACTATACATCAAATTGACTTGAAAATAGTTCTCCACTGTCCTTTAGGGTCAGGAGAGTCTCACATAAAAATTTGAAACTAATTGGACTTGATTAGCCCCACCAAATGAGTTGATTAAGCCCCATAAATAAAATTAAACTTTAAAAATTCATAACTCACAAAATACTTTCAAAAATTCACAAAAATAGTTTTGGAGCTTCTCTGATATGAGAGAAACTTAGGAAAATTAAAATTGTAATTTTCTAAAAAAGTTGATTTTTATCATTATTTTAATATTTTTAATAATTAAAAAATAATAAAAATCATAAAAATATTAAAAATCACCAAAATGTCACATTTTGAATTCTAATTACTTAGGAACAAACCAAATATTTTTCTTAAGTCCCTAGGATAAAATATTGAATTTTAAAGGCTTAATGTAATTTTTAATATTAAAAAGATGTATTTTCCAACCTTTTCATTAAAATAATTCTAATAAATCAAAGAAAAATCAGAAAAATATAAAATTTGTTTCTCTAGACTCCTTGAGTTCGGAGAGATTTAAGAAAAATATAAAATCCATTTTTTAACTTTAATTTTATTTTAAAATTAATTAATACTCCAAAACTAAAAAAATATTCTAGTAAATAAAATATAATTTAAAAAATCACCAAAATTGGTCCAAAAGGTCATCTGATCATTAGGAACATCCCATAATTTTCTTAAGGATAGAAACATTTCCTTGGTCATGTTATTAAATTTTCCTTGAAAGCCCCTATTTTCTATTAAAAATAATTACATAAATAAATTAAATACAGAAAAAATCACATTTTCTCCTCTAATGTCTTAATTGACATGTGAGTGAGGTTACATAAAAATTTCAAGTTCATTTGAGCTTAATTTAGTGAGTTATAGAATTATTAAGCTTGAAGGGCAAAAGGGTAATTAAAAATTTCAACCCTTAATTAAAATTTTAGGATTAATCAAAAAGGGGAGGGTAAAATATTTGATTTTAAACTGATTTTGGATGATTGAAACTTAAGTGATTAAGGGTAGAAACCTACTAACCATTTCAAAAAAAAACATAATTAAAATAAAACTTTAATTAATTAATTAATTGAAATTTTGGAAGAATAATAGAAATTGGAATTATTAAAGTAGGGATATTATTTAAGAGGATATTTATTCTTTAATTTAAAAATCCCTAAATAAATCACTTCAATAATACTTAATTCTTAATTAAAAAAAAGATTAATTAAAATAACAATCCAAATTAAAATTAAATTAAAATTAAAATTAAATTAAATTAAATTAAATTAAATTAAAATTAAAATTAAATTAAATTAAATTAAATTAAATTAAAATTAAAATTAAATTAAATTAAAATTAGATTAAATCTAAATTAAATTAAAATTAAATTGAAATTAAATTAAAATTAAATCAAATTAAATTAAATCGAATTAAATTAAATTGAATTTAAATTAAATTGAATTAAATTAAATCAAAATCATTTATCAACAAACCTAAATTAAATCATTAAGAATTAAATTTAAAATAACTTGAACACTATTCCAAACTTAAAATAAATTTTTTTAAGTCAAAATTAAAATTAAATTATTAAGTTTAAATCATTAAAATATTTAATAATTTGATTTGCCCTTTTAAAGCTCTTATTGTTATAACTCTTAAATGAGGTATCAAGTGAAGTGTTACTTCACTTATAGGATATTCAAAGGTCCCAGTTCACTGTGCAAGAGAACAAAACTTAAACCCCTGGATGATTAATTCACTTGTATAATTAAATTCTCTTGAACTTAAAAAACAATCCTATAAGTATTGAAAAGATTTTTAAGACTCGTCTTAAACACTTCCTCAATATGATAAGATGTTTATAAGAACAATTGAATTTAGTTGTTTCTTTGATGAAGAAAATCATCCTTAAACCAAAACACAAGAACCTAGACGTCATAGGAGATGACTAGCTATAGGATTGTGGACTTTGAGTAGACAACCAAAACCTCTCCCTTAGCTTTACCTAGATACTTGTTGAAATATTTAAATGCCTTAACATATGTTTTAAGTGTAGCTTGGGATGACGGGAAGACCCTTCAGGTACGCTTTTACTTTGTTGTAGTTTACTTTATTGCAATATTACTTACATGCACTGTACTTTACTTTTCTTGCATGATAAACAACCGTTGCATGAAAACCAAAACCTTTAGTGGTAGTCCCCGAACCGAAACTAAAACTAAATTAAAAGTCACCGCAAGATAAAATTCACCGCCACAACATTTCAAAATATAAAACAACTCAAAATTTAATCACAAACGAACAACAAAACTACAATTGCAACTAAATTAAAACGTCTAGTTGAATGATCGGGAATACCTCGGATGATGTAACCCACGTGTTGCTAACGAGATTTCCCATGATCTAAATGAAAGTGTGGAACTCATTCAGATGAGTTTAGCAAATTCATCTGGACTAAGTGAATTCGATGAAAATAACGGTGCCGGGATGACGGAACTGTGAGATCTTAATCGGTTCTGTTTAAACAACTTTAAGATTTGTTTTAATTAAAATATTAAAAAAAACACTTGGATTTTAAAATTTTCTCTAAACCAAAACACTTCTCTCATCTCCTGATTTATGACTTCTAAAACCAAACCTCTGCAACAATAAGGAGCTTGGAGCACGGTGGGCAGCACGACTATCTTCGTCAGCAAAACAACTCTACATCAGCTAAACATTCCTAGAATTAAACAACCAAACTGTAGGATTTCGAGGTAGTTTGCCTAGTGCAACATAAATCCTTAACCCTTTTGTTAGGCATTTGCATAATCATGTTATGTAAATTAAGCCCTAACCGGTCTTAGGACTCCGAGGTAGTCGTTTGGTATGACATAAACCCTCACATCTTCGAGGCTATTTGTATGATTATGTCATACAAATATAAGTCCTAATTAATTAAAATTGGCAGGATGGAAACATTAAGTAAATTTCCAAATTGAAGCCAAACAATAGGATAGTGTGGGAAGTTGTCAAGATTCTTCTTGGATCCTCAGCTTCTCCTACTTCTCTTCCTTTTTGGACTCCTGAAACTAAATGTTCCAAATTTGAGCTAATCCCTTTTGAAATTTCAAAAATCCAATCCTTTGAAAACCTTAAACTTTGAAATTCTTGAGAGCAAAACCATTGATCATTATCGAGAGTTTTCTTAAATGATTCACTTCATTTAAGATGTAATTAACTATAGGGGCTTGCCCTTATAGGGAACTTTAAGAACCCAGGTAGTATAAACCCGCTTAATTCCTTTATATTAAGCAGGGGAACTTGTCGGCTTATAAAATTGGTTCATAGACCAAACGGATGTCACAAATCTTCTAGTTTATTTAACCGAGCCCCATCATCAAGCGGTGTGTCTACTCTCCGGGATAGATATACGGTTGTGGTGCGGTGCTCGTTTATATAAACTATTCGGGATGAGAGATCAGTTTGATTTCATATCTTAAAATTTTCAAATTTAAAATTATTTTTAAAATCAAATACTACTTTTCAAATTATTTATTTAAATTAAATTAAAATTCGCCGATAATTTCTGTAGGCGACCTCTTTTAAAAAATACAACACTCAACCTAAAAATATGCCGACAATTTCTGGCAACTCCGCTGGGGATTAGTTCCTCTCTCCATTTTGTTCAGATGGTTTTGCTTTCATAAATTGGTAGTGAGCCCATGCCCCTAGTGGACCTAACTACCATTCTTCCGTTGGAATACCCCGTTCATTTCTGTCTTGAACGAGTATAGACAACTCCTCTCGAATTTAGGAGCCACTGTTTAGACACCCCTAAACGGAGAGGTTCCGAGATCCTTTTACCTCTTTTCTGAGGTGGGGTGGACCACCAATAGGTGTTAGTTTAGGTGCGGTCCTTCGAGTCGAGAAGTCTTGCATAAGACTTTCTCTTCCTTTCCAATTCTGAATCGGATTCCTTACCTTCTCTACACCTTTGAACATTCCGTTCCTAATAAACAAATCCTCTAATAAATGACTCTTTTAACAAATAAATCCTTTTTATTAATACATGAACAAAAATGTGTTCGGACTCTTTTCGATTCCTTTCTTTTCGTCCCGATGAGAAGAAGCATAACTTGGGACTGACAATCAGAATCTACCTTGCAGAAAATGTCTGCCCCAAAGCTGATTTTCTCCTTCACCAATGGACTGGACTTCGTTGTTTATAAGGATGAACTGCCCGACAATGGGATCATCCGTTTTGGGCAAGGATTCGAGAATACAGATGTCAAGATCACCGATGTCACCCTTTTCACGCTTACAGACAAAGTGCCTGAAACTGAAAAGCCTTTGATTGAGTTCAACCTCAAGTCAACTCAAGAGTTCCCCCCTCTGCAAAGGGTTCCCGTTGAGAAGAGTACTGATGTTCACAGGAGGACTGTTGTTTCTACCCCCGCTGGTCTAGTCATCTCTGCACCTACCCGGCTTCCGCCAAAGTGAAGGGGAAGGAAATTCAAATTTGTGATTAGCATGTTACCGTGGAGGGTACAGATCTCCATGCGAGACCTTCTATTTTTGAAATTGGGTCCAGCTCAAGGGTTCCACCCCTAACACGGACTCAGAGGAGAAACATAAGTAGAAAGATTGCCAGGAAGGCCAGAGCTGTTGAAGTCGCTTTCTTAGAAGAGATCCCTGAGTACACACCATTGTCTGAGTACATACCATTGCCTGAATACACACCGCTTTTGGATGGAAGTAGATTCCATCCCCTCTCCGCCGCAGCTGACGAGGAAAATGTCTGCAAGATTGCTTCTACATTACCTCAACCCGCATACTATAGCAATGACCGAAAGAAAAGGGCTAGGATTACACCATTTGCTCGACTCGCAGATCGTGATAGAGAAGTTAGCAAAGAAATAGAAATGTCTCGTATCGGAGATTTTAAGAAGGATAGGGCGGGTGCCAACCAAATCCCGTCTTGGGCCGCGAGTAGAACCCGTTAGCGCCACAGAAAAGCCGAATAAAAAGATGAAAGCTAGTCCACCTGTTGTTGTTTCAGGTTTACAGATCAGGGAGGATACCACCTTCCAGCATTTAGCATACAGACCATCCGTTCCTAGGCCTTCTGCTGCTAGAAGGATGGTATGGAATCCTACTATTGGCCAGTTAAGACCAAAACAACGACCTGAAAAGGAAAGTCTCATCAGGAGACTCGAGTTCGAAGAGAGCACCACTGCGATGAAGGGGACTCCCGAGAAGGAAGTCCAACAGCCATCACATGACAACTTTGAAACCATATGAAGAAGACCATTGGAGGACGCTATGGAAAAGCTAAGAACCGACATTCAATGATTAGCAAGAGAAAGAGAAGAAAAGTTTGGAGATGAAGTCGATTCGTCGGAATTCATGGATGACGAATATGTGGAGATCAACATGGTTGAGACACGAGCATCGTCAGCTTCGCAAGGTGCTCCGGCAGTTGCGAAAGAGATGAACCGGAAATGTTAAGAGCACAACTTCGAGAAAAAGATGATACAATCTCTCAAATGGCGAAAAGGATGGAAGAGATGGGCTGCGGCCCCTAGCCACTCTTCAGAGTCAGGTTCAACCCCCAAGAGAAATGCCTCCAGAAGTTATTCATATTACAGATGGAGGAAAAGAGATTACATCCGTTAACGGAGACGATCAGCCAAAGAAGGATTCTACCTAGAATATGATTCCAGAGAAGGACATCAAGAACATGGTAGAACAGCAGGTGCGAGAAGCCTTAGCACGGTCTAAGAGCGGAGCATCTATTCAGATGGGTAGATGACCCACAATTTTATATTATGATATTTTTAATTTAATTGTAACGACGCCAAAAACTTGACCTCGCTATATTATATGTATATAATTGTAATTATTTATGTTGTGGATGCTACCAAGTATACGTATCGTATCAAGTAATACAGGGCTCTAGTGGAGTCCTGGTTATAGATTCCACAGGGAAAGAGAAAATTAAATAACAGCTAATTTTAAAATAATAATAATAATAATAGTATATGAAAATTTGGAATTCTAAATTTAAGCTCAATAAAGTAAACTAAGTATTTCAATTAGGTAACTTAACTAAGTAGAAAATTAATACGTATTGAAAGTGCAGGAAACTAAACTAATTGCTAAATAAGTCTTAACTATTCAGAAAAAGTATCTTTCCCCTTGTTTAGAAATTTAAGTGATTGATGAATTTAAATAGATAATTTTATGGTATTGTGACAAATAGGAGCACTCCTATACTTTACCCTTTGGTCCAGTGTAAAGAATATTGACTAATCCTATGTTTGATTACTCGAATCCGTGGCTAGGATGGGAGGATACCGACTGCCACTTGCAGCTCCCACGTTCCCCTCGCCCGAGGGCTAGCATCTACACTTCAGCTCTCAAACAATAGGACCGAATTGAATATTTTAGTCCGTCACACTAAAATGCTCAATTCTACGCCCGATGATATTATTTCCCTATTTATTTGCACCCTCCTTCCAAGGCTTTTGAATTCCCCGAATATCAGATGTAATTTTTACTATAGTTGATAATCAACACATTTTAACAAATCAAATGGCCAGTTTGAAAGTAAATTATGTTTTAAGTAAAAATTATCACAATTTATTAATATATATAAAAGTACTTCTATTTTTAGTTCATCAAATCACTTAATTTCATAACAGGGAGAAAGACTAATAAACTACTCAGAATGCATGGCAACTACACTAAGCATGGATTTCATTTAAAGTTAAAAACAATAAATACAAATACTTATCTCGATTTATCCCCAAGCGGACTCCTAGCAGTTCCTTTGACTCTTCCTTCCAGTACAGCAAGACTCACTAAAAACTCACTAACTCACTAAACACACTTAAAGACACAAATTGACACTCACAACACAAAATAACACACTTATAACACTTAACACCCAATAACACCAATTAACACCAATTAACAAATAACACCTAATAAGACCAATTAACACACTTATAAGCTGAATTTCGGCCTCTATATATAGAGGTGAGCAAAGGACCAAGAGGTGTGTAAGCATCCCTTCAAAAAGTGTCCAAGTTCAATGTATCTGCGCCATTTGAACTAGCTCGCCGTCGGCGACGAACTACCTCGTTGTCGGCGAGGTTTCTAGAAGATCTTCAAACCGCGCCATCTCGTTGTCGGCGGGCTCAGGCTTGCTGTCAGCGAGACAGTTATAAATCCTTCAGAATTTTCTTCCTCGTATCCTCGCCGTCGGCGGGCTCGATCTCGCCGTCGGCGACTCAGCATAAATTGTATTATTTTCTTCCTTTTTGCTCCAAATCCGCTCCTTTTTATGATTTTTGCTTTTATCACCTAAATTCTACATTCCTGCAACAAAATAAAGAAAATACCTTTCTTTAAAGTGCAATTTTATCAAAAATAGGTATGAATTTCTTAATAAAATTTTAAGAGATCAAAATCCCCCAAACTTACTTATTACTTGTCCTCAAGTAATTTTAGTACTACATAAAAATAATGAGTTTTATAATAAGATTTTTCAATTTAAATAACTATGAATTAGATTAATTAATATCATAATAAAGTTAAATAAAAATAATTCATGTAATTTAATTAATCTTATAGAATAAATTATTTAGTTATCAGGTCTAAGATTTCTAGCTTACTATTCATTTCAGGAATGACTATATTTAAAAGAATAACTACTTAAGATATTCATATGATAAGAAATTCAAGAAAACACTATTAGGTAAAATTCTAATCCATAAACATAAGTTCGGAAATATCTAAGTTTTTCCCTTTAGGTTAATTCAAATGAAGCCAATTTTTGATAAGACATCTCCTCAAGCTTCTCCTCATTTTTCTTTTTCTTTTTCTTTTTTTTTCTTTTTTCTTTTTCTTTTTTCTTTTTTATTTTAATGAGGATTACTGTATTTGGAGAGCCTGTTAATAATTTTGAACTTCATTTTCATCTTCCTAAATTGGAAACTTAGAAATATTTCTTAGCTTATATATACTTCATAGTTTTTACTTCATTGATTTTCAATCTTTTCTTTTTCACTTGAATACTTAAGAATTTTTAATTTTAGAATATAGTTTTCCTTACTAAAAATAGTTTACTATATTCTTATTCCCTTTAACCAAATATTTTATTCTATTTAATTAATTAAAGCACTAGAAATATTTCATTTAACCTTTTATAATAATTAAATAAAATAATTCATATTAATTAAATTGAAAAATTTGCTATAAAAATCATTTTATAATAATTTGAAAATAGAAATTGAGAACAAGTTAATAACTAAATTTGTATTTTACTCCCCCAAACTTAATTTTTTATATCTATTCTAAATAATGAAAAAGAAGGAAAGTAAATAAATCATACCTTTGAAGTTTAGGTATTTCTTTTTTCTTTAAAATTTTTGCAGGCTTTTTCATTTTTCATTGAACCTGTACTATTAGTATTCTCCATATATATATAACAATTTAAAGAAAATGCAGGGATAAAATCTAAGATAAGTATTAAACACAACAATTAAAATAACTCTACACTACACATATGAATTACTAACATATTAAAACAATTTAACTAACATATTAACAATTTTAAAAACTTAAAACAATACAAAATAAAATAAAAATATATTAAAGAAAACTAACATCCTTTTTAACATAAAAACAAATGCAATTAACTAACACAAAAATAAAAACTAAACTATTATTACAATTCAAGCAAATTAATCTAACTAACATCCAATGTCTCACAATATAAAGTACTGAATATTACAAACATATAAAGTCCTCAAAATAACTTAACATCAAACAAACAAAACAAATAAAGTCCTAATCTTCAACATCAAAGTCCCAAACTATATTATCATTCCCTCCTTGATCTGTAGGCTGAGAAGACTGAGCAGGATGATAGTGAGTATACCTGGGGCATTCTGGAGAGATGACATCTAAATCTCCACTCCTGTAGCGACGTTCAGCTTCATGATATGCTATCTCGTATTCCGAATGTCGCTGGAGGTACTCACTATCATAATCATGTCTCCTCTCCAGATTATCAATCCTTTGATCAAAATGATCAAATCTTCTCCCCATTGTCTCTCCAAACTGCTCAAAACTCCTCCTATGCGGGGTCAATTCATTCATCGGATCTTGTAGGGTAGGGGTGGTAGGCTCGGGAGGTTCATAGCTAGTATAGGGTATATCTCTACTGATCGAGTGAAATAACTTCTCACTCCCGATCTCCACCCTTCATGAGATTCATACTTCTTGATATTGGCGAATTGTGAGTGGTTTCATAGGTTCCACCCATTCTTCATCATCTCTAGCCTCAACTCCGGAGAGTTGCGCGAGTGCAAAAATTAATCCGAGGTGTCCCAATCCAGCTCCACTCTCATTTCGAGGAGTGGCCGGGATGTTTTGATAAATAATTCTCCCAATGTCGATGCTTCGTTTTTGAATACGGAAAGTCGAATTGCTCTATCTCGTGTTACCTCACCGTGGTGATATGTGGGTAGCAGTGAGAACAAATAAAGTAATGCCGAGCTTTGAGATCGCATTTAATTTAGAAAGAGGAAAATTCACTCTTTCCCGTCGCTTAATTTTCCAAACTCCGGTTCCATCGGTGAGAAAGCTAATGACTTCCTCCAAGTGGTCCTTCCATCATTCCAAAAGTTTCATACTCGCTAAAGTGCCGATCATGAACTTCATAGAACGAGTTAATTCTTGCGAGCATTGAAATCTACAAAAAATCCTCGTACCTTTATCGGTGCATCTTCGCGACGAGTCAAATTGGCATAAAATTCTTTAACCACTTCTACGAATGCTCTATATTGAACGTAACAGAAATTCTCCCAACTTAGTTCCTTAATAATCCGCTCTACTTTTCCTCTCGGATTTTTGAAAACCCGATCCGCAATGCACTTTCTTCCTTGTATGTTTTCAAAATATTTAGCCTATGCTCGTGCATTGATGAATCGGTCTTCGTCGAATTCTACTCGACATTTTTGTCGTGGAGCCATACGATCGATCTGTGAAAATCATGAAAATGTTCACTAAACTTAAAAATAATACTAAGAAGGCTTCCTACAACATTTATAAGCAATTTAAATCAAATTCCACGGATTTCCACCGAATATTTCTTCCATATTTTGAATTTTTCCAAAATTTTCAATGTGGTGAAAATATATGGTGAAAATCAAAAATTTTTTTGTATAGGAGTGAAGTTCTTACCAAGGGAAGATGAAATCTGGTGTCAAAAAGTGTTGAAATCGCTTCAAATCCAAGATCTCTCAAGCCCTAGGTCGGTTTTTGCGAAAATGAGAGGTTGGGGATGATGAATAGTGTTTTTGACCTGTCAAAATATATATTTTTCGCGACTTCGTTGTCAGCGAGATTTTTCTCGCCGTCGGCGAGCTAATATTTTTCGGAACCAAAAACTCTCGGGAAAAATCTGTTGTCGGCGAGAAATTCTTCACTGTCAGCGAGATCGATCTCGCTGTCGGCGGAATTTTTCTCGCCGTCCGCGAGATTCTAAAAATTTAAATTTCTAAAATTCGTCACTCATTTTCGTCCTTGATTTGCCTTATATTATATTTCTGATCACATAATTTATTAATTTAATATGAAGATTAGCTACTTATACACAAAGAAATTCACACAACACAACAAATTAACTTTAATATTTAAATCCATGAGATGTACAAACTAACATAATTTTAAACTCTATAATCAAACTTCTATTCTCCAATCCTTACTACTAATCAGCATCGCAAACCAATCCACGACACACTAAATGCTAATACAAAACTATGACACATATCTCAATTAAGTTTGAGATATTCAAATCATCACTCGACACATAATAAAATGTAAATCAAATCAAATAACATAAATACAAACATACTATAGAAATCTTTACTACTACTCTTCAAGGTCAGAATCTTCATCTTCTCTGATATTTCTGATATGACGATGATGCACAAATAAGTTATAGAAAGGCTCGAAGGGAAACTCGAGCGCATTCTTCAGGTGATCCAACCCTTCTGTCTCAGTAAATGAAGAAAGCTAGCTTCTAGATGTCCAGAATGATCAAAGTGTTCCTTCATCCTCCAGTCAATGTGATCAAATAAATAAGATATATTGTCGATTAAATCTCTCACATTTTGCAGTTCTTTCTCCATTCCTTTAATTTTCTTCATAAGTAACTCCGTTTTATCTGAAATAGGCCTTGCTATAGGTTTATTCTGTGAAGCTCTATCAGAGATAAATGAAATATCATCATTATTGTCCAAAGTAGGGAACATATCTGTAGGATCAAGCGGCTTCCAAGGTAACATAACCTTTTCCCAAGCTTCATAAGAAACACCAGTATCGATCGCATAATGCAAAAATAGTAGATGGGTGTCCTAGTCCTTGAACTGACCCATGCACAATTAAACCCAATGCAGACTTAACAATTATTGATCCAACATCAATAGGCAATCCATTTTGAATGCAATAATTCAATATAACACATTCCTTTGAAACCTTGTTTACCCTCATAGTAGGTAACAATTTAGATGAGATGAAAAAGTGCCAGTGCTTTGAGACAGGATTCAAAAGTGATGCAGAGAAACTAACATACCCGTCTTCACACATTTCCCAATCTTCCGGTTCATCAGTCAGATATCGAAATATCTCATTCATATTATATCGAGAAGGCACAAAATTTGAATAGTGACATACCGGGGTGTTTTCTATAGAGAATAATTCATTTACTCTTGATAGAGTAAACATCACCCATCTTCCTCGGATGTAGACATTCCCATTGTTGATCTTATGTAAGTTAGAGTAGAAATCTTTCACGACTGGAATAACAACAGCAGACGTAGTGTAACAAAATACCTCCCAGTGCCGCTGCACGATCGTTTCTTCTACCTTCATAGTGGAATTCTCTAATCCTTGATTTATAAATCCCCGTTTCTTGATAACTCTTTTCTTTACCAAAACCTTGTTGAATATCCGCTGCACTTCCGCACTCACAAATTTCCTCCGGTTAAACACTCCAGAATTAGAGGAATCTAAGAATTTGGAGGCCATTATGGTGAATGGAATGACTTCTAGTGAAGAAGGCAGATTTAGAATGATTTAAGAATGGGTTTTCACAAAGGAATTGGTGTTGAAACCGTCCAAATCGGCATTCAAAGTATAAATAACTCATCTTTATAACTTCCTCGCTGTCGGCGAGAAGTTTCTCGCCGTCGGCGACTCAATTATAAAAACTGCCTCCCATGTTCTCGCAGTTGGCGGGACGTTTCTCGCTGTCAGCGAGATCGATAAATAAACTGAATTTAATTTAGGCGCGAACCTCGCTGTCGGCGAGATTCCAAAATAATGTCCAATTTCGCTCTAAATCGAATAATTTCTTTTCTCATCATAATGGTTCGAATATGTGATGATTCTTAATAATAATTGAGTAGTAAAGTTTCAATAATATAGACTAACTATTAAGATACAATAAAAATAGATAACTAAAATGGGTTTCCTCCCATAAAGCGCTTGGTTTAATGTCGTCAGCCCGACCTAATTTCAATTATTAATCAGGTCGACTAAGCATTAAAACCTCTTTATAGTTAGGTCTTATACCTTCGAAATATGGTTTTAATCTATGTCCATTAACTTTAAATTTATGTCCAGTTTTTGGATCTTCAATTTCTATAGTTCCGTATGAAAATATTTGAGTTATGGTGAAAGGTCCTAACCATCGTGACTTCAATTTTCCAGGAAATAATTTCAATATAGTATTATATAGCAAAACTTCCTGTCACGGTTCAAAATTTCTCCGATTAATCTTCCGATCATGCCATAATTTCATCTTTTCTTTATAAATCCGATCATTATCATATGATTCATTTCTTAATTCTTCCAATTCATTTAATTGCAGCAATCTTTTCTCACTAACTTCCTTCATATTATAATTAAATTCTTTAATCGCCCAATATGCTTTATATTCTAATTCAACTGGTAAGTGGCATGTTTTTCCATATATAAGCCTGTAAGGAGTCATTCCAATCGGAGTTTTATAAGCGATCCTATAAGCCCATAATGCGATTGTCTAATCTAATAAACCAATCTAATCTATTTGGGTTTACTGATTTTTCTAAAATACGTTTAATCTCACGATTAGATACTTCGATTAATCCGTTAGTCTGTGGATGATAAGCGAGTGGATATCTTATGAGCAATATTGTATTTTTCTACTAGTTTGTGAATGTATTTATTTCTAAAATGAGTTCCTCCGTCGGTGATAATCACTCTCGGCATTCCAAATCTAGTAAAAATATTTTTCATCGAAATTTTGAAACACTCTTAGCATCACACCTAGGTAAAGCTTGTGCCTCAATCCATTTGGAAACATAATCAACAGCTACTAATATATATGAGTTTCCAAATGAAGGAATAAAAGGTCCCATAAAATCTAATCCCCAAACATCAAAAATTTCAACTTCTAATATAAAATTTAAAGACATTTCGTTTCTTCTAGATATATTTCCTACTCTTTGACATTTATCACAAGTTTTAATATATCTGTATACATCTCTAAATAGAGTAGGCTAGTAAAATCCAGATTGTAGAATCTTATAAGCAGTTTTATCGATCCCAAAATGTCCTCTAAAATCGGAATCATGACATTTTTGAATAATTGGTTCGATTTCTTCATAATGTACACATCTTCTAATAATTAAATCCTTACATTGCTTATATAAATATGGTTCATCCCAAAAATAGGTTTTCGTATCATGGATGAATTTTTTCGTTGTTGCAAAGTTAGCATAGGTGGTAAAATATTACTAACTATATAGTTTACTATATCGAGTATACCATGGTATTTTCCACTCATTGATATTATATAGTTGTTCATCAGGAAAACTGTCTATAATTTCATTTTTAATATCAGATAATTCATAATTTTCTAATCTTGATAAATGATCCACAATTTCATTATCAGTTCCTTTCTTATTAACGATCTCAAAATCGAATTCTTGCATTAATAACATCCATCTAATTAATCTTGGTTTAAAATATTTCTTTTGCATTAAATATTTGATAGCAGAATGATCAGTATGCACGATACATTTTGTTCCAATCAGATAAGGTCTAAATTTATTAAAACCATATACTACCGCTAATAATTCTCTTTACAGTAGCTGTATAATTTATTTCAGCATCATTTAGAGTTTTACTTAGCATAGTATATAACTTTAAAAATCTTTTCATATCTTTGCCCACGAACTCGCTCCTACGACATAATCACTAGCATCACACATAAGTTCAAATTGTTTCTCCCAGTTAGGTGAAACTATTATAGGTGTTGTAATTAATTTTTATTTTAAGAGTTCAAAAACATTCAGGCATTCGATTGTAAATTCCAATTTCTTGTCCTTTTCGAGAAGTTGGCATGGGGGTTTAGTAATTTTTGAAAAATCTTTTATATAGCGTCGTAGAATCCGGCATGTCCAGAAAACTTCTTACCCCTTTTACCGTAGTTGGAGGTGGTAATTTAGCTATAACTTGAATTTTTGCAGGGTCCACTTCCATGCCTTTTCCGAAATTTTATGCCCTAATACAATGCCGCCCGCAACCATTAATTGACATTTCTCCCAATTTAGAACTAAATTTGTTTTCTCACATACTTCTAATACTTTTTCAAGATGAGTTAAGCATGTGTCAAATGATGTTCCAAATACAGAGAAATCATCCATAAATACTTCTATTCCATTGTCAATTAACTTACTAAATATAGACATCATACATCTCCGGAATGTTGCTTGGTGCATTACATAATCCAAAAGGCATTCGTCGAAAAGCGAAAGTTCCATAAGGACTAGTAAATGTAGTTTTCTCTTGATCCTCAGGAGCAATTTGTATTTGATGATAACCAGTGTATCCATCTAGAAAACAAAAATACTTATTTCCGGCTAATCTATCTAACATCTGGTCTAGAAATGGTAAAGGGAAGTGATCTTTCCCGGTGGTGGTATTTAGTTTCCTATAATCGATACATATACGCCAACCGAGTGACTTGTCTTATAGGAATAAGATCGTTATTTTCATTGGCGATTCATCGTCACTCCTCCTTTCTTAGGAACACGAGTGAATTGGGCTTACCTAAGCATCGTCGGAAATAGGATATATAATACCATTATCTAACCATTTTAAAATTTCTTTCTTAACTACTTCTTTCATTATCGGGTTTAATCTCCTTTGGGGATCCGCTTTAGGTTTATGTTCATCATCTAAAATAATTCTATGCATACGGATTGAAGGACTAATTCCTTTAATATCCGCTAAAGTCCAACCAAAAGTTTTCTTATATTTTTTTAAAGTTTCTAAAAGTTTTTGTTCTTGAGATTCGTTTAGTGCGGATGAAATAATAAGCGGTAAGGTTGAAGAATTACCTAAATAAGCATATTTCAAATGATCAGGTAATATTTTTAGCTCAAGTTCAGGAGGATTAATAATTGATGGAACTATATTCTTGTTAATGTTTTCATTATTATCCAAAAATTCAAATCTTTCCTGAATATAATCTAGTTCTTCATTATTATCTTCAATTAATTCATTATTTTCTTTTTCTAATTTATCTTCGTAATATTCCTTAAAATGTTCTTGTTGTAAATGTTCAAGTATTTCCATCCGAAAACATTCATCATCTTTTTCTATCGCAGGATATTTCATTGATTTTGCAATATTAAAGGTAACTTTTTGGTCATTTACTCTCATAGTTAATTCTCCTTTACGAATATCAATCATAGCTTTTCCAGGTAGCTAAAAATGGTCTTCCTAAAATGATAGGAATTTCTTTATCTTCCTCCATATCTAAAACAATAAAATCTACGGGAAGATAAATTTATCCACTTTTACTAACACATCTTCAATAACTCCCTTAGGATAGGTAACCGAACGATCAACTAATTGAAGGGTTACTGAAGTAGGTGTAATTTTTCCTAATCCTAATCTCATAAAAATCGATAGAGGCATTAGATTGATGCTTGCTCCTAAGTCACACAAAGCTTTTCCATAAAATTTTTCTCCTATAGCGCAGGGTATAGTGAAACTACCGAGATCTTTCAATTTTTCGGGAAGCTTCTTCGAATAATAGCACTACACTCTTCACTAAATGCGACTGTTTCATTATCAATGAATTTTCTTTTCTTATTTAGAATATCTTTCATAAATTTTACATAATTTGGCATCTGATCTAAAGCTTCGACAAAAGGTATATTGATTGTTAATTTCTTTAGTATTTCAAGGAATTTAGCAAATTGTTTATCTTTTTTATGTTGAGCTAGTCGTTGTAGTATAGTGGTGAGTATTCCCGCCTGTCATGCGGGTGACTCGGGTTCGATCCCCGGCAACTGCGCCAAAAACTTGACCCACAATTTTATATTATGATATTTTTAATTTAATTGTAACGACGCCAAAAACTTGACCCCGCTATATTATATGTATAGAATTGTAATTGTTTATGTTGTGGATGCTACGCAAGTATACGTATCGTATCAAGTAATACGGGGCTCTAGTGGAGTCACGGTTATCGATCCCACGGGGAAAGAGAAAATTAAATAACGACTAATTTTAAAATAATAATAATAATAATAGTATACGAAAATTTGAAATTCTAAATTTAAGCGCAATAAAGTAAACTAAGTATTTCAATTAGGTAACTTAACTAAGTAGAAAATTAATACGTATTGAAAGTGCGAGAAATTAAACTAATTGTTAAATAAGTCTTAACTATTCAGAAAAAGTATCTTTCCCCTTGTTTAGAAATTTAAGTGATTGATGAATTTAAATAGATAATTTTAAGGAATTGTGACAAATAGGAGCATTCATATTCTTTACCCTTTGGTCCAGGTGTAAAGAATATTGACTAATCCTATGTTTGATTACTTAATCTGTGGCTAGGCTGGGAGGATACCGACTGCCACTTCAGAGCTCCCACGTTCCCCTCGCCCGAGGGCTAACATCTACACTTCGACTCTCAAACAATAGGACCGAATTGAATATTTAGTCCGTCACACTAAAATGCTCAATTCTACGCCCGATGATATTATTTCCCTATTTATTTGCACCCTCCTTCCAAGGCTTTTGAATTCCCGAATATCGGATGTAATTTTTACTATAGTTGATAATCAACACATTTTAACAAATCAAATGGCCGGTTTGAAAGTAAATTAAGTTTTAAGTAAAAATTATCACAATTTATTAATATATATAAAAGTACTTCTATTTTTAGTTCATCAAATCACTTAATTTCATAACAGGGAGAAAGACTAATAAACTACTCAGAATGCATGGGAACTACACTAAGCATGGATTTCATTTAAAGTTAAAAACAATAAATACAAATACTTATCTCGATTTATCCCCAAGCAGACTCCTAGCAGTTCCTTTGACTCTTCCTTCCAGTACAGCAAGACTCACTAAAAACTCACTAACTCACTAAACACACTTAAAGACACAAATTGACACACACAACACAAAATAACACACTTATAACACTTAACACCCAATAACACCAATTAACACCAATTAACAAATAACACCCAATAACACCAATTACACACACTTATAAGCTGAATTTCAGCCTCTATATATAGAGGTGAGCAAAGGACCAAGAGGTGTGTAAGAATCCCTTCAAAAAGTGTCCAGGTTCAATGTATCTGCGCCATTTGATCTAGCGCGCCGTCGGCGACGAACTACCTCGCTGTCTGCGAGGTTTCTAGAAGATCTTCAAACCGCGCTATCTCGCTGTCGGCGGGCTCGGGCTCGCTGTCAGCGAGACAGTTATAAATCCTTCAGAATTTTCTTCCTCGTATCCTCGCCGTCGGCGGGCTCGATCTCGCCGTCGGCGACTCAGCACAAATTGTATTATTTTCTTCCTTTTTGCTCTAAATTCGCTCCTTTTTATGATTTTTGCTTTTATCACCTAAATTTTACATTCCTGCAACAAAATAAAGAAAATACCTTTCTTTAAAGTGCAATTTAATCAAAAATAGGTATGAATTTCTTAATAAAATTTTCAGTGATCAGTAGACCTTACCCCGAAGAATTTGATGCAGTACAATATCCAAAAGGCTTCGTACCACCATTGTTTAAGACTTTTGATGGTACCGGAAACCCTCGACAGCATGTTTCACATTTTCACGCTAGTTGTTGCAATGCCGGTGGAAGTGACACCGTACTCTTCCGACAGTTCGTCAGCAGCCTGTCAGGGATCGCCTTCGATTGGTACGCAGAGTTACCGAACGGTTCGGTAAAGAAATTTTCAGAATTAGAGAACCTCTTCGTGAAATGGTTTGCCGGAGCTCAACACCATATCACCATCAGTGATCTACTGGTAGAGAAACATAAACTGAACGAAACTTTAGTGGACTATATACTTCGATGGAGGAATCTAAGCATGAAGTGTGAGCCACAGCTACAAGAGCAGCATGTAGTCGGTATCTTGCTTAAAAGCATTCACGGCCCGATAGAACTTCTCCTTAAGGGATTTACGATTAAGACTTTCGAGAAGTTGTTAAGCAAGGCCAAAAGCTTGCAAGAGGAAGCGAAACAACGAAGTTTCGTCGACAAGACAGACAAACAGAAGCCTGTAAAGACATTTGAAAAGAAATCTGGGATCGTCGCGGCATTCGATAAGGGCAAGCAGCCAATGCAAATACAGCCGGAGCAGCCGCAGCCCAGCTATCAGCAGCCTCAGCAGAGCTACTAACAACCTCGACCCGGTTATCAGCCAACTCAACAACATGAGCAACCGCCTCGCCCGCAGTGCACATTAAAGGAGCTTATAAATAGAGAATATTCATTCAAGAATCAGGCAGTGCCAAAGATGTTCGGCAGTTTGATGAAGACTCCGGATTTCCAACTGCCAGAACCAAGGAAGCCAGAAGACGTCAATAAGAAAGACCATCCCATCTATTTCCCTTACCATCGGATGCTCAGGCACAAGATAGAGGATTGCATTACCTTCAAGACTTGGCTCTACGACAATCTCCGAAAAGGGAACATAACGATTCTGAAGGAATACATGAAGGAACCCCAGAAAGGCGGTTCCATCAATGTTATTTCAAAGGATCCTATTGTTCCTATAGATCCCTACACGACGAATGATGGATGGAGTACCGCTTGGACGAAGTCATCGAAGAAAATTTTGGATCGCATCCAAACCGCTTCGGTATGTGCTTCGATTCAAAGTTCGAAACCTCGTCAGCCTGCGCTATCGCTCGCAATCGAAGAACCACCCCAGGAAGAAAAGATCATAGAAAAGAAGGAGATCGTAGAAGAAGAAAAGACCGAGGCTCTTAAGGCTAGACTAGGGGCTGCTTATCTTAGGATGGTTGTTTCCGATTTGGTTCGAGAAATTCCTCGAACCTTTGACTCTGTATGATTATTTGCTCGCTCCGGTGGGATCTTATAATGATAAGAGTTATAGCGTTGGCTACGTTTTGACTGTTTCTAATGATTACGCAACTAACGACAACCAATCTAATCCGGATCTCGATTCCGATACAAATAACAATTCTCAGATCATACACAACCTCGACAATCACGATGACAAAGAAGACATTCACCAAGAAGGCTATGAAAGTTCGACAAGCAATGAATCTATTTGTGAATTTTGAGGAGCTCCAATCACAATAGAGTTAGAGCTTTCAGATTCCAAAGCGACTCTAGAAGAACCTGTCATGCCAATTCAAAAGGAGACACCAGTAAACTCAGTACCAGATTCAGAAGAAATCACAGAAGTCAACTTAAGGAGTGGAAGGATTCTACCTCCGAGAATGGGTCCAAAAGACAAAGGAAAGCAGGTGGTTGTTCAGGAAGAATCAACCCCAGCAGAAGAATTGCACATTCGGGAAGAAACTGGAACACATGGTGACAAAGTGGACTATAACGTGCTAGCCCATATTAGGAAACTACCGGCCAAACTAAGCATCTATGATGCTCTCATCTTATCAAAATAGATGAGGGAAGCTCTGATCAAGGCCTTATTTGATCCAGAGATTTGGTTAGCTCAGATGGCCGGAGATTCCTTAGATGAGGTTTGCTCGTTGAAGGAACAGTGAGGTGTTACCTTCACGGACAGTGATCTACTACTTGGGACAGCCGATCACAACCGACCATTGTACATTTTAGTCACAATCAGAAAATTTACGCTCTCCAGAGTATTGGTGGATCCAGGAGCATCAATCAACATAATGAATCTTCGCAAGCTAGCATACTTGGAAATTGATGCTCGCGAGCTTGAAGCAGACAAGATGTTACTAAGAGGATTCAACCAGAAAGGAGAAAGAGCCCTCGGATCAATAACGCTGTTAATGAAGACCAGTGATTTAGCAAAGACAACCACAAAATTCCATATAATTGATTCTGAAACATCATTTAACGCGCTACTGGGCCGACCGTGGATACATGAGAACCGAATGGTACCGTCGTCTCTACATCAGTGCATAAAATACTACGATGAAGGAGAACAGTGCATCAAAGGTGACTTGCAACCGTTCTCCGTCCATGAAATTGGAATTCATGAAGATGCAGCCTACTACGCGCCTCCAAAGAAAACAATCTTCTCCAGAAATACCATGCCCAACGAAGCTAAAGAAGTTCAAAACGACGAAGAACCTGAAGTTCTAGTCCAGCAGTCACTCACCACTCCCTTACGGCGAGATGGTGAAGGTTTCTCCAGAACTCGCATCCGAGGTGGAGGCCGGGGACGAGGTCATGGAAGAGATGTTGGGACGGTTGGACAGAAGAAACCCTTCGTCGACGTTGATTGGGGGAACAACTCTGAGGAAGAAGGAGAAATCAAGAAAGAAGTAGCTACAATAAATCAGAAGAAGCCACAATTCAAGATCTCTCTCGAAGATGAAAAGAATGAAGAAAACAAATCGATGTACGAGAAGATTAACCACTATGTACACACTATGACCCTGACCCTGATCCATTCTAATAAGATCGAGGGTATAATGGTCAAAGAAGTACGTAGCAGCGGTGCAAAGCCAATCAAATTTTACCGTGGCACTTCTTCTTCCAATAATGAAAAAGATGTACAATTTGAAGATGTTACTGTCGGCATTATTTTTTAGTTGTGTGTTTTATTTTGAAAAGGGGGTCGCCTAACAGAAATTGTCGGCAAATTTTTAATTTAATTTAAATAAATAATTTGAAGTAGTATTTGATTTTGAAAATAATTTTAAATTTGAAGATTTTAAGATATGAAATCAAACCAATCTCACATCCCAAATAGTTTATATAAACGAGCACCACACCACAATCGTGTATCTATCCCTAAGGATAGACACCGCTCGACGGTGGGGCTCGATTAAACAAACTAAAAGATTTGTGACATCCGTTTGGTCCGCGAACCAATTTTATAAGCCGACAAATTCCCTCGCTTAATATGGAAGTATTAAACGGGGTTTATATTACACAGGTTCTTTAAAATTCCCTATAAGGGCAAGCCCCTATAGTTAATTACATCTTAAGTGACGGGAATCACCTAAGAAAACTCTCGATAATAATCGGTAATCTCGCTCTCAAGAATTTCAAAGTTTAGGGTTTTCAAGGGATTGAATTTCGAAATTTCAATAGGGAATGGATCAAATTTGGAACATTTTGTTTTGAGAATTCAAAGGAAGAAAAGTAGGAGAAATTACGGATTCGAAGCGGACTTCGGTAATTTCCGACCATCCTATTGTTTGGCTTGGATTTAGGAAAGTCCTAATGTTTATTTAGTATTTCAATCTTGCCAATTTTAATTAATTAGGACTTATATTTATATGATAGAATCATACAAATAGCCTTGAAGTTATGAGGGTTTATGTCGTATCGAACAACTACCTCGGAATCCTAAGTCCGGTTAGGGCTTAATTTGCAATAAAAATGCCTAACAAAAGGTTGAGGATTTATGTTGCACTAGGCAAACTACCTCGAAGTCCTATGGCTTGGTTATTTAATTCTAAGAAAGTTTTGCTGATGTAGATTTGTTTTGTCGACGACGATGGCCGTGCTGCCCACCATGCTACGAGCTCCTTGTTGTTGCGAGAGGTTTAGTTGTAGAAGTCATAAATCAGGAGATGAGAAAAGTGTTTTGGTTTAGAGAGAATCTTAATTTCCAAGTGTTCTTTGTATTTTAATTAAAACAAATCTTAAAGTTAATTATAACGACACCGGTTAAGATCCCACGGTTCCATCCTTCCGGCATCGTTATTTTTATCGGATTCACTTAGTCCAGATGAATTTGCTAAGCTCAACTGAATGAGTTCCACACTTTCATTTAGACCGTGGGAAATCCCGTTAGCAACACGTAGGTTACATCATCTGAGGTATTCCCGATCATCCAACGGGATGTTTTAATTTAGTTGTAATTGTAGTTTTGTGTTCGTTTGTGATTAAATTTTGAGTTGCTTTATATTTTGAAATGTTGTGGCGGTGAATTTTATCTTGCAATGACTTTTAATTTAGTTTTGGTTTCAGTTTTAGGGACTATCCTAAAAGTGTGGGTTTTCATGCAACGGTTGTTTATCATGCAGAAAAGTAAGTGCGATGCGATTAAATAAATTGCAAGAAAATAAATTGCAATAAAATAAAAGCGTACACGGAGGGTCTTCCCGTCATCCCAAGCTGCACTTAAAACACAATTAGAATATTTAAGAGAGTTCCTAGGTAAAGTTAAGGGAAGGGTTATGGTTTTCTACCAAACTCCTAATCCTATAGCTAGTCATTTCCTATGACGTCTAGGTTCTTGTGTTTTGGTTTAAGGACGATTTTCTTCATCAAAGAACAATTAAGTTCAATTGTTCTCATAAATATCCTATCATATTGAGGAAGTGCTTAAGACGAATCTTAAACATCTTTTTAATATTGATAGGATTGTTTTAAGTCCAAATGGATTTAATCAATCAGGTGAAGTAATCGTCCGAGGTTTAGTAAACCTTTGTTGTTATCTTACTCAATGAACTAGGATATTTGAATGTCCTATAAGTGGAGTAACATTTCATTTAATGTTCTATTTAGGAGTTATGATAATTAAAGTTTTCGAGGGCAAACTGGTGTTCCAATGATTTGTGATTTAGTTTAACTTCAGTTAAAGGGTTTAAATTTGGAATAGTGTTCAAGTTGTTTTATTTTTAATTTCTTTATGTCTTAGGTGATGTTATTTAATTCCATTTAATTTAACTTTAATTTAATTTAATTTAATTTTATTTGGTTTAGTTTTAATTTTAATTTAATTTAACTTGATTTTAATTTTAACTTAATTCTATTACTTAATTTAATTTAATTCAATTTAGTTTGATTTGATGTGAATTAATTTAATTTAATTTGATTTAATTTTAATTTAATTTAATTTAATTTAATTTAATTTAATATGTTTTAATTTAATTTAATTTAATTTAATATTTATTTTTTTTAAATTTAATTTAATTTAGTTTAATTTAATTTAATTTAATTTAGTTATTTAATTTAATTTAATTTAATTTATTTATTTTAATTTAATTTATTTATTTAATTTAATGTAATTTACTTAATTTGTTTGATTTAATTTAATTTAATCTTTAATTTAATCTTATTTTTTAATTTTAATTTAATTGAAAATTTAAAAAGAGTTTAATAATTTAACCTTTTAATTTAATTCAATGATTAAGTCCTTTTAACATTTTAAAACTTAAATTTGAATTATCATTTTAATTAAGAATTAAATATTATTTAGATGATTAATTTAGGGATTTATAAATTAAAGAATAAATCTCTTCCTAATAATATCCCTATTTAATAATTCCAATTTTATTATTCTTCCAAATTTAATCAATTATTTAATTAAAATTTGTTTTAATTATTTTCAAATTATTTAGTAGGTTTCTACCCTTTAATTATTTAAATTTCAATCATCCAAATCAGATTAGGATCAAATATTTTACTTGTTAATTTTTTTATTAAACCCAAAGTTTTAATTAAGGGTTAAATGTTTTTAATTACCATTTTGCCCTTCAAGCTTAATAATTTCATAACTCACTAAGGTGAACTTAAATGAACTTGAAATTTTTCTATGACTTCACTCATATTTCAATAAAGACATGAGAGGAGAAAATGTGATTTTTCTGTATTTAATTTATTTATATAATTATTTTTGGTGGAAAATAGGAATTTCCAAGGAAAATTTAATAACATGACCAAGGGAGAGTTTTTGTCCTTAAGAAAATTATGGGACATTCCTAATGACCAGAGGATCACTTGGACCAACTTTGGTGATTTTTTGAATTATATTATTTTTATTTTAATTATTTTAAATTTTGAAGTATTAATTAATTTAAAAATAAAATAAATGTTGAAAAATGAATTTTATATTTTTCAAAAATCTCTCTGATATCAAGGAAATCAGAGAATCAATTTTTGTAATTTTCTAATTTTTCTTTGATTTATTATAATTATTTTAGTGAAAATGCTAGAAAATACATTTTTTTTAATTTTAAAATTACCCTAGGGCTTTAAAATTTAATATCTCATTAAATAGACCTAAGAAAAATATGGGGTTTGTTCCTAAGTGATTAAAATTCAAAATATGACATTTTGGTGAATTTTATTATTTTTATGATTTTTATTATTTTTTTAATTATTAAAATATTAAAATAATACTAAAAAATTAACTTTTTTAGAAAATTGAAATTTTAATTTTCTTAAATTCCCCGATATCAGAGAGGCTCCAAAACCAATTTGGTGAATTTTTGAAAGGTATTTTGAAAGTTATGAATTTTTAAAGTTTAAAATGGCTAAATGGCTTAATCAACCTATTTAGTAGGGCTAACCAAGTCCAATTGACTTAAAATTTTTATGGTGGGTTCCTCTGATCCTAAAGGTCAGTAGAGAATTGATTTCAAGTCAATTTGATGTATGGTTAGCTCTAATTAATTAGGAATCTATTTTGGGTGTTTAAGCCAATTAGGGTTATTTTAAATGAGTTAACCCAAAAGCTATTTTTCCTAGGGTCCTCTAGTCATAAGGGACATCACCAAATTTTCCTAGAATTTATTCCTCAACATGCTAATTATTGGATTTAAAATACTCAAAACAGTAACATGAATTTGAAAAATCAATAACTTCTCATAGGGATGGCCTCTGACTTTGGAAAATTCAGGGAATGTTCCCAAATCCAGAGGCTTCAAAAGCCCTATGGTCTCATGTCATGGTGAATTTCCTATATGCATGGAGAATTAAAACAATGCATAAGGGAAATAAATCATTAAAAATAAAATAATTGATGAAATTAAATGATTTCTTTTCCACATTATTCTCCTCTGTTCACTGAGCAAGAGGGTATTTTTATTTTATTTTTCTGATTTTCCTACACAAAGTTATGAATTTTCCAAGTTCTGGTAATTAAATAAATAAGAAAAAAAACATAATTTTCTATTTATCCGAGTCAGCACCGCGTCAACCTTAGCATCTCCGAAGTGCCGCGTGGCGCGCTCCCATTCGACGCCGCCACTTGAGTCAGCAGCCCGGGTCCCGCCTTCCGCGTATCATCTACCGATCCGACCCGATCTGAGCCGTCCGTCCGCGCGTGTATTAAATGGACGGCATCCGTTCATCGTCCCCAAGCGTCCTCACCCGAGAGCCGTCCACACTAAATCCCTAATATCTCACTCGATACTCAATGGATTTTCGTGTTCTTATGCTCTATGGATTCGTCTTGAAGAGACAAATACATCTATATGGTGATCATGCATTGAAATTAAAGCATTTGAAATGGAGAATCTCCAGAAGCTCGGGATGAAGAATTAGCTCATACCTTTGCTCAGAGAAGTGTGGCTTCAATCTGAGGGTTGTGTCACCTTCGATTGGATCCCAGCGAAGCTCCGGATGAAGTCTCCTGGTCCGGTGAATTGCCTAGGTAGGATTTCGACCACGGCCGATCACAAAGCTTGGAGGCTGGAGCAAGCTGGGTGGCTCTGGAGATGGGGCTTTTGCTTGGTGGACACCTTCTCTTGGTCTGGTGAAGGTGTAGGACCAATCAATTTGAGGATTGGTCCACTGTGGAGAAGTGTCCTGGTTTTGGGTGGAATTTCAGTTGAGAAATTGGGTTCTGTTGTTGGGGATTAGGGCAAATTGACACTGGGGATCAACTGCTCTAAGGATGGAGAAGGGTTTGGAACAATTTTGGCAGAGTTTCGGCAAGGTTTGTGCAACTCTCCTCTCATGGCCGTGAGGGGGTGGTGTTTAAATAGGAGAGGGTGGAGGGCCTCCCAGGGAGAGTTAGGGCTTGGGATCAGCTGCTCTGGGCATGGGAAGAATAGCCATGGTGGCCACTGGACATGGGGCAGCTCAGCAAGGGAGAATTCCAAAGTTGGCTCACATGTGAGCTCTCGGCCATGGTGTTTTCCAGCGACCCAGGCGGCTGGCCGGCAGGCATGGGTCACCCTCAGGTCCAGGTGGGTCAGGGCTGGGGTTTAGTGTAGGCAATTGGCAAATGCCATGTGTAAAAGGCTTGGATTGAAATGGAATGGGGGAAGGCTATTTTGGGTTCAAATGAGTCAACCCCTCCATTTGGGCTAGGTGCACCACCCAAGGCCTGGTTTTGGGCTGAAAAGGATCATTTGGGTCGGCCAAGAGAAAATGGTGTGGTCTGCATCCATGATGAGGTGGCTAAGCATGGTTTAGTGTGTGACATGCTTAAGGTAAAAGGGTTTAAGAAGGATTAGGAAAGGGGGCCCTCCTTTTGCCATTAATGGCTTGATCACATGTCAAACCTTCCATGGCTCCATGTGGCTTGCCCATGGCTTGCATGGCTTGTCTTTGGCTTGGGGAAAGTTGAGTCAATTTCATGGAAATGGATTTAAGAAAAATTTTGGTATTTAGGGGTGATTTGGCATGAGGCTTGATTTGGAATTATTTAATGATGGGATTATAACTTAGGGAATGGCTTTGATTAAATGGATGGCAAATGGAAATGTCATGTGGGCTTTAGGGCCAATTTTGGGCTTTTGTATTTGGTGGAAATGGGCTTTTAAAATGGTTTAGGGAAGTGGGCTTTTGGATTTTAAAATGGATTTTAGGATGGAATTTTGGCAAAGGATTGGGCCAAATAATTGTTTGGTTTATCTCATAGATGTGTCATGAGTGACTTGAAGCAAATTGGGAGTGATTTGGGTTTGAATTGGGTTGAATTTGGGCTCTTTTGGTGAATGGGCCAATATAGGTCAAATTGGGCTAGCTTGGGCCAATGTTGGGCTAGGGTTGAAATTGATGTAAAATTAATGTTGGGAAATGTCTATAGGAGTGTTTGAAAGAGGTTTTGACTTTGGTTGGGCTTTGATTTTGGGATTTGGGCTCATTTGGGTTAGGTTTGGGTTTAGGTCAAAATTGGGCTTTTTAGCTTTGGGTTGAATTTAAGTGGGGTTTGGGTCTAAATGTTGGACAAACCATGTTAGTGTTTTGTTTGTAGGGATGTTAAGAAAGGTTTAGAAAAGATTTGGGGTTAATTGGAGTTGAATTGGGTGAGTTTGGGTTAGGTTTGGGTCATGGGTCCAAATTGGGCTTTAAGGCCAAAAGTGAAATTGGATCCAAATGTCAATCAAATTGGACTTGGATTTGGTCTAGATTGGTATTGGGAATGTTGAATTGAAGTTTAGAATTGAATTGGACCAGAATTTGGGTCAATTGGGTAGGCTTGGTTTGACATTGGGTTCACTTAGGGTTAAAATGGGTCAAATTGGGGGTTTTGACAAAAGTGGGGTAAATTGACAACATTGGCTAATGGTGTAGTTGGACAAAATGAAAATGGGAATATTTTGGATTTTCTGGAATTTTCTGGGAATTTTCTGGATTTTTGGATTTTTGGGTCAAGGGGGGTATTTTGGGTATTTGGAGGGTATTGGGAGGTATTTTTGGAATTTTTGGTATTTTGGTATGGATGATTAATTTGAGTAATGTGGAAATGTTTGGGATTGGTTTTGAGGAATTTTAGGTGATTTGGGATTTTGCAAATTTTGGGTAGTTTCAAGGGTTTTGGGTAGGCTGAGCGGGTATAGGGTCCCGCGGGTCAAAAATTGAAAATTTGGAAAATTTAAGATTGGGTAAATTTGAATGGAATAAAATCATTTTGGTTGAGCCATGAAGCCACATCAAGGCCACATGAGCCATGAAGGGACTCATTTGAGGCATCCACTATGTTGTTCCTAACCCTCTTAGCCAAGGGCTTAGGGGTTAAGGACCATCCATGTGAATCACCTACATGAGTCAGGAGGTGAAGTTAGGTATAAGTGTGTGAAAGTGTAGCGTATAGATGTAGTGTGTGTGTAAGTTAGTCCTTCACCAGACCAGGCCACCCAGGGCAGTCCTAAGGCCAAAGAATCCTACAGGAACTCATCCTTTAAACTTCCACATTTGATTTCAACCCTCTAGGTGATTAGGGGTCTATAGTCAAGCTTGTAGAGTTTGCAGGGAGTTAAGAGGTGGTTTGAATTTCTAAGTGGTGGGTCCCAATTCTAGTCCTCTAGGATAGTCAAAGGAAAAGCCTAAGGCTAGATCCTAAGTACTAAAAAGAAGAAGAGAAGACCTCATCAAAAATGAGGTTAACAAATGGACCCCCAATAGGTGTGGTGAGCTAAACAAGCACACCGTGCGTATTGGCGTTGACCGAAAAGATCAACAAAACCTACACAAACATCCAAGTGACAAACTTAGGACGAAGTAAAAGAGTTTTCGCTGGGGAGTGTCAAGTGTATCTCTGAGGCTGGAGATTCCTGAACTCTCGCTGGGGAAAGGAAAAGAAGGTGAATTCCAAATCACATGATCTGGGGAAATTTCAATTTAGATTTTATTTTGTTTCAATTTAAGTTTTGTTGTGTGAGCTTAGATTTCAATTTGGAGCTTTAATTTAAATTGAAGTTTGTCAAAATTAATTTGCAGGGATTTGATTTAAAAATGGAATTTTTAGGTTTTAGATGTAACATCTTCAACCTCAAAACAAAATTGAATTGATTGGATTGAATCATTGCAATGAGGAGAAATCTCAGAGCAATGCGGTATCGGATGTAAAATCCTTAACCTCAAGAGTTTGATTTTGGTGTATTTCATTGCAATAAGGAAAGAATTCTAAAGCAACGCAGTCTTGGATGTAAAATCCTTGACCCCAAGAATTTGATTTTGATGTATTTCATCGCGATAGGGAAAGTACCTAAAGCAATGCAGTCTCGGATGTAAAATCCTCGACCCCAAAAGTTTGATTTTAATGTATTTTTTTGCGATAGGGAAAGAACCTAAAGCAATGCAGTCTCGGATGTAAAATCCTCAACCCCAAAAGTTTGATTTTGATGTATTTCATTGCGATAGGGAAAGAACCTAAAGCAACGCAGTCTTGGATGTAAAATCCTTGACCCCAAGAATTTGATTTTGATGTATTTCATCGCGATAGGGAAAGAACCTAAAGCAATGCAGTCTCGGATGTAAAATCCTCGACGCCAAAAGTTTGATTTTGATGTATTTCATTGCGATAGGGAAAGAACCTAAAGCAATGCAGTCTCAGATGTAAAATCCTCAACCCCAAAAGTTTGATTTTGATGTATTTCATTGCGATAGGGAAAGAACCTAAAGCAATGCGATCTCGGATGTAAAATCCTCAACCCCAAAAGTTTGATTTTGATGTATTTCATTGTGATAGGGAAAGAACCTAAAGCAATGCAGTCTCGGATGTAAAATCCTCAACCCCAAAAGATTGATTTTGATGTATTTCATTGTGATAGGGAAGGAACCTAAAGCAATGCAGTCTCGGATGTAAAATCCTTAACCCCAAAAGTTTGATTTTGATGTATTTCATTGCGATAGGGAAAGAACCTAAAGCAATGCAGTCTCGGATGTAAAATCCTCAACCCCAAATGTTTGATTTTGATGTATTTCATTGCGATAGGGAAAGAACCTAAAGCAATGCGATCTCGGATGTAAAATCCTCGACCCCAAAAGTTTGATTTTGATGTATTTCATTGCGATAGGGAAAGAACCTAAAGCAATGCGATCTCCGATGTAAAATCCTCAACCCCAAAAGTTTGATTTTGATGTATTTCATTGCGATAGGGAAAGAACCTAAAGCAATGCGATCTCGGATGTAAAATCCTCAACCCCAAAAGTTTGATTTTGAATAGTCATTGACTTTGCAAAGATTTGTAGTGTTGATTTGAAAAGTGTGGAATTTTGGTGTTTCGAGAATTTCATGAAAGTTGTAAAAGACTTTCATGGAAGGAAATAGATTAGGAGGGAATATGTAGATGTCACATATCCCCCTCAAAAGAGTTGATCGGCAGTCACTGGTTTGGATTGGATATAATTCCTCGCCATTAGATTCGATCCGTGTCAATGGAATCAACCGCTTCCATCCCAGACAAGGGGGAGAATGAAACGGATTGGATTTCAGATTTGGGAGATTGAATTTGAATTCGATTGAAACTTGATTTGAAATCTGGAAGGATTGAATTTGAATTTGATTGAGATTTGATTTGAAATTTGATTTGAAATCTGGAAGGATTGAATTTGAAATCGGTTGAAATTTTGTGGTCATTTTGTTTGTCCTTTAATGATTCACATTTTATTTTATCGTTTATTTAATGTTCGTATGAATTTGGTGTTCATTATTTTTAGATTTTTAAGGAAAGTTTTCTTTTATTCTTTTTGTTTCTTTTCTGTTCTTTGTTCGAAGTTCATTTAACTTTAATGGCGTTTCCCAGTCAATTTGCACAGAAGAGGTGAAGGCCAAAAATGTGACATGGTCACTTTCATTCCAATCATGTCGAAGATATATCATACAACTCGATCTGGAATACATCCCATACAATCAATGTATACTCAAAACGGACTATGTATGATCTTTATCGATCCATCCAAAGAAGCATCTGTCAAAAATCCATGTCTGAATAGTGGGGTACATGGTCAATAACATCACCTTCCAAGCCATCCTTGGCAAGGATGCCGTATGGATGTATATTGGAGGTGTGATATTTTCCATGTAGCTCACAGCTCGTAAGGCCGGAGGCTCTCTAACTCCGAGTCCGGTCGGAAATGGTAAGGTGTCTTCCTGTCGTCCATCCTCCCGAAAGTAACCGAGATCCACTTCATCGGTACTCATGGTATGCAATGCTTAGCGATATCTCGCTCCATTGCCCTTCGGTATCATGACGGAACCTACCGGTAATGGTATCTTCACCGGCCCTCGGAACTCACTCGGGCCTGCTATCCGGAGGTCGGATCCGAACATGATGTTACACTCGTTCAGGAAAGAGACTGTGTAGAAAGGTCTGACAAAGTCGTGGTGATCTATGTGCGAGGGTATGCAGTCACCCTGCTTGTAGATATTAATAATGTAGCTGTTGGGTATGCAATCTGCTGGCAATACTCTCCATGTTATCAATCTCTTTACCATTCTCTTGATGACTAATGGCATTGGATCTACTTGGACATGACGGAGTATTCCGGAGGGTTTCCTTCCTCGTCTTCCGCAAAGTTGTAACGACATCCACATTGTATTGTGATTCTTCCTTTCCCTGGCATCCATCTCCGGGGTTCTGAGTAGGTGTTTTCTCTTAGGCGGCCCGCTCGGTCCATTCTTTTCAAATCCCGGATGCAATCCACGATTTGTTGTTGTTCATATTCCAAGAATACGTCTGTATGTAGCTCGAGGCCCTCTAGTATATTGATCCTTCTGCCTCTAATTCTCTCGAAGTATTCAAAGGTTTTCTTTTCGACATTCTGCATTCTTTCCAGCTCGTATTCTGGAATAATCTGCAGATGGCGAGGCCTGGTGACGTATTGTGGGATATACGGCTCAATCCCTTCACGTTCTCCTGCATACCTCGGCTCCTCGGGGATGATGTCCGTCGGGACATCCCCCGGGGTTGCTTCCACAACAAGGTCATGCATTACTGGTGGTTCTATCTGGTAGCGTGGTAGCCTTCTTTCTTCTGATCTTCGTGAGATTTCCCTGGTCCTTTCTGTTATCCTAGGAGCTGGCCTCCTTTCTTCAGGTTCCTGGTGAACTGGCGTCCTTGAAGTGTATGTACTGGCAGTAGCAGCTGCCTCGTCGCGCTGGTCCGCTGCTAGTTTGGTTAACATCTTATAGATACGGCGATTCTTATTTCTTCGTTGCGTTGCTGTAAGAGTAGCTCTTCGAACTTCTTGAATCTCTGTGGGCGCGGCGCTGACAAGCCTGCCCTCTGCTGTAGCGACTACAAACTTGATTTTCTTATCTTCTTCAGTGTTTGCCTTTCTTTTCTTACTGTTGGATTGGTGGCTTGGGCCACCCACTTTCATCACTGTCTGCCCGGGCAGTTCTTCTAGGTCAACTGGTATCCAGTCACTTTCCTCGTACTGCAGGCCTGCTGGTGCGAAGTCTGAGTTAATCTCTATTATCGCTCCATCTTTCACCCTTTTTTCATCGAGTGTAAGGCTTAAGCCATTTCTAAAGTTCAAGACCAACCGCCCGTTCGACATTTCCCTGCGAAAAGACAAGGAAAAGGATCAGGGGCTGTACTAAGAACAAGAACATTAAGAAAATGTTTATTAAAGACAATTTTTTTATTACTTTTTGTATTTTTAAATTTAACAGGAATGAAGTGGGAAAAGATCAGGAAAAAGATTTTGATATGGAAGAAAAAACAAGGAAAACTTTATTATCATGATTTTATTTATTTTAGCACATTTTTTATTATTTTTGGGTTCGGACTCAGTTATAAGCAATTACTTCGCCCGTGCTTCTTAGGGATGAAGAATTCACTCCTTCGAAACATCAGGTGGCGTAATACTTTTTCAAGTATCGTCCGTTGATCGGAAGCATATGTCGTTCTCCCTGGCAATTCACTAACTGGTAGGAACCTCCTAAGTATACTGCTTCAACCACAAATGGCCCTTCCCAAGTGGGTTCAAATTTTCCTCCTATCTTGCGGTGTGCAAGAATAGGTCTCTTGAGAACGAGAACTAAGTCACCAACTTTGAAGGTTCTTGGGCGGACCCGGTCCGTCATGGGCTTGAACCATCTTAGCTTGGTATAATTCTAAGTTACGTTGCGCTGCAAGTCTTTTCCCTTCCGGGCTTTCTAATTCCTCTAGTCGTAATTTGGCATTCTCTTCTCGTCGTGTTCTTATTTGCGAACCGCAATTCCGAGTGAAGGAAGCCGAGCCTCTAAAGGTAACACTGCCTCGGACCCATACACCAGAGCGTAAGGTGTAGCTTGAGTAGGAGTTCTGAAGGTTGTCCGGTAGGCCCATAAGTCTTCTAACAACTTCTCGTGCCAATTTCTCTTATTATCGTCTAGGGTTTTCTTTAAAATTTGAATGAGGGTTTTATTAAAAGCCTCAGCCAGGCCGTTTTCTCTTGGGTAGTAAATTGTTGAATATTGCCAGTCGATTCCGTGTCTCCTGACAAAATTGTTGATTTGTGTGCTTCTGAATGTTGACCCATTATCTGAGATGATTCTGCACGGCACTCCAAAACGGTAGACAACTTGGTTCTTGAAAAACTGTAGCACGTGGTGTGCTTTAACTTCTCTGAGTGGAACTGCCTCTACCCACTTGGAAAAGTAATCTGTAGCCGCAAGAATGAAGCGATGTCCTTTTGAAGATGGTGGTTCTATTGGACCCACTATATCTGTGCCCCAACATTCAAATGGCCACGATGCAATTGTCGGATGTAGCACATTTGGAGGTTGATGTAGAACCACTCCGTGCACTTGGCATTGGTGACAGTTCTTGGCAATTTTCATGCAGTTAGTCATCATCGAGGGCCAGTAGTACCCTAGTCTTTTAATTTTCATTTTCATCTTCGGACCCAACTGGTGAGTGCCACAGAGTCCTGAATGCACCTCTTTAATGATTTCACAGGCCTCGGACCCGCTTAGGCACCTTAGCCACATTTGATCAAAAGACCTTCTGTACAATGTGTTGTTTATTAATGCGTAGGACGAGTTCTTTTCTTGATCCGATGGGCTAGCGACCTATCGTCCGGTAGTTTTCCTGTTTGCGGGTAGTCTATTAATGGTCGTCGCTAATCTTCTGTGTTTTCGTCATCCTTGTTGCAACTCGATTCTTTTTCTTTTTCGATTTGTGTATTGTGTCTATGTCGAGCCGTGATAGGGCCTCGACGTCCGTGAACCGACACTTCCATCGATTCATCTTGCAAACGAGCAAATTCTTTTGCGAGACGGGCTAACGCATCCGCTAAAGCATTTTCTTTTACGGGAATTTTGTAGATTGTCACATTTGGAATCTGTTCCAACAAGCCGTATGGTGTACCTGGAAGTATTGCTCGAGTCTTGGTTTTAAAATTCTATACTTGTCCAGGTGATCCGTTGAATGATCAACTGAGAATCTTCGTAGATGTTGATGTCCGTTATTCCCATCTGAATGGTTAATTCCAGTCCCGTTATGAGGGCTTCGTATTCTGCTTCGTTGTTTGTACATGGTTCTGTTAAGTGGTAGGAGTATCTTAACATCCCCCGCTCCGGTGTTATAAAGATTAGTTTGATACCTGCCTTACCGGGCATTATCACTTGCGATTCTTCGTCTTTGTGTGCTGAAGATGCTCCGTCGAAATATAATTCCCAACGTCGATCATCGGGGTCTTCTAAGCTCATTATTTGTTCATCTGGCAAATCGTCATTGAGAGGAGATTCTGCCGGCAAAGGGTGTGTTGCGAGGAAGTCTGCTAAGACTTGTCCCTTTACGACACGAAGATGCACGAAAGTTATATCGAATTGTAATAATATCATCGACCATCTGGCAAGTCTGCTGGAAAGCGTTGGACGAGTCATCAAGTATTGCAATGGATTAAACTTCGAGATCAGGTTGACCTTATGAGAAAGCATGTAGTGCCCGAGCTTTTGAGCGGCGAAGATCGTGGCCAAACAATGCTTTTCAATTGCGGGATACCTTATTTCCGTCGAAAGTAAACGATGGCTTAAGTAGTAAAGAGCAATTTCTTTACCCTCATCATTGACCTGGGCTAACAGGGCTCCGAGAGAGTCGTCTAAAGCCGCGGTATAAAGTATCAGTGGTCTACCTAAGACTGGG
This sequence comes from Papilionanthe hookeriana x Papilionanthe teres, assembly GCA_022702705.1. Classification (NCBI taxonomy): domain Eukaryota; kingdom Viridiplantae; phylum Streptophyta; class Magnoliopsida; order Asparagales; family Orchidaceae; genus Papilionanthe; species Papilionanthe hookeriana x Papilionanthe teres. The sequence continues at coordinate 100,081,594 of CM040423.1, forward strand.
GCTGCTAAGACGAGAGGTGTCATTAAATATTGTTTAATGTCCTCGAAGGCCATCCGACATTTCTCTTCCCAAATAAATTTGGCGTCCTTTTTAACTAGTGCCGAGAAAGGTCGACACCTACCTGACAAGTTTGAGATAAAGCATCGAAGATATGCCAACTTCCCTTGAAAGGATCGTAGTTGTTTTAAGGTTTTGGGAGGCGGCATTTCTAAGATAGCTTTAATCTTTTCCGGGTCGATTTCAATTCCACGATGTCGGACAACGAATCCTAAGAATTTCCCGGAGGTGACGCCGAAGGTGCATTTTAAGGGATTCAACTTAAGGTTAAATTGTCTTAATCGTTCGAAAACAATTCTCAAATCATACAAGTGGTTGTCCTTTACTTTGCTTTTGATGACCACATCGTCCACGTAGCATTCGACTTGATTGTGGATGAGATCATCAAAAATTCTTGTCATCGCTCTCTGGTAGGTTGCTCCTGCGATCTTCAATCCGAATGGCATCATTGTGTAGCAATATACTCCGATTGGCGTTCTGAATGCTGTAAGCTTTTCATCTTCTGGAGCCATTTTTATCTGGTTGTATCCTGAAGATCCATCCATGAATGAGAATATTTCATGTGTTGAAGCAATGTCGATCATCAGTTCCGGGATCGGTAGAGGGAATTCATCCTTTGGACATGCCTTGTTTAAATCTCTGAAGTCCACACAAACTCTGATTTGACCATTCTTCTTCCTGACTGGTACCACATTGGCTAACCAAGTTAGGTATTGTTCTTCACGGACAAATTTAGCGTCTATTAGCTTTTTAACTTCAGCTATGACTTGTTGTTCAATTTCTAGACGCATTCTTCTGGGACCTTGTCTGACTAGGACAGAAGTAGGATCCACTCCTAGCTTATGGACTGCGACCTCTGGAGCTAATCCTGGCATCTCATCGTAGCTCCAAGCAAAACAGTCTTTAAATTCCATTAATAACTTGATTATTTCTTCTGAGTCTTCTTTATTGAGTAAGGAGCTAACAAAGGTAGGTCTAGGCTCTTCGCTAGTACCTAAGTTAACTTTCGTTAACTCATCTATTGTAGATTTAATTTCTTCTTCGAATTCTGGTGGAGCGTCCCCAATTTGTAAATCTTCAAATTCTTCTGTGGTTTCCATGCAGTTTTCATTAGATTCGCAAGTGACAACCAAGCAAAATTCAGTATCGTCTACTGATCCTACTGTGCCGAATCCGAGTCCATGCTTTGAATTGGGTGGACAACCGGAGTTATTCCATAATTTTTCAAAATGTTGTGATTGGCCTTTTGTCCATTGTCTAGGTAAGAAACCACGCTGAATTAAATTTTGAACACAGGGAGAGTACCACTCAAAAGGTAATTCCATTAATTCTGATGAAGTGACATCTTCAAATTGTACATTATTTTCAGTTTTGGAGGAAGGAGCACCACAGTAGAATTTGATTGGCTTTGCACCGCCGCTACGTACCTCTTTGACCACCATACCCTCGATCTTATTAGAATGGATCGGGGTCAGGGTCATAGTATGTACATAGTGGTTAATCTTCTCGTACATCGATTTGTATTCTTCATTCTTTTCATCTTCGAGTGGGATCCTGAATTGCGGCATCTTCCGACTTATTGTCACTGCTTCTTGCTTGATTTCTTTTTCTTCTTCAGAACTGTCTTCCCAATCAACATTGATGACTGGTTTCATCTGTCCAACTATCCTAACGTCTCTACCACGACCTCGTCCCCGGCCTCGACCTCGGATGCGAGTTGTGGAGAAACCTTCACCATCTCGCCGTAAGGGATTGGTGAGTGAGTCGTTGGACTAGAACTTCAGTGTTCTTCATTGTCCCGAACTTTCTTTGCTTCATTCGTTATGGTATCTCTCGGAAAAGATTGTTTTCTTCGGAGGTGCATAATAAGCTCGCATCTTCATGGATTCCAATCTCATGTACGGAGAATGGTTGTAAGTCACCTTTGATGCACTCGTTCCCCTCCATCGTAGTATTTGATGCACTGATGTAGAGATGATGGTACCATCCTGTTTTCATGTATCCATGGTCGGCCCAGTAGAGCATTAAACGAGGTTTCTGAATCAATTATGTGAAATTTTGCGGTTGTCTTTGCTAAGTCATCGGTCTTCATTAGTAGCGTTATTGATCCGAGGGCTCTTTCTCCTTTCTCGGTTGAATCCTCTTAATAACATTTTGTACGCTTCGAGCTCGCGAGCATCAATTTCCAAGTATGCTAGTGTTCGAAGACTCATTATATTAATTGATGCTCCCGGATCTACCAATACTCGGAGAGTGTAAACTTCCCGATTGTAATTGAAATGTACAACGGTCGGTTGTGATTCGCCGTCCCAAGTAGTAGGTCATTGTCCGTGAAGGTAACACCTCGTTGTTCCTTTAACGAGCAAACCTCATCTAAGGGATCTCCAGCCATTTGAGCTAAGCAAATTTCTGGATCAAGTAAGGCCTTGATCGAGCTTCTCTCATCTCCTTTGATAAGATGAGAGCGTCGTAGATGCTCAGTTTGGCCGGTAGTTTCCTAAGATGGGCTAGCACGTTATAGTCCACTTTATTTTCATGTGTCTCGATTTCTTCTCGAATGGGTATTTCTTCTGCCGGGATTGGTTCTTCTTGAGCAACCACCTGCTTTCCTTTGTCCTTTGGACCCATTCTCGGAGGTAGAACTCTTCCACTTCTTAAGTTAACTTCTGTAATTTCTTCTGACTCTAGTGTTGAGCTTGCTGGTGTTTCTTCTTGAATTGGAATGACATGTCCTTCTGGATTATCTTCAGAGTCTGAAGGCTCTAATTCTATTGTGACTGGAGCTCCTCGAAACTCACAGATAGATTCATTGCTAGTTGAACTCTCGTAACCTCCTTGATGGATGTCTTCTTCGTCATTGTGATCGTCGAGATTGTGTATGATTTGAGAATTGTCATTGGTATCGAAATCGATGTCCGGATTGTCTCTAGTTACGTAATCGTTAGAAACGATCAAAACGTAGCCAACGCCATCACCCTTATCATTATAAGATCCCACCGAAGTGAGCGAGATAATCATACGGAGTCGGAGGTTCGAGGATTTCTCCCCGAATCCGAAACAACTATCCTAGGATAAGCGGCCCCTAGTCTAGCCTTAGGAGCCTCAGTCCTCTCTTCTTCTTCAATTTTCTTCTTCTCTTCAATCGTCTCTTATTGAGGTGGTTCTTCTATCGCAAGTGATAGTGTCGACTTGACAGGTTTCGAACTCTGAATTGAAGCTCGCACCGAAGCGGTTTGGATGCTGTCTAAAATCTTTTTCGAAGACCTTGTCCAAGCGGTAGTCCATCCATCGTCAGTTGTATAGGGATCTATCGGAACGATGAGATCAGTCGAGATAACATTGACGGAACCTCCTTTCTGGGTTCCTTCATGTACTCCTTCGGGATTGTTATATTCCCTTTCCGAAGGTTGTCATTGAGCCAACTTTTGAAGGTAATGCAATCCTCTATCTTGTGTCCAAGCATCCGGTGGTAAGGGCAAAAGTTGGGATCACCTTTCTTGTTGACTTCTTCTGGTCTTTTAGGCTCTGACAGCTGGAAATCTGGAGTCTTCATTAGACTACGGAACATCTTTGGCAATGCCTCATTTTTGATTGGATATTCCCTGCTCAGAAACTCCCTTAATGTACGTTGCGGATGAGGCAGTTGTTCATACTGTGGAGATGGCTGATAGCTAGGTCGAGGTTGCTGGTAATTCCGTTGAGGTTCTTCGTGGCCGTTCGACGATATTTGTATCGGTTGCTTGCCTTTGTCGACTCGCTGCAACAATTCCGGATTTCTTTTCAAAAGTCTTCACGGGCTTTTGCTTGTACGTCTTGTCGGCGAAACTTAATTGATTCGCCTCCTCTTGCAAGCTCCCGGCCTTGCTTAACAACTTCTCAAAAGTCTTAATAGTGAATCCCTTGAGGAGAAGTGCTATCGGGCCGTGAATGCTTTTAAGTAAGATGCCAATTGCATGCTGTTCTTGTAATTGTGGTTCACACTTCATACTTAGATTCCTCCATCGAAGTATGTAATCCACCAAAGTTTCGTTCGGCTTCTGCTTCTCTACCACTAAATCACCTATAGTGATGTAGTGCTGAGCTCCTGTGAATCGCTTGATGAAGAGGTTTTCTAGCTCTGAGAACGTCTTCACTGAACCATTCGGTGATTCCGCATACCAATCGAAGGCGATTCCCGACGAGTCGCCGACGAACTCGTCGGAAGAGTAATGCATCGCTCCCGCCGCATTGCAACAGTCGGCACAAAAGTGTGCAACATGCTGTCGGGGATTCCGGTTCCATCAAAGGTCTTGAACAGAGGTGGTACGAAGCCTTTTGGGTATTGGACAGCGTCGAATTCTTCCGGGTAAGGTCTACCCGTCCGAATGGATGTCCCGCTCTTTGATTGTGCTAAGGCTTCTCGCACCTGCTGTTCCACCAAGCTCTTGATATCCTTCTCTGGAATCATGCTTTGTGTTGTATCTTTCTTTAGCTGATCATCCCCATTGACGGATGTAACCTCCTTTCCTCCGTCCACAATGTGAATGACCTCTGGGGGTGTCTCTCTTTGGGGTTGCACTTGACTCTGGAGAGTGGCTAGGGCTACAGCCATCTCTTCCATCCTCTTCGCCATTTGGGCGATCGTATCGTCTTTCTCTTGAAGCTGTCTTCTCATCGCTTCCGACTCCTCTCTTTCTGCAGCTGCAGGAGCACCTTGTGAAGCTGATGAAGCTCGTGTTTCGACCATGTTGATTTCTGCATACTCATCATCCATGAATTCCGATGAATCAATCTCGTCTCTGAATTTCTCTTCTCTTTCTTTTGCTAGTCGTCGAATATCGGTTCTCAACTTTTCCATAGCGTCCTCTAGAGGTCTTTTCTCGTGCATCCTCGCGGTTGTCGTGTGATAGGCTGCCGGGTTCCCTTCTCACGAGTCCCCTTCTTCGCGGTAGCACTTTCTTCGCATTCAAGTCTCCCGACGAGACTTTCCTTCTCGAGTCGTTGTTTCAATCTTAGTTGTCCAGGTAGTGGGATGCCATACCATCCTTCTAGCGGCGGAAGGTCTAGGACCGGATGGTGCGTCGACCAAATGCTTGGAAGGTGGTATCCTCCCTAATCTGCAACCACGAAACAACGATAGGCGGACTAGCCTTCATCCTTTTATTTGGCTTTTACGTAACGATGGCGAGTTCTACTCGTGGCCCAAGATGGGATTTGATCGGCATCCGCCCTATCCTTCGTAGAATCTCCGATACGGGGCATTTCTCTTTCTTTGCTAGCTTCTCGATCACGATACGTAGTCGGGCGAATGGCGTGATCCTAGCCCTTTTGTTTCGTTGTCGTCATAGTATGCTTGGTCGAGGTAATGTAGAAACAATCCTGCGGACATTTTCCTCGTCGATTGCGGCGGAAAGGGGGTGGAATCTACTTCCTTCCAAAAAAGGTGTGTCTTCAGGCAATGGTATGTATTCAGGTAGTGGTGCGTACTCAGGGATTTCTGGGATTTCCTCCAGGAAAGCAACTTCGGCAGCTCTGGCCTTCCTGGCAATTTTCTTACTTCTATTCCTTCTTTGGGTCCGTGTTAGTGATGGAATTCTTAAGCTGGACCCGATTTCAAAAACAGAAGGTCTCACAGGAAAGTCTGTACCCTCCACGGAAACAGGTTCACCATAGTTCTGGATTTCCTTCCCCTTTAATCCGGCGAGCCGGGGTAGGTGCAGAGACAACTAGACCAGTGGGGGTAGCAAGAACAGTCCTTCTGCGGACTGCAATACTCCTCTCAGTTGGAATCTTTTGCAGGGGCGGAAACTCTTGAGTTGATCTAAGGTTGAACTCGATCAATGGCTTCTCAGCTTCAGATACTTTGTTTGTCAGTGCGAAAAGGGAAACGTCGGTGATCTTGACATTTGTGTTCTCGAATCCTTGTCCAAACCGGATGATCCCATTGTCGGGCAGCTCATCCTTGTAAACAGCGAAGTCTAGTTCATTGGTGAAGGAGAAAATCAGCTTTGGGGCTTCCATTTCTGCAGGGTAGATTCTGATTGTCAGTCCCAAGTTATGCTTCTTCTCATCATGATGAAAAGAAAGGAATCGAAAAGAGTCCGAACACATTCTTGTTCATGTATTTATAAGAAGGAGTTATTTGTTAAAAGAATCATTCGTTAAAGGGTTTGTTTATTTAGAACGGAATGTTCAAAGGTGTAGAGAAGGTAAGGAATTCGATTTAGAGTTGGAAAAGAAAAGAAAGTCTTATGCAAGACTTCTCGACTAGGAGGATCACTCCTAAACTAACACCTATTGGGGGTCCACCCCACCTAGGAAATGAGGTAAAAGGATCTCGGAACCTCTCTTTTTAGGGGTGTCTAAACAGTGGCTCCTAAATCCGAGAGAATGTTGGTTATACTTGTTCAAGGTAGAAATGAACATAGAACCCCAACGGAAAGAAGGGTAGTTTGATCCATTAAGGACATGGATGCACTACCGATTTTTGAAAGCAGAATTATCTGATTATAATGGAGAGAGGAATAGTCCCCAACAGAGTCGCCAGAAATTGTCGGCATTATTTTTTAGTTGTGTGTTTTATTTTGAAAAGGGGGTCGCCTAACAGAAATTGTCGGCAAATTTTTAATTTAATTTAAATAAATAATTTGAAAAGTAGTATTTGATTTTGAAAATAATTTTAAATTTGAAGATTTTAAGATATGAAATCAAACCAATCTCACATCCCAAATAGTTTATATAAACGAGCACCACACCACAAACCGTGTATCTATCCCTAAGGATAGACACACTGCTTGACGGTGGGGCTCGATTAAACAAACTAAAAGATTTGTGACATCCGTTTGGTCTGCGAACCAATTTTATAAGCCGACAAATTCCCCGCTTAATATGGAAGTATTAAACGAGGTTTATATTACCTCGGGTTCTTTAAAATTCCCTATAAGGGCAAGCCCCTATAGTTAATTACATCTTAAGTGACGAGAATCACCTAAGAAAACTCTCGATAATAATCGGTAATTCTGCTCTCAAGAATTTCAAAGTTTAAGGTTTTCGAGGATTGAATTTCGGAATTTCAATAGGGAATGGATCAAATTTGGAACATTTTGTTTTGAGAATTCAAAGGAAGAAAAGTAGGAGAAATTACGGATTCGAAGCGGACTTCGGTAATTTCCCGACTATCCTATTGTTTGGCTTGGATTTAGGAAAGTCCTAATGTTTATTTAGTATTTCAATCTTGCCAATTTTAATTAATTAGGACTTATATTTATATGATAGAATCATACAAATAGCCTTGAAGTTATGAGGGTTTATGTCGTATCGAACGACTACCTCGGAATCCTAAGTCCGGTTAGGGCTTAATTTGCAATACAAATGCCTAACAAAAGGTTGAGGATTTATGTTGCACTAGGCAAACTACCTCGAAGTCCTATGGCTTGGTTATTTAATTCTAAGAAAGTTTTGTCGATGTAGATTTGTTTTGCCGACGACGATGGCCGTGCTCGCCCACCATGCTCCGAGCTCCTTGTTGTTGCAGAGGTTTAGTTGTAGAAGTCATAAATCAGGAGATGAGAAAAGTGTTTTGGTTTAGAGAGAATCTTAATTTCCAAGTGTTCTTTGTATTTGAATTAAAACAAATCTTAAAGTTAATTATAACGACACCGGTTAAGATCCCACGGTTCCATCCTTCCGGCATCGTTATTTTTATCGGATTCACTTAGTCCAGATGAATTTGCTAAGCTCAACCGAATGAGTTCCACACTTTCATTTAGACCGTGGGAAATCCCGTTAGCAACACGTAGGTTACATCATCCGAGGTATTCCCGATCATCCAACAGGTTGTTTTAATTTAGTTGTAATTGTAGTTTTATGTTCTGTTTGTGATTAAATTTTGAGTTGCTTTATATTTTGAAATGTTGTGGCGGTGAATTTTATCTTGCAATGACTTTTAATTTAGTTTTGGTTTCAGTTTTAGGGACTATCCTAAAGGTGTGGGTTTTCATGCAACAGTTGTTTATCATGCAAGAAAAGTAAGTGCGATGCGATTAAATAAATTGCAAGAAAATAAATTGCAATAAAATAAAAGCGTACCTGGAGGGTCTTCCCGTCATCCCAAGCTGCACTTAAAACACAATTAGAATATTTAAGAGAGTTCCTAGGTAAAGTTAAGGGAAGGGTTATGGTTTTCTATCAAACTCCTAATCCTATAGCTAGTCATTTCCTATGACGTCTAGGTTCTTGTGTTTTGGTTTAAGGAAGATTTTCTTCATCAAAGAACAATTAAGTTCAATTGTTCTCATAAATATCCTATCATATTGAGGAAGTGCTTAAGACGAATCTTAAACATCTTTTCAATATTGATAGGATTGTTTTAAGTCCAAATGGATTTAATCAATCAGGTGAAGTAATCGTCCGAGGTTTAGTTATGTTTTGTTGTTATCTTACTCAATGAACTAGGATATTTGAATGTCCTATAAGTGGAGTAACATTTCATTTAATGTTCTATTTAGGAGTTATGATAATTAAAGTTTTCGAGGGCAAATTGGTGTTCCAATGATTTGTGATTTAGTTTAACTTCAGTTAAAGGGTTTAAATTTGGAATAGTGTTCAAGTTGTTTTATTTCTAATTTCTTTATGTCTTAGGTGATGTTATTTAATTCCATTTAATTTAACTTTAATTTAATTTAATTTAATTTTATTTGGTTTAGTTTTAATTTTAATTTAATTTAACTTGATTTTAATTTTAACTTAATTCTATTACTTAATTTAATTTAATTCAATTTAGTTTGATTTGATGTGAATTAATTTAATTTAATTTGATTTAATTTTAATTTAATTTAATTTAATTTAATTTAATATGTTTTAATTTAATTTAATTTAATTTAATATTTATTTTTTTAATTTAATTTAATTTAGTTTAATTTAATTTAATTTAATATAATTATTTAATTTAATTTAATTTAATTTATTTATTTTAATTTAATTTATTTATTTAATTTAATGTAATTTACTTAATTTGTTTGATTTAATTTAATTTAATCTTTAATTTAATCTTATTTTTTAATTTTAATTTAATTGAAAATTTAAAAAGAGTTTAATAATTTAACCTTTTAATTTAATTCAATGATTAAGTCCTTTTAAAATTTTAAAACTTAAATTTGAATTATCATTTTAATTAAGAATTAAATATTATTGAGATGATTAATTTAGGAATTTTTAAATTAAAGAATAAATCTCTTCCTAATAATATCCCTATTTAATAATTCCAATTTTATTATTATTCCAAATTTAATCAATTATTTAATTAAAGTTTGTTTTAATTATTTTCAAATTATTTAGTAGGTTTCAACCCTTTAATTATTTAAATTTCAATCATCCAAATCAGATTAGGATCAAATATTTTACTTGTTAATTTTTTTATTAAACCCAAAGTTTTAATTAAGGGTTAAATTTTTTTAATTATCATTTTGCCCTTCAAGCTTAATAATTTCATAACTCACTAAGGTGAACTTAAATGAACTTGAAATTTTTCTATGACTTCACTCATATGTCAATAAAGACATGAGAGGAGAAAATATGATTTTTCTGTATTTAATTTATTTATATAATTATTTTTGGTGGAAAATAGGAATTTCCAAGGAAAATTTAATAACATGACCAAGGGAGAGTTTTTGTCCTTCAGAAAATATGGGACATTCCTAATGACTAGAGGACAACTTGGACCAACTTTGGTGATTTTTTGAATTATATTATTTTTATTATAATTATTTTAAATTTTGGAGTATTAATTAATTTAAAAATAAAATAAATGTTGAAAAATGAATTTTATATTTTTCAAAAATCTCTCTAATATCAAGGAAATCAGAGAATCAATTTTTGTAATTTTCTGATTTTTCTTTGATTTATTATAATTATTTTAGTGAAAATGCTAGAAAATACATTTTTTTTAATTTTAAAATTTAATATCTCATTAAATAGACCTAAGAAAAATATGGGGTTTATTCCTAAGTGATTAAAATTCAAAATATGACATTTTGGTGAATTTTATTATTTTTATGATTTTTATTATTTTTTTAATTATTAAAATATTAAAATAATACTAAAAAATTAACTTTTTTAGAAAATTGAAATTTTAATTTTTTTAAATTCCCCTGATATCAGAGAGGCTCCAAAACCAATTTGGTGAATTTTTGAAAGGTATTTTGAAAGTTATGAATTTTTAAAGTTTAAAATGGCTAAATGGCTTAATCAACCCATTTAGTAGGGCTAACCAAGTCCAATTGAATTAAAATTTTTATGGTGGGTTCCTCTGATCCTAAAGGTCAGTGGAGAATTGATTTCAAGTCAATTTGATGTATGGTTAGCTCTAATTAATTAGGGATCTATTTTGGGTGTTTAAGCCAATTAGGGTTATTTTAAATGAGTTAACCCAAAAGCTATTTTTCCTAGGGTCCTCTGGTCATAAGGGACATCACCAAATTTTCCTAGAATTTATTTCTCAACATGCTAATTATTGGATTTAAAATACTCAAAACAGTAACATGAATTTGAAAAATTAATAACTTCTCATAGGGATGGCCTCTGACTTTGGAAAATTCACGGAATGTTCCCAAATCCAGAGGCTTCAAAAGCCCTATGGTCTCATGTCATGGTGAATTTCCTATATGCATGGAGAATTAAAACAATGCAGAAGGGAAATAAATCATTAAAAATAAAATACTTGATGAAATTAAATGATTTCTCTTCCACATTATTCTCCTCTGTTCACTGAGCAATAAGGTATTTTTATTTTATTTTTCTGATTTTCCTACACAAAGTTATGAATTTTCCAAGTTCTGGTAATTAAATAAATAAGAAAAAAATCCTAATTTTCTATTTATCCGAGTCAGCGCCGCGTCAACCTTAGCATCTCTGAAGTGCCGCGTGGCGCGCTCCCATTCGATGCCGCCACTTGAGTCAGCAGCCCGGGTCCCGCCTTCCGCGTATCATCTGCCGATCCGACCTGATCTGAGCCATCCGTCTGGGCGTGTATTAAATGGACGACATCCGTTCATCGTCCCCAAGCGTCCTCACCCGAGAGCCGTCCACACTAAATCCCTAATATCTCACTCGATACTCAATGGATTTTCGTGTTCTTATGCTCTATGGATTCGTCTTGAAGAGATGAATACATCTATATGGTGATCATGCATTGAAATTAAAGCATTTAAAATGAAGAATCTCCAGAAGCTCGGGATGAAGAATTAGCTCATACCTTTGCTCAGAGAAGTGTGGCTTCAATCTGAGGGTTGTGTCACCTTCGATTGGATCCCGACAAGCTCCGGATGAAGTCTCCTGGTCTAGTGAATTGCACTAGGTAGGATTTCGACCACGGTACGATCACAAAGCTTGGAGGCTGGAGCAACCGGGTGGCTTTGGAGATGGAGCTTTGCTTGGTGGACACCTTCTCTTGGTCCGGTGAAGGTGTAGGACCAATCGATTTGAGGATTGATCCATTGTGGAGAAGTGTCCCGGTTTTGGGTGGAATTTTAGTTGAGAAATTGGGTTCTGTTGGTGGGGATTAGGGCAAATTGACACTGGGGATCAACTGCTCTAAGGATGGAGAAGGGTTTGGAACAATTTTGGCAGAGTTTCGGCAAGTTTTGTGCAACTCTCCTCTCATGGCCGTGAGGGGGTGGTGTTTAAATAAGAGAGAGTGGAGGGCCTCCCAGGGAGAGTTAGGGCTTGGGATCGGTTGCTGCCGGGCATGGGAAGAACAGCCATGGTGGCCACTGGACATGGGGCAGCTCAGCAAGGGAGAATTCCAAAGTTGGCTCACATGTGAGCTCTCGGCCATGGTGATTTCCGGCGACCCAGGCGGCTGGCCGGCAGGTATGGGTCACCCTCAGGTCCAGGTGGGTCAGGGCTTGGGTTTAGTGTAGGCAATTGGCAATTGCCATGTGTAAAAGGCTTGGATTGAAATGGAATGGGGGGAAGGCTATTTTGGGTTCAAATGAGTCAACCCCTCTATTTGGGCTGAGTGCACCACCCGAGGCCTGGTTTTGGGCTGAAAAGGATCATTTGGGTCAGCCAAGAGAAAATGGTGTGGTCTCCATCCATGATGAGGTGGCTAAGCATGGTTTAGTGTGTGACATGCTTAAGGTAAAAAGGATTTAAGAAGGATTAGGAAAGGGGGCCCTCCTTTTGCCATTAATGGCTTGATCACATGTCTAACCTTCCATGGCTCCATGTGGCTTGCCCATGGCTTGCATGGCTTGTCTTTGGCTTGGGGAAAGTTGAGTCAATTTCATGGAAATGGATTTAGGAAAAATTTTGGTATTTAGGGGTGATTTGGCATGAGGCTTGATTTGGAATTATTTAATGATGGGATTATAACTTAGGGAATGGCTTTGATTAAATGGATGGCAAATGGAAATGTCATGTGGGCTTTAGGGCCAATTTTGGGCTTTTGTATTTGGTGGAAATGGGCTTTTGAAATGGTTTAGGGAAGTGGGCTTTTGGATTTTAAAATGGATTTTAGGATGGAATTTTGGCAAAGGCTTGGGCCAAATAATTGTTGGATTTAGCTCATCGATGTGTCATGAGTGACTTGAAGCAAATTGGGAGTGATTTGGGTTTGAATTGGGTTGAATTTGGGCTCTTTTGGTGAATGGGCCAATATAGGTCAAATTGAGCTAGCTTGGGCCAATGTTGGGCTAGGGTTGAAATTGATGTAAAATTAATGTTGCGAAATGTCTATGGGAGTGTTTGAAAGAGGTTTTGACTTTGGTTGGGCTTTGATTTTGGGATTTGGGCTCATTTGGGTTAGGTTTGGGTTTAGGTCAAAAATTGGGCTTTTTAGCTTTGGGTTGAATTTAAGTGGGGTTTGGGACTAAATGTTGGACAAACCATGTTTGTGTTTTGTTTGTAGGGATGTTAAGGAAGGTTTATAAAAGATTTGGGGTTAATTGGAGTTGAATTGGGTGAGTTTGGGTTAGGTTTGGGTCATGGGTCCAAATTGGGCTTTAAGGCCAAAAGTGAAATTGGATCCAAATGTCAATCAAATTGGACTTGGATTTGGTCTAGATTGGTATTGGGAATGTTGAATTAAAGTTTAGAATTGAATTGGACCAGAATTTGGGTCAATTGGGTAGGCTTGGTTTGACATTGGGTTCACTTAGGGTTAAAATGGGTCAAATTGGGGGTTTTGACGAAAGTGGGGTAAATTGACAAAATTGGCCCATGGTGTAGTTGGACAAAATGAAATTGGGAATATTTAGGATTTTCTAGAATTTTCTGGGAATTTTCGGAATTTTTGGATTTTTGGGTCAAGGGGGGTATTTTGGGTATTTGGAGGGTATTGGGAGGTATTTTTGGAATTTTTGGTATTTTTGGGTATGGATGATTAATTTGAGTAATGTGGAAATGTTTGGGATTGGTTTTGAGGAATTTTGGGTGATTTGGGATTTTGCAAATTTTGGGTAGTTTCAAGGGTTTTGGGTAGGCTGAGCGGGTGTAGGGTCCCGGGGGTCAAAAATTGAAAATTTGGAAAATTGAAGATTGGAGTAAATTTGAATGGAATGAAATCATTTTGGTTGAGCCATGAAGCCACATCAAGGCCACATGAGCCATGAAGGGACTCATTTGAGGCATCCACTATGTTGTTCCTAACCCTCTTAGCGAGGGCTTAGGGGTTAAGGACCATCCATGTGAATCACCTACATGAGTCGGGAGGTCGAGTTAGGTATAAGTGTGTGAAAGTGTAGCTTATAGATGTAGTGTGTGTGTAAGTTAGTCCTTCACCGAGACCGGGCCACCCGGGCGAGTCCTAAGGCCAAAGAGTCCTACGAGAACTCATCCTTTAAACTTCCGCATTTGATTTCGACCCTCATGTGATTAGGGGTCTATAGTCGAGCTTGTAGAGTTTGCAGGGAGTTAAGAAGTGGTTTGAATTTCTAAGTGGTGGGTCCCAATTCTAGTCCTCTAGGATAGTCAAAGGAAAAGCCTAAGGCTAGATCCTAAGTACTAAAAAGAAGAAGAGAAGACCTCATCAAAAATGAGGTCAACAGTTACTTCTTCCGAATTAATGGAATTACCTTTTGAGTGGTACTCTCCCTGTGTTTAAAATTTAATTCAGCGTGGTGTCTTACCTCGATAATGGACAAAAGGTCAATCAAAACACTTCGAAAAATTATGGAATAACGCAGGTCGGCCTCCCAATTCAAAGCATGGTCTCGGATTCGGTACAGTAGGTTCAGTTGACGATATGGAATTTTGCTTGGCTGTCACTTGCGAAACTAATGAAGAGTGCTTGGAAACTACAAAAAATCTTGAAGATCTGCAAATTTGAGACGCTCCACCAGAGTTCGAAGAAGAAATCAAATCCACAATAGACGAGTTAACAGAAGTTAACTTAGGTACTGACAAAGAGCCTAGGCCAACGTTTGTTAGCGCCTTACTCAATAAAGAAGATTTCGAGGAAATGATCAAGCTATTAATGGAATTCAAGGACTGTTTTGCTTGGAGTTACGACGAAATGCCAGGATTAGCTCCAGAAGTCGCAGTTCACAAGTTAGGAGTAGACCCTACTTCTTTTCCAGCTAGACAAGCTTCCAGAAGAATGCTTCTAGAAATTGAACAACAAGTAATAGCAGAAGTTAAGAAGCTAATCGACGCTAAATTTTTCCGTGAAGAACAATACCCTACTTGGTTAGCCAACGTGGTACCAGTTAGAAAGAAAAATGGTCAGATCAGAATATGTGTAGACTTCAGGGATTTAAATAAAGCATGTCCGAAAGGATGAATTTCCACTACCAATCCCGGAACCGATGATCGACATTGCTTCAACACATGAAATATTTTCATTCATGGATGGATCATCAGGATACAACCAGATAAAGATGGCACCAGAAGACGAAAAGCTCACAGCTTTCAGAACGCCGATCAGAGTGTATTGTTATACAGTAATGCCATTCGGACTAAAGAATGCAGGAGAAACATACCAAAGAGCGATGACAAAGTTTTTTGATGATCTCATTCACAACCAAGTTGAGTGCTTACGTGGATGATGTGGTCATCGAAAGCAAGCGAAGGAATATCACCTGTATGATTTGAGAATTGTTTTCGAGCGACTAAGGCAATACAACCTTAAGATGAATCCCTTAAAATGCGCCTTCGGCGTCACCTCCTGGAAATTCTTAGGATTTGTTGTCCAACATCGCGGAATCAAAATTGATTCGGAAAAGATTAAAGCTATCTTAGAGATGCCGCCTCCCAAAACCTTAAAGCAGCTAAGATCCTTTCAAGGGAAGCTGGCATATCTTCGACGCTTTATCTCCAACTTGTCAAGTAGGTGTCAGTCCTTCTCAGCATTAGTTAAAAAGGACGCCAAATTCGTTTGGGAAGATAAATGCCAACGGGTGGACATTAAGCAATATTTAATGACACCTCCTGTCTTAGCAGCCCCAGTCTCGGGTAGACCGTTGATACTTTATACCGCGGCTCTAAACGACTCCCTTGGAGCCCTGCTAGCCCAGGTCAATGATGAGGGAAGAGAAAATGCTCTCTACTACTTAAGTCGTCGTCTGATTCAGACGAAAGTAAAGTATCCTCCAATTGAGAAGCATCGTTTGGCCCTGATCTTCACCACACAGAAACTCAGGCATTACATGCTTTCTCATAAGATCAACCTCATTTTGAAAGTTAATCCATTGCAATATTTGATGACCTGACCGACACTTTCTTGCAGACTTCCCAGGTGGTCGATGATATTATTGCAATTCGACATAACTTTCGTTCCTCTTCGTGCCGTAAAGGGACAAGTTCTAGCTGACTTCCTTGCAGCACACCCTTTACCAGCAGATTCGCCTCTCGACGACGATTTTCTCGACGAGCGAGATAATGAGCCTAGAAGACACCGATGATCGACGTTGGGAACTATGCTTCGACGGAGCGTCCTCGGCACGGAAAGACAAAGAATTGCAAATGATAGTGCCCGGTAAGGCAGGAATCAGACTAATCATTATAACACCGGAGCGGGGGATGTTAAGATACTCCTACCACTTAACAGAGCCGTGCACAAACAATGAGGTAGAATACAAAGCCCTCATAACAGGACTAGAACTAACCATTCAAATGGGAATAACATACATCAACATCTACGGAGATTCCCGGTTGATCATCCAACAGGTCGCCGGACAATACAGAATTTTAAAGCCAAGACTCGAGCAATACTTTCAGTATGCCATGAAACTGTTGGAACAAATTCCGAATGTAACAATCTACAAGATCCCCGAAGAGAAAATGCTCTCGCGGATGCGCTAGCTCGCCTTGTAAAAGAATTTGCCTGCTTACAAGATGAGTCAGTTGAAGTGTCAGTTCAAGGACGACAGGTCCTATCACAGCTCGACATAGATATGATACAGGAATCAGAAAAAATAGAGGAATCAGTTGCAGTAGTAACAGAAAACACAGAAGATTGGCGTCAACTGCTAATACACTACCTACAAACAGGTAAATTACCAGACGATAAGTCATTAGCCCATCAAATCAAGAAAAGAACTCTGTCTTACGCATTAATAAACAATACATTATACAGAAGGTCTTTTGATCAGATGTGGTTAAGATGCCTGAGCGGGTTCGAGGCTCGTGAAATTGTCAAAAAAATGCATTCAGGACTTTGTGGTGCACATCAGTCGGGTCCGAAAATGAAAATGAAAATGAAAATACTAGGGTACTACTGGCCCTCAATGATGACCGACTGTATGAAAGTCACCAAGAGCTGTCACCAGTGCCAAGTGCACGGAGTGGTTCTACACCAACCTTCAAATGTGCTACATCCGACAATTTCGTCGTGGCCATTTGAGTGTTGGGGCACAGATATAGTGGGTCCGATAAAACCGCCTTCTTCAAGAGGACATCACTTCATCCTTGCAGCTACAAACTACTTTTCTAAATGGGCTGAAGCAGTTCCACTCAGAGAAGTAAAGGCACACCACGTGCTACAGTTTTTTAAAAATCAAGTTGTCTACCGTTTCGGAGTACCGTGCAGAATCATTTCAGATAATGGGTCTGCATTCAGAAGCACAAAAATTAACAATTTTGTCAGAAGACATGGAATCGATTGGCGATACTCAACAATCTACTACCCAAGAGCAAACGGCTTGGCCGAGGCTTTTAATAAAACTCCCATTCAGATTTTAAAGAAAACTTTGGACGACAACAAGAGAAATTGGCACAAGAAGTTGTTAGAATCCTTATGGGCCTACAGGACAACTTTCAGGACTCCTACTCAGTCTACGCCTTACACTTTAGTGTACGGGTCCGAGAGCAGTTTACCTTTGGAGGTTCGGCTTCCATCACTCGGGAATGCGAGTTGCAAATAAAATTACTACGAAGAAAATGCCGGATTACGATTGGAAGAAGCTGGAAAACTTGGAAGGGAAAAGACTTGCGGCTCAACAAAATTTGGAGCCATGCCAAGCTAAGATGATCCGAGCCCATGATAAGCCGGCACGCCCAAGAAATTTCAAAGTTGGTGACTTAGTTCTTGTTCTCAGAAGACCTATTCTTGCACATCGCAAGATAGGAGACAAATTTGAACCAACTTGGGAACGACTGTTTGTGATCGAGGCAGTCTACTCAGGAGGCTCCTACCAACTTGTGAATTGCCAAGGAGAACAACAAATGCTACCAATCAATGGATGGTATTTAAAGAAGTATTACGCAACCTGATGTTTCGAAGGGTGGCCTCTAAAATAGAGTCTTATCCCTAGAAACACGAGTGAAACTAATCACTTTGCTAGTGAGTCCAGAACCCAAAAACATAAAAAAGGATAAAAAAAATATGTGCTAAAAATGAAATATGTGAAATCATAATAAATTTTACCCTTCCTTTCAAATCAAGTCCTGTTCCTGATCTTGTTGACCTCATTTTTGATGAGGTCTTCTCTTCCCTCTTTAGTGCTTAGGATCTAGCCTTAGGCTTTTCCTTTGACTATCTTAGAGGACTAGAATTGGGACCCATCCTTTAGAAATTTAAACCACTTCTTGTCTCCCTGCAAACCCCACAAGCTATATTGTGATTCCATTTCACTCATATTTGATTAATCTTATCTTTTCCAAAATTTCAATTTTTGACCCCGGAGACCCTATACCTATCAAACCTACCAAAAGCCCTTAAAATTGCCCAAATCCTCCAAAATTTCCAAATCACCCAAAATTCCCCAAAATTGGCCCTAAAAATTTCCTCACCAATCAAATTGATCGTCCATAGCCAAAAATACCAAAGATTCCAAAAATACCCCCCAATACCCTTCAAATACCCAAAATACCCCTCTTAGCCAAAAAATCCAAAAATTTAGAAAATTCCCAAAAAATTCCAGAAAATCCCAAATATTCCCAATTGCATTTTGTTCAACTACACCATGGGCTGATTTTATCAATTTACCTCACTTTTGCCAAAACCCCCAATTTGATCCATTCTTAACCCAAATGAACCCAATGTCAAACCAAACCTCCCCAATTGACTCCAATTTTGGTCCAATTCAATTCTAAAATTCAATTAAATATCCCCAATATCAATTTAGACCAAATACAAGTCCAATTTGATTGAAATTTGAATTCAATTCCAATTTGGAGCCTAAAGCCCAATTTTGACCCATGACCTAAACTTGACCCAATTTGACCCAATTCAACTCCAATTGATCCCAAATCTTTCCCAAACCTTCATAACATCCCAATAAACAAAAACTAACATAATTTGCCTAAAATTTGGACCCAAACCCCATTCAAATTCAACCCAAAACCAAAAAGCCCAATTTTGACCTAAACCCAAACCTAACCCAAATAAGCCCAAGTCCCAAAACCAAAACCCAACCAAAGTTGAAACCTCTTTAAAACACTCCCATAAACATTTCCCAACATTAATTTTACAACATTGGCCCAAATTAGCCCAATTTAAGCTACATTGGCCCATTTACCAAATCAACCCAAATTCAACCCAATTCAAACCCAAACCACCTCAAATTCATTTCAAATCACTCATGACACATCCCTAAACCAAACCCAACAATTATTTTGTTAGGATGTTTATAAGAACAATTGAACTTAATTATTCTTTGATGAAGAAAATCGTCCTTAAACCAAAATACAAGAACCTAGACGTCATAGGAGGTGACTAGCTATAGGATTAGGACTTTGATAGATAACCTAAACCTTCCCCTTAGCTTTACCTAGGTACTTGTTAAAATATTTAAATGCCTCAACATGTGTTTTAAGTGCAGCTTGGGATGACGGGAAGACCCTCCAGGTACGCTTTTGTTTTATTGCAATTTACTTTATTGCAAATGCACTTTACCTTTCTTGCATGATAAACAATCATTGCATGAAAACCAAAACCTTTAGGGTAGTCCACGAATTGAAACCAAAACTAAATTAAAAGTCACTGCAAGATAAAAATCACCGCCACAACATTTCAAAATATAAAAACAACTCAAAATTTAATCACAAACAGAACACAAAATTACAATTTCAACTAAATTAAAACGTCTCGTTGAATGATCTGGAATACCTCGGATGATGTAACCCACTTGTTGCTAACGGGATTTCCCACGGTCTAAATGAAAGTGTGGAACTCATTCAGTTGAGTTTAGCAAATTCATCTGGACTAAGTGAATTCAATGAAAATAACGGTGCCGGGATGACGGAACCGTGGGATCTTAATCGGTTCTATTTTAATAACTTTGAGATTTGTTTTAACTAAAATACTAAAAACACTTGGACTTTAAGATTCCTAAAACCAAACTCTTCTCTTCTCTTTTGATTACAATCTTCTAAAACTAAACCTCTGCAACAACAAGGAGCTTGGAGCATGGTGGGCAGCACGGCCATCTTCGTCAGCAAAACAACTCTACATCAGTTAAACATTCCTAGAATTAAATAACCAAGCCATAGAATTTCGAGGTAGTTTTCTTAGTGCAACATAAATCCTCAACCTTTTTGTTAGGCTTTTGCATGATCATATCATATAAATTAAGCCCTAACCAGTCTTAGGATTTCGAGGTAGTCGTTTGGTACGACATAAACCCTCACATCTTCAAGGATATTCGTATGATTTTAATATACAAATATAAGTCCAAATTAATTAAAACTGGCAAGATTGAAATCTCAGATAATATTAGGATTTTCTTAAACTCGAAGTCAAACAATAGGATAGTTTGGGAAGTTGCCAAGATTCTTCTTGGATCCTCAGCTTCTCCTACTCCTCTTCCTTTAGACTCCTAAAATAAACTGTTCTAAATTTGATCCATTCCCTTTTGAAATTTCCAGAATCCGATCCTTTGAAAACCTTAAACTTTGAAATTCTTGAGAGCAAAGTCACTGATCATTATCGAGAGTTTTCTTAAGTGATTCTCATCACATAGGATGTA
This sequence comes from Papilionanthe hookeriana x Papilionanthe teres, assembly GCA_022702705.1. Classification (NCBI taxonomy): domain Eukaryota; kingdom Viridiplantae; phylum Streptophyta; class Magnoliopsida; order Asparagales; family Orchidaceae; genus Papilionanthe; species Papilionanthe hookeriana x Papilionanthe teres. Next base: position 100,102,035 of record CM040423.1, read on the forward strand.
ATTAACTATAGGGGCTTGCCCTTATAGGGAACTTTAAGAACACAGGTAATATAAACCCTGCTTAATTCCTTTATATTAAGCAGGGGAACTTGTCGGCTTATAAAATTGGTTCGTAGACCAAACGGATGTCACAAATCTTCTAGATTATTTAACCGAGCCCCATCATTAAGCAGTGTGTCTACTCTCCGGGATAGATATACAGTTTTGTGGTGCGGTGCTCGTTTATATAAACTCTTCGGGATGTGAGATCAGTTTGATTTCATATCTTAAAATTTTCAAATTTAAAATTATTTTCAAAATCAAATACTACTTTTCAAATTATTTATTTAAATCAAATTAAAAATTCGCCGACAATTTCTATAGGCGATCTCTTTTAAAAAATACAACACTCTACCTAAAAATATGCCGATAATTTCTGGCGACTCCGCTGGGGACTAGTTCCTATTTCCATTTTGATCAGATCACTTTGCTTTCATAAATCGGTCGTGAGTCCATGCCCCAAGTGGACAAAGACTACCATACTTCCGTTGTAATACCCCGTTCATTTCTTTCTTGAAGGAGTATAGCCAACTCCTCTTAGATTTAGGAGCCACTGTTTAGACACCCCTAAACGGAGAGGTTCCGAGATCCTTTTACCTCTTTTCTGAGGTGGGGTGGACCCCCAATAGGTGTTAGTTTAGGAGCAGTCCTTCGAGTCGAGAAGTCTTGCATAAGACTTTCTCTTCCTTTCCAATTCTGAATCGGATTCCTTACCTTCTCTACACCTTTGAATATTCTGTTCCTAATAAACAAATCCTCTAATGAACGACTCTTTTAAACTATAACTCCTTTTTATAAATACATGAACAAACATGTGTTCGGACTCTTTTCGGTTCCTTTCTTTTCGTCCCGATGAGAAGAAGCATAACTTGGGACTGACAATCAGAATCTACCTGTTTACCTCATTTTTGATAAGGTCTTCTCTTCACTCTTTAGTGCTTAGGATCTAGCCTTAGGCTTTTCCTTTGACTATCTTAGAGGACTAGAATTGGGACCCATCCTTTAGAAATTTAAACCACTTCTTTTCTCCCTGCAAACCCCACAAGCTTGATTGTAGACCCCTAATCACCTAGAGGGTTGAAATCAAAAGTGGAGGTTTAAAGGATGAGTGCCCTATAGGACTCTTTGGCCTTAGGACCACCCCGAGTAGCTTAGTACGGTGAAGGTTGACTTACACACTCACTACACTCATACTCTACACTCTCGCACACACAATCCAAATCCTAAAACCACACCCATACCCAACTTGACTCCTTGACTCATGTAGGTAATTCATATGGATAGACCTTAACCCCCAAGCCCCTGGCTAAGAGGGTTAGGAACAACATAGTGAATGCCTCAAATGAGTCCTGTCATGGCTCACATAGGCTTAACATGGCTTCATGGCTCAACCAAGGTGATTTCATTTCACTCATATTTGATCAATCTTCTTTTTTTCAAAATTTCAATTTTTGACCCCGGGGACACTACACCTATCAAACCTACCAAAAGCCCATAAAATTGCCCAAATCCTCCAAAATTCCCAAATCACCCAAAATTCCCCAAAATTAGCCCTAAACATTTCCTCACCAATCAAATTGATCATCCATAGACAAAAATACCCCCCAATACCCTCCAAATACCCAAAATTTCCATCCATGAATTCATTCTAAACCTAAAGGGGTCATCCCCTTAAGCCCTCCTAAAAGCCCACTTCCACCAAATTCAAAAGCCCAAATCAATCCAAAGCCCACACTACAATTTCATCTTATCTTCACTCAATTAATATCACTCTCTAAGTGTTAAATCCATCATGAAAATCAAACTAAAATGGTTTTTTGCCAAATCCCATCAAATAACCCCAAAATATTCAAAATTTCATAAATCCTTTTCCATGAAAGTTGACTTGACTTTTCCCAAGCCAAATGTGAGCCATGAACAAGCCATTCTCAAGCCACATGAAGCCATGGTGGCTTTGACTTATCATTAGTCCACTTATGGCAAGAAGAGGGGGTTCTTTCTTAAACCTCCCTTAAACCTTTTTTACCTTAAGCATGTCACACACTAAACCATGCTTAGCCACCTCACCATGGATGGGGACTTCACTACCCCAATTCAGCTGACCCAAATGATTCTCCCTCAGCCCAAGGTCAAGCCTTGGATGGTGAACCTAGCCCAAATGCATGAGTTGAATCAAACCGAGCCAAAATGAGCCTTCTCCCATTCCATTTAAATCAAACTCCTTTACACATGTCCATGGCCAATTGACTGCACTAAACCCCAGCCCTGACCCACCTGAACCTGAGGGTGACCCATGCCTGCCGGCCAGCCACCTGGATCGCCGGAAAACACCACACCCATGAGCTCACATGTGAGCCAACATTGAAATTCCCCCTTGCTGAGCTGTCCCAAGTCCAGTGGCTGCCATATCTGTTCTTCACTTAACCTAAGCAGCTGATCCCAAGCCCTAACTCCCCCTGGGAGAGCCTCCAGCCATGCCTATTTAAACACCACCACCTCTCGGCCAAATGAGGTGCTGAAACAAACCTTAAGGAAACTCTGCCAAAATTGTTCCAGACTATTCCCCACACATAGAGAACTTGATTCCCACTGAAATCCCCCTGCCATTTTCTCTCTATGAGCTCAATTTCAGAGTTGAAATCCAAGCCCAAAACCAGGACACTTCTCCACAGTGAGCCAATCCCCAAATTGATTGGTCCTACACCTTCACCAGACCAAGAGAAGAAGTTTACCAACAAGAGAAGAAGTTTACCAGCAAAAGCCCCCTCTCCAGGCCAGCCATTGCTTCCAGCCTCCAAGCTTTGTGATCGGCTATGGTCGAAATCATACCTAGACAATTTACCAGGCCAAGGGACTTCATCTGGAGCTTGCTTGGACCCAATCGAATGTGACACAACTCTCAGATCGAAGCTTCACTTCTTTGAGCAAAGGTATGGACTCACTCATCCTCCTGAGCTTCCAGAGATTCTCCATTTAATTTGAATCAATTTCAATGCATGTTTACCGTATGGATGTGTTCGTCTCTTCAAGACGAATCCATAGAGCATAAGAACACAAAAATCTGTTGAGAATCGAGTGAGAAATTAGGGTTAGAAGGTTGACGGTCACGGGTTCACACCAGTCGTAGATGATGACCAGGAGCCGTCGGATCGCGCGTGTATCGAGCGGACGGTCAGGATAGCGCCGGATGGAGCAATGGGACATGAACCACAGGCCGCGTGGCATCCCAGTCAGATGGCGGCGCCGAATCAAAAGGCGACGCGTGGAGCTTCGGAGACGCCGAGGTGGACGCGGCGCCGCGTGGATAAGTAGGAAATTAGGGCTATTTTCTATTTATTTAATTACCAAAACTTTGAAAATTCATAACTTTGTGTAAAAAAATCCTTAAAATAAAATAAAAATACCCTCTTGCTTAGTGAAGAGAGGAGAATAATGTGGAAAAAAAATCATGTAATTTCATTAAGTATTTTATTTTTAATTATTTTTTTACTCTTTGCATTGTTTTAATTCTCCATGCATATAGGAAATTTACCATGACATGAGACCATAGAGCTTTTGAAGCCTCTGAACTTGGGCACATTCCCTAAATTTTCCAAGGTCAGAGGCCATCCCTATGAGAAGTTATTAATTTTTCAAATTCATGTCACTGTTTTGATTATTTTAATTCTAATAATTTGCATGTTGAGAAATAAATTCTACAAAAATTTGGTGATGTTTCTTATGACCAGAGGACCCTAGGAAAAATAATTTTTGAGTTAATTCACTTTGAACAACCCTAATTGGCTTAAACACCCAAAAGTGAACTTTAATTAATTAAGGCTAATCATTCATCAAATTAACTTAAAAACAATTCTCCACTATCCTTTAGGGATAGGAGAACCTCACATAAAAATTTGAAAACAATTGGACTTGATTAACCCCACCAAATGGGTTGATTAAGCCTCTTAAGTAAAAATGGGTAAAATTAAACTTTAAAAATTTATAACTCACAAAATATTTTTCAAAAATTCACAAAATTGGTTTTGGAGTCTCTCTGATATCAGAGGAATTTAAGAAAATTAAAATTGCAATTTTCTAAAAAAGTTGATTTTTAAGCTTATTTTAATATTTTAATAATTAAAAAATAATAAAAAATAATAAAAATATTATAAATCACGAAAATGTCACATTTTGAATTTTAGTCACTTAGGAACAAACCAAATATTTTCCCCAAGTCCCAAGGGTAAGATATTGAATTTTAAAGGCTTAATGTAATTTTTAATATTAAAAAATGTATTTTTCCAACCTTTTCACTAAAATAATTCTAATCAATCAAAGAAAATTTATAAAAATTGGTTTCTGATTTCTCTGATATCAGAAAGATTTTTGAAAAATATAAAATTCATTTTTCAACCTTTATTTTATTTTTAAATTAATTAATACTCCAAAACTCAAAATAATTATAATAAATAAAATAAAATTCAAAAAATCACCAAAATTTGTCCAAATGGTCCTCTGGTCATTAGGAATGCCCCATAATTTTATTAAGGACAGAAACATTTCCTTGGTCATGTTATTGAATTTTCCTTGAAAACCCCTATTTTCCATTAAAAATAATTACATAAATAAATTAAATACAGAAAAATCACATTTTCTCCTCTAATGTCTTAATTGACATGTAAGTGAGGTCACACAAAATTTTCAAGTTCATTTGAGCTTAATTTAGTGAGTTATAGAATTATTAAGCTTGAAGGGAAAAAATGGTAATTAAAATTTTCAACCTTTAATTAAAATTTTAAGATTAATCAAAAGGGGAGGGTAAAATATTTGATTTTAAACTGATTTTGGATGATTGAAACTTAAATGGTTAAGGGTAGAAACCCACCAATTATTTTAAGAATAATTAAAGTAAACCTTAATTAATTAATTAATTAAATTTGGAAGATTAATAAAATTTTTTGAAATTATAAAGTAGGGATTTAATTTAAGAGGATATTTATTCTTTAATTTAAAAATCCCTAAATAAATCACTTCAATAATACTTAATTCTTAATTAAAAGATTAAAATAATAATCCAAATTAAAATTAAATTAAAATTAAATTAAATTAAAATTAAATTAAACTAAATTATAAATTAAATTAAATTAAAATTAAATTAAATTAAAATTAAATTAAATTAAATTAAATTAAATTAAAATTGAAATTAACTTAAATTGAAATTAAACTAAAATAAAATTAAATTGAAATTAAATTAAATTGCAATTAAATTTAAATTAAGGTAAATTAAATTAAATTAAATTAAATTAATTTAAATTAAAATCATTTAATAACAAACCTAAATGAAATTATTAAGAATTAAACCTAAAATAACTTGAACACTATTCCAAACTTAAACTAATTTTTTATAATTAAATCAGAATTAGAATTAAATCATTAAGTCTAAATCATCAAAATACTTAATAACTTGATTTGCCCTTTTAAAGCTCTTATTATTATAACTCTTAAATGAAATATCAAGTGAAGTATTACCTCACTTATAGGATATTCAAATGTCCTAAGTTCACTGAGCAAAATAATAACATTTAAACTCCCGGATGATTAATTCACTTATATAATTAAATTCTTTTGGACTTGAAACGATCCTAGAAATATTGAAAAGATGTTTAAGACTCGTCTTAAGCACTTCCTCAATATGATAGGATGTTTATAAGAACAATTGAACTTAATTGTTCTTTGATGAAGAAAATCGTCCTTAAACCAAAACACAAGAACCTAGACGTCATAGGAGATGACTAGCTATAGGATTAGGACTTTGATAGACAACCTAAACCTTTCTCTTAGTTTTACCTAGGTACTTGTTGAAATATTTAAATGCCTTAACATGTGTTTTAAGTGCAGCTTGGGATGACGGGAAGACCCTCCAGGTACGCTTTTATTTTAGTGCAATTTACTTTATTGCAAATGCACTTTACCTTTCTTGCATGATAAACAACTGTTGCATGAAAACCAAAACCTTTAGGGTAGTCCCTGAATTGAAACCAAAACTAAATTAAAAGTCACTACAAGATAAAAATCACCGCCACAACATTTCAAAATATAAAAACAACTCAAAATTTAATCACAAACAGAACACAAAACTACAATTGCAACTAAATTAAAACGTCTCATTGAATGATCGGGAATACCTCGGATGATGTAACCCACGTGTTGCTAACGGGATTTCCCACGGTCTAAATGAAAGTGTGGAACTCATTCACTTGAGTTTAGCAAATTCATCTGGACTAAGTGAATTCGATGAAAATAACGGTGCCGGGATGACGGAACCGTGGGATCTTAATCGGTTCTGTTCTAATAACTTTAAGATTTTTTTAACTAAAACACTAAAAACACTTGGACTTTAAGATTCCTAAAACCAAACTCTTCTCTTCTCTTTTGATTACAATCTTCTAAAACTAAACCTCTGCAACAACAAGGAACTTGGAGCACGGTGGGCAGCACGACCATCTTTGTCAGCAAAACAACTCTACTTCAGCAAAACTTTCTTAGAATTAAAAAACCAAGCCATAGGATTTCGAGGTAGTTTGCCTAGTGCAACATAAATCCTCAACTCTTTGTTAGGCATTTGCATGATCGTGTCATGTAAATTAAGCCCTAACCGGTCTTAGGACTCCGAGGTAGTCATTTAGTACGACATAAACCCTCATATCTTCGAGGCTTTTTGTATGATTTTATCATACAAATATAAGTCCAAATTAATTAAAATTGGCAAGATTGAAATATCAGATAATATTAGGATTTTCTTAAATCTGAGCCAAACAATAGGATAGTTTGGGAAGTTGCCAAGATTCTTCTTGGATCTTCAGCTTCTCCTACTCCTCTTCCATTGGACTCCTGAAAATAACTGTTTTAAATTTTATCCATTCCCTGTTGAAATTTCCAAAATCCAATCCTTTGAAAACCTTAAACTTTGAAATTCTTGAGAGCAAAGTCACTGATCATTATCGAGAGTTTTCTTAAATTATTCACTTCATTTAAGATGTAATTAACTATAGGGGCTTGCCCTTATAGGGAACTTTAAGAACCCAGGTAATATAAACCCTATTTAATTCATTTATATTAAGCAGGGGAATTTGTCGGCTTATACAATTGGTTCGCAGACCAAACAGATGTCACAAGTCTTCTAGTTTATTTAATCGAGCCCCATCGTCAAGCAGTGTACCTATTCTTCGGGATAGATACACGGTTTGTGGTGCGGTACTCGTTTATATAAACTATTTGGGATGTGAGATCGGTTTGATTTCATATCTTAAAATTTTTCAAATTTAAAATTATTTTCAAAATCAAATACTACTTTTCAAATTATATAATTAAATTAAACTAAAAATTCGCCGACAATTTCTGTAGGCGACATTCTTTTCAAAATACAACACAACCTAAAAATATGCCGACAACTTCTGGCGACTCCGCTGGGGATCTAGTTCCTCTCTCCATTTTGATCAAATGACTTTGCTTTCATAAATCGGTAGTGAGCTCATGCCCCTAGTGTACCAAGACTACCATTCTTCCGTTGGAATACCCCGTTCATTTCTGTCTTGAACGAGTATAACCAACTCCTCTTGGATTTAGGAGCCACTATTTAGACACCCCTAAACGGAGAGGTTCCGAGATCCTTTTACCTCTTTTCTGAGGTGGGGTGGACCCCCAATAGGTGTTAGTTTAGGAGTGATCCTTCGAGTCGAGAAGTTTTGCATGAGATTTCTGTTGACCTCATTTTTGATGAGGTCTTCTCTTCTTCTTTTTAGTGCTTAGGATCTAGCCTTAGGCTTTTCCTTTGACTATCTTAGAGGACTAGAATTGGGACCCACCTTTTTAGAAACTCAAACCACTTCTTAACTCCCTTCAAACTCCACAAACTTGACTATAGACCCCTAATCACCTAGAGGGTTGAAATCAAATATGGAAGTTTAAGGATGAGTTCCTATAGGACTCTTTGGCCTTAGGAGCGCCCTACAGGTGGCTCGGTCTGGTGAAGGGGCTGACTTTCACACACCTCCTAAAACCACACCCATACCCAACTTGACCTCCTGACTCATATAGGTGATTCACATGGATGGTCCTTAACCCCTAAGCCCTTGGCTAAGAGGGTTAGGAACAACATAGTGAATGCCTCAAATGAGTCCCTTCATGGCTCATGCGGGCTTGATATGGCTTCATGGCTCAACCAAAATGATTTCACTCCACTTACATCCACCCAATCTTCAATTTTCCAAATTTTCAATTTTCCAAATTTTCAATTTTCCAAATTTTCAATTTTTGACCCCCGGGACCCTACACCCGCCTAGCCTACCCAAAACCCTTGAAATTACCCAAATTTTTCAAAATTTCCTAAATCACCCAAAATTCCTCAAAATTGATCTTAAACATTTCCACATTACTCAAATTGATCATCCATACCCCAAAATACCAAAAATTCCAAAAATACCTCCCAATACCCTCAAAATACCCAAAATACCCCTCTTGGCCAAAAAATCCAAAAATTCAGAAAATTCCAAAAAAATTCCAGAAAATCCCAAATATTCTCAATTTCATTTTGTCCAACTACACCATGGGCCAATTTTGTCAATTTACCCTACTTTTGTCAAAACCCCCAATTTGACCCATTTTAACCCTAAATGAACCTAATGTCAAACCAAACCTACCCAATTGACCCAAATTCTGGTCCAATTCAGTTCTAAACTTCCATTCAACATTCCCAACACCAATCTAGACCAAATTCAAGTCCAATTTGATTGACATTTGGATCCAATTGCACTTTTGGCCTTAAAGCCCAATTTGGACCCATGACCCAAACCTAACCCAAACTCACCCAATTCAACTCCAATTAACCCCAAATCTTTTCTAAATCTTCCTTAACATTCCCACAAATAAAACACTAACATGATTTGCCCAAAATTTATACCCAAACCCCACTCAAATTCAACCCAAAGCTAAAAGGCCCATTTTTGACCTAAACCCAAACCTAACCCAAATGAGCCCAAACCCCAAAATCAAAGCCCAACCAAAGTCAAAACCTCTTTGAAACACTCCCATAAATATTTCTCAACATTAATTTTACATCAATTTTAACCCTAACCCAACATTGGCCCAAGTTAGCCCAATTTGACCTACATAGGCCCACTTACCAAATAAATCCAAATTCAAACCAATTCAACCCCAAATCACACCAAATTGACTCCAAGCCCTTCATAGAACATCCCTAAACCAATTATAACACTTATTTGACAAGGTCCTTCACAAAATCTTCACCCAAATGCCCATCCTAAAATCAAAAAGCCCATTCCCCTTAAACTTTCCTAAAAGCCCACTTCCTTCAAATTCAAAAGCCCAAATTCATCTAAAGCCCACATGGCACTTCCCCTCATCATCCATTTAATCAAAATTGCCCCTAAGTTTCAAAGTCATCAATTAAACAATTCCAAATCAAGCCCCATACAAATTCCCATCAAAATATCAAAATTTTCTTAAATCCCTTTTTATGAAATTGACCCAAGCTTTTCCCAAGCCAAATGGAGCCAAGGATGAGCCATTCACAAGCCATATGGAGCCATGAAAGTTTGGCATGTGACCATGCCATTAATGGTAAAAGGAGGGGCTCCTTTCCTAATCTTTCATTAAGCTTTTTTAACCTTATCCATGACACACTCTAAACCATGTTTAGCCACCTCATCATGGATAGAGACCACACCATTCTCTCTTGGTCGACCCAACCGATCCTCTCGGCCCAAAATCGAGGCCATGGGGAGGTGCACCCAACCCAAACCAATGGGTTGACCAAATTGAAGCCAAAATGACCCCTTCTCCATTCCATTTTAATTCAAAGCCTTTACACATGTCAAACTCCGATTGACTTCACCAACTTCAAGCCCCGGACTCCCCGACCCCGAAGGTGACCCATGCCTGCACGGCCACCGCCTCGGATCGCCGGAAAACACCATGGCCGAGACCTCGGGAGGAGCCAAACTTTGGAATTCCACCTTCGCCGAGCCGCCCCATGCCCAATGGCCACCATGGCCGTTCTTCCCATGACCGGAGCGGTCGATCCCAACCCTTGGGCATCCCCGGGAGGCTCTCCGGCCACCTCTATTTAAGCCCGACCCCCTCACGGCCATGAAGGGAGAGTTGCACAAACCTTGCCGAAACTCCGCCAAAATTGTTCCAAACCTTCTCCACCCTTAGAGCGAGTTGATCCCCAGGTGTCGATTTGCCCTAATCCCCATTGACAAAACCCAATTTCTCAACTGAAATTCCACCCAAAACCAGGACACTTCTCCACAGTGAGCCAATCCCCAAATTGATTGGTTCTACACCTTCACCAGACCGAGGGAAGGTGTCCACCAGCAAAAGCCCCATCTCCAGGCCTCCCAGTTGCTCCAACCTCCAAGCTTTGTGATCGGTCGTGGTCGAAATCATACCTAGACAATTCACTGAGACCGGGAGACTTCATCCGGAGCTTGCTCGGGATCCAATCGAAGGTGCAACAACTCTCGTATTGAAGCCAAACTTCTCTGAGCAAAGGTATGAGCTAATTCTTCATCCCGAGCTTCTAGAGATTCTCCATTTCAAATGCTTTAATTTCAATGCATGATAACCATATAGATATGTTCGTCTCTGCAAGACGAATCCATAGAGCATAAGAACATGAAAATCCATTGAGTATCGAGTGAGATATTAGGGATTTAGTGTGGACGGCTCTCGGGTGAGGACACTTGGGGACGATGAACGGATGTCGTTCATTTAATACACGCGCGGACGGACGGCCAGGATCGCGTCGGATCAGAAGACGGAACGATACAGCGGGCCCCGGGAGCGCTGAGTCAGATGGCGGCGTCGAATGGGAGCGCGCCACACGGCGTTTCGGAGTCGCCGAGGTTGACGCGGCGCCGCGTGGATAAATAGAAAATTAGGGTATTTTTTTGATTTATTTAATTCCCTAAACTTCAAAAATTCATAACTCTGTGTAGAAAAATCAGAAAAATAAAATAAAAATACCCTCTTGCTCAGTGAACAGAGGAGAATAATGTGGAAAAGAAATCATTTAATTTCATCAAGTATTTTATTTTTTATAATTTATTTACTCTCTGCATACTTTTAATTCTCCATGCATGTATACAATTCACCATGGCATGAGACCATAGGGCTTTTGAAGCCTCTGAATTTGGGAACATTCCCTAAATTTTCCAAAGTCGAGGCCATCCCTATGAAGAGTTATTGATTTTTCAAATTCATGTTACTTGTTTTGAGTATTTTAATTCCAATAAATAGCATGTTGTGAAATAAATTCTAGGAAAATTTGATGATGTTCCTTATGACTAGAGAACCCTAGGAAAAATAGGTTTTGAGTTAGTTCATTTAAAACAACCCTAATTGGCTTAAACACTCAAAATAGGTCTCTAATTAATTAGAGCTAACCACACATCAAATTAACTTGAAATCAATTCTCCACTAACCTTTAGGATCAGAGGAACCCACCATAAAAATTTGAGGTCAATTGGACTTGGTTAGCCCCACTAATTGGGTTGATTAAGCCACTTAGTTATTTTAAACTTTAAAAATTCATAACTTTCAAAATATCTTTCAAAAATTCACCAAATTGGTTTTGAAGCCTCTCTGATGTTAGGGGAATTTAAGAAAATTAAAGTTTTAATTTTCTAAAAAAGTTGATTTTTTAATATTATTTTAATATTTTAATAATTAAAAAATAATAAAAATCACAAAAATAATAAAATTAGCCAAAATGTCACATTTTGAATTTTAATCACTTAGGAACAAATCCCATATTTTTCTTAGGTCTATTTAGTGAGATATTAAATTTTAAAGCTTTAAGGTAATTTTAAAATTAAAAAAATATGTTTTCTAGCTTTTTCACTAAAATAATTATAATAAATCATAGAAAAATCAGAAAATTACAAAATTTGCTTCTCTGATTTCCTTGGTATCAGAGAGATTTTTGAAAAATATAAAATTCATTTTTCAACATTTATTTTATTTTTAAATTAATTAACACTCCAAAACTTAAAATCATTATAATAAAAATAATATAATGCAAAAAATCACCAAAATTGGTCCAAGTGGTTCTCTGGTCATTAGGAATGTCCCCTAATTTTCTTAAGGACAGAAACTTTCCCTTGGTCATGTTATTAAATTTTCCTTGGAAATCTCTATTTTCCACAAAAAATAATTATATAAATAAATTAAATACAGAAAAATCACATTTTCTCCTCTCATGTCTTTATTGACATATGAGTGAAGTCACATAAAAATTTCAAGTTCATTTGAGTTCAATTTAGTGAGTTATGAAATTATTAAGCTTAAAGGGTAAAGTGGTAATTAAAATTTTTAATCCTTAATTAAAACATTAGGTTTAATAAAAAATTAATAAGTAAAATATTTGATCCTAATCTGATTTGGATGATTGAAATTTAAATAATTAAAGAGTAGAAACCCATTAAGCAATTTAAAATGATTAAACTTTAATTAAATAATTGATTAAATTTGGAAGAATAATAAAATTGGAATTATTAAAATAGGGATATTATTAGGAAGAGATTTATTCTTTAATTTAAAAATCCCTAAATTAATCATCTCATTAATATTCAATTCTTAATTAAAATGATAACTCAAAATTCAAAATATTAAAAGACTTAATCATTAAACTAAAATTAAATTATTAAACTCTTTCAAAAATTTCAATTAAAATTAAAAATAAAATTAAATTAAAAATTAAATTAAATTAAGTAAATTAAATTGGATTAAATTAAATTAAATTAAATTAAAATTAAAAGTTGAATTAAATTAAAGATTAAATTAAAGATTAAATTAAATAAACAAATTAAATTAAATTAAATGACTATATTAAATTAAATTAAATTGAATAAATAAAATTAAATTAAATTAAATTAAATTAAATTAAAAATTAAATTAAAAATTAAATTAAATTAAATCAAATTAAATTAAAATTAAATCAAATCAAATTAATTTAATTTAACATCAAATTAAACTAAATTGAATTAAATTGAATTAAATTAAATTGAAACTCAATTAAATTAAATTAAATTAAATTAAGTTGAATTAAATATAACATCGCCAAAGACATAAAGAATTCAAAATAAATCTAAAATAACTTGAACACTATTCCAAATTTAAACCCATTAATTGAAATTAAACTAAATCACAAACCATTTGAACACCAATTTACCCTCAAAAGCTTTAGTTATCATAACTCCTAAACAGAACATTGAATGAAATGTTACTTCACTCATAGGATATTCAAATGTCCTAGTTCACTGAGCAAGTTAACAAAACTTGAATCCCCGGACGATTAATTCATTTATATAATTAAATTCATTTGGACTTAAAACGATTCTAGAAATATTGAAAAGATGTTTAAGATTTGTCTTAAGCACTTCCTCGATATGATAGGATGTTTATAAGAACAATTGAACTTAATTGTTCTTTGATGAAGAAAATTATCTTCAACCAAAACACAAGGAACCTAGACGTCAGAGGAAATGACTAGCTATAGGATTAGGAATTTGGTAGAAAACCATAACCCTTACCTTAGCTTTACCTAGGAACTTGCTTAAATATTCTAATTGTGTTTTAAGTGCAGCTTGGGATGACGGGAAGACCCTCCGAGTACGCTTTTATTTTATTGCAATTTATTTTCTTGCAATTTACATTATTGCAATTTCATTAATCGCATCGCACTTACTTTTCTTGCATGATAAACAACTCGTTGCATGAAAACCCACACCTTTAGGATAGTCCCTAAAACTGAAACCAAAACTAAGTTAAAAGTTATTGCAAGATAAAATTCACCGCCACAACATTTCAAAATATAAAACAACTCAAAATTTAATCACAAACGGAACACAAAACTACAATTACAACTAAATTAAAACGTCCTGTTGGATGATCGGGAATACCTCGGATGATGTAACCTACGTGTTGCTAACGGGATTTCCCACGGCCTAAATGAAAGTGTGGAACTCATTCGGTTGAGTTTAGCAAATTCATCCGGACTAAGTGAATCCGATAAAAATAATGATGCCGGAAGGATGGAACCGTGGGATCTTAACCGGTGTCGTTATAATCAACTTTAAGATTTGTTTTAATTAAAATATTGAAAACACTTGGAAATTAAGATTTTCTCTAAACCAAAACACTTTTCTCATCTCCCGATTTATGACTTCTAAAATTGAACCTCTCGCAACAACAAGGAGCTCGTAGCATGGTGGGCGACGACGGCCATCGTCATCAGTGAAACTCGAGTCTACTCGACAAAATTTTCTTAGAATTAAAATAACCAAGCCATAGGACTTCGAGGTAGTTTGCCTAGTGCAACATAAACCCTCAACCTTTGTTAGGCATTTGCATGATCAAGTCATGTAAATTAAGCCCTAACCGGTTTTAGGATTCCGAGGTAGTCGTCCGATACGACATAAACCCTCACATCTTCGAGGCTATTTGTATGATTGTGTCATACGAATATAAGTCCTAATTAATTAAAATTGCCAAGATCAAAACATCAAATAAACATTAGGACTTTCCTAAACTCGAAGCCAAACAATAGGATAGTCGGAAATTACCGAAGTTCGCTTCGAATGCGTGATTTCTCCTACTTTTCTTCCTTTGGATTCCCAAAACAAAATGTTCCAAATTTGATCCATTCCCTATTGGAATTCCAAAATTCAATCCTTTGAAAACTTAAACTTTGAAATTCTTGAGAGCAGAATTATTGATTATTATCGAGAGTTTTCTTAGGTGATTTCTGTCACTTAAGATGTAATTAACTATAGGGGCTTGCCCTTATAGGGAATTTTAAAGAACCTGAGTAATATAAACCCCGCTTAATGTTTTCATATTAAGCAGGGAATTATTCGGCTTATAAAATTGGTTCGCGGACCAAACGGATGTCACAAATCTTCTAGTTTATTTAATCGAGCCCCACCATCGAAGCGGTGTGTCTATCCTTAGGGATAGATACACGGTTTGTGGTGCGGTGCTCGTTTATATAAACTATTTGGGATGTGAGATCGGTTTGATTTCATATCTTAAAATTTTCAAATTTAAAATTATTTTCAAAATCAAATACTACTTTCTAAATTATATATATATTTAAATTAAATTTAAAATTTAAATTCGCCGACAATTTCTGTAGGCGGCCCCTTTTCAAAACACACAACCTAAAAAAATAATGCCGACAAATTTCTGGCGACTCCGCTGGGGACAATTCCTCTCTCCATTATAATCAGATAATTCTGCTTTCAAAAATCGGTAGTGCATCCATGTCCTTAGTGGATCAAACTACCCTTCTTTCCGTTGGAATACTATGTTCATTTCTACCTTGAATAAGTATAGCCAACATTCTCTCGGATTTAGGAGCCACTGTTTAGACACCCCTAAACAGAGAGGTTCCGAGATCCTTTTACCTCATTTATGAGGTGGGGTGGACCCCAATAGGTGTTAGTTTAGGAATGATCCTTCGAGTCGAGAAGTCTTGCTTAAGACTCTCTTTTCCTTTCCAACTCTAAATCGGATTCCTTACCTTCTCTACACCTTTGAACATTCCGTTCTAAATAAACAAACCCTCTAATAAGTGATTCTTTTAACAAATGATTCCTTCTTATAAATTCATGAACAAGAATGAGTTCGGACTCTTTTCAATTCCTTTCTTTTCGTCCTAAAGGAAAGAAGCATAACTTGGGACCGACAACCAAAATCTACCCCGCGAAATGGAAGCCCCAAAGCCGATTTTCTCCTTCACCAACGGACTTGACTTCGCTGTCTATAAGGATGAGCTGCCCGACAATGGGATCATCCGATTCGGACAAGGATTTGAAAACACGAATGTCAAGGTCAACGATGTCTCCCTCTTTGCACTGACGAACAAGGTATCTGAAGCTGAGGAGCTGCTGCTTGAGTTCAACCTTAGGTCGACCCAAGAGTTTCCTCCCCTGCAAAGGATCCCGACTAAGAGGAGTACTGCCGTCCGCGGAGGACCGTTCTTACTACCCCCACTCGGTCTAGTTGTTTCGCACCTACCCCGACTTCGCCAAATCAAAGGGGAAAGAAATCCGGAACTATGGTAAACCCGTTACCGTGGAGGGTACGGATCTTCTCGTAAGACCTTCGTTTTTGAAATCGGGTCCGAGTTCAAAGATTCCGTCACCGACAAGGACCCAAAGAAGAAACGAAGTAGAAGGATCGCTAGAGAAGCCGTAGCCGTTGAAATTGCTTTCCTGGAGGAAATCCCGGAACCGCCGAATATACACCGCCGCGAATATACACCACCTGCCCGAATACATACCACTCTTGGGAGGAAGCAGGTTCCATCCCTCTCCGCCGCAGAGGATGAGGAGAATGTTCGCAAGATTGTCGCCACATTACCTCGGCCCGCATATTACAACGATAGCCGCAAGAAAAGAACTAGAACTACGCCGTTTGCTCGACCGCAAACTTTGGTAGAAAAGTTAGCAAAGAAGGAAAACCGCCCCGTATCGGAGATTCTACGGAGAATAGGGCGGGTGCCGATCAAATCCCGTCTTGGGCCCGAGTAGAACCCGCGTCATGACGGAAAAGCCAAGTAAAAGAATGAAGGCTAGTCCGCCCGTCGTAGTCTCGGGATTACGGATTATGGAGGATACCACCTTCCAAGCATTTGGTCGACGGCACCATCCGGTCCTAGCACCTTCCGTCGCTACAAGGATGGTATGGCGTCCCACTACCGGACGGTTAAGATTGAAACGACGAGCTTCGAGAAAGAAAGTCTCGCCGGGAGACTTGAATGCGAAGAAAGTGCTACTCGCGATAAAGGGGACTCGTGAAAAGGGGACCCGACAGCTATCGCACGACAACC
This sequence comes from Papilionanthe hookeriana x Papilionanthe teres, assembly GCA_022702705.1. Classification (NCBI taxonomy): domain Eukaryota; kingdom Viridiplantae; phylum Streptophyta; class Magnoliopsida; order Asparagales; family Orchidaceae; genus Papilionanthe; species Papilionanthe hookeriana x Papilionanthe teres. The sequence continues at coordinate 100,118,971 of CM040423.1, forward strand.
GCAATGACACACAGAAAGCCCCGCTAGAAGATGCCATGGAAAAGTTGAGAACCGATATCCGACGATTGGCAAAAGAAAGAGAAGAAAAGTTCGGAGACGAGATTGATTCCTCGGAGTTCATAGACGACAAATATGCAGAAATCAACATGGTTGAGACACGAGCTTCATCAGCTTCGCAAGGTGCTCCTGCAGCCGCAGAAAGAGAGGAGCCAGAACTGATGAGAAGGTAGCTTCAAGAGAAAGACGACACGATCGCCCAAATGGCGAAAAGGATGGAAGAGATGGCTGTAGCTCTAGCCACTCTCCAGAGTCAAATGCAACCACAAAGAGAGACACCCCCAGAGGTCATTCACATTGTAGACGGAGGAAAGGAGATTACATCCGTCAACGGGGATGATCAAGCGAAAAGGATACAACACAAAGTATGATCCCCGAAAAGGATATCAAGAACTTGGTGGAACGAGCGAGTGCGAGAAGCCTTAGCACAATCGAAGAGCGGGACATACATTCGGACGGGTAGACCTTACCCGAGAAGAATTCGACGCCGTCCAATACCCGAAAGGCTTCGTACCACCTCTCGTTCAAGACCTTCGACGGAGCCGGGAACCCCGACAAGCATGTTGCACACTTTCGTGCCGGTTGTTGCAATGCGGCGGGAGCGATGCATTACTCTTCCGACGGTTCGTCGGCAGTCTGTCGAGAATCGCCTTCGACCGGTATGCGGATCACTGCAAATGGTTCGGTGAAGACGTTCTCGAAACTAGAGAACCTCTTCATCAAGCGATTCGTCGGAGCTCGGCACCACATCACTATAGGTGATTTAGGGGTAGAGAAACAAAGGCCGAACGAAACTTTGGTGGATTACATACTTCGATGGAGGAACTTAAGCATGAAATGTGAACCACAACTGCAAGAACAACATGCAGTCGGCATTTTACTTAAAAGCATTCACGGCCCGATAGCACTTCTCCTCAAAGGATTCACTATTAAGACTTTCGAGAAGTTGTTAAGCAAGGCCGGAAGCTTGCAAGAAGAGGCGAAGCAATTAAGTTTCGCCGACAAGACGGACAACGAGAAGCCGGTGAAGACCTTCGAAAAGAAATCCGAGGATCCTTGCGGCGAGTTGACAAAGGCAAGCAACCGATGCAAATACCACCGAACGGCCGCGAAGCAACCACAACAGAATTACCAGCAACCCCGGCCCAACTATCAGTCATCTCCACAGTATGAACAACCGCCTCGTCCGCAACGTACATTGAGGGAACTTCTGAGCAGAGAATATCCGTTCAAAAATGAAGCAGTACCGAAAATGTTTCGTAGCCTGATGAAGACTCCAGATTTCCAGCTGCCAGAGCCTAAAAGACCAGAGGAAGTCAACAAGAAAGGTGATCCCAACTTTTGCCCCTACCACCGGATGCTTGGGCACAAGATAGAAGATTGCATTACCTTTAAAAGTTGGCTCAATGACAACCTTCGGAAAGGGAATATAACAATCCCGAAGGAGTACATGAAGGAACCCCAGAAAGGAGGTTCCGTCAATGTTATCTCAACCGATCCCGTCATTCCGATAGATCCCTATGCAGCCGACGATGGATGGACCACCGCTCGGACAAGGTCTTCGAAGAAGATTTTAGACAAGCATCCGAACCGCCTCGGTGCGAGCTTCAATTCAGAGTTCGAGACCTGTTAAGCCGGTACTATCACTTGCGATAGAAGAACCACCTCAACAGGAGATGATTGAAGAGAAGAAGAAGATCGACGAAGAAGAGAGGACCGAGACTCCTAAGGCTAGACTAGGGGCTGCTATCCTAGGATAGTTGTTTCCTATTCGGGGAGAAATCCCTCGAACCTCCGATTTTGTATGATTATCCGCTCACTTCGGTGGGATCATATAATGATAAGGGTGATGGCGTTGGCTACGTTTTGATCGTTTCTAACGATTACGTAACTAGCGACGATCCGGACATCGATTTCGACATCAACGACAATTCTCGAATCATACACAATCTTGACGATCAAAATAACGAAGAAGACATCCATCGAGGAGGCTACGGGAGCTCGACAAGCAACGAATCTATCCGCGAGTTTCGAGGAGCTCCGATCATAATAGAGTTAGAGCCTTCGGATTCGAAGCTAATCCGGAGAAGAACCCGTCACTCCGATTCAAGAAGAGACACCAGCAAGCTCAATACTAGATTCGGAGGAAATTACGAAGTCGACTTGAGAAGTGAAAAAGTTCTACCTCCAAGAATGGGTCCAAAGACAAAGGAAGCGGTGGTTGTTCAAGAAGAACCAACCCCAGCAGAAGAAATACCCATTCGAGAAGAAGCCGAGACGCATGAAAATAAAGTGGACTACAACGTACTAGCCCATCTTAGGAAACTACCGGCCAAGCCGAGCATTTACGATGCTCTCATCTTATCAAAGGAGATGAGAGAAGCTCGATCAAAGCCTTACTTGATCCGGAAATTTGCTTAGCTCAAATGACCGGAGATTCCTTAGATGAGGTTTGTTCGTTAAAGGAACGACGAGGTGTTACCTTCACGGACAATGACCTACTACTTGGGACGACGAGATCACAACCGACCGTTGTACATTTCGGTTACAATTGGGAAATTTACGCTCTCCGCAGTATTGGTGGATCCGGGAGCATCAATCGATATAATGAGTCTTCGAACACTAGCATACTTGGAAATTGATGCTCGTGAGCTCGAAGCCGACAAAATGTTATTAAGAGGATTCAACCAGAAAGGAGAAAGAGCCCTCGGGTCAATAACGCTACTAATGAAGACCGGTGACTTAGCAAAGACAACCGCAAAATTTCACATAATCGATTCGAAACATCGTTCAACGCTCTCGTCGGGCCGACCGTGGATACATGAAAACGAGGATGGTACCATCATCTCCGCATCGGTGCATCAAATATTACGATGGAGGGGAACGAGTGCATCAAAGGTGACTTGCAACCATTCTCCGTACATGAGATTGGAATCCATGAAGACGCGGCTTATTATGCACCTCCGAAGAAAACAATCTTCTCCGGAGATACCGTAACAAATGAAGCAAAGAAAGTTCGGGACAACGAAGAACCCGAAGTTCTAGTCCAACGATCACTCACCACTCCCTTCCGGCGAGATGGTGAAGGTTTCTCCACAACTCGCATCCGAGGTCGAGGCCGGGGACGAGGTCGTGGTAGAGACGTTAGGACAGCTTGGACGGAGGAAACCAGCCATCAATGTTGATTGGGAAGATAGTTCGAAGAAGAAAAAGAAATCAAACAAGAAGCAGCGACAATAAGTCGAAGAAGCCGCAATTCAAGATCTCTCTCGAAGATGAGAAGAACGAAGAATACAAATCAATGTACGAGAAGATTAACCACTACGTACATACTATGACCCTAACCCCGATCCATTCTAACAAGATCGAGGGTATGGTGGTCAAAGAAGTACGTAACAACGGTGCAAGGCCAATCAAGTTCTACCGTGGTGATCCTTCCTCCAAAACTGAAAATAATGTACAATTCGAAGATGTCACTTCATCAGAATTAATGGAATAACCTTTTGTGTGGTACTCTCCATGTGTTCAAAATTTAATTCAACGTGGTTTCTTACCTCGACAATGGACAAAAGGCCAATCACAACATTTTGAAAAATTATGGAATAACTCCGGTCGTCCTCCCAATTCAAAGTATGGACTCGGATTCGGCACAGTAGGATCAGTTGACGATACTGAATTTTGCTTGGTTGTCACTTGTGAGCCCAATGAAAACTGCATGGAAACTACAAACGAACTCGAAGATGTACAAATTGGAGACGCTCCACCAGAATTCAAAGAAGAAATCAAATCTACAATAGATGAGTTTACGGAAGTTAACTTAGGTACTAGCGAAGAGCCTAGACCTACCTTTGTTAGCTCCTTACTCAATAAAGAAGACTCCGAAGAAATAATCAAGTTATTAATGGAATTTAAAGACTGTTTCGCTTGGAACTATGACGAGATGCCAGGATTAGCTCCAGAGGTTGCAGTCCATAAGCTAGGAGTGGATCCTACTTCTATTCCAGTCAGATAAGGTCCCAGAAGAATGCGTCTAGAAATCGAGCAACAAGTCATAGCCGAAGTTAAAAAGCTAATAGACGCTAAATTTGTCCGTGAAGAACAATACCCGACATGGCTAGCCAATGTGGTACCAATTAGAAAGAAGAATGGTCAGATCAGAATATGTGTGGACTTCAGAGATTTAAACAAGGCATGTCCAAAAGATGAATTCCCTCTACCGATCCGGAACCGATGATCGACATTGCTTCGACACATGAGATATTCTCATTCATGGATGGATCTTCGAGGATACAACCGGATAAAAATGACTCCGGAAGATGAAAAGCTTACGACATTCGGGACGCCGATCGGAGTATTTTGCTACACGGTGATGCCATTCGGATCGAAGAACGCAGGAGCGACCTACCAAAGAGCAATGACAAGAATTTTTGATGATCTCATCCACAATCAAGTCGAATGCTACGTGGACGATGTGGTCATCAAAAGCAAAGTAAAGGAAAACCACCTGTATGATTTGAGAATTGTTTTCGAACGATTAAGATAATTTAACCTTAAGATGAATCCCTTAAAATGGCGTCACCTCCGGGATATTCTTAGGATTCGTTGTCCGACATCGTGGAATTGAAATCGACCCGGAAAAGATTAAAGCTATCTTAGAAATGCCGCCTCCCAAAACCTTAAAACAACTACGATCTTTTCGAGGAAGTCGGCATATCTTCGACGCTTTATCTCGAACTCGTCAAGTAGGTGTCGGCCTTTCTCGGCACTAGTTAAAAAGGACGCCAAATTTATTTGGGAAGAAAAATGCCGGAAGGCCTTCGAGGACATTAAACAATATTTAATGACACCTCCTGTCTTAGCAGCCCCGATCTCGGGTAGACCGGCGATACTTTACACCGCGGCTTTAGACGACTCTCTCGGAGCCCCGTTAGCCCGGGTCGATGATGAGGGTAAAGAAAACGCTCTTTACTACTTAAGCCGTCGTTTACTTCCGACGGAAGTAAGGTATCCCGCAATTGAAAAGCATTGTTTGGCCCTGATCTTCGCCGCTCAAAAGCTCAGGCACTACATGCTTTCTCATAAGGTCAACCTAATCTCGAAGTTTAATCCATTGCAATACTTGATGACTCGTCCAACACTTTCCGGCAGACTTGCCAGATGGTCAATGATATTATTGCAATTTGATATAACTTTCGGGCCTCTGCGTGCCGTGAAGGGACAAGTCTTAGCAGACTTTCTCGCAGCACACCCTTTGCCGGCAGAATCTCCTCTCAATGACGATTTGCCAGATGAACAAATAATGAGCCTAGAAGACCCTGATGATCGACGTTGGGAATTATACTTCGACGGAGCATCTTCAGCACACAAAGATGAAGAATCACAAGTGATAGTGCCCGGTAAGCCAGGAATCGGGCTAATCTTTATAACACCGGAGCAGGGGATGTTAAGATACTCCTACCACTTGACGAAGCGTGTACAAACAACGAAGCGGAATACGAAGCCCTCATAACGGGACTCGGAATTAACTATTCAAATGGGGATAACGGACATCAACATCTACGGGGATTCGTAGTTAATCATTCAACGAGATCATCGGACAATACGTAATTTTAAAGCCAAGACTCGAACAATACTTCCAAGTATGCTATACGAATTGTTGGAACGATTCCAAATGTGACAATCTACAAAATTCCCGAAAAGGAAATGCTTTAGCGAGATGCTTTAGCCCGTCTTGCAAAAGAATTTGCTCGTTTGCAAGATGAATCGATGGAAGTGTCCGTTCACGGACGTCGAGTCCTATCACGGCTCGACATAGACACAATACACAAATCGAAAAAGAAAAAGAATCGGTTGCAGCGAGTGACGTGAAAACACGGAAGATTGGCGACGGCCATTGATGAACTACTCCGCAAACATGAAAGCTACCGGACGATAGGTCGCTAGCCCATCGGATCAAGAAAAGAACTCCTGTCTTACTCATTAATAAACAACACATCGTACGGAAGGTCTTTTGATCAAATGTGGCTAAGGTGCCTAAGCGGGTCCGAGGCCCGTGAAATTGTTAAAGAGGTACATTCGGGACTCTGTGGCGCTCATCGATCGGGTCCAAAGATGAAAATAAAAATTAAAAGACTAGGGTACTACCGGCCCTCGATGATGACCGATCGCATGAAAATCGCCAAGAGGCGTCACCGATGCCAAGTGCATGGAGTGGCCCGACACCAACCTCCAGAATGTGCTACATCCGACAATTGCATCGTGGCCATTTGAATGTTGGGGCACGGATATAGTGGGTCCAATAGAACCACCATCTTCAAAAGGACATCGTTTCATTCTTGCGGCTACGGATTACTTTTCCAAGTGGGCGAGGCGGTTCCACTTAGAGAAGTGAAAGCACACCACGTGCTACGGTTTTCAAGAACCAAGTTGTCTACCGTTTCGGAGTGCCGCGCGAGATCATCTCGGATAATGGGTCGGCATTCAAAAGCACACAAATTAACAATTTTGTCGGGAGACACGGAATCAGTCGGCGATACTCAACAATTTACTACCCAAGAGCAAACGGCCTCGCTGAGGCTTTTAATAAAACTCTCGTTCAAATCTTAAAGAAAACCTTGGACGATAATAAGAGAAATTGGCACGAGAAGTTGTTAGAAGCCTTATGGGCCTACCGGACAACCTTCGAACTCCTACTCGAAGCTACACCTTACGCTCCGGTGTATGGGTCCGAGGCGAGTGTTACCTTTAGAGGTTCGGCTTCCTTCACTCGAATTGCGAGTTGTAAATAAAATCACGATAGAAGAGAACGCCAAATTACGACTCGAAGAATTAGAAAGCCTCGGAAGGGAAAAGACTTGCGAGCGCAACAAAATTTAGAACTATACCAAGCTAAGATGGTTCAAGCCCATGACAAACTGGTACGCCCAAGAACCTTCAAAGTTGGTGACTTAGTTCTTGTTCTCAAGAGACCTATCCTTGCACACCGCAAGATAGGAGGAAAATTTGAACCCACTTGGGAAGGACCGTTTGTGGTTGAAGCAGTATACTCGGGAGGTTCCTACCGGTTAGTGAATTGCCGGGGAGAACGACATATGCTTCCGATCAACGGACGATACTTGAAAAAGTATTACGCTACCTGATGTTTGGAAGGAATGAATTCTTCATCCCTAAGAAACACGGGCGAAGTAATTACTTATGATTGGGTCCGAACCCAAAAAATAATAAAATGTGCTAAAATAAATAAAATCGTGATAATAAAGTTTTCCTTGTTTTCTTTTCCGAATCAAAATCTCTTTCCTGATCTTATCCCGCTTCATTCCTGTTAAATTTTAAAATATAAAAAAAATGTCTTTTATAAACATTTTCTTAATGTTCTTGTTCTTAGTACAGCCCCTGATCCTTTTCCTTGTCTTTTCGCAGGGAAATGTCGAACGGGCAGTAGGTCCTGAACTTTAAGAATGGCGTAAGCCTTGCACTCGATGAAAAGAGGGTGAAAGATGGAGCGATAATCGAGATTGACTCGGATTTCGCACCGGCGGAGCCTACGATACGAGGAAAGTGACCGGGTCCCGATTGACCGAGAAGAACTGCCCGGGCGGACGAGTGATGAAAGTGGGTGGCCCAAGCCACCAATCCGACGACGAAGAAAAGAAAAACAAACACTCGAAGAAGACAAGAAAATGAAGTACGCTAGTCGCTACGACGAGGGCGAGCTTGTCGGCGCCACGCCCACGGACATTCAAGAAGTTCGAAGAGCTACTCTCACGGCAACGCAACGAAGAAATAAGAATCGCCGTATCCGTAAGATGTTAACAAAACTAGGCTGCGGACCGGCGTGACGAAACGGTTGCTAATGCCGGTACATACACTTCAAGGACACCGGTTCACCGGGAACTCCGAAGAAAGGAGGCCGGCTCCTAGGATAATAGAAAGAACCGTGGAAATCTCCGGAAGATCGGAAGAAAGAAGGCTACCACGCCACCGGATAGAACCACCAGGTGATGCATGACCTTGTTGCGGAAGCAACCCGGGGGATGTCCCAACGGGCATCATCCACGAGGAGCCGAGGTATGCGGGGAGAACGTGAAGGGATTGAACCGTATATCCCACAATATGTCACAAGGCCTCGCCATCCGAGATCATTCCGGAATACGAGCCGGAGAGAATGCGAGAATGTTGAAAAGAAAACCTTTGAATACTTCGAGAGAATTAAAGGTAGAAGAATCAATATACTAGAAGGCCTCGAGCTACATACAGACATATTCTCCGAGTATGAACAACAGCAAATCGTGGATTGTATCTGGTATTTGAAAAGAATGGGCCGAGCAGGCCGCCTAAGGGAAAATACCTACTCAGAACCCCGGAGATGGATGCCAGGGAAGGGAAGAATCACAATACAATGCGGATGCTGCTACAACTTTCTTCGAAGACGGGAAGGGAAACCCACCGGGAATACTCCGTCATGGGCAAGTGGATCCGATTCCATTAGTCATCAAGAGAATGGTAAAGAGATTGATAACATGGAGGGTACTGCCAGCGATTGCATACCCAATAGTTGCATTATCAACATCTACAAACGGGGTGATCGCATACCCCCACACATAGATCACCACGACTTTGTCGGACCTTTACGCACGCTCTCTTTCCCGAACGAGTGTAACATCATGTTCGGATCCGACCTCCGGATAGCGAGGCCCGGGTGAGTTCCGAGGGCCGGTGAAGATACCTTTACCGGTAGGTTCCGTCATGATGCCGAAGGGCAACGGAGCGGATATCGCTATGCATTGCATACCAAGAGTACCGGTGAAGCGGATCTCGGTTACTTTCGGGAGAATGGATGACAGGAAGACACCTTACCATTTCCGACCGGACCCGGAGCTAGAGAACCTCCGGCCTTACGAGCTGTGAGTTACATGGAAAATATCACACCTCCAATGTACATCCATATGGCATCCTTGCCAAGGATGGTTTGGAAGGTGATGTTACTGACCATGTACCCCACTATTCAGACATGGATGTTTGACAGATGCTTCTTTGATGGATCAACAAAGATCATACATAGTCCGTTTTGAGTCTACATGGATTGTATGAGATGTATTCCAGATCGAGTTGTATGATGTATCTTCAACATGATTGGAATGAAAGTGACCATGTCACATTTTTGGCCTTCACCTCTTTTGTGCAAATTGACTAGGAAACGCCATTAAAGTTAAATGAACTTCGAACAAAGAACAGAAAAGAAAAAAAGAAGAATAAAAGAAAACTTTCCTAAAAAAAAATCTAAAAATGACGAACACCAAATTCACATGAACATTAAATAAACAATAAAGTAAAATTTGAATCATTAAAAGATAAACAAAATCAACATAAGTGTTAAATCAAATCTCAAATTCAATCTTTCCAGATTTCAAATCTCAATCAAATTCAAATTCAATTTCTTCCAAATCTCAAATCAAATTTCAAATTCAATCCTTCCAAATTTAATTCAAATCTAAATCAGACATCAAATTCAAACTTTTGGGTCGAGGATTTTACATCCAAGACTGCACTGCTTTAGGATTCTTTCCCTATTGCACTGAAATACATCAAAATCAAACTTTTTGGGTCGAGGATTTTACATCCAAGACCGTACTCGCTTTAGGATTCTTTCCCTATTGCACTCTGAAATACATCAAAATCAAACTTTTTGGGTCGAGGATTTTACATCCAAGACTCGCACTCGCTTTAGGATTCTTTCCCTATTGCACTTGAAATACATCAAATTCAAATTTTTGGGTCGAGGATTTTACATCCAAGTACTGCATTGCTTTAGGATTCTTTCCCTATTGCACTGAAATACATCAAATTCAAATTTTTGGGTCGAGGATTTTACATCCAAGACCGCATTCGCTTTAGGATTCTTTCCCTATTGCACTTGAAATACATCAAAATCAAACTTTTTGGGTCGAGGATTTTACATCCAAGACCGCACTTGCTTTAGGATTCTTCCCTATTGCACTGAAATACATCAAATTCAAACTTTTGGGTCGAGGATTTTACATCCAAGATTGCACTGCTTTAGGATTCTTTCCCTATTGCACTGAAATACATCAAAATAAAACTTTTTGGGTCGAGGATTTTATATCCGAGACTGCACTGCTTTAGGATTCTTTCCCTATTGCACTGAAATACATCAAAATCAAACTTTTTGGGTCTAGGATTTAATATCCGAGACTGCATTGCTTTAGGATTATTTCCCTATCACAATGAAATACATCAAAATCAAATTCTTGGGGTTGAGGATTTTATATCCGAGACTGCATTGCTTTAGGATTCTTTCCCTATCGCAATGAAATACATCAAAATCAAATTCTTGGGGTTGAGGATTTTATATCCGAGACTGCATTGCTTTAGGATTCTCTCCCTACCGCAATGAAATACACCAAAATCAAACTCTTGAGGTTAAGGATTTTACATCCAATACCGCATTGCTCTGAGATCTCTCCTCATTGCAATGATCCAATCTGATCAATTCAATTTTCTTTTGTGGTTGAAGATGTTACATCTAAAACCACAAAATTCCAATTTTCATTTCAAATCAAATCCCTCAAATTAATTTTGACAAAACTTCAATCTAAATTAAAACTCCAAACTAAAATCTAAGTTCACACGTCAAACTTAAACCGAAACAAAATAAAATCTAAATTGGAATTCTCCCAGGTCATGTGATTTGGGATTCACCTCCTTTTCCTTTCCCCAGCGAGAGTTCAGGTATCTCCAGTTTTGGGAACATGCCCGATACTCCCCAGCGGAAATTCTTTTGCTTTGTCCTAAGTTTGTCACTTGGACGTTTGTGTTGGTTTTGTTGATCGCTTCGGTCAACACCAATACGCGCGGTGTGCTCCATCAGCTCACCACACCTATCAGGGGTCCATTTGTTGACCTCATTTTTGATGAGGTCTTCTCTTCTTCTTTTTAGTGCTTAGGATCTAGCCTTAGGCTTTTCCTTTGACTATCTTAGAGGACTAGAATTGGGACCCACCTTTTTAGAAACTCAAACCACTTCTTAACTCCCTTCAAACTCCACAAACTTGACTATAGACCCCTAATCACCTAGAGGGTTAAAATCAAATATGGAAGTTTAAGGATGAGTTCCTATAGGACTCTTTGGCCTTAGGACTGCCCTGGGTGGCCTGGTCTGGTGAAGGGGCTGACTTTCACACACCTCCTAAAACCACACCCATACCCAACTTGACCTCCTGACTCATATAGGTGATTCACATGGATGGTCCTTAACCCCTAAGCCCTTGGCTAAGAGGGTTAGGAACAACATAGTGAATGCCTCAAATGAGTCCCTTCATGGCTCATCTGGGCTTGATATGGCTTCATGGCTCAACCAAAATGATTTCACTCCACTTACATCCACCCAATCTTCAATTTTCCAAATTTTCAATTTTTGACCCCCGGGACCCTACACCCGCCTAGCCTACCCAAAACCCTTGAAATTACCCAAATTTTTCAAAATTTCCTAAATCACCCAAAATTCCTCAAAATTGATCTTAAACATTTCCACATTACTCAAATTGATCATCCATACCCAAAAATACCAAAAATTCCAAAAATACCTCCCAATACCCTCAAAATACCCAAAATACCCCTCTTGGCCAAAAAATCCAAAAATTCAGAAAATTCCCAGAAAATTCCAGAAAATCCCAAATATTCTCAATTTCATTTTGTCCAACTACACCATGGGCCAATTTTGTCAATTTACCCTACTTTTGTCAAAACCCCCAATTTGACCCATTTTAACCCTAAATGAACCCAATGTCAAACCAAACCTACCCAATCGACCCAAATTCTGGTCCAATTCAGTTCTAAACTTCCATTCAACATTCCCAACACCAATCTAGACCAAATTCAAGTCCAATTTGATTGACATTTGGATCCAATTGCACTTTTGGCCTTAAAGCCCAATTTGGACCCATGACCCAAACCTAACCCAAACTCACCCAATTCAACTCCAATTAACCCCAAATCTTTTCTAAATCTTCCTTAACATTCCCACAAATAAAACACTAACATGATTTGCCCAAAATTTATACCCAAACCCCACTCAAATTCAACCCAAAGCTAAAAGGCCCATTTTTGACCTAAACCCAAACCTAACCCAAATGAGCCCAAACCCCAAAATCAAAGCCCAACCAAAGTCAAAACCTCTTTGAAACACTCCCATAAATATTTCTCAACATTAATTTTACATCAATTTTAACCCTAACCCAACATTGGCCCAAGTTAGCCCAATTTGACCTACATAGAGCCCACTTACCAAATAAATCCAAATTCAAACCAATTCAACCCCAAATCACACCAAATTGACTCCAAGCCCTTCATAGAACATCCCTAAACCAATTATAACACTTATTTGACAAGGTCCTTCACAAAATCTTCACCCAAATGCCCATCCTAAAATCAAAAAGCCCATTCCCCTTAAACTTTCCTAAAAGCCCACTTCCTTCAAATTCAAAAGCCCAAATTCATCTAAAGCCCACATGGCACTTCCCCTCATCATCCATTTAATCAAAATTGCCCCTAAGTTTCAAAGTCATCAATTAAACAATTCCAAATCAAGCCCCATACAAATTCCCATCAAAATATCAAAATTTTCTTAAATCCCTTTTTATGAAATTGACCCAAGCTTTTCCCAAGCCAAATGGAGCCAAGGATGAGCCATTCACAAGCCATATGGAGCCATGAAAGTTTGGCATGTGACCATGCCATTAATGGTAAAAGGAGGGGTTCCTTTCCTAATCTTTCATTAAGCTTTTTTAACCTTATCCATGACACACTCTAAACCATGTTTAGCCACCTCATCATGGATAGAGACCACACCATTCTCTCTTGGTCGACCCAGCCGATCCTCTCGGCCCAAAATCGAGGCCATGGGGAGGTGCACCCAACCCAAACCAATGGGTTGACCAAATTGAAGCCAAAATGACCCCTTCTCCATTCCATTTTAATTCAAAGCCTTTACACATGTCAAACTCCGATTGACTTCACCAACTTCAAGCCCCGGACTCCACGACCACCGAAGGTGACCCATGCTGCACGGCCAGCCGCACTGGATCGCCGGAAAACACCATGGCCGAGACCTTAGGAGGAGCCAAACTTTAGAATTCCACCTTGCTGAGCTGCCCCATGCCCAATGGCCACCATGGCCGTTCTTTCCATGACCGAGCAGCCGATCCCAACCCTTGGCCATCCCCGGGAGGCTCTCCGACCACCTCTATTTAAACCCGACCCCCTCACGGCCATGAAGGGAGAGTTGCATAAACCTTGCCGAAACTCTGCCAAAATTGTTCCAAACCTTCTCCACCCTTAGAGCGGTTGATCCCCGGTGTCAATTTGCCCTAATCCCCACCGACAAAACCCGATTTCTCAACCGAAATTCCACCCAAAACCGGGACACTTCTCCATAGTGAGCCAATCCCCAAATTGATTGGTTCTACACCTTCACCGGACCAAGGGAAGGTGTCCACCGAGCAAAAGCCCCATCTCCGGGCCTCTCAGTTGCTCCAGCCTCCAAGCTTTGTGATCGGCTGTGGTCGAAATCATACCTAGACAATTCACCAGACCAGGAGACTTCATCTGGAGCTTGCTGGGATCCAATCGAAGGTGCAACAACTCTCATATTGAAGCCAAACTTCTCTGAGCAAAGGTATGAGCTAATTCTTCATCCCGATCTTCTAGAGATTCTCCATTTCAAATGCTTTAATTTCAATGCATGATAACCATATAGATATGTTCGTCTCTGCAAGACGAATCCATAGAAGCATAAGAACATGAAAATCCATTGAGTATCGAGTGAGATATTAGGGATTTAGTGTGGACGGCTCTCGGGTGAGGACACTTGGGGACGATGAATGGATGTCGTTCATTTAATACACGCGCGGACGGACGGCCAGGTTCGCGTTGGATCAGAAGACGGAACGATACAGCGGGCCCCGGGAGCGCTGAGTCAGATGGTGGCGTCGAATGGGAGCGCGCCACGCAGCGTTTCGGAGCTGCCGAGGTTGACGCGGCGCCGCGTGGATAAATAGAAAATTAGGGTATTTTTTTGATTTATTTAATTCCCTAAACTTCAAAAATTCATAACTCTGTGTAGAAAAATCAGAAAAATAAATTAAAAATACCCTCTTGCTCAGTGAACAGAGGAGAATAATGTGGAAAAGAAATCATTTAATTTCATCAAGTATTTTATTTTTTATAATTTATTTTCTCTCTGCATATTTTTAATTCTCCATGCATGTATACAATTCACCATGGCATGAGACCATAGGGCTTTTGAAGCCTCTGAATTTGGGAACATTCCCTGAATTTTCCAAAGTCAGAGGCCATCCCTATGAAGAGTTATTGATTTTTCAAATTCATGTTACTGTTTTGAGTATTTTAATTCCAATAAATAGCATGTTGTGAAATAAATTCTAAGAAAATTTGATGATGTTCCTTATGACCAAAGAACCCTAGGAAAAATAGGTTTTGAGTTAGTTCATTTAAAACAACCCTAATTGGCTTAAACACTCAAAATAGGTCTCTAATTAATTAGAACTAACCATACATCAAATTAACTTCAAATCAATTCTCCACTGACCTTTAGGATCAGAGGAACCCACCATAAAAATTTGAGGTCAATTGGACTTGGTTAGCCCCACTAATTGGGTTGATTAAGCCACTTAGTTATTTTAAACTTTAAAAATTCATAACTTTCAAAATATCTTTCAAATATTCACCAAATTGGTTTTGGAGCCTCTCTGATGTTAGGGGAATTTAAGAAAATTAAAATTTCAATTTTCTAAAAAAGTTGATTTTTTAATATTATTTTAATATTTTAATAATTAAAAAATAATAAAAATCACAAAAATAATAAAATTCACCAAAATGTCACATTTTGAATTTTAATCACTTAGGAACAAATCCCATATTTTTCTTAGGTCTATTTAGTGAGATATTAAATTTTAAAGCTTTAAGGTAATTTTAAAATTAAAAAAATATGTTTTCTAGCTTTTTCACTAAAATAATTATAATAAATCATAGAAAAATTAGAAAATTGCAAAATTTGCTTCTCTAATTTCCTTGGTATCAGAGAGATTTTTGAAAAATATAAAATTCATTTTTCAACATTTATTTTATTTTTAAATTAATTAACACTCCAAAACTTAAAATAATTATAATAAAAATAATATAATGCAAAAAATCACCAAAATCGGTCCAAGTGGTTCTCTGGTCATTAGGAATGTCCCCTAATTTTCTTAAGGACAGAAAATTTCCCTTGGTCATGTTATTAAATTTTCCTTGGAAATCTTTATTTTCCACCAAAAATAATTATATAAATAAATTAAATACAGAAAAATCACATTTTCTCATCTCATGTCTTTATTGACATATGAGTGAAGTCACATAAAAATTTCAAGTTCATTTGAGTTCAATTTAGTGAGTTATGAAATTATTAAGCTTAAAGGGTAAAGTGGTAATTAAAATTTTTAATCCTTAATTAAAACTTTAGGTTTAATAAAAAATTAATAAGTAAAATATTTTATCCTAATCTGATTTGGATGATTGAAATTTAAATAATTAAAGAGTAGAAACCCATTAAGCAATTTAAAATGATTAAACTTTAATTAAATAATTGATTAAATTTGGAAGAATAATAAAATTGGAATTATTAAAATATGGATATTATTAGGAAGAGATTTATTCTTTAATTTAAAAATCCCTAAATTAATCATCTCATTAATATTCAATTCTTAATTAAAATGATAACTCAAAATTCAAAATATTAAAAGACTTAATCATTAAACTAAAATTAAATTATTAAACTCTTTCAAAAATTTCAATTAAAATTAAAAATTAAATTAAATTAAGTAAATTAAATTGGATTAAATTAAATTAAATTAAATTAAAATTAAAAGTTGAATTAAAGTAAAGATTAAATTAAAGATTAAATTAAATAAACAAATTAAATTAAATTAAATGACTAAATTAAATTAAATTAAATTGAATAAATTAAATTAAATTAAATTAAATTAAATTAAATTAAAAATTAAATTAAATTAAATCAAATTAAATTAAAATTAAATCAAATCAAATTAATTTAATTTAACATCAAATTAAACTAAATTGAATTAAATTGAATTAAATTAAATTGAAACTCAATTAAATTAAATTAAATTAAATTAAGTTGAATTAAATATAACATCACCAAAGACATAAAGAATTCAAAATAAATCTAAAATAACTTGAACACTATTCCAAATTTAAATTCATTAATTGAAATTAAACTAAATCACAAACCATTTGAACACCAATTTACCCTCAAAAGCTTTAGTTATCATAACTCCTAAACAGAACATTGAATGAAATGTTACTTCACTCATAGGATATTCAAATGTCCTAGTTCACTGAGCAAGTTAACAAAACTTGAATCCCCGGATGATTAATTCATTTATATAATTAAATTCATTTGGACTTAAAACAATCCTAGAAATATTGAAAAGATGTTTAAGATTTGTCTTAAGCACTTCCTCGATATGATAGGATGTTTATAAGAACAATTGAACTTAATTGTTCTTTGATGAAGAAAATCGTCTTCAACCAAAACACAAGGAACCTAGACGTCATAGGAAATGACTAGCTATAGGATTAGGAATTTGGTAGAAAACCATGACCCTTACCTTAGCTTTACCTAGGAACTTGCTTAAATATTCTAATTGTGTTTTAAGTGCAGCTTGGGATGACGGGAAGACCCTCCAGGTACGCTTTTATTTTATTGCAATTTATTTTCTTGTAATTCACATTATTGCAATTTCATTAATCGCATCACACTTACTTTTCTTGCATGATAAACAACTGTTGCATGAAAACCCACACCTTTAGGATAGTCCCTAAAACCGAAACCAAAACTAAGTTAAAAGTTATTGCAAGATAAAATTCACCGCCACAACATTTCAAAATATAAAACAACTCAAAATTTAATCACAAACAAAACACAAAACTACAATTACAACTAAATTAAAACGTCCTGTTGGATGATCGGGAATACCTCGGATGATGTAACCTACGTGTTGCTAACGGGATTTCCCACGGTCTAAATGAAGGTGTGGAACTCATTCGGTTGAGTTTAGCAAATTCATCCGGACTAAGTGAATCCGATAAAAATAATGATGCGGAAGGATGGAACCGTGGGATCTTAACCGGTGTCGTAATAATCAACTTTAAGATTTGTTTTAATTAAAATATTGAAAACACTTGGAAATTAAGATTTTCTCTAAACCAAAACACTTTTCTCATCTCCTGATTTATGACTTCTAAAATTGAACCTCTGCAACAACAAGGAGCTCGGAGCATGGTGGGCGAGCACGGCCATCGTCATCGGCAAAACCCGAGTCTACTTCGACAAAAATTTTCTTAGAATTAAAATAACCGAAGCCATAGGACTTCGAGGTAGTTTGCACTAGTGCAACATAAACCCTCAACCTTTGTTAGGCATTTGCATGATCGGGTCATGTAAATTAAGCCCTAACCGGTTTTAGGATTCCGAGGTAGTCGTCCGATACGACATAAACCCTCACATCTTCGTGGCTATTTGTATGATTGTGTCATACAAATATAAGTCCTAATTAATTAAAATTGGCAAGATCAAAACATCAAATAAACATTAGGACTTTCCTAAACTCGAAGCCAAACAATAGGATAGTCGGGAAATTACCGAAGTTCGCTTCGAATCTGTGATTTCTCCTACTTTTCTTCCTTTGGATTCCCAAAACAAAATGTTCCAAATATGATCCATTCCTTATTGGAATTCCAAAATTCAATCCTTTGAAAACTTAAACTTTGAAATTCTTGAGAGCAGAATTATTGATTATTATCGAGAGTTTTCTTAGGTGATTTCCCGTCACTTAAGATGTAATTAACTATAGGGGCTTGCCCTTATAGGGAATTTTAAAGAACCTGAGTAATATAAACCACCGCTTAATGTTTTCATATTAAGCAGGGAATTTGTCGGCTTATAAAATTGGTTCGCAGACCAAACGGATGTCACAAATCTTCTAGTTTATTTAATCGAGCCCCACCATCAAGCAGTGTGTCTATCCTTAGGGATAGATACACGGTTTGTGGTGCGGTGCTCGTTTATATAAACTATTTGGGATGTGAGATCAGTTTGATTTCATATCTTAAAATTTTCCAATTTAAAATTATTTTCAAAATCAAATACTACTTTCTAAATTATATATATATTTAAATTAAATTTAAAATTTAAATTCGCCGACAATTTCTGTAGGCGACCCCTTTTCAAAACACACAACCTAAAACAATAATGCCGACAATTTCCTCTTCCTTTCAAATTCTAAATCGAACCCCATACCTTCTCTATACCTTTGAATATTCTGTTCCTAATGAACAAATCCTCTAATGAACGACTCCTTTAAACTATAACTTCTTTTTATAAATACATGAACAAAAATGTGTTCGGACTCTTTTAGATTCCTTTCTTTTCGTCCCGATGAGAAGAAGCATAACTTGGGACTGACAATCAGAATCTACCTTGCAGAAAATGTCTGCCCCAAAGCTGATTTTCTCCTTCACCAATGGACTGGACTTTGCTGTTCACAAGGATGAGCTACCCAACAATGGGATCATCCATTTCGGACAAGGATTCGAGAACACAAATGTCAAGATCGCTGATGTTACCCTTTTCACACTTACAGACAAAGTATCGGAAACTGAGAGACCTTTGATTGAATTCAACCTGAAGTCAGCCCAAGAGTTCCCTCCCCTGCTAAGGGTTCCAGCTGAGAAGAATACTACTGTCCATAGGAGGACTGTTGTCTCTACCCCCACTGGTCTAGTCGTCTCTGCACCTACCCCGGCTTCCGCCAAACTAAAGGGGAAGGAAGTTCAAATTTGTAACGAACAAGTTTACCGTGTAGGGTACAGACTTCCGTGCAAAACCTTCTGTTTTTGGAATTGGGTCCAGCTCAAGGGTTCCACCCCTAACACGGACTCAGAGAAGAAACAGAGGTTGGAAGATTGCAAGGAAGGCCCGAGCTGCTGAAGTCACTTTCTTGGAAGAAATCCCTGAATATACACAACTTCCTGAGTATATACCATTACCTGAGTATACACCGCTTTTGGAAGGAAGTAGATTCTATGCCCTTTCCGCCGCAGCTGATAAGGAGAATGTCTACAAGTTGCTTCTGCATTACCTCGACACGCATACTATAGCGACAGACGAAAGAAAAGGGCTAGGACTACACAATTTGGCCGACTGCAGACTGTGATAGAAAAATTAGCAAAGAAAGAGAGATGTCCTGTATCAGAAATTTTAAGAAGAATAGGGCGCGTGCCAGCCAAGTCCCGTCTTGGGCCGCGAATAGAACCCGTTAGCGCCACAGAGAAATCGAATAAAAGATGAAGGCCAGTCCACCTGTTATTGTTTTAGGATTACAGATCAGGGAGGATACCACCTTCTAGCATTCAGCCGACAGACCATCCGGTCCTAGGCCTCCCGTCGCTAGAAGGATGGTATGGCGTCCTACTACCGGTCAATTAAGACCAAAACAACGACCAGAAAAGGAAAGTCTCATCAGAAGACTCGAGTCAGAAGAAAGTGCTACTGCAATAAAGGGGACTCCCGGAAAGGAAGTTCAACAACCGTCACGAGACAACTGTGAAACTGCACGAAAAAGACCATTGGAGGACGCTATGGAAAAGCTAAGAACCGACATTCAACGATTAGCAAGAGAAAGAGAAGAAAAGTTTGGAGATGAAGTTGACTCGTCGGAGTTCATGGATGACAAATATGTGGAGATCAACATGGTCGAGACACGAGCATCGTCAGCTTCGCAAGGTGCCCCAGCAGCTGCTGAAAGAGATGATCTGGAAGCATTAAGAGCACAAATTCGAGAAAAAGATGATACAATCTCTCAAATGGCAAAAAGGATGGAAGAGATGGTTGCAGCTCTAGCCACTCTTCAGAGTCAGGTTCAACCCCAAAGAGAAACACCTCCAGAAGTTATTCATATTATAGACGGAGGAAAAGAGATTACATCCGTACGATCAGCCAAAGAAGGATTCTACTCAGAACATGATTCCAGAGAAGGACATCAAAAACATGGTGGAACAGCAGGTGCGAGAAGCCTTAGCACACTCTAAGAGCGGAGCATCTATTCAGATGGGTAGACCTTACCCCGAAGAATTCGATGCAGTACAATACCCAAAAGGCTTCGTACCACCTCTGTTCAACACTTTTGATGGTACCGGAAATCCTTGACAGCATGTTTCACATTTTCGTGCTAGTTGTTGTAACGTCGGTGGAAGTGACGCTTTACTCTTCTGATAATTCGTCTGCAGCCTGTCAGGGATCGCCATCGATTGGTATGCAGAGTTACCAAATAGTTCGGTAAAGACATTTACAGAATTGGAAAATCTCTTAGTGAAACGGTTTGCCGGAGCTCAGCACCATATCACCATTGGTGACTTAGTGGTGGAGAAACAGAAACCGAACGAGACTTTAGTGGATTACATACTTCGATGGAGAAATCTAAGCATGAAGTGTGAGCCACAGCTACAAGAACAACTTGCAGTCGGTATCCTGCTTAAAAGCATTCACGGCCTGATAGCACTTCTCCTTAAGGGATTCACAATTAAGACTTTCGAGAAGTAGTTAAGCAAGGCCGGGAGCTTGCAAGAGGAAGCAAAACAACTAAGTTTCGTCGATAAAACAGATAAGCAAAAGCCTACGAAGACATTCGAAAAGAAGTTCGGGATTGTCGCGGCAGTTGATAAGGGCAAACAACCAATGCAAATACAGCCGGAGCAACCGTAGCCCAGCTATCAACAACCTTAGCAGAACTACCAACAACCTCAACCCGGTTATCAACCAACCCAACAATATGAGCAACCGCCTCGCCCACAGCGCACATTAATGGAGCTCATAAATAGAGAATATCTATTCAAGAATGAGGCAATGCCAAAGATGTTCAGCAGTTTGATGAAGACTTCGGATTTTCGACTACCAGAACCCAAGAAACCAGAGGAAGTCAACAAGAAAGACCATCCCAACTACTGCCCTTACCACCAGATGCTTGGACATAAGATAGAGGACTGCATCACCTTTAAAAGTTGGCTTCACAACAATCTCCGAAAAGGGAACATAACGATCCCAAAGGAATACATGAAAGAACCCCAGAAAGGAGGTTCTGTCAATGTTATTTCGACGGATCCCATTGTTCCGATAGACCCTTACACAACTGATGATGGATGGAGTACCGCTTGGACGAAGTCATCAAAGAAAATTTTGGATCGCATCCAAACCGCTTCGGCACATACTTCAACTCAGAGTTTGAAACCTGTTAAGCCGGCGCTATCGCTTACAATTGAAGAACCGTCCCAGGAAGAAAAGATCATAGAAAAGAAGGAGATCGAAGAAGAAGAGAAGACCGAGGCTCCTAAGGCTAGACTAGGGGCCGCTTATCCTAGGATGGTTGTTTCCGATTCAGGGGAAAAATTCCTCGAACCTCCGACTCGTATGATTATTTGCTCGCTCCGGCGAGATCTTATAATGATAAGACTTATGGCATTGGCTATGTTTTGACTATTTCTAACGATTACGTAACTAACGACAACCAATATAATCCGAATCTCGATTTCGATACCAATAAAAATTCTCAAATCATACATAACCTCGACAATCACGATGACAAAGAAGACATTTACCAAGAAGGCTACGAAAGTTCAACAAGCAATGAGTCTATTTGTGAATTTCACGGAACTCCAATCACAATAGAGTTAGAGCTTTCAGATTTCGAAGAAACTCCAGAAGAACCTGTCATGCCAATTCAAAAGGAGACGCCTGTAAATTCAGTACCAGACTTAGAAGAATTCACAGAAGTTAATTTAAGGAGCGGAAGGGTTCTACCTCCAAGAATGGGTCTAAAAGACAAAGGAAAGCAGGTAGTTGTTCAGGAAGAATCAACCCCAGCAGAAGAATTACCCATTCGGGAAGAAACTGAGACACATGATAACAAAGTGGACTATAACGTGCTAGCCCATCTTAGGAAACTACCAGCCAAACTGAGCATCTACGATGCTCTCATCTTATTAAAAGAGATGAGGGAAGCTCTGATCAAGGCTTTACTTGATCCAGAGATTTGCTTAGCTCAGATGGCCGGAGATTCCTTAGATGAGGTTTGCTCGTTAAAGGAACAGCGAGGTGTTACCTTCACGGATAGTGACCTACTACTTGGGACAGCTGATCACAACCGACCATCGTACATTTCAGTTACAATCGGAAAATTTACACTCTCCAGAGTATTGGTGGATCTGGGAGCATCAATTAACATAATGAATCTTCGGACACTAGCATACTTGGAAATTGATGCTCGCGAGCTTGAAGAGGATTCAACCAGAAAAGAGAAAGAGCACTTGGATCAATACACTGTTAATGAAGACCGGTGACTTAGCAAAGACAACCGCAAAATTCCATATAATTGATTCTGAAACATCGTTCAATGCGCTACTGGGCCGACCATGGATACATGAGAACCGGATGGTACCATCGTCTCTGCATCAGTGCATAAAATACTACGAAGGAGGAGAGCAGTGCATTAAAGGTGATTTGCAACCTTTCTCCGTACATGAGATTGGGATCCATGAAGATGCAGCTTATTACGCACCTCAGAAAGAAGACGATCTTCTCCTGAAACACCGTGCCAAATGAAGCAAAGGAAATTCTAGACAATAAAGAACCTGAAGTTCTAGTTCAACAGTCACTCACCACTCCCTTACGGCGAGATGGTGAAGGTCTCTCCAGAGCTCGCATCCGAGGTCGAGGCCGGGGACGAGGTCGTGGAAGAGACACTCGGGACGAGTTAGACGGAAAAGCCGATGATCAACGTTGATTGGGAAAACGGCTACGAGGAAGAAGAGGAAATCAAGAAAGAAGCGACTACGATGAAACAGAAGAAACCACAATTCAAGATTTCACTCGAAGATGAAAAGAACGAAGAATACAAATCGATGTACGAGAAGATTAACCACTATGTACACACTATGACCCTGACCCCGATCCAATCTAATAAGATCAAGGGTATGGTGGTCAAAGAAGTACATAGCAGCGGTGCAAAGCCAATTAAATTTTACCGTGGCACTTCTTCTTCCAATACCGAAAACAATGTACAATTTGAAAATGTCACTTCTTCCGAATTAATGGAATTACCTTTTGAGTGGTACTCTCCCTGTGTTCAAAATTTAATTCAACGTGGTGTCTTACCTCGACAATGGACAAAAGGCCGAGCACAACACTTCGAAAAATTATGGAATAATGTCGGTCGGCCTCCCAATTCAAAACATGGTCTCGGATTCGGCACAGTAAGTTCAGTTGACGATACGAAATTTTGCTTGGTTGTCGCTTGCGAACCCAATGAAGACTGTTTAGAAACTACAGAAGAGCTTGAAGATCTGCAAATTGGAGATGCTCCACCAGAATTCGAAGAAGAAATCAAATCCACAATAGATGATTTAATGGAAGTTAACTTAGGAGCTAGCGAAAACCCTAGACCAACCTTTGTTAGCTCCTTACTCAATAAAGAAGATTCCGAGGAAATAATCAAGCTACTAAAGGAATTCAAGGACTGTTTTGCTTGGAGTTACGACGAAATGCCAGGATTAGCTCCAGAAGTGGCAGTTCACAGGCTAGGAGTGGATCCTACTTCCGTTCCAATCAGATAAGCTTCCAGAAGAATGCGTGTAGAAATTGAACAACAAGTAATAACTGAAGTTAAGAAGCTAATAGATGCTAAATTTGTCTGTGAAGAACAATACCCTACTTGGCTAACCAATGTGGTACCAGTCAGGAAGAAGAATGGTCAGATCAGAATCTGTGTAGATTTCAGAGACTTGAACAAAGCATGTCTGAAGGATGAATTTCCACTACCAATCCTAGAATTGATGATCGACATCACTTCGACACATGAAATATTCTCTTTCATGGATGGATCTTCAGGATACAACCAGATAAAGATGGCACCAGAAGACGAAAAGCTCACAGCATTCAGAATGCCGATCGGAGTATATTGCTACACAGTAATGCCATTCGGACTAAAGAACGCAGGAGCAACATACCAAAGAGCTATGACAAAGATTTTTGATGAGCTCATTCACAACCAAGTTGAGTGCTATGTGGATGATGTGGTCATCAAAAGCAAACTGAAAGAAGATCACCTGTATGATTTGAGAATTGTCTTCGAGCGACTAAGGTAATACAACCTTAAGATGAATCCCTTAAAATGTGCCTTCGGCGTTACCTCCAAGAAATTCTTAGGATGTGTTGTCCGACATCGCGGGATAGAAATTGATCCGGAAAAGATTAAAGCTATCTTAGAAATGCCGCCTCCCAAAACCTTAAAACAGCTACGATCCTTTCAAGGGAAGCTGGCATATCTTCGACGCTTTATCTCAAACTTGTCAGGTAGGTGTCAGCCCTTCTCGACATTAGTTAAAAAGGACGCAAAATTCATTTGGGAAGAGAAATGCCAACGGGCCTTCGAGGACATCAAGAAATACTTAATGACACCTCCTGTCTTAGCAGCCCCAGTCTTAGGTAGACCGTTGATACTTTATACCGCGGCTCTAGACGACTTCCTTGGAGCCTTGCTAGCTCAGGTCAATGATGAGGGGAAAGAAAATCCTCTCTACTATTTAAGCCGTCATTTGATTCCGATGGAGGTATAGTATCCTCCAATTGAGAAGCATTGTTTGCCCTGATCTTCGCCGCCCAAAAGCTCAGGCGTTACATGCCCTCTCACAAGGTCAACCTTATTTCGAAAGTTAATCCATTGCAATATTTGATGACCCGTCCAACACTTTCTAGCAGGCTTGCCAGGTGGTCAATGATACTATTGCAATTCGACATAACTTTCATTCCTCTTCGTGCCGTAAAGGGACAAATCCTAGCGGATTTCCTTGCAGCACACCCTTTGCCGGCAGAATTGCCTCTCAATGATGACTTGCCAGATGAACAGATAATGAACCTAGAAGACACAGATGATCGACGTTGGGAACTATACGTCGACGGAGCATCCTCAGCACAGAAAGACAAAGAATTGCAAACGATAGTGCCCGGTAAGGCAGGAATCAGACTAATCTTTATAACACAGGAGTGGGGGATGTTAAGATACTCCTACCACTTAACAGAGCCGTGCACAAACAACGAGGCAGAATACGAGGCCCTCATAATAGGACTAGAACTGACCATTCAGATGGGAATAACGGACATCAACATCTATGGAGATTCTCGGTTGATCATTCAACGAGGTCGCGAGGACAATACAGAATCTCAAAGCCAAGACTCGAGCAATACTTTCAGTATGCCTGAAACTGTTGGAACAAATTCCGAATATAACAATCTACAAGATCCCCAGAAGAGAAAATGCTCTCGCGGATGCACTGGCTCGCCTTGCAAAAGAATTTGCCTGCTTACAAGATGAGTTAGTTGAAGTGTCAGTTCAAGGACAACGAGTCCTATCGCAGCCCGACATGGATATGATACATAAATCAGAAAAAGCAGAGGAATCAGTTACAGCAGTGACGGTAAACACAGAAGATTGGCGTCAGCCGCTAATAGACTACCTGCAGACAGAGAAATTACCAGACGATAAGTCATTAGCACATCAAATCAAGAAAAGAACTCTGTCTTACGCATTAATCAACAATACATTATACATAAGGTCTTTTGATCATATGTGGTTAAGATGTCTGAGCGGGTCCGAGGCTCGTGAAATTGTCAAAGAAGTGCATTCAGGACTTTGTGGCGCTCATCAGTTGGGCCCAAAAATGAAAATGAAAATTAAAAGACTAGGGTATTACTGGCCCTCGATGATGACCGACTGCATGAAGATTGCCAAAAGTTGTCACCGATGCCGGGTACATGGAGTGGTTCTACACCAACCTCCAAATGTGCTACATCCGACAATTGCATCGTGGCCATTTGAGTGTTGGGGCACAGATATAGTGGGTCCGATAGAACCGCCTTCTTCAAGAGGACATCGCTTCATTCTTGCAGCTACAGACTACTTTTCTAAATGGGCAGAAGCAGTTCCACTCAGAGAAGTAAAAGCACACCACATGCTACAATTTTTCAAAAATCAAGTCGTCTTCCATTTCAGAGTACCGCACATAATTATTTCAGATAATGGGTCCGCATTCAGAAGTACAAAAATCAACAATTTTGTCAGGAGACATGGAATAGACTGGCGATACTCAACAATCTACTACCCAAGAGCAAACGGCTTGGCCGAGACTTTTAATAAAACTCTCTTTCAAATTTTAAAGAAAACTTTGGACGACAACAAGAGAAATTGGCACGAGAAGTTGTTAGAAGCCTTATGGGCCTACAGGACAACCTTCAGGACTCCTACTCAGTCTACACCTTACACTTTAGTGTACGGGTCCGAGGCAGTGTTACCATTGGAAGTCCAGCTTCCATCACTCAGAATTGTAGTTGCAAATAAAATTACCATAGAAGAAAATGCCAGATTACGACTGGAAGAACTGGAAAACCTGGAAGGGAAAGGACTTGCAGCGCAACAAAATTTGGAACTGTACCAAGCTAAGATGATCCAGGCTCATGATAAACTGGTCCGCCCAAGAACTTTCAAAGTTGGTGACTTAGTTCTTGTTCTCAGAAGACCTATTATTGCACATCACAAGATAGGACGCAAATTTGAACCGACTTGGGAAGGGCCGTTTGTAGTTGAGGCAGTCTACTCAGGAGGCTCCTACCAACTTGTGAATTCCCAAGGAGAACGACAAATGCTTCCAATCAACGGACGATATTTGAAAAAGTATTACGCAACCTGATGTTTCAAAGGGTGGCCTCTAAAATAGAGTCTTATCCCTAGAAACACGGTTGAGACAATCACTTTGTGACTGGGTCCGAACCTAAAAACATATAAATAAATAAAAAAATGTACTAAAAATAAAGTTTTACCCTTCCGTTCAAATGAAATCTTGTTCCTGATCTTTCTTCATCTTTTCCTACTTTCCTTAAAAATTAAAATAAGTAAATAAAAAATCTTCGATGATAAATATTTTCTTAATGTTCTTGTTCTTAGTATAGCCCCTGATCCTTTCCTTGTCTTTTATGCAGGGAAATGTCGAACGGGCGGTTGGTCCTAAACTTTAGAAATGGCGTGAGTCTTGCACTCGTTGAAAAGAGGGTGAAGGATGGAGCAGTGATAGAGATTGACTCGGACTTCACACCAGCTGGCCTACAATACGAAGAAAATGATTGGATCCCAGTTGATAGAGAAGAACTTCACAGCCAAACAATGATGAAAGTGGGTGGCCCGAGCCACCAATCCAAAAACAAGAAAAGAAAAATAAACGCCGCAGAAGATAAGAAAATTATGTCCATGGTTGCTACAATAGAAGGTGGGCTTGTCAGCGCCGCGCCCACAGAAATTCAAGGAGTGAGAAGAGCTACTCTCACTGCTACCCAGCGACGAAATAAGAATCGTCGTATTCGCAAGATGTTGACCAAGTTAGCAGAAGATCAACATGGACAGACGAAGGTCATCGTTAGTGCAAATGCTCCAAGGAGACCAGTTCGGCAGGAACCAGAAAGAAGAAAGCCAACTCCAAAAAGGTTGGAACAGATGAAAGAAATACCAGGACGAACAGAAATGAAGTCGGTGCCTCAACGCCGAGCAGATGTACCAGACCTGGAGAGTCTTGTTGCGAAAGAAACCCCGGAGGATGTCCCTACAGAGACTATCCTCGAGGAGCCGAGACATGCAGGAGAGCGTGCTGGGGTTGAACCATACATCCCACAGTACGTTACCAGACACCGAGGACTTCAGATAATTGCAGAATATGAGCTGGAGAAAATGCAGCTAGTTGAAAAGAAGACCTTTGAATACTTTGAAAGGATTGGAGGTAGAAGAATCAAGATCCTGGAAGGCCTCGAGCTACATACAGACGTATTCTCAGAATATGAACAACAACGGATTGTGGATTGCATTCTAGAACTTCGAAGATGGGTCGAGCGAGGCCGTCCGAGAGAAAAGACTTATTCGGAACCCCGAAGTGGATGCCGGGGAAAGGAAGAGTCACTATACAATGCGGATGTTGCTATAACTTCGCGAGAAGACGTAAAAGGGAATCCACCAGGAATACTCCGTCACTGGTGAGGTGGATCCCATGCCAAGAATAATTAAAAGAATGGTGAAAAGAATGATAACGTGGAGGGTACTGCCGCCAGACCGTATACCAACAAGCTTGCATCATCAACATCTATCGAAGGGCGACCGCATACCTCCGCACATAGACCACCACGACTTTGTCGACCTTTCTACACAGCTTCGTTCGTCAACCAAAGTGCAATATCATGTTCGAACCGACCTCCGGATAGCGAGCCCGGGCAAGTTTCGAGGGCCGGTGGAGATACCACTTCCGGTAGGTTCGTCATGATACTACAAGGAAATGGAGCGGATATCGCAAAACATTGCATACCGGGAGTACCGATGGAGCGGATCTCTGTGACCTTTAGAAGAATGGACGCCAGAAAGGCACCATACCATTTCCAACCAGATCCAGAATTAGAGAGGCTCCGGCCATACGAGCTGTGAGTTACATGGGCGATATCACACCTCCAAAGCACATCCATGCGGCATTCCTGCCAAGGGTGGCTTGGAAGGTGATGTTATTGACCATGTACCTTACTATTCAGACATGGATTTAACAGATACTTTTTGATTGATCAACGAGAATCATACATAGTCCGTTTTAAGTCATGGATTGTATGAAGAATATTTCAGATCGAGTTGTATGATGTATCTTCAACAAGATTGAAATGAAAGTGACCATGTCACATTTTGCCTTCACCTCTTTTATGCAAATTGATCTGGAAACGCCAAGAAAGTTAAATGAACTTCGAACAAAGAAACGTAAAAGAAAAGGAAAATAAATAAGAACTCTCTTTCATAAAAATCCAAACATTAAAAAGAATTTCAAATCCACATGAACTCCTACAATCGTTCTCTGCACTTTACAATATGTTTTCATAATCTCGGCTTTCATAAATCTCAGCAATATGTTTTCATAATCTCGACATTCATAAATCTCAGCAATATGTTTTCATAATCTCGGCATTCATAAATCTCAGCAATCGGGATAGGCTTCCGCCCTACTCCCATCTCAGCAATCTCAGCATTCAGGATAGGCTTCCGCCCTACTCACATCTCAGCAATCTCAGCAATCGGGATAGGCTTCCTCCCTACTCCCATCTCAGCAATCTCAGCATTCAGGATAGGCTTCTGCCCTACTCCCATCTCAGCAAATCTCAACAATCGGGATAGGGTTCCGCCCTACTCCCATCTCAACAATCTCAGCAATCGAGATAGGCTTTCGCCCTACTCCTATCTCAGCAAATCTCAGCAATCGGGATAGGCTTCCGCCCTACTCCCATCTCAGCAATCTCAACATTCGGGATAGGCTTCCGCCCTACTCCCATCTCAGCAAATCTCAGCAATCGGGATAGGCTTCCGCCCTACTCCCATCTCAGCAAATCTCAACAATCGGGATAGGCTTCCGCCCTACTCCCATCTCAGCAAATCTCAGCATTCGGGATAGGCTTCCGCCCTACTCCCATCTCAGCAAATCTCAGCAATCGGGATAGGCTTCCGCCCTACTCCCATCTCAGCAATTCTCGACGACTGGGATAGGCTTCCGCCCTACTCCCATCTCAGCGAATTCTCGACGATTGGGGATAGGCTTCGGCCCTACTCCCTTCTCGACGAATTCTCAACACTCGGGATAGGCACGATCCTTGTCCTTTCTCGACAATCTCAAAATTTGATCCTCCCAAGAAGAAATTGAAATCAAAGCACTCGCATTCCGGATAGGCTTTGTCCTATTCTTCCTCGAGCATTTGGAATAGGTTCAGTCCTGCTCTCTTTTCAGCATACAAATGCATTCGGGTGGGCATTAGCCTTACTCTTTTCTCCGCATAAAATCAAAATTGAAACTCAAATCGAAATTCAAACTCAAAATTGAAAACTTGAAACAGAAAATGAAACGAATCTAAGATCCCATCTTTTGAAATTTTGTGATCTGAAATTCACCTCCTTCTTCCCCAGCGAGAGTTCTGGAATCTTCAGTCTTAGAGATTTACCTGATACTCCCCAGTGGAAATTTCTTATACTTCATCCTAAGTCTGTTACTTGGACATCTTTTTTGGTTCTATTGATCTCTTCGGTCAACGCCAATACACGCGGTATACTTGGTTAGCACACCACACCTATTGGGGGTCCATTTGTTGACCTCATTTTTGATGAGGTCTTCTCTTCCCTCTTTAGTGCTTAGGATCTAGCCTTAGGCTTTTCCTTTGACTATCTTAGAGGACTAGAACTGGGACCCATCCTTTAGAAATTTAAACCACTTCTTGTCTCCCTGCAAACCCCACAAGCTTGATTGTAGACCCCTAATCACCTAGAGGGTTGAAATCAAAAGTGGAGGTTTAAAGGATGAGTGCCCTATAGGACTCTTTGGCCTTAGGACCACCCTGAGTAGCTTGGTCTGGTGAAGGTTGACTTACACACTCACTACACTCATACTCTACACTCTCACACACACAATCCAAATCCTAAAACCACACCCATACCCAACTTGACTCCTTGACTCATGTAGGTAATTCATATGGATGGACCTTAACCCCTAAGCCCCTGGCTAAGAGGGTGAGGAACAACATAGTGAATGCCTAAAATGAGTCATCTCATGGCTCATATAGGCTTAACATGGCTTCATGGCTTAACCAAGGTGATTCCATTTCACTCATATTTGATCAATCTTCTTTTTTCAAAATTTCAATTTTTGACCCCGGGGACCCTACACCTATCAAACCTACCAAAAGCCCTTAAAATTGCCCAAATCCTCCAAAATTCCCAAATCATCCAAAATTCCCCAAAATTAGCCCTAAACATTTCCTCACCAATCAAATTGATCATCCATAGCCAAAAATACCAAAGATTCCAAAAATACCCCCCAATACCCTCCAAATACCCAAAATGTCCCTCTTAGCCAAAAAATCCAAAAATTCAGAAAATTCGCAGAAAATTCCAGAAAATCTCAAATATTCCCAATTTCATTTTGTTCAACTATACCATGGGCTGATTTTGTCAATTTACCCCACTTTTTCCAAAACCCCCAATTTTGCCCATTCTTAACCCAAATGAACCCAATGTCAAACCAAACCTCCCCTAATTGACCCCAATGTTGGTCCAATTCAATTATGAAATTCAATTCAATATCCCCAATATCAACTTAGACCAAATATAAGTCCAACTTGATTGACATTTGGATTCAATTCCAATTTGGAGCTTAAAGCCTAATTTTGACCCATGACCTAAACTTGACCCAATTTGACCCAATTCAATCCCAATTTGACCCAAATCTTTTCTAAAACCTTCCTAACATCCCCACAAACAAAACACTAATATGATTTGCCCAAAATTTGGACCTAAACCCCACTCAAATTAAACCCAAAACTAAAAGGTCCAATTTTGACCTAAATCCAAACCTAACCCAAATAAGCCCAAATCCCAAAATCAAAACCCAACCAAAGTCAAAACCTCTTTGAAACACTCCCATAAACATTTCCCAACATTAATTTTACATCAATTTCAACCCTAGCCCGACATTGGCCCAAGTTAGCCAAATTTGACCTACATTGGCCCATTTACCAAATCAACTCAAATTCAACTTAATTCAAACCCAAACCACCTCAAATTCATTTCAAATCACTCATGACATATCCCTAAACCAAACCCAACAATTATTTGGCCCAAACTTCTACAAAATTTCCATCCATGAATTCATTCTTAAACCTAAAGGGGTCATCCCCTTAAGCCCTCCTAAAAGCCCACTTCCACCAAATTCAAAAGCCCAAATCAATCTAAAGCCCACACTACAATTTCATCTTATCTTCACTCAATTAATATCACTCCCTAAGTGCTAAATCCATCATGAAAATCAAACCAAAATGTTATTATGCCAAATCCCATCAAATAACCCCAAAATTTTCAAAATTTCATAAATCCTTTTCCATGAAAGTTGACTTGACTTTTCCCAAGCCAAATGTGAGCCATGAACAAGCCATTCTCAAGCCACATGAAGACATGGGGGCTTTGACTTGTCATTAGTCCACTTATGGCAAGAAGAGGGGGTTCTTTCTTAAACCTCCCTTAAACCTTTTTTACCTTAAGCATGTCACACACTAAACCATGCTTAGCCACCTCACCATGGATGGGGACTTCACTACCCCAATTCAGACTGACCCAAATGATTCTCCTCACCCAAGGTCAAGCCTTGGATGGTGAACCTAGCCCAAATGCATGAGTTGAATCAAACCAAGCCAAAATGAGCCTTCTCCCATTCCATTTAAATCAAACTCCTTTACACATGTTCACGGCCAATTGACTGCACTAAACCCCAGCCCTGACCCACCTGAACCTGAGGGTGACACATGCCTGCCGGCCAGTCACCTGGATCACAGGAAAACACCACATCTGAGAGCTCACATGTGAGCCAACATTGAAATTCCCCCTTGCTGAGCTGCCCCAAGTCCAGTGTCTGCCATGGTTGTTCTTCCCTTGACCTAAGCAGCTGATCCCAAGCCCTAACTCCCCCTGGGAGAGCCTCCAGCCATGCCTATTTAAACACCACCACCTCTCGGCCAAATGAGGTGCTGAAACAAACCTTAAGGAAACTCGCCAAAATTGTTCCGTACTACTCCCCACACATAGAGAACTTGATCCCCACTGAAATCCCCCTGCCATTTCCTCTCCGTGAGCTCAATTTCAGAGTTGAAATCCAAGACCAAAATCAGGACACTTCTCCACAGTGAACCAATCCCCCAATTGATTGGTCCTACACCTTCACAAGACCAAGAGAAGAAGTTTACCAGCAAAAGCCCCCTCTCCAGGCCAGCCATTGCTTCCAGCCTCCAAGCTTTGTGATCGACCGTGGTCGAAATCATACCTGGACAATTCACCGTGACAAGGGACTTCATCCGGAGCTTGCTTGGACCCAATCGAACGTGTCACAACTCTCAGATCGAAGCTTCACTTCTCTGAGCAAAGGTATGGACTCACTCTTCCTCCCGAGCTTCCAGAGATTCTCCATTTAGTTTGAATCAATTTCAATACATGTTTACCTTATGGATGTGTTTATCTTCTCGAGACGAATCCATAGAGCATAAGAACGTTCAATTTGGTCAAGTATCGAGTGAGATCTTAGGCCTAGAAGATGGACGGTTCTCGGGCTAGGAGGCTTGGGGACGATGAACGGATGTCGTTCATTCAATACAAGCGCGGACGAACGGCTCAGATGGCGTCGGACCAGGAGATGATACGTGAACCGCGGGCCGCGTGGCACTGAGTCTGAAGGCGGCGTCGAATGGGAGCGCGCCGTGTGGCCGTTCGGAGATACCGAGGATGAC
Source organism: Papilionanthe hookeriana x Papilionanthe teres (assembly GCA_022702705.1). Lineage (NCBI taxonomy): Eukaryota > Viridiplantae > Streptophyta > Magnoliopsida > Asparagales > Orchidaceae > Papilionanthe > Papilionanthe hookeriana x Papilionanthe teres. The sequence goes on from CM040423.1 coordinate 100,152,557, forward strand.
AGGGCGCCGCGTTGATAAGTAGGAAATTGGGTTATTTTCCTATTTATTTAATTACCAGAACTTGGAAAATGCATAACTTTGTGTAGGAAAATCAGAAAAATAAAATAAAAATACCCTCTTGCTCAGTGAACAGAGGAGAATAATGTGGAAAAGAAATCACTTAATTTCATCATGTATTTTATTTTTAATGATTTAATTACTCTCTGCACATTTTCAATTCTCCATGCATGTATACAATTCACCATGGCATGAGACCATAGGGCTTTTGAAGCCTCTGAATTTGGGAACATTCCCTGAATTTTCCAAAGTCGAGGCCACCCCTATGGAGAGTTATTGATTTTTCAATTCTAGGTCACTATTCTGAATATTTTAATTCCAATAATTAGCATGTTGTGAAATAAATTCTAGGAAAATTTGAGAATGTTTCTTATAACCAGAGGACTCTAGGAAAAATAGGTTTTGAATTAATCCACTTGGAATAACCCTAATTGGCTTAAACACCCAAAATAGCTCATTAATTAATTAAAGCTAATCATACATCAAATTGACTTGAAATCAATTCTCAACGACCTTTAGGATCAGAGGAACCCACCATAAAATTTTGAAGTCAATTGGACTTGGTTAACCCTACCAAATGGGTTGATTAAACCATTTAGCCATTTTAAACTTTAAAAATTCATAACTTTCAAAATACTTTTCAAAAATTCACCAAATTGGTTTTGGAGCCTCTCTGATATCAGGGAAATTTAAGAAAAATAAAATTGCAATTTTTCAAAAAAGTTGATTTTTTACATTATTTTAATATTTTTAATAATTAAAAAATAATAAAAATCACAAAAATAATAAAATTCACCAAAATGTCAAATTTTGAATTTTAATCACTTAGGAACAAACCACATATTTTTCTTAAGTCTCTATAATGAGATATTAAATTTTAAAGCCCTAAGGTAATTTTAAAATTAAAAAAATGTATTTTTTTAGCATTTCCACTAAAATAATTCTAATAAATCAAAGAAAAATCAGAAAATTGTAAAAATTGATTCTCTGATTTTCTTGATATTAAAGAGATCTTTTAAAAATATAAAATTCATTTTTCAACCTTTATTTTATTTTTAAATTAATTAATACTCCAAAACTCAAAATAATTATAATAAAAAGAATATAATTCAAAAAATCACCAAAATTGGTCCGAGTGGTCCTCTGGTCATTAGGAATGTCTCATAATTTTCTTAAGGATAGAAACTTTCCCTGGTCATATTATTAAATTTTCCTTGGAAATCCTTATTTTCCACCAAAAATAATTACATAAATAAATTAAATACGTAAAAATCACATTTTCTCCTCTCATGCCTTTATTGACATATGAGTGAAGTCACATAAAAATTTCAAGTTCATTTAAGCTCAATTTAGTGAGTTATGAAATTATTAAACTTGAAGGGCAAAATGGTAATTAAAATTTTAACCTTTAATTAAAACTTTAGGCTTAATAAAATTAAAGAGTAAAGTATTTGATCCTAATCTGATTTGGATGATTGAAATTTGAATAATAAGGGTAGAAACCTATTAAACAATTTAAAAATAATTAAAATAAACCTTAATTAAATAATTGATTAAATTTGGAAGAATAATAAAATTGGAATTATTAAAATAGGGATATTATTAGGAAGAGATTCGTTCTTTAATTTAAGAATCCCTAAATTAATCATCTCAATAATATTTAATTCCTAATTAAAATGATAATCCAAATTTAAGATTTAAAATACTAAAAGACTTAATCATTAAATTAAATTAAAGTTAAATTATTTAAATTAAATCCTTTTAAAATTTCAATTAAATTAATACTTTAATAATTAAAATTAAAACATCTTTAGAACATAAAAAAATGAAATATTAAATTAAAATTAAAAATAAAATTAAAAATAAAATTAAATCAAAATTTAAATTAAGTTAAATTAAATTAAATTAAATTAAATAAAATAAAATTAAAATTTAAACTAAATTAAATTAAATTAAATTAAATTAAATTAAATAAAACTAAATTAAATTAAATTAAATCAAATTAAATCAAATTAAATTAAATTAAATTAAATCATATTAAATCAAATTAAATTAAATTAAATTAAATTAAATTAAAAAAATAAAATCAAGGTAAAATTAAAATTAGATTAAATTAAATAAATTAAATTAAAATTAAAACTAAACCAAATTAAATTAAAATAAAGTTAAATTAAATTGAATTAAGAATAACATCACCTAAGACATAAAGAAATTCAAAAATAAATATAAAACAACTTGAACACTATTCCAAACTTAAACCCATTAATTGAAATTAAATCATAAACCATTTGAACATCAATTTGCGTTCGAAAGCTTTTATTGTCATAACTCCTAAACGGAGCGCTAAGTGAAGTGTTACTTCACTTATAGGATATTCAAATGTCCTAGTTCACTGAGTAAGATAACAACAAAACTTGAATTCTCGGACGATTAATTCATTTGTATAATTAAATTCTCTTGGACTTAAAAAATAATCCTAGAAATATTGAAAAGATGTTTAAGACTCGTCTTAAGCACTTCCTCGATATGATGGAATGTTTATAAGAACAATTGAACTTAATTGTTCTTTGATGAAGAAAATCGTCCTCAAACCAAAACACAAGAACCTAAACGTCATATGAGATGACTAGCTATAGTAGTAGGACCTTGATAGAAAACCATAATCCTTCCCTTAGCTTTGCCTAGGGACTTGCTTTAAATGCTTAAATATTCTAATTGTGTTTTAAGTGCAGCTTGGGATGACGGGAAGACCCTCCAGGTACGCTTTTATTTTATTGCAATTTATTTAATCGCATCGCACTTACTTTTCTTGCATGATAAACAACTGTTGCATGAAAACCCACACTTTTAGGATAGTCCCTAAAACTGAAACTAAAACTAAATTAAAATTCATTACAAGATAAAATTCACCGCCACAACATTTCAAAATATAAAACAACTCAAAATTTAATCACAAACAAAACATAAAACTACAATTACAACTAAATTAAAACGTCTTGTTGGATGATCGGGAATACCTCGGATGATGTAACCTACGTGTTGCTAACGGGATTTTCCACGGTCTAAATGAAAGTGTGGAACTCATTGAGTTGAGTTTAGCAAATTCATCTGGACTAAGTGAATCCGATAAAAATAACGATGCCGGAAGGATGGAACCGTGGGATCTTAACCGGTGTTGTTATAATCAACTTTAAGATTTGTTTTAAATTAAAAATTAAAAATCACTTGGAAATTAAGACTTTCTCTAAACCAAAACACTTTTCTCATCTCCTGATTCATGACTTCTAAAACTAAACCTCTGCAACAACAAGGAGCTCGGAGCATGGTGGGCAGCATGGCCATCGTCATCAGCAAAACTTGAGTCTACTTCAGCAAAACTTTCTTACAATTAAATAACCAAACCATAGGACTTTGAGGTAGCTTGCCTAGTGCAACATAAATCCTCAACTCTTCGTTAGGCATTTGCATGATCATATTATGTAAATTAAGCCCTAACCGGTCTTAGGATTTCCGAGGTAGTTGTCTGATACAACATAAACCCTCACATCTTCAAGGCTATTTGTATGATTTTGTCATACGAATATAAGTCCTAATCAATTAAAATTGGCAAGATCAAAACATTAAACAAACATTAGGACTTTCCTAAATCCAAGCCAAACAATAGGATAGTCGGAAAATTACCGAAGTTTGCTTCGAATTTGTAATTTCTCCTACTTTTCTTCCTTTGAATTCCCAAAACAAAATGTTCCAAATTTGATCTGTTCCCTATTGAAATTCCAAAATTCAATCCTTTGAAAACTTAAACTTTGAAATTCTTGAGAGCGAAACTACCGATTATTATCGAGAGTTTTCTTAGGTGATTCCCGTCACTTAAGATGTAATTAACTATAGGGGCTTGCCCTTATAGGGAATTTTAAGAGCCTGAGTAATATAAACCCTGCTTAATTTCTTTCTATTAAGCAGGGGAATTTGTCGGCTTATAAAATTGGTTCGCAGACCAAACGGATGTCACAAATCTTCTAGTTTATTTAATCGAGCCCCACCACCAAACAGTGTGTCTATTCTTAGGGATAGATATACGGTTTGTGGTGTGATTGCTCATTTATATAAACTATTCGGGATGTGAGATCAGTTTGATTTCATATCTTAAAATTTTCAAATTTAAAATTATTTTCAAAATCAAACACTACTTTTCAAATTATTTATTTAAATTAAATTAAAAATTCGCTGACAATTTCTGTAGGCGACCTCTTTTCAAAAAATACAACACACAAACCTAAAAATATGCCGACAATAGGAGAACACCACATAAAAATTTGAAACAATTGGACTTGACTAACCCCACCAAATGGGTTGATTAAGCCTCTTAATTAAAAATGGGTAAAATTAAACTTTAAAAATTTATAACTCACAAAATATTTTTCAAAAATTCATAAAATTGGTTTTGGAGTCTCTCTGATATCAAAGGAATTTAAGAAAATAAAAATTGCAATTTTCTAAAAAAGTTGATTTTTAAGCTTATTTTAATATTTTAATAATTAAAAAATAATAAAAATCACAAAAATATTAAAAATCACCAAAATGTCACATTTTGAATTCTAGTCACTTAGGAACAAACCAAATATTTTCCCTAAGTCCCTAGGGTAAGATATTGAATTTGAAAGGCTTAATGTAATTTTTAATATTAAAAAATGTATTTTTCCAACGTTTTCACTAAAATAATTCTAATAAATCAAATAAAAATTAGAAAATTATGAAAATTGGTTTCTAATTTCTCTGATATCAGAAAGATTTTTGAAAATTTTAAAATTCATTTTTCAACCTTTATTTTATTTTTAAATTAAATAATACTCCAAAACTCAAAATAATTATAATAAATAAAATAAAATGTAAAAAATCACCGAAATTTGTCCAAATGGTCCTCTAGTCATTAGGAATGCCCCATAATTTTATTAAGGACAGAAACATTTCCTTGGTCATGTTATTGAATTTTCCTTGAAAACCCCTATTTTTCCATTAAAAATAATTACATAAATAAATTAAATACAGAAAAATCACATTTTCTCCTCTAATGTCTTAATTGACATGTAAGTGAGGTTACACAAAAATTTCAAGTTCATTTGAGCTTAATTTAGTGAGTTATAGAATTATTAAACTTGAAGGGAAAAAATGGTAATTAAAATTTTCAACCTTTAATTAAAATTTTAAGATTAATCAAAAGGGGAGGGTAAAATATTTGATTTTAAACTGATTTTGGATGATTGAAACTTAAATGGTTAAGGGTAGAAACCCACCAATCATTTTAAGAATAATTAAAGTAAACCTTAATTATTTAATTAATTAAATTTGGAAGATTAATAAAAATTTTTAAAATTATAAAGTAGGGATTTTATTTAAGAGGATATTTATTCTTTAATTTAAAAATCCCTAAATAAATCACTTCAATAATACTTAATTCTTAATTAAAAGATTAAAATAATAATCCAAATTAAAATTAAACTAAATTAAAATTAAATTAAAATATAATTAAATTAAATTAAAATCAAATTAAATTAAATTAAATTAAACTAAATTATAAATTAAATTAAATTAAAATTAAATTAAATTAAAATTAAATTAAATTAAAATAAATTAAATTAAATTAAATTAAATTGAAATTAAATTGAAATTAAATTAAATTTAAATTAAATTTAAATTAAGGTAAATTAAATTAAATTAAATTAAATTAAATTGAATTAAATTAAATTAAATTCATTTAATAACAAACCTAAATGAAATTATTAAGAATTAAACCTAAAATAACTTGAACACTATTCCAAACTTAAACTAATTTTTTATAATTAAATTAGAATTAGAATTAAATCATTAAGTCTAAATCATCAAAATACTTAATAACTTGATTTGCCCTTTTAAAGCTCTTATTATTATAACTCTTAAATGAAATATCAAGTGAAGTATTACCTCACTTATAGGATATTCAAATGTGCTAAGTTCACTGAGCAAAAGAATAACATTTAAACTCCCGGATGATTAATTCACTTATATAATTAAATTCTTTTGGACTTGAAACGATCCTAGAAATATTTAAAAGATGTTTAAGACTCGTCTTAAGCACTTCCTCAATATGATAGGATGTTTATAAGAACAATTGAACTTAATTGTTCTTTGATGAAGAAAATCGTCCTTAAACCAAAACACAAGAACCTAGACGTCATAGGAGATGACTAGCTATAGGATTAGGACTTTGATAGGCAACCTAAACCTTTCCCTTAGCTTTACCTAGGTACTTGTTGAAATATTTAAAGACCTTAACATGTGTTTTAAGTGCAGCTTGGGATGACGGGAAGACCCTCCAGGTACGCTTTTATTTTAGTGCAATTTACTTTATTGCAAATGCACTTTACCTTTCTTGCATGATAAACAACTGTTGCATGAAAACCAAAACCTTTAGGGTAGTCCCTGAACTGAAACCAAAACTAAATTAAAAGTCACTGCAAGATAAAAATCACCGGCACAACATTTCAAAATATAAAAACAACTCAAAATTTAATCACAAAGAGAACACAAAACTACAATTGTAACTAAATTAAAACGTCTCGTTGAATGATCGGGAATACCTCGGATGATGTAACCCACGTGTTGCTAACGGGATTTCCCACGGTCTAAATGAAAGTGTGGAACTCATTCAGTTGAGTTTAGCAAATTCATTTGGACTAAGTGAATTCAATGAAAATAACATCATCGTGGGATCTTAATCGGTTCTGTTCTAATAACTTTAAGATTTGTTTTAACTAAAACACTAAAAACACTTGGACTTTAAGATTACTAAAACCAAACTCTTCTCTTCTCTTTTGATTACAATCTTCTAAAACTAAACCTCTGGAACAACAAGGAGCTTGGAGCATGGTGGGCAGCACGACCATCTTCATCAGCAAAACAACTCTACTTCAGCAAAACTTTCTTAGAATTAAATAACCAAGCCATAGGATTTCTAGGTAGTTTGCCTAGTGCAACATAAATCCTCAACTCTCCGTTAGGCATTTGCATGATCGTGTCATGTAAATTAAGCCCTATCCGGTCTTAGGACTCCGAGGTAGTCGTTTAGTATGACATAAACCCTCATATCTTCGAGGCTTTTTGTATGATTTTATCATACAAATATAAGTCCAAATTAATTAAAATTGGCAAGATTGAAATATCAGATAATATTAGGATTTTCTTAAATCTGAGCCAAACAATAGGATAGTTTAGGAAGTTGCCAAGATTCTTCTTGGATCTTCAGACTTCTCCTACTCCTCTTCCATTGGACTCCCGAAAATAACTCGTTCTAAATTTGATCCATTCCCTGTTGAAATTTTCAAAATCCAATCCTTTGAAAACCTTAAACTTTGAAATTCTTGAGAGCAAAGTCACTGATCATTATCGAGAGTTTTCTTAAATGATTCACTTCATTTAAGATGTAATTAACTATAGAGGCTTGCCCTTATAGGGAACTTTAAGAACCCAGCTAATATAAACCCTGTTTAATTCATTTATATTAAGCAGGGGAATTTGTCGGCTTATACAATTGGTTCGCAGACCAAACGGATGTCACAAGTCTTCTAGTTTATTTAATAGAGCCCCATCGTCAAGCAGTGTACCTATTCTTTGGGATAGATACACGGTTTGTGGTGCGGTGCTCGTTTATATAAACTATTTGGGATGTGAGATCGGTTTGATTTCATATCTTAAAATTTTTCAAATTTAAAATTATTTTCAAAATCAAATACTACTTTTCAAATTATATAATTAAATTAAACTAAAAATTCGCTGACAATTTTTGTAGGCGACATTCTTTTCAAAATACAACACACAACCTAAAAATATGCCGACACTACTTGCAGAAAATGTTTACCCCAAAGCTGATTTTCTCCTTCACCAATGGACTGGACTTCGCTGTTTACAAGGATGAGTTGCCCGACAATAAGATCATCCAATTCGGGCAAGGATTCGAGAACACAAATGTCAAGATCACTAACGTTACCCTTTTCACACTTACAGACAAAGTATCTGAAACTGAAAGACCTTTGATCGAGTTCAACCTTAAGTCAACTCAAGAGTTCCCTCCCTTGCAAAGGGTTCTAGCTGAGAGGAATACTACTGTCCATAGGAGGACTGTTATCTCTACCCCCACTGGTCTAGTCGTCTCTGCACCTACCCCGGCTTCCGCCAAACTAAAGGGGAAGGAAGTTCAAATTTGTAACGAGCATGTTACCGTGGAGGGTACAGATGTCCGTGCAAGACCTTCTGTTTTTGAAATTGGGTCCAGCTCAAGGGTTCCGCCCCTAACACGAACTCAAAGAAGAAACAGAGGTAGGAAGGTTGCCAGAAAGGCCAGGGCTGCTGAAGTCGCTTTCTTAGAAGAAATCGATGAGTACACACCTCTACCTGAGTACATACCATTGCCTGAGTATACACAGCCTTTGGAAGGAAGTAGATTCCATCCCCTCTCCGCCGTAGCTGACGAGGAAAATGTCCGCAAGATTGCTTCTGCATTACCTCGACCCGCATACTATAGCGACAGCCGAAAGAAAAGGGCTAGGATTACACCATTTGCCCGACTACAGACTGTGATAGTGAAGTTAGCAAAGAAAGAGAAATGTCCTGTATCAGAGATTTTAAGAAGAATAGGGCGGGTGCCAGCCAAGTCCCATCTTGGGCCTCGAGTAGAACCCGTTATCGCCACAGAAAAGCAGAATAAGAAGATGAAGGCTAGTCCACCTGTTGTTGTTTCAGGTTTACAGATCAGGAGGATACCACCTTCCAGCATTCAGCCGACAGACCATCCGGTCCTAGGCCTTCTTCTGCTTGAAGGATGGTATGGCGTCCTACTACTGGCCAATTAAGACTGAAACAACGACCTGAAAAGGAATGTCTCTTCAGAAGACTCGAGTCCGAAGAAAGTGCCACTGCAATGAAGGAGACTTCCAAGAAGGAAACCCAACGGTCATCGCGTTATAACTGCGAAACTGCACGAAAAAGACCATTGGAGGACGCTATGGAAAAACTGAGAACTAACATTCAACGGTTAACAAGAGAAAGGGAAGACACGCTTGGAGATGAAGTTGACTTGTCAGAGTTCATGGATGACGAATATGTGGAGATCAACATGGTTGAGACACGAGCATCGTCAACTTCGTAAGGTGCCCCAGCAGCTGCAGAGAGGGATGAACCGGAAGCATTAAGAGCACAAATTTGAGAAAAGGATGATACAATCTCTTAAATGGAAAAAAGAATGGAAGAGATGGCTGCATCCTTAGCCACTCTTCAGAGTCAGGCTCAACCCCCAAGAGAAACCCCTCCAGAAGTTATTCATATTACAGACGGAGGAAAAGAGATTACATCCGTTAACGGAGACGATCAGCGGAAGAAAGATTCTACCCAGAATATGATTCCAGAGAAGGACATCAAGAACATGGTTGAACAATAGGTGCGAGAAGCCTTAGCACTGTCTAAGAGCGGAGCATCTATTCAGACGGGTAGACCTTTCCCCGAAGAATTTGATGCAGTACAATACCCAAAAGGCTTCGTACCACCTCTGTTCAAGACTTTTGATAGTACCGAAAATCCTCGACAACATGTTGCACATTTTTGTACTAGTTGTTGCAACGCCGGTGGAAGTGACGCCTTACTCTTTGTCGGCATTATTTTAGGTTATGTTGTATTTTTGAAAAAGGGGTCACCTACAGAAATTTTCGGCAAATTTTTAATTTAATTTAAATAAATAATTTGAAAAGTAGTATTTGATTTTGAAAATAATTTTAAATTTGAAAATTTTAAGATATGAAATCAAACTGATCTCACATCCCGAATAGTTTGTATAAACGAGCACCGCATCACAAACTGTGTATCTATCTCGAAGAATAGACACACTGTTTGGTGATGAGGCTCGATTAAATAAACTAGAAGATTTGTGACATCCGTTTGGTCTGCGAACCAATTTTATAAGCCGACAAATTCCCCAGCTTAATATGAAAGCACTAAACAGGGTTTATATAACTTGGGTTCTTAAAATTCCCTATAAGGGCAAGCCCCTATAATTAATTACATCTTAAGTGACGGGAATAACCTAAGAAAACTCTCGATAATAATCAATAATTCTGCTCTCAAGAATCTCAAAGTTTAAGTTTTCAAGGGATTGAATTTTGGAATTTCAATAGGGAATGGATCAAGTTTGGAACATTTTGTTTTGGGAATTCAAAGGAAGAAAGGTAGGAGAAATTACAGATTCGAAGCGAACTTCGGTAATTTCAAAACTATCCTATTGTTTGGATTGAATTTAGGAAAGTCCTAATATTTATTTAATGTTTTGATCTTGCCAATTTTAATTAATTAGGACTTATATTTGTATGATAAAATCACACAAATAGCCTTGAAGATATGAGTGTTTATGTCGTATCGGACGACTACCTCGGAATCCTAAAACTGGTTAGGGCATAATTTACATGACATGATCATGCAAATGCCTAACGAAGAGTTGAGGATTTATGTTGCACTAGGCAAACTACCTCGAAATCCTATGGCTTGGTTATTTAATTCTAAGGAAAGTTTTGCTAATAGAGACTCAGGTTTTGCTGATGACGATGGTCGTGCTGCCCACCATGCTCCGAGCTCCTTGTTGTTGCAGAGGTTTAGTTATAGAAGTCATAAATCAGGAGATGAGAAAAGTGTTTTGGTTTAAAGAAAATATTAATTTCCAAGTGTTTTTTATGTTTTAATTAAAACAAATCTTAAAGTTGATTATAACAACACCGGTTAAGATCCCACAGTTCCATCCTTCAGGCATCATTATTTTTATTGGATTCACTTAGTCCAGATGAATTTGCTAAACTCAACTAAATGATTTTTCTGTATTTAATTTATTTATGTAATTTTTTTTGGTGGAAAATAGGGATTTCCAAGGAAAATTTAATAATATGACCAAGGGAGAGTTTCTGTCCTTAAGAAAATTATGAGACATTCCTAATGACTAGAGGACCACTTGGACCAATTTTGGTGATTTTTTGAATTATATTATTTGTATTATAATTATTTTAAGTTTTGGAGTATTAATTAATTTAAAAATAGAATAAAGGTTGAAAAATGAATTTTATATTTTTCAAAAATCTCTCCGATATCAAGGAAATCGGAGAATCAATTTTTACAATTTTCTGATTTTTCTTTGATTTATTAGAATTATTTTAGTGGAAATACTAGAAATATACATTTTTTTAATTTTAAAATTACCTTAGGGCTTTAAAATTTAATATCTCATTAAATAGACCTAAGAAAAATATGGGGTTTGTTCCTAAGTGATTAAAATTCAAAATGTGACATTTTGGTGAATTTTATTATTTTTATGATTTTTATTATTTTTTAATTATTAAAATATTAAAATAATACAAAAAATCAACTTTTTTAGAAAATTAAAATTTTAATTTTTTTAAATTCCCCTGATATCAGAGAGGCTCCAAAATCAATTTGGTAAATTTTTGAAAAGTATTTTGAAAGTTATGAATTTTTAAAGTTTAAATTGGCTAAATGGCTTAATCAACCCATTTAGTAGGGCTAACCAAGTGCAATTGACTTCAAATTTTTATGGTGGGTTCCTCTGATCCTAAAGGTCAGTAGAGAATTGATTTCAAGTCAATTTCATGCATGATTAGTTCTAATTAATTAGGGACCTATTTTGGGTGTTTAAGCCAATTAGGGTTATTTTAAATGAATTAATTCAAAACCTATTTTTCCTAGGGTCCTCTGGTCATAAGAAACATCACCAAATTTTCCTAGAATTTATTTCACAACATGCTAATTATTGGATTTAAAATACTCAAAATGGTAACATGAATTTGAAAAATCAATAACTTCTCATAGGGATGGCCTCTGACTTTGGAAAATTCAGAGAATGTTCCCAAATTCAGAGGCTTCAAAAGCCCTATGGTCTCATGCCATGGTGAATTTCCTATATGCATGGAGAATTAAAACAATACGAGAGGGTAAATAAATCATTAAAAATAAAATACTTGATAAAATTAAATGATTTCTTTTCCACATTATTCTCCTCTGTTCACTGAGCAAGAGGGTATTTTTATTTTATTTTTCTGATTTTTCTACACAAAGTTACGCATTTTTGAAGTTTAGGGAATTAAATAAATCAGAAAATCCCTATTTTTCTATTTATCCGAATCGGCGCCGCGTCAACCTTAACATCTCCGAAGTGCCACGTGGCGCTTTCTGATTCGACGCCGCCATCCGACTCAGCGCTCCAGGGGTCCACTGTATCGTTCCGTCTCCTCATCAGGCGCGATCCTGGCCGTCCGTCCGCGCGTGTATGGAATGAACGGCATCCGTTCATCGTCCCCAAGCGTCCTCACCCGAGAGCCGTCCACACTAAAACCCTAAGAACTCACTCATTTCTCAACAGATTTTCGTGTTCTTATGCTCTATGGATTCGTCTTGAAGAGACGAATACATCTATACGGTGATCATGCATTGAAATTAAGGCATTTGAAATGGAGAATCTCCAGAAGCTCGGGATAAAAAGTTAGCTCATACCTTTGCTCAGAGAAGTGTAGCTTCAATCTGAGGGTTGTGTCACCTTCGATTGGGTCCCAGCAAGCTCCAGATGAAGTCTCCTGGTCTGGTGAATTGCCTAGCTATGAAAGTGACCACAGCCGATCACAAAGCTTGGAGGCTGGAACAACTGGGTGGCCTCGGAGATGGGGCTTTCGGTGGGAAACTTCTCCTCTTGGTCTAGTGAAGGTGTAGGGCTAGTCAATTTGAAGATTGGCTCACTGTGGCAAAGTGTCCTGGTTTTTGGGTGAAATTTCAGTTGAAAAATTGGGTTCTGTTGGTGGGGATTAGGGCAAATTGACACTGGGGATCAATTGCTCTAAGTATGGAGTAAGGCCTGGAACAATTTTGGTATAGTTTCAGCAAGGTTTGTGCAACTCTCCCTCATGGTCGTGAGGGGGTCGGGTTTAAATAGAGGTGGCTGGAGAGCCTCACAGGGATGGCCAAGGGTTGGGATCGGCTGCTCTGGGCATGGGAAGAACAGCCATGGTGGCCATTGGGCATGGGGCAGCTCAGCAAGGGAGAATTCCAATGTTGGGCTCACATGGGTTCTCTCGGCCTGGTGGTTTCCGGCAGCTGTGGTGGCCGGCCGGCCGGGGTCGGTCACCCTCAAGGTCGGGAGGTCGTGGTCGGGGTTTAGTGTAGGCAATTGGCAAATGCCATGTGTCAAAAGCTTGATTTAAAATGGAATGGGAGAAGGCCAAGTTTGGCTTGATTTGGTCAAGTCTACCCTTTGGGCTTGGTTCACCCTCCAAGGTGGCTTTGGGTGCTGTGAGGAGTCAAAGGAATCAGCTGGTTTGACATGGAGAAGTCCTTATCCAAATATATTTGGATTAAATTTGGGTTAAGGGGAATCATGGTTAAGGCTAATGACTTTAGGAGATTAAGGAAAGAGTCTCCTCCTTTTGCCCAAAATGGCATGGTGACATGTAAAGAGACTCTCATGGCTTCCATGTGGCTCATGCATGGCTTCATGGCTCATCTTTGGCTTGGGAAAAGTTAAGTCAATTTCATGGAAATGGGTTTAAGAAAATTTTGGTATTTTGATTTGAATTTGTATGGGGCTTAATTTGGAATGGCTTCATGATGAGCTTTGAAACTTAGGGATTGATTTAATTGAAAATATGGTTTAGAGCAATTGTCATATGGGTTTTGGATTGATTTTGGCCCTTTGGATTTTGGTGGAGATGGGCTTTAGGAAAGCTTCATGTAAGTGGGCTTTTAAGTTTAAGAATGAATTCAGGGATGGGAATTTTGTAGAAGTTTGGGCCAAATAATTGTTGGGTTTGGTTTAGGGATATGTCATGAGTGATTTGAAATGAGTTAGGAGTGATTTGGGTTTGAATTGGGTTGGATTTGGGCCTCTTTGGTAAATGGGCCAATGTAGGTCAAATTGGGCTAACTTGGGCCAATGTTGGGCTAGGGTTGAAATTGATGTAAAATAAATGTTGGGAAATGTTTATGGGAGTGCTTCAAAGAGGATTTGGCATTGGTTGGGTCTTGATTTTGGGGTTTGGGCTTATTTGGGTTAGGTTTGAGTTTAGGTCAAAATTGGGCTTTTTGGCTTTGGGTTGAATTTAAGTGCAGTTTGGGTCTAAATTTTGGGTAAATCATGTTAATGTTTTATTTGCAGGGATGTTAATGAAGGTTTAGAAAAGATTTGGGGTTAATTGGAGTTGAATTGGGTTAGTTTGGGTTAGGTTTGAGTCATGGGTCCAAATTGGGCTTTAAGGCCAAAAGTGAAATTAGATCCAAATGTCAATCAAATTGGACTTGGATTTGGTCTAGATTGGTGTTGGGAATGATAAATTGAAGTTTAGAATTGAATTGGACTAGAATTTGGGTCAATTGGGTAGGTTTGGTTTGACATTGGGTTCACTTAGGGTTAAAATGGGTCAAATTGGGTGTTTTAACAAAAGTGGGGTAAATTGACAAAATTTGCCCATGGTGTAGTTGAACAAAATGAAATTGGGAATATTTGGGATTTTTTGGAATTTTCTGGGAATTTTCTGAATTTTTGGATTTTTGGGTCAAGAGGGGTATTTTGGGTATTTGGAGGGTATTGGGAGGTATTTTTGGAATTTTTGGTATTTTTGGGTATGGATGATCAATTTGAGTAATGTGGGAATGTTTGGGATTGATTTTGGGGAATTTTGGGTGATTTACAGATTTTGGAGGATTTCAAGGGTTTTGGGTAGGTTAAACGGGTGTAGGGACCCGGGGGTCAAAAATTGAAAATTTGGAAGATTGAAGATTGGGTGAATATAAGTGGAATGAAATCATTTTGGTTGAGCCGTGAGGCCATATCAGGCCCACATGAGCCATGAAGGGACTCATTTGAGGCATCCACTATGTTGTTCCTAACCCTCTTAGCATGTGAATCACCTTCATGAGTCAGGAGGTCAAGTTGGGTATAGGTGTGTTTTTAGGAGGTGTGTGAAAGTATAGTGTATAAATGTAGTGTATGTATAAGTCAGCCCTTCACCAGACCAGGCCACCCAGGGTAGTCCTAAGGCCAAAGAGTCTTATAGGAACTCATCCTTTAAACTTCCATATTTGATTTCAACCCTCTAGGTGATTAGGGGTCTATAGTCAAGTTTGTGGAGTTTGCAGGGAGTTAAGAAGTGGTTTGAATTTCTAAGTGGTGGGTCCCAATTCTAATCCTCTAGGATAGTCAAAGGAAAAGCCTAAGGCTAGATCCTAAGTACTAAAAGAAGAAGAGAAGACCTCATCAAAAATGAGGTCAACAAATGGACCCCCAATAGGTGTGGTGAGCTGACGGAGCACACCACGCGTATTGGTGTTGACCGAAGCGACCGACAAAACCAACACAAAAGTCCAAGTGACAAACTTAGGACAGAGTAGGAGAGTTTCCGCTGGGGAGTGTCAAGTATGTCTCTAAGACTGGAGATTCCTGAACTCTCGCTGGGGAAAGGAAAAGGAGGTGAATCCCAAATCACATGATTTGGGGAATTTCAATTTAGATTTTACTTTGTTTCAATTTAAGTTTTGATGTGTAAATTCATATTTTAGCTTGAGTTTTAAATTAGATTGAAGTTTTGTCAAAATTAATTTGAAGGGATTTGAACTTGAAATGAAAAGTGGAATTTTGTGGTTTTAGATGTAACATCTTCAACTTCAAAAGAAAATTGAATTGATTAGATTGAATCATAACAATGAGGAGAGATCTCAGAGTAATGTGGTATTCGATGTAAAATCCTTAACCTCAAGAATTTGATTTTGATGTATTTCATTGCGATAGGGAAAGAATCCTAAAGCAATGCAGTCTCGGATGTAAAATCCTCGACCCGAATAGTTTGATTTTGATGTATTTCATTGCGATAGGGAAAGAATCCTAAAGCAATGCAGTCTCGGATGTAAAATCCTCGACCCCAAAAGTTTGAATTTTGATGTATTTCATTGCGATAGGGAAAGAATCCTAAAGCAATGCAGTCTCGGATGTAAAATCCTCGACCCCAAAAGTTTGAATTTGATGTATTTCATTGCGATAGGGAAAAAATCCTAAAGCAATGCAGTCTCAGATGTAAAATCCTCAACCCCAAAAGCTTGAATTTGTTGTATTTCATTGCAATAGGGAAAGAATCCTAAAGCAATGCAGTCTCGGATGTAAAATCCTCAACCCCAAAAGCTTGAATTTGATGTATTTCATTGCGATAGGGAAAAAATCCTAAAGCAATGCAGTCTCGGATGTAAAATCCTCAACCCCAAAATCTTGAATTTGATGTATTTCATTGCAATAGGGAAAGAATCCTAAAGCAATGCAGTCTCGGATGTAAAATCCTCAACCCCAAAAGCTTGAATCTGATGTATTTCATTGCAATAGGGAAAGAATCCTAAAGCAATGCAGTCTCGAATGTAAAATCCTCAACCCCAAGAATTTCATTTTGATGTATTTCATTGCGATAGGGAAAGAATCCTAAAGCAATGTAGTCTCGGATGTAAAATCCTCAACCCCAAGAATTTGATTTTGATGTATTTCATTGCGATAGGGAAAGAATCCTAAAGCAATGCAGTCTCGGATGTAAAATCCTCAACCCCATAAGCTTGAATTTGATGTATTTCATTGCAATAGGGAAAGAATCCTAAAGCAATGCAGTATCGGATGTAAAATCCTCAACCCCAAAAGCTTGAATTTGATGTATTTCATTGCAATAGGGAAAGAATCCTAAAGCAATGCAGTCTCGGATGTAAAATCCTCAACCCCAAAAGCTTGAATCTGATGTATTTCATTGCAATAGGGAAAGAATCCTAAAGCACTGCAGTCTTAGATGTAAAATCCTCAACCCCAAGAATTTGATTTTGATGTATTTCATTGCGATAGGGAAAGAATCCTAAAGCAATGCAGTCTCGTATGTAAAATCCTCAACCCCAAGAATTTAATTTTGATGTATTTCATTGCGATAGGGAAAGAATCCTAAAGCAATGCAGTCTCGGATGTAAAATCCTCAACCCCAAGAATTTGATTTTGATGTATTTCATTGCAATAGGGAAAGAATCCTAAAGCAATGCAGTCTCGGATGTAAAATCCTCAACCCCAAGAATTTGATTTTTGATGTATTTCATTGCGATAGGGAAAGAATCCTAAAGCAATGCAGTCTCGGATGTAAAATCCTCAACCCCAAGAATTTGAGTTTTGAATAGTCATTGATTTTGCAAAGATTTGTAGTGTTGATTTGAAAAGTGTGGAATTTTGGTGTTTCGAGAATTTCATGAAAGTTGTAAAAGACTTTCATGGAAAGAAATAGATTAGGAGGGAATACGTAGATGCTACATATCCCATTCAAAAGAGTTGATCGGAAGTTATTGGTTTGGATTGGATACAATTCCTCGCCATCAGATTCGATCTGTGTCAATGGAATCAACCGCTTCCATCCCAGACAAGGGAGAGAGTAGAACGAATTGGATTTCAGATTTGGAAGGTTGAGTTTGAATTTGATTGAGGTTTGATTTGAAATTTGGAAAGATTGAATTTGAAATTTGATTGAGATTTGATTTGAGATCTGGAAGATCGAATTTGAAATTTGATTGAGATTCGATTTGAAATTTATGTTCATTTTGTTTGTCTGTTAACGATTCAAATTTATTTTATCATGAACTTGGAGTTCATCAGTTTTTTATTTAGATTTGTAAGGAAAGTTTTCTTTTATTTATTTATTTATTTTCTTTTCTGTTCTTTGTTCGAAGTTCATTTAACTTTAATGGCGTTTCTCAGTCAACTTGCACAAAAGAGGGGAAGGCCAAAAATGTGACATGGTCACTTTCATTCCAATCATGTTGAAGATACATCATACAACTCGATCTGGAATACATCTCATACAATCCATATAGACTCAAAACGGACTATGTATGATCTTTGTCGATCCATCCAAAAAAGGTATATGTCAGAAATCCATGTCTGAATAGTGAGGTACATGGTCAATAACATCACCTTCCAAGCCATCCTTGGCAAGGATGCCGTATGGATGTACGTTGGAGGTGTGATATTTTCCATGTAACTCACAGCTCGTAAGGTTGGAGGCTCTCTAGCTCCGTGTCCGGCCGGAAGTGGTAAGGTGCTTTCCGTCATCCATCCTTCGAAAGTAACCGAGATCCGCTTCACTGGTACTCCCGGTATGCAATGTTTAGCGACATCCGCTCCGTTGCCCTTCGGCATCATGACGGAACCTACCGGTAATGGTATCTTTACCGGCCCTCGGAACTCACCCGGGCCCGCTATTCGGAGGTCGGATCCGAACATGATATTACACTCGTTCGTAAAAGAAACCGTGCAGTAAGGTCCGACAAAGTCCCGGTGATCTATGTGCGGGGGTATGCGATCACCCTTCTTGTAGATGTTAATGATGCAACCGCTGGGTATGCAATCTACCGCGTACCCTCCATGTTATCATTCTCTTTACCATCCTTTTGATGACTAATGGCATTGGATCCACCCGGCCATGACGGAGTATCCCTGGTGGGTTTCCCTTCCTGTCTTCTGCGAAGTTGTAGCAGCATCCACATTATATTGTAATTCTCCCTTTCCCTGGCATCCATCTTCGGGGTTCCGAGTAAGTGTTTTCTCTTAGGCGGCCCGCTCGGCCCATTCTTTTCAAATCCCGGATGCAGTCCACGATTTGTTGTTGTTCGTATTCTGAGAACACGTCTGTATGTAGCTCGAGGCCTTCTAGTATATCGATCCTCCCCGCCCCGATTCTCTCGAAGTATTCAAAAGTTTTCTTTTCGACATTCCGCATTCTTTCTAGCTCGTATTCCAGAATAATCCGCAAATGGCGAGGCTCGGTGACGTATCGTGGGATATACGGCTCAATCCCTTCACGTTCTCCTGCATACCTCGGCTCCTCGGGGATGGTGTACGTCGGGACATCCTCCGGGGTTGCTTCTGCAACAAGGTTATGCATTATTGGTGACTTTATCTGGTGGCGTGGTAGCCATCCTTCTTCTAATCTCCTCGAGATTTCCCTGGTTTCTTCTGTTATCCTTGGAGCTGGCCTCCTTCCTTTAGGTACCTGGTGAACTAGCGTCCTTGAAGTATATGTACTGGCAGTAGCAACTGCCTTGTCGCGCTGGTCCGCTGCTAGTTTAGTTAACATCTTGCGGATACGGCGATTTTTATTTCTTCGCTGAGTTGCTGTGAGAGTAGCTCTTCGTACTTCCTGAGTTTTTGTGGGCGCGGCGCTGACAAGCTCGCCCTCTCCGCCGTAGCGACTACGTGACTTGATTTTCTTGTCTTCTTCGGTGCTTGTTTTCCTTTTCTTGTCGTCGGAGTGGTGGCTTGGGCCACCCACTTTCATCACCGTCCGACCGGGCGGTCCTCTCGGCCAACCGGGGACCCGGCTCACTTTCCTCGTATTGCGAGCCCGCCGGTGCGAAGTCTGAGTCAATCTCTATTATCGCTCCATCTTTCACCCTCTTTTCATCGAGTGCAAGGCTTATGTCATTTCTAAAGTTCAGGACCAACCGCCCGTTTGACATTTCCCTGCGAAAAGACAAGGAAAAGGATCAGGGGCTGTACTAAGAACAAGAACATTAAGAAAATGTTTATTAAAGAAAGTTTTTTTTTATTTATTACTTTTATATTTTTAAATTTAACAGGAATGAAGTGGGAAAAGATCGGGAAAAAGATTTTGATATGGAAGAGAAAACAAGGAAAACTTTATTATCATGATTTTATTTATTTTAGCACATTTTTTATTATTTTTGGGTTCGGACCTAGTCATAAGCAATTACTTCGCCCGTCCTTCTAGGGATGAAGAATTCATTCCTTCGAAACATCAGGTAGCGTAATACTTCTTCAAGTATCGTCCTTTGAACGGAAGCATATGTCGTTCTCCTTGGCAGTTCACTTGCTGGTAGGAGCCTCCTGAGTAGACTGCCTCAACCACAAATGGTCCTTCCCAAGTGGGTTCAAATTTTCCTCCTATCTTGCGGTGTGCAAGGATAGGTCTCTTGAGAACGAGAACTAAGTCACCAACTTTCAAGGTTCTCAGGCGGACTCGACCGTCATGGGCTTGAACCATCTTAGCTTGGTATAGTTCTAAATTCTGTCGCGCCGCAAGTCTTTTCCTTTCCGTGCTTTCTAATTCCTCTAGTCGTAATTTGGCATTCTCTTCTCGTCGTGATTTTGTTTGCAACCGCAATTCCGAGTGAAGGAAGCTCGGACCTCTAAGGGTAACATCGCCTCGGACCCATACACCAAAGCGTAAGGTGTAGCTTCGAGTAGGAGTTCGAAGGTTGTCCGGTAGGCCCATAAGGCTTCTAATAACTTCTCGTGCCAATTTCTCTTATTATCGTCCAAGGTTTTCTTTAAGATTTGAACGAGAGTTTTATTAAAAGCCTCAGCCGTGGCCGTTTGCTCTCGGGTAGTAAATTGTTGAATATCGCCAGCCGATTCTCGTGTCTCCCGACAAAGTTGTTGATTTGTGTGCTTCCGAATGTTGACCCATTATCTAAGATGATCCCGCGCGGCACTCCGAAATGGTAGACAACTTGGTTCTTGAAAACCGTAGCACGTGGTGTGCTTTCACTTCTCTAAGTGGAACCGCCTCTCGCCACTGGAAAAGTAATCCGTAGCCGCAAGAATGAAGCGATGTCCTTTTGAAGATGATGGTTCTATTGGACCCACTATATCCGTGCCCCAACATTCAAATGGCCACGACGCAATTGTCGAATGTAGCACATTTGGAGGTTGGTGTAGAACCACTCCGTGCACTTGGCATTGGTGACAGCTCTTGGCGACTTTCATGCGCTCGGTCATCATCGAGGGCCAATAAGTACCCTAGTCTTTTAATTTTCATTTTCATCTTCGACCCGACCGGTGATCGCCACGAGTCCCGAATGCACCTCTTTAACAATTTCACGGGCCTCGACCCGCTTAGGCACCTTAGCCACATTTGATCGAAAGACCTTCGTATAACGTGTTGTTTATTAATGCGTATGACGCAGTTCTTTTCTAGATCCGATGGGCTAGCGACCTATCGTCCGGTAGTTTCCCCGTTTGCAAGTAGTCTCATTAATGGCTATCGCCAATCTTCTCGTGTTTTCTCGTCACCGCCGCAACCGATTCTTTTTCTGATTTGTGTATTGTGTCTATGTCGAGCTATGATAGGACCTGGCGTCCGTGAACTGACACTTCCACTGATTCATCTTGCAAACAGGCAAATTATTTTGTGAGGCGAGCTAACGCATCTGCTAAAGGATTTTCTTTTCTGGGAATTTTGTAGATCGTCACATTCGGAATCTGTTCCAACAACTGTATGGCATACTAGAAGTATTGCTCGAGTCTTGGCTTTAAAATTCTATACTGTCCGGCGATCTGTTGAATGATTAACTGTGAATCCCCGTAGATGTTGATGTCTGTTATCCCCATTTGAATAGTTAATTTCAGTCCTGTTATGAGGGCTTCGTATTCTGCTTCGTTGTTTGTACACGGCTCTATCAAGTGGTAGGAGTATCTTAACATCCCCCGCTCCGGTGTTATAAAGATTAATCCGATTCCTGCCTTACCGGGCACTATCACTTGCAATTCTTCGTCTTTGTGTGCTGAAGATGCTCCGTCGAAATATAATTCCCAACGTAGATCATCGTGGGTCTTCTAAGCTCATTATTTGTTCATCTGGCAAGTCGTCATTAAGAGGAGATTCTGCCGGCAAAGGGTGTGCTGCGAGGAAGTCTGCTAGGATTTGTCCCTTTACGGCACGAAGAGGCACGAAAGTTATATTGAATTGCAATAATATCATTGACCATCTGGCAAGTCTACCGGAAAGCGTTGGATGAGTCATCAAGTATTGCAATGGATTAAATTTCGAGATCAGGTTGACCTTATGAGAAAGCATGTAGTGCCTGAGCTTTTGAGCGGCGAAGATCAGGGCCAAACAATGCTTTTCAATTGTGGGATACCTTATTTCCATCGGAAGTAAACGACGACTTAGGTAGTAAAGAGCATTTTCTTTACCCTCATCATTGACCTTGGCTAACAGTGGCTCCGAGTGAGTCGTCTAAAGCCGCGGTATAAAGTATCAGCCGGTCTACCTGAGACTGGGGCTGCTAAGACAGGAGGTGTCATTAAATATTGCTTAATGTTCTTGAAGGCCCTCTGGCATCTCTCTTCCCAAATAAATTTGGCGTCCTTTTTAACTAGTGCCGAGAAAGGCTGACAACTACCTGACAAGTTTGAAATAAAGCGTCAAAGATATGCTAGCTTCCCTTGAAAAGATCGTAGTTGTTTTAAGGTTTTGGGAGGCGGCATTTCTAAGATAGCTTTAATCTTTTCCGGATCGATTTCAATTCCACGATGTCGGACAACGAATCCTAAGAATTTCCCGGAGGTGACGCCGAAGGCGCATTTTAAGGGATTCATCTTAAGGTTAAATTGTCTTAACCGTTCGAAAATAATTCTCAAATCATATAGGTGGTTGTCCTTTACTTTGCTTTTGATGACCACATCTTCCACGTAGCATTCGACTTGATTGTGGATGAGATCATAAAAAATTCTTGTCATCGCTCTCTGGTATGTTGCTCCTGCATTCTTCAGTCCGAATGGCATCACTGTGTAGCAATATACTCCGATCGGCGTTCTGAATGCTGTAAGCTTTCATCTTCTGGAGCCATTTTTATCTGGTTGTATCCTGAAGATCCATCCATGAATGAGAATATTTCATGTGTCGAAGCAATGTCGATCATTAATTCTGGGATCGGTAGAAGGAATTCATCTTTTGGACATGCCTTGTTTAAATCTCTAAAATCCACACAAATTCTAATCTGACCATTCTTCTTCTTAACTGGTACCACATTAGCTAACCAAGTCGGGTATTGTTCTTCGCGGACAAATTTAGTGTCTATTAGCTTTTTAACTTCAGCTATGACTTGTTGTTCGATTTCTAGACGCATTCTTCTGGGACCTTGTCTGACCGGACGAAGCGGGATCCACTCTTAGCTTATGGACTGCGACCTCTGGAGCTAATCCTGGCATCTCATCGTAGCTCCAAGCAAAACAGTCTTTAAATTCCATTAATAACTTAATTATTTCTCCGGTGTCTTCTTTATTGAGTAAGGAGCTAACAAAGGTAGGTCTAGGTTGTTCGCTAGTACCTAAGTTAACTTCCGTTAACTCATCTATTGTAGATTTAATCTCTTCTTCGAATTCTGGTGGAGCGTCTCCAATTTGTAAATCTTCAAATTCTTCCGTAGTTTTCATGCAGTTCTCATTAGACTCGCAAGTGACAACCGTAGCAAAATTCGGCATCGTCAACCGATCCTACCGTGCCGAATCCGAGACCATGCTTTGAATTGGGTGGACTACTGGAGTTATTCCATAATTTTTCAAAATGTTGTGATTGACCTTTTGTCCATAGTCGAGGTAAGAAACCACACTGAATTAAATTTTAAACACAGGGAGAGTACCACTCAAAAGGTAATTCCATTAATTCTGATGAAGTGACATCTTCAAATTGTACATTATTTTCAGTTTTGGAGGAAGGAGCACCACGGTAAAATTTGATTGGCTTTGCACCGCCGCTATGTACCTCTTTGACCACCATATCCTCGATCTTATTAGAATGGATCGGGGTCAGCGTCATAGTATGTACATAGCGGTTAATCTTCTCGTACATCGATTTATATTCTTCATTCTTTTCATCTTCGAGCGGGATCCTGAGTTGCAGCTTCTTCCGACTTATTGTTGCTGCTTCTTGTTTGACTTCTTTTTCTTCTTCAGAACTATCTTCCCAATCAACATTGATGGCTGGTTCCTCTGTCCAACTGTCCTAACGTCTCTACCACGACCTCATCCCCGGCCTCGACCTCGGATGCGAGTTGTGGAGAAACCTTCACCATCTCGCCGTAAGGGAGTGGTGAGTGACTCTTGGACTAGAACTTCAGGTTCTTCATTGTCCCGAACCTCCTTTGCTTCATTCGTTATGGTATCTCTGAAGAAGATTATTTTCTTCATAGGTGCATAATAAGCTGCATCTTCATGGATTCCAATTTCATGTACGGAGAATGGTTGTAAGTCACCTTTGATGCATTGTTCCCCTCCATCGTAGTATTTGATGCACTGATGTAGAGATGATGGTACCATCCGGTTTTCATGTATCCATGGTCGGCCCGATAGAGCGTTAAACGACGTTTCTGAATCAATTATGTGAAATTTTGCGGTTGTCTTTGCCAAGTCACCGGTCTTCATTAGCAGCGTTATCGATCCGAGGGCTCTTTCTCCTTTCTGGTTGAATCCTCTTAATAACATTTTGTCTGCTTCGAGCTCGCGAGCATCAATTTCTAAATATGCTAGTGTTCGAAGACTCATTATATTGATTGATGCTCCTGGATCCACCAATACTCGGAGAGTGTAAACTTCCCGATTGTAATCGAAATGTACAACGGTCGGTTGTGGTCTCGTCGTCCCAAGTAGTAGATCATTGTCCGTGAAGGTAACACCTCGTCGTTCCTTTAACGAGCAAACCTCATCTAAGGAATCTCCGGCCATTTGAGCTAAGCAAATTTCCGGATCAAGTAAGTCCTTGATCGGAGCTTCTCTCATCTCCTTTGATAAGATGAGAGCGTCGTAGATGCTCGGCTTGGCCGGTAGTTTCCTAAGATGGGCTAGCACGTTGTAGTCCACTTTATTTTCATGTGTCTCGGCTTCTTCCCGAATGGGTATTTCATCTGCCGGGGTTGGTTCTTCCTGAACAACCACCTGCTTTCCTTTGTCCTTTGGACCCATTCTCGGAGGTAAAACTCTTCCACTTCTTAAGTTAACCTCTGTAATTTCTTTTGAATCTAGTATTGAGTTTCTTGGTGTTTCCTCCTCGAATCGGAATGACGAGTTCTTCCGGATTAGCTTCAGAGTCTGAAGGCTCTAACTCTATTGTGACTGGAGCTCCTCAAAACTCGCAGATAGATTCGTTGCTTGTTGAACTCTCGTAGCATCCTTGATGGATGTCTTCTTTGTCGTTGTGATCATCGAGATTGTGTATAATTTGAGAATTGTCATTTGTATCGGAATCGATGTCCGGATTGTCGCTAGTTACGTAATCGTTAGAAACAGTCAAAACGTAGCCAACGCCATAACCCTTATCATTATAAGATCCCACCGGAGTGAGCAGATAATCATACAGAGTCAGAGGTTCGAGGGATTTCTCCTCCAAATCGGAAACAACTATCCTAGAATAAACAGCCCCTAGTCTAGCCTTAAGAGTCTCGGTCTTTTCTTCTTCATCAATTTTCTTCTTTTCTTCAATTGTCTCTTGTTGAGGTGGTTCTTCTATCGCAAGTGATAGTGTCGACTTAACAGGTTTTGAACTCTGAATTGAGGCTCGCACCGAAGCGGTTTGGATGTGATCCAAAATCTTTTTCGAAGACTTTGTCCAAGTGGTAGCCCATCCATCATCAGTCGCATAGAGATCTATCGGCACAATGAGATCCGCCGAGATAACATTGACGGAACCTCCTTTCTGGGGTTCCTTCATGTACTCTTTCGGGATCGTTATATTCCCTTTTCAAAGAATTTTGTTAAGCCAACTTTTGAAGGTAATACAATTTTCTATCTTGTGCCCAAGCATCCGGTGGTAAGGGAAAAAGTTGGGATCACCTTTCTTGTCGACTTCTTCTGGTCTCTTAGGTTCTGGCAGTTGAAAATATGGAGTCTTCATCAGACTGCGGAACATTTTCGGCACTGCCTCATTCTTAAACGGATACTCCCTGCTTAGAAGCTCCCTTAACGTACGTTGCGGATGGGGCGGTTGTTCATACTATGGAGATGACTGATAACTGGGTCGGGGTTGCTGGTAATTCTGTTGAGGTTGTTGTGACCGTTCTGACGATATTTGTATCAGTTGCTTGCCTTTGTCGACTGCTGCAATGATCCCGGACTTCTTTTCAAAAGTTTTCATGGGCTTCTGTTTGTCTGTTTTGTCGATGAAACTTAATTGCTTCGCCTCCTCTTGCAAGCTTCCGACCTTGTTTAACAACTTCTCGAAAGTCTTAATAGTAAATCCCTTGAGGAGAAGTGTTATCGGGCCATGAATGCTCTTAAGTAAAATGCCGATCGCATGCTCGTTCTTGTAGTTGTGGATCACACTTCATACTTAGATTTCTCCATCGAAGTATGTAATCCACCAAAGTTTCGTTCGGCTTCTGCTTTTCTACCACTAAATCACCTATAGTGATGTGGTGCTGAGCTCCAGCAAATTGCTTGATGAAGAGGTTCTCTAGTTCTGAAAATGTCTTCACCGAACTGTTTGGTAATTCCGCATACCAATCAAAGGCGATCCCTGATAGGCTGCTGACAAATTGTCTGAAGAGTAAGGCATCACTTCCACCGGCATTGCAACAACTAGCACGAAAATGTTCAACATGCTGCCGAGGGTTTCCGGTTCCATCAAAGGTCTTGAACAGAGGTGGTACAAAGCCTTTCGGATATTGGACAGCGTCAAATTCTTCAGGGTAAGGTCTACCCATCTGAATGGATGTCCCGCTCTTTAATTGTGCCAAGGCTTCTCGCACCTGGTGTTCCACCATGTTTTTAATATCCTTTTCCGGAATCATGCTTTGTGTTGTATCCTTCTTTAATTGATCATCCTCGTTGACGGACGTAATCTCCTTTCCTCCGTCTACAATGTGAATGACTTCTGGGGGTGTCTCTCTTTGGGGTTGCACCTGACTCTGGAGAATGGCTAGGGCTACAGCCATCTCTTCCATCCTTTTCGCCATTTGGGCGATCGTATCATCTTTCTCTTGAAGCTGCCTCCTCATTACTTCCGGCTCCTCTCTCTCTGCGGTTGCAGGAGCACCTTGTGAAGCTGACGAAGCTCATGTTTCAACCATGTTAATTTCTGCATATTCATCATCCATGAACTCTGACGAGTCAATCTCATCTCCAAATTTCTCTTCTCTTTCCCTTACTAATCGCCGAATATCGGTTCTTAGCTTTTCCATAGCATCTTCTAGTGGTCTTTTCTGTGCATCCTTGCAGTTGTCATGTGATAACTGTCGGGTTTCCTTCTCATGAGTCCCCTTTACTGCAAGTAGCACTTTCTTCGGATTCAAGTCTCCCCGACGAGACTTTCCTTCTCGAGCCGTTGTTTCAATCTTAATCGTCCAAGTAGTGGGACGCCATACCATCCTTCTAGCGACGAAGGTTTAGGACCGGATGGTCTGTCGACCCAAATGTCGGAAGGTGGTATCCTCCCTAATCCGTAGTCTCGAAAAATGACGGGCGGACTAGCTTTCATCCTCTTATTTGGCTTTTCTGCAACGATAGCAGGTTCTATTCACGGCCCAAGACGGGATTTAACTGGCACCCGCCCTATCCTTCTTAAAATTTCTGATATAGGACACCTTTCCTTCTTTGTTAACTTCTTTATCAAAGTTTGCAGTCGAGCAAATGGCGTAGTTCTAGCCCTTTTCTTACGGCTATCATTGTAATATACGGGCTGAGGCAATGCGGCAGCAATCTTGCAAACATTTTCTTCATCCTCTGCGGCGGAGAGGGGATGGAATCTACTTCCTCCCAAAAGTGGTATGTATTCGAGCAGCGGTGTATACTCGGGCGAGTTCTGGGATATACTCCAGGAAAGCAACTTCAGCAGCTCTGGCTTCTCTAGCAATCCTTCTACTTCTGTTCCTTCTCTGAGTCCGTGTCAGTGATGGAATTTTCGAGCTGGACCCGATTTCAAAAACAGAAGGTCTCACAGGAAGGTCTGTACCCTCCACGGTAACAGGTTCACCATAGTTCTGGATTTCCTTCCCCTTTAATTTGGCAGAAGCCGGGGTAGGTGCAGAGACAACTAGACCAGTGGGGGTAGCAACAACAGTCCTTCTGTGGACAGCAGTACTCCTCTCAGTTGGAATCTTTTGCAGAGGAGGGAATTCGTGAGTTGACTTGAGGTTGAACTCAATCAATGGCTTCTCAGTTTCTGGTACTTTGCTTGTGAGTGAAAAGAGAGTGACGTCGGGGATTTTGATGTCGGTGTCCCCGAATCCTTGTCCGAATGGAATGATTCCATTATTAGGCAGTTCGTCCTTGAACACGGCCAGGTCGAGTCCATTGACGAAGGAGAAGATCAGTTTTGGGGCTTCCATTTTTGCAGGGCAGATTCCAAGTGTTAGTCTCGGAATCGTGCTTCTTCTTATCGTAAAACTTATGACGAAAAAGAAAGAGTCCGAACACATTTCTGTTTATCTTAGTGTGCTTGTGGTATTAAAGGAAAATTGTCTTTTCGGAAAGATTTTTTTCGTTAGGAAGGAGAATTATTAAAAGAAGGAGAGTTGTTGGAAGGGTAAAAGGAATTTATTAGGAACTGGAAAAGGAAGAGAAAGTCTTGTAGAAACTTCTCAACCCGCAAGACTGCTCCTAAACTAATACCTATTGGGGGTCCACCCCACCTCAGAAATGAGGTAAAAGGATCTCAGAACCTCTCTATTTAGGGGTGTCTAAACGAGTGGCTCCTAAATCCGAGAGAATGTTGGCTATACTTGTTCAAGGTAGAAATGAACATAGTATTCCAACGGAAAGAAGGGTAGTTTGATCCACAAGGGACATGGATACACTACCGATTTTTGAAAGCATAATTGTCTGATTAAAAATGGAGAGAGGAATTGTCCCCAGCGGAGTCGCCAGAAATTGTCGGCATTATTTTAGGTTATGTTGTATTTTTGAAAAAGGGGTCGCCTACAGAAATTGTCGGCGAATTTTTAATTTAATTTAAATAAATAATTTGAAAAGTAGTATTTGATTTTGAAAATAATTTTAAATTTGAAAATTTTAAGATATGAAATCAAACTGATCTCACATCCCGAATAGTTTATATAAACGAGCACCGCATCACAAACTGTGTATCTATCTCGAAGAATAGACACACGGTTTGGTGATGGGGCTCGATTAAATAAACTAGAAGATTTGTGACATCCGTTTGGTCTGCGAACCAATTTTATAAGCCGACAAATTCCTCTGCTTAATATGAAAGCACTAAACAGGGTTTATATTACCTGGGTTCTTAAAATTCCCTATAAGGGCAAGCCCCTATAGTTAATTACATCTTAAGTGACGGGAATCACCTAAGAAAACTCTCGATAATAATCAATAATTCTGCTCTCAAGAATCTAAAAGTTTAAGTTTTCAAGGGATTGAATTTTGGAATTTCTATAGGGAATGGATCAAGTTTGGAACATTTTGTTTTGAGAATTCAAAGGAAGAAAGGTAGGAGAAATCACAGATTCGAAGCGAGCTTCGGTAATTTCTCAACTATCCTATTGTTTGGATTGAATTTAGGAAAGTCCTAATATTTATTTAATGTTTTGATCTTGCCAATTTTAATTAATTAGGACTTATATTTGTATGATAAAATCACACAAATAGCCTTGAAGATGTGAGGGTTTATGTCGTATCGGACGACTACCTCAGAATCCTAAAATCGGTTAGGGCTTAATTTACATGACATGATCATGCAAATGCCTAACGAAAAGTTGAGGATTTATGTTGCACTAGGCAAACTACCTCGAAATCCTATGGCTTGGTTATTTAATTCTAAGGAAAGTTTTGCTAAAGTAAACTCAGGTTTTGCTGATGACGATGGTCGTGCTGCCCACTATGCTCCGAGCTCCTTGTTGTTGCAGAGGTTTAGTTATAGAATTCATAAATCAGGAGATGAGAAAAGTGTTTTGGTTTAAAGAAAATCTTAATTTCCAAGTGTTTTTTATGTTTTAATTAAAACAAATCTTAAAGTTGATTATAACAACACCGGTTAAGATCCCACGGTTCCATCATTCCGGCATCGTTATTTTTATCGGATTCACTTAGTCCAGATGAATTTGCTAAACTCAACTAAATGAGTTCCACATTTTCATTTAGACCGTGGGAAATCCCGTTAGCAACACGTAGGTTACATCATCCGAGGTATTCCCGATCATCCAACAAGACGTTTTAATTTAGTTGTAATTGCAGCTTTGTGTTCCGTTTCGTGATTAAATTTTGAGTTGTTTTATATTTTGAGATGTTGTGGCGGTGAATTTTATCTTGTAATGACTTTTAAATTTAGTTTTGGTTTCAGTTTTAGGGACTATCCTAAAGGTGTGGGTTTTCATGCAATAGTTGTTTATCATGCAAGAAAGGTAAGTGCGATGCGATTAAATAAATTGCAATAAAGTAAATCGCAACAAAATAAAAGCATACCTGGAGGGTCTTCCTGTCATCCCAAGCTGCACTTAAAACACAGTTAGAATATTTAAGCATTTAAAGCAAGTTCCTAGGTAAAGCAAAGGGAAGGGTTATGGTTTTCTACCAAGTTCATAATCCTATAGCTAGTCATCTCCTATGACGTCTAGGTTCTTGTGTTTTGATTTGAGGACGATTTTCTTCATCTAAGCACAATTAAGTTCAGTTGTTCTTATAAACATCCTATCATATTGAGGAAGTGCTTAAGAAGAATCTTAAACATCTTTTCAATATTGCTAGAATTGTTTTAAGTTCAAATGAATTTAATCATACAAATGAATTAATCGTCCGAGAATTCAAGTTTTGTTATCTTGCTCAGTGAACTAGGACATTTGAATATCCTAAAAGTGAAGTGACACTTCATTTAACGTTTTGTTTAGGAGTTATGACAATAAAAAGCTTTCGAGGGCAAATTGGTGTTCAAATGGTTTGTGATTTAATTTAATTTTAGTTAACGGGTTTAAATTTGGAATAGTGTTCGAGTTGTTTTGGTTTTGAATTTCTTTATGTCTTAGGTGATGTTATTTTTAATTCAATTTAATTTAGCTTTAATTTAATTTAATTTAACTTGGTTTAGTTTTAATTTTAATTTAATTTAATTTAACTTTAATTTGGTTTAATGTAGTTTAGTTTCAATTTTGATTTAATTTATTTAATTTAAATTAATTTTAATTTAATTTAATTTAATTTAATTTAATTTAATTTAATTTAATTTGATTTAATTTAGTTTAATTTAATTTGATTTAATTTAATTTAATTTAATATTTTTTAATTTAATTTTATTTAATTAATTTAATTTAATTTTAATTTAATTTAATTCAATTTAATTTAATTTAATATTTTTTAATTTAATTTTATT
The DNA here is from genome assembly GCA_022702705.1 of Papilionanthe hookeriana x Papilionanthe teres. Lineage (NCBI taxonomy): Eukaryota > Viridiplantae > Streptophyta > Magnoliopsida > Asparagales > Orchidaceae > Papilionanthe > Papilionanthe hookeriana x Papilionanthe teres. Next base: position 100,183,792 of record CM040423.1, read on the forward strand.
TAATTAATTTAATTTAGTTTGTTTGATTTAATTTAATTTAAACTTTAATTTAATTTTATTTTTAATTTTAATTTAATTGAAATTTTAAAAGAGTTTAATAATTTAACTTTAATTTAATTCAATGATTAAGTCTTTTAACATTTTAAATCTTAAATTTGAACTATCATTTTAAATAGGAATTAAATATTATTGAGATGATTAATTTAGGGATTCTTAGATTAAAGAACAAATCTCTTCCTAATAATAACCCTATTTTAATAATTCCAATTTTATTATTCTTCCAAATTTAATCAATTATTCAATTAAAGTTCAGTTTAATTATTTTTTTAAATTGTTTAATAGGTTCCTATCCCTTAATTATTTAAATTTCAATCATCCAAATCAGATTAAGATCAAATATTTTACTTTTTAATTTTATTAAGCCTAAAATTTTAATTAAGGGTTAAAATTTTAATTATTATTTTGCCCTTCAAGCTTAATAATTTCATAACTCACTAAATTGAGCTTAAATGAACTTGAACTTTTTATGTGGCTTCACTCATATGTCAATAAAGACATGAGAGGAGAAAATGTAATTTTTCTGCATTTAATTTATTTATGTAATTATTTTTGGTGGAAAATAGGGATTTCCAAGGAAAATTTAATACTATGACCAAGAAAGAGTTTCTGTCCTTAATAAAATTATGGGACATTCCTAATGACCAGAGGACCACTTGGACCAATTTTGGTGATTTTTTGAATTATATTATTTTTATTATAATTATTTTAAGTTTTGGAGTATTAATTAATTTAAAAATAGAATAAAGGTTGAAAAATGAATTTTATATTTTTCAAAAATCTCTCTGATATCAAGGAAATTAGAGAATCAATTTTACAATTTTTTGATTTTTCTTTGATTTATTAGAATTATTTTAGTGGAAATACTAGAAATATACATTTTTTTAATTTTAAAATTACCTTAGGGCTTTAAAATTTAATATCTCATTAAATAGACCTAAGAAAAATATGGGGTTTGTTCCTAAGTGATTAAAATTCAAAATGTGACATTTTGGTGAATTTTATTATTGTTATGATTTTTATTATTTTTTAATTATTAAAATATTAAAATAATACAAAAATCAACTTTTTTAGAAAATTGAAATTTTAATTTTCTTAAATTCCCCTAATATCAGAGAGGCTCTAAAACCAATTTGGTGAATTTTTGAAAAGCATTTTGAAAGTTATGAATTTTTAAAGTTTAAATTGGCTAAATGGCTTAATCAACCCATTTAGTAGGGCTAACCAAGTGCAATTGACTTCAAATTTTTATGGTGGGTTCCTCTAATCCTAAAGGTCAGTGGAGAATTGATTTCAAGTCAATTTGATGCATGATTAGTTCTAATTAATTAGGGACCTATTTTGGGTGTTTAAGCCAATTAGGGTTATTTTAAATGAATTAATTCAAAACCTATTTTTCCTAGGGTCCTTTGGTCATAAGAAACATTACCAAATTTTTCTAGAATTTATTTCACAACATGCTAATTATTGGATTTAAAATACTCAAAAAAGTAACATGAATTTGAAAAATCAATAACTTCTCATAGGGATGGCCTCTGACTTTGGAAAATTCAGAGAATGTTCCCAAATTCAGAGGCATCAAAAGCCCTATGGTCTCATGCCATGGTGAATTTCCTATATGCATGGAGAATTAAAACAATACAGAGGGTAAATAAATCACTAAAAATAAAATACTTGATAAAATTAAATGATTTCTTTTCCACATTATTCTCCTCTATTCACTAAGCAAGAGGGTATTTTTATTTTATTTTTCTAATTTTTCTACACAAAGTTATGTATTTTTGAAGTTTAGGGAATTAAATAAATCAGAAAATCCCTATTTTTCTATTTATCCGAATCGGCGCCGCGTCAACCTTAACATCTCCGAAGTGCCGCGTGGCGCTTTCTGATTCGACGCCTCCATCCGACTCAGCTCTCCAGGGGCCCGCTGTATCGTTCTGTCTCCTCATCCGGCGCGATCCTGGCCGTCCGTCCGCGCGTGTATGGAATGACCGACATCCATTCATCGTTCCCAAGAGTCCTCACCCGAGAGCCGTCCACACTAAAACCCTAAGAACTCACTCATTTCTCAACGGATTTTTGTGTTCTTATGCTCTATGGATTCATCTTGAAGAGACGAATACATCTATATGGTGATCATGCATTGAAATTAAGGCATTTGAAATGGAGAATCTCCAGAAGCTCGGGATAAAAAGTTAGCTCATACCTTTGCTCAGAGAAGTGTAGCTTCAATCTGAGGGTTGTGTCACCTTCGATTGGGTCCCAGCAAGCTCCAGATGTAGTCTCCTGGTCTGGTGAATTGCCTAGCTATGAAAGTGACCACAGCCGATCACAAAGCTTGGAGGCTGGAACAACTGGGTGGCCTGGAGATGGGGCTTTCAGTGGGAAACTTCTCCTCTTGGTCTAGTGAAGGTGTAGGGCCAGTCAATTTGAAGATTGGCTCACTGTGGCAAAGTGTCCTGGTTTTTGGGTGAAATTTCAGTTGAGTAATTGGGTTCGTTGGTGGGGATTAGGGCAAATTGACACTCGGGGATCAACCGCTCTAAGTATGGAGTAGGGCTCGGAACAATTTTGGCGCAGTTTCGGCGAAGGTTTGTTCAACTCTCTCTCATGGCCGTGAGGGGGTCGGGTTTAAATAGAGGTGGTCGGAGAGCCTCACGGGGATGGCCAAGGGTTGGGATCGGCTGCTCTGGGCATGGGAAGAACAGCCATGGTGGCCATTGGGCATGGGGCAGCTCAGCAAGGAAGAATTCCAATGTTGGGCTCACATGGGTTCTCTCGGCCTGGTGGTTTCCGGCAGCTGTGGTGGCTGGCCGGCCAGGGTTAGGTCACCCTCAAGGTCAGGGAGGTCAGGGCTGGGGTTTAGTGTAAGCAATTGGCAAATGCCATGTGTCAAAAGCTTGATTTAAAATGGAATGAGAGAAGGCCAATTTTGGCTTGATTTGGTCAAGTCCACCCTTTGGGCTTGGTTCACCCTCCAAGGTGGCTTTGGGTGCTGTGAGGAGTCAAAGGAATCAGCTGGTTTGACATGGAGAAGTCCTTATCCAAATATATTTGGATTAAATTCGAGTTAAGGGGAATCATGGTTAAGGCTAATGACTTTAGGAGATTAAGGAAAGAGTCTCCTCCTTTTGCCCAAAATGGCATGGTGACATGTAAAGAGGCTCTCATGGCTTCCATGTGGCTCATGCATGGCTTCATGGCTCATCTTTGACTTGGGAAAAGTTAAGTCAATTTCATGGAAATGGGTTTAAGAAAATTTTGGTATTTTGATGGGAATTTGTATGGGGCTTAATTTGGAATGGCTTCATGATGAGCTTTGAAACTTAGGGATTGATTTAATTGAAAATATGGTGTAGAGCAATTGTTATATGGGTTTTGGATTGATTTTGGCCCTTTTGATTTTGGTGGAGATGGGCTTTAGGAAAGTTTCATGTAAGTGGGCTTTTAAGTTTAAGAATGAATTCATGGATGGGAATTTTGTAGAAGTTTGGGCCAAATAATTGTTGGGTTTGGTTTAGGGATATGTCATGAGTGATTTGAAATGAGTTAGGAGTGATTTGGGTTTGAATTGGGTTGGATTTGGGCCTCTTTGGTAAATGGACCAATGTAGGTCAAATTGGGCTAACTTGGGCCAATGTTGGGCTAGGGTTGAAATTGATGTAAAATAAATGTTGGGAAATGTTTATGGGAGTGTTTCAAAGAGGTTTTGGCTTTGGTTGGGTCTTGATTTTGGGGTTTGGGCTTATTTGGGTTAGGTTTCGGTTTAGGTCAAAATTGGGCTTTTTGGCTTTGGGTTGAATTTAAGTGGGGTTTGGGTCTAAATTTTGGGTAAATCATGTTAATGTTTTGTTTGTAGGGATGTTAAGGAAGGTTTAGAAAAGATTTGGGGTTAATTGGAGTTGAATTGGGTTAGTTTGGGTTAGGTTTGAGTCATGGGTCCAAATTGGGCTTTAAGGCCAAAAGTGAAATTGGATCCAAATATCAATCAAATTAGACTTGGATTTGGTGTAGATTGGTGTTGGGAATGATAAATTGAAGTTTAGAATTGAATTGGACCAGAATTTGGGTCAATTGGGTAGGTTTGGTTTGACATTGGGTTCACTTAGGGTTAAAATGGGTCAAATTGGGGGTTTTGACAAACGTGGGGTAAATTGACAAAATTGTCCCATGGTGTAGTTGAACAAAATGAAATTGGGAATATTTGGGATTTTCTAGAATTTTCTGGGAATTTTCTAAATTTTTGGATTTTTGGGTCAAGACGGGTATTTTGGGTATTTTGAGGGTATTGGGAGGTATTTTTGGAATTTTTGGTATTTTTTGGTATGGATGATCAATTTGAGTAATGTGGGAATGATTGGGATTGATTTTGGGGAATTTTAGGTGATTTGGAAATTTTGGAGGATTTCAAGGGTTTTGGGTAGGCTAAGCGGGTGTAGGGTCCCGGGGGTCAAAAATTGAAAATTTGGAAAATTGAAGATCGGGTGAATGTAAGTGGAATGAAATCATTTTGGTTGAGCCATGAAGCCATATCAAGCCCACATGAGCCATGAAGGGACTCATTTGAGGCATCCACTATGTTGTTCCTAACCCTCTTAGCCAGGGGCTTAGGGGTTAAGGACCACCCATGTGAATCACCTTCATGAGTCAGGAGGTCAAGTTGGGTATAGGTGTGTTTTTAGGAGGTGTGTGAAAGTGTAGTGTATAAATGTAGTGTATGTGTAAGTCAGCCCTTCACCAGACCAGGCCACCCAGGGCAGTCCTAAGGCCAAAGAGTCCTATAGGAACTCATCCTTTAAACTTCCATATTTGATTTCAACCCTCTAGGTGATTAGGGGTCTATAGTCGAGTTTGTGGAGTTTGCGGGGAGTTAAGAAGTGGTTTGAATTTCTAAGTGGTGGGTCCCAATTCTAATCCTCTAGGATAGTCAAAGGAAAAGCCTAAGGCTAGATCCTAAGTACTAAAAAGAAGAAGAGAAGACCTCATCAAAAATGAGGTCAACACTCTTCCGACAATTCGTCAGCAGCCTGTCAGGAATTGCCTTCGATTGGTATGCAGAATTACCAAACGGATTGGTAAAGACATTTTCAGAGTTAGAAAACCTCTTCGTGAAACGGTTTGCTGGAGCTCAGCACCATATCACCATTGGTGACTTAGTGGTGGAGAAACAGAAACCGAATGAAACTTTAGTGGATTACATACTTCGATGAAGAAATCTAAGCATGAAATGTGAGACATAGCTACAAGAGCAGCATGCAGTCGGTATCTTGCTTAAAAGCATTCACAGCCCGATATCACTTCTCCTTAAGGGATTCACAATTAAGACTTTCGAGAAGTTGTTAAGCAAGGCCGGGAGCTTGCAAGAGGAAGCGAAACAACTAAGTTTCGTCGACAAAACAGACAAACAGAAGCCTACGAAGACATTTGAAAAGAAATCAGGGATCGTCGCGTCAGTTGATAAGGGCAAACATCCAATTCAAATACATCCGGAGCAGCCGCAGTCCAGCTATCAACAACCTCAACAGAACTACCAACAACCTCAACCCGGTTATCAGCCAACCCAACAATATGAGCAACCGCCTCGCCCACAGCGCATGTTAAAGGAGCTCATAAATAGAGAATATCCATTCAAGAACGAGGCAGTGCCAAAGATGTTCCGCAGTTTGATGAAGACTTCGGATTTTCGATTGCCAGAACCCAAGAAGCCTGAGGAAGTCAACAAGAAAGACCATCCCAACTACTGCCCTTACCACCAGATGCTTGGACATAAGATAGAGGACTGCATCACCTTTAAAAGTTGGCTTGACAACAATCTCCGAAAAGGGAACATAACGATCCCAAAGGAATACATGAAAGAACCCCGCAAAGGAGGTTCCGTCAATGTTATTTCGACGGATCCCATTGTTCCGATAGACCCTTACACGACCGATGATGGATGGAGTACCGCTTGGACGAAGTCATCGAAGAAAATTTTGGATCGCATCCAAACCGCTTCGGCGCATGCTTCAACTCAGAGTTTGAAACCTGTCAAGTCGGCGCTATCGCATGCAATTGAAGAACCGCCCCAGGAAGAAAAGATCATAGAAAAGAAGGAGATCATAGAAGAAGAGAAGACCGAGGCTCCTAAGGCTAGACTAGGGGCTGCTTATCCTAGGACAGTTGTTTCCGATTCGGGGGAAAAATTCCTCGAACCTCTGACTCTGTATGATTATTTGCTCGCTCCGGCGGGATCTTATAATGATAAGAATTATGGCGTTGGCTACGTTTTGATTGTTTCTAACGATTACGTAACTAACGACAACCAATCTAATCTGGATCCCGATTCTGATACCAATAACGATTCTCAAATCATACACAACCTCGACAATTACGATGACAAAGAAGACATTCATCAAGAAGGCTACGAAAGTTCAACAAGCAATGAATCTATTTGTGAATTCCAAGGAACTCCAATCACAATAGAGTTAGAGCCTTCAGATTCCGAAGCAACCCCAGAAGAACCTGTCATGCCAATTCAAAAGGAGACACCTGTAAATTCAGTACTAGACTCAGAAGAAATCACAGAAGTCAATTTAAGGAGCGGAAGGGTTCTACCTCCAAGAATGGGTCCAAAAGACAAAGGAAAGCGTGTGGTTGTTCCGGAAGAATCAACCCCGACAAGAAGAATTGCCCATTCGGGAAGAAACTGAGACGCATGATAACAAAGTGGACTATAACGTGCTAGCCCATCTTAGGAAACTACCAGCCAAACTGAGCATCTACGACGCTCTCATCTTATCAAAAGAGATGAGGGAAGCTCTGATCAAGGCCTTACTTGATCCAGAGATTTGTTTAGCTCAGATGGCCTGAGATTTCTTAGATGAGGTTTGCTCATCAAAGGAACAGCGAGGTGTTACCTTCACGGACAGTGATCTACTGCTTGGGACAGCCGATCACAACCGACCATTGTACATTTCAGTTACAATCAGAAAATTTACGCTCTTCAGAGTATTGGTGGATCCAGGAGCATCAATTAACATAATGAATCTCCGGACGCTAGCATACTTAGAAATTGATGCTCGCGAGCTTGAAGAGGACAAGATGTTACTAAGAGGATTCAACCAGAAAGGAGAAAGAGCCCTTGAATCAATAACACTGTTGATGAAGACCGGTGACTTAGCAAAGACAACCGCAAAATTCCACATAATTGACTCTGAGACATCGTTCAATGCTCTACTGGGCCGACTGTGGATCCATGAAAACCGGATGGTACCATCGCTCTGCATCAGTGCATAAAATACTACGAAGGAGGAGAACAGTGCATTAAAGGTGATTTGCAACCTTTCTCCGTACATAAGTTTTGAATCCATGAAGATGCAGCTTATTACGCACTTCCGAAGAAAACAATCTTCTCCAGAAACACCGTGCCAAATGAAGCAAAAGAAATTCAAGACAATGAAGAACCTGAAGTTCTAGTCCAACAGTCACTCACCACTCCCTTACGGCGAGATGGTGAAGGTTTCTCTAGAACTCGCATTCGAGGTCGAGGCCGGGGATGAGGTCGTGGAAGAGACACTGGGACAGTTGGACGTGAAAAGCCGATGATCAACGTTGATTGGGAAGACGACTTCCGAGGAAGAAGAAGAAATCAAGAAAGAAGCAGCTACAATAAACCGGAAGAAACCACAATTCAAGATTTCTCTCGAATATGAGAAGAAGGAAGAATACAAATCGATGTACGAGAAGATTAATCACTATGTACACACTATGACCCTGACCCCGATCCAATCTAATAAGATCGAGGGTATGGTGGTCAAATAAGTACATAGAAGCGGTGCAAAGCCAATCAAATTTTACCGCGGCACTTCTTCTTCCAATACTGAAAACAATGTACAATTTGAAGATGTCACTTCTTCCAAATTAATGGAATTACCTTTTGAGTGGTACTCTCCCTGTGTTCAAAATTTAGTTCAGCGTGGTGTCTTACCTCGATAATGGACAAAAGGCCAATCACAACACTTCGAAAAATTATGGAATAATGTCGGTCGGCCTCCCAATTCAAAACATGGTCTCGGATTCGGCACAGTAGGTTCAGTTGACGATACGAAATTTTGTTTGGTTGTCACTTGCGAACCTAATGAAGACCGCTTGGAAACTACAGAAGAGCTTGAAGATCCGCAAGTGGAGACGCTCCACCAGAGTTTGAAGAAGAAATCAAATCTACAATAGATGAGTTAATGGAAGTTAACTTAGGTACTAACGAAAAGCCTAGACCAACCTTTGTTAGCACCTTACTCAATAAAGAAGATTCCGAGGAAATGATCAAGCTATTAATGGAATTCAAAGACTCGTTTTGCTTGGAGTTACGACGAAATGCCGGGATTAGCTCCGAAGTCGCAGTTCACGGGCTAGGAGTGGATCCTACTTCCATTCCAATCAGACAAGCTTCCAGAAGAATGCGTTTAGAAATTGAACAACAAGTAATAACTGAAGTTAAGAAGCTAATAGATGCTAAATTTGTATGTGAAGAACAATACCCTACTTGGCTAGCCAACGTGGTACCAGTCAGAAAGAAGAATGGTCAGATCAGAATCTGCGTAGATTTCAGAGACTTGAATAAAGCATGTCCGAAGGATGAATTTCCACTACCAATCCCAGAATTGATGATCGACATCGCTTCGACACATGAAATATTCTCTTTCATGGATGGATCTTTAGGATACAACCAGATAAAGATGGCACCAGAAGACGAAAAGCTCACAGCTTTCAGAACGCCGATCGGAGTATATTGCTACACAGTAATGCCATTCGGACTAAAGAATGCAAGAGCAACATACCAAAGAGCAATGACAAAGATTTTTGATGAGCTCATTCACAACCAAGTTGAGTGCTACGTGGATGATGTGGTCATCAAAAGCAAAATGAAGGAAGATCACCTGTATGATTTGAGAATTGTTTTCGAGCGACTAAGGCGATACAACCTTAAGATGAATCTCTTAAAATGCGCCTTCGGCGTCATCTTCGGGAAATTCTTTGGATTTGTTGTCCGACATCGCGGGATCGAAATTGATCCGGAAAAGATTAAAGCTATCTTAGAAATGCCGCCTCCCAAAACCTTAAAACAGCTACGATCCTTTCAAGGGAAGCTGGGATATCTTCGACGCTTTATCTCGAACTTGTTAGGTAGGTGTCAGCCCTTCTCGGCATTAGTTAAAAAGGACACCAAATTCGTTTGGGAAGAGAAATGCCAACGGGCCTTCGAGGACATCAAGCAATACTTAATGACACCTCCTGTCTTAGCAGCCCCAGTCTCAGGTAGACCGTTGATACTTTATACCGTGGCTCTAGACGACTCTCTTGGAGCCCTGCTAGCCCAGGTCAATGATGAGGGAAAAGAAAATACTCTCTACTACTTAAGCCGTCATCTGATTCCGACGGAAGTAAAATATCCTCCAATTGAGAAGCATTGTTTGGCCCTAATCTTTGCCGCACAGAAACACATGCGTTACATGCTCTCTCATAAGGTCAACCTTATCTCGAAAGTTAATCCATTGTAATATTTGATGACCCGTCCAACACTTTCTGGCAGACTTGCCAGGTGGTCGATGATACTATTGCAATTTGACATAACTTTCGTTCCTCTTCGTGCCGTAAAGAGACAAGTTCTAGCTGACTTCCTTGCAGCACACCCTTTACTGGCAGATTCGTCTCTCGACGATGATTTACCAGACGAACAGATAATGAGCCTAGAAGACACTAATGATCGACGTTGGGAACTACACTTCGACGGAGCATCCTCAGAACAGAAAGACAAAGAATTGCAAACGATAGTGCCCGGTAAGGCAAGAATCAGACTAATCTTTATAACACCGAAGCAGGGGATGTTAAGATACTCCTACCACTTAACAGAACCATGCACGAACAACGAGGCAGAATACGAAGCCCTTATAACAGGACTAGAACTGACCATTCAAATGGGAATAACGGATATCAACATCTATGGAGATTCTCGACTGATCATTCAACAGGTCGCCGGACAATACAGAATTTTAAAGCCAAGACTCGAGCAATACTTTCAGTATGCCATGAAACTGTTGGAACAAATTCCAAATGTAACAATCTACAAGATCCCCAGAAGAGAAAATGCTCTCGCAGATGCGCTAGCTCGACTTGCAAAAGAATTTACCTGCTTACAAGATGAGTCAGTTGAAGTGTTAGTTCAGGGACGACATGTCCTATCACAGCTCGACATGGATATGATACAGAAATCAGAAATGTAAGAGGAATCAGTTGCATCAATTACGGAAAACACAGAAGATTGGCGTCAACCGCTAATAGACTACCTGCAAACAGGGAAATTGCCAGACGATAAGTCATTAGCACATCAAATCAAGAAAAGAGCTCTGTCTTATGCATTAATAAACAGTACATTATATAGAAGGTCTTTTGATCAAATGTGGTTAAGATGCCTGAACGGGTCCGAGGCTCGTGAAATTGTCAAAGAAGTGCATTCAGGACTTTGTGACGCTCATCAGTCGGGTCCGAAAATGAAAATGAAAATGAAAATTAAAAGACTAGGGTATTACTGGCCCTCAATGATGACCGATTGCATGAAGATTGCTAAAAATTGTCACCAGTGCCAAGTTCACGGAGTGGTTCTACACCAACCTCCAAACGTGCTACATCCGACAATTGCGTCGTGGCCAGTGGGTCCGATAGAACCACCTTCTTCAAGAGGACATCAGTTCATCCTTGCAGCTACAGACTACTTTTTCTAAATGGGCAGAAGCAGTCCCACTCAGAGAAGTAAAGGCACACCACGTGCTACAGTTTTTCAAAAATCAAGTCGTCTACCGTTTCGGAGTACCACGCAGAATCATTTCAGATAATGGGTCCGCATTTAGAAGTACAAAGATCAACAATTTTGTCAGAAGACATGGAATCGATTGGCGATACTCAACAATCTACTACCCAAGAGCAAACGGCTTGGCCGAGGCTTTTAATAAAACTCTCATTCAAATTTTAAAGAAAACTTTGGATGACAACAAAAGAAATTGGCACGAGAAGTTGTTAGAAGCCTTATGGGCCTACAGGACGACTTTCAGGACTCCTACTCAGTCTACACCTTACACTTTAGTGTACGGGTCCGAGGTCGTTTTACCTTTGGAGGTCCAGCTTCCATCACTCAGGATTGTAGTTGCGAATAAAATTACTATAGAAGAAAATGCCAGATTACGACTGGAAGAACTAGAAAACTTGGAAGGAAAAAGACTTGCAGCACAACAAAATTTGGAACTGTACCAAGCTAAGATGATCCAAGCCCATGTTAAACTGGTCCACCCAAGAACTTTCAAAGTTGGTGACTTAGTTCTTGTTCTCATAAGACCTATTCTTGCACATCGCAAGATAGGAGGCAAATTTGAACCGACTTGGGAGGGGCCGTTTGTGGTCGAGGCAGTCTACTCAGGAGGCTCCTACCAACTTGTGAATTACCAAGGAGAACGACAAATGCTTCCAATCAATGGACGATATTTGAAGAAGTATTACGCAACCTGATGTTTCGAAGGGTGGCCTCTAAAATAGAGTCTTATCCCTAGAAACACGGGTGAAGCAATCACTTTGTGACTGGGTCCGAACCCAAAAACATAAAAATGGATAAAATAAAATATGTGTTAAAACTTAATTATGTGAAATCATAATAATAAAGTTTTATCCTTCCTTTCAAATCGAATCTTTTTCCTGATCTTTCTTTATCTTTTCCTATTTTCCTTAAAAATTAAAATTAGAATAAGTGAATAAGAATCTTCAGTGATAAATACTTTCTTAATGATCTTGTTCTTAGCACAGCCCCTGATCCTTTCCTTGTTTTCTTCACAGGGAAATGTCGAAAGGGCGGTTGGTCCTAAACTTTAAAAATGGCGTGAGTCTCGCACTCGATGAAAAGAGGGTGAAGGATGGAGCGATGATAGAAATTGATTCGACTTCACACCGACCGACTTACAGTATAAAGAAAATGACTGGGTCCCAGTGGACCGAGAGGAGCTTCATAGCCAGACAGTAATCAAGATGGGTGGCCCAAGCCACCAAGCCAGCAACAAGAAAAGAAAGGCAAACACCGAAGAAAACAAGAAAATCAAGTCTGTAGTTGCCACGGCAGAGGGCAAGCTCGTCAGCGCCGCGCCAGCAGAAATTCAAGGAGTGAGAAGAGCTACTCTCACTGCTACACAACGATGAAATAAGAATCGTCGTATTCGCAAGATGTTGACGAAGTTAGCAGAAGATCAACATGGACAAACAGTGGGTACTGTTAGTGTAAATGCTCCAAGGAGACCGGTTCGGCAGGAACCAGAAAGAAGAAAGCCAACTCCAAAAAGGTTGGAACAGATGAAAGAAATGCCACGAAGAACAGAAATGGAGTCGGTGCCTCAATGTCGAGCAGATGTACCAGACCCGGAGAGTCTTGTTGCGAAAGCAACCTCGGAAGATGTCCCTACAGAGACTATCCCCGAGGAGCCTAGACATGCAGGAGAGCGTGCTGGGGTTGAGCCATACATCCCACAATACGTTACCAGACACCGAGGACTTCAGATAATTCCGAATATGAGTCGGAGAAAATGCGACTAGATGAAAAGAAGACCTTTGAATACTTTGAAAGGATTGGAGGCGGAAGAATCAACATCCTGGAAGGCCTCGAGCTACATAAAGGTGTATTCTCGGAATACGAGCAACGAGCAGATTGTGGATTGTATTCTATAACTTCGAAGATGGGTCGAGCGAGGCCGTACGCGAGAAAAGACTTATTCGGAACCCCGGAAGTGGATGCCAGGGAAAGGAAGAGTCACAATACAATGCAGATGTTGCTATAACTTCGCAGAAGACAGAAAAGGGAATCCACCAGGGATACTCCGTCACGGTGAGGTGGATCCCATGCCAAGAATAATTAAAAGAATGATGAAAAGAATGATAACATGAAGGGTACTGCCAGCAGACTGTATACCCAACAGTTGCATCATCAACATCTATCAGAAGGGCGACTGCATACCTCTACACATAGACCACCACGACTTTGTCAGACCTTTCTGCACAGTTTCGTTCATCAACCAGTGCAATATCATGTTCGGATCTGACCTCAGGATAGCAGGCCTGGGCAAGTTCCGAGGGCCAGTGGAGATACTACTTCCGGTAGGGTCCATCATGATACTAAAAGGAAATGGAGCGGATATCGCAAAACATTGCATACCAGGAGTACCGGTGGAGCTGATCTCTGTCACCTTTAGAAGAATGGACGCCAGAAAGGCACCATACCATTTCCAACCAGATCCAGAATTGGAGAGTCTCCGGCCCTACAAGCTGTGAGTTACACGGAAAATAGCACACCTCCAATGCACATCCATGTGGCATTCCTGCCAAGGATGGCTTGGAAGGTGATGTTGTTGACCATGTATCTCATTATTCAGACATGGATTTAACAGATACTTTTTGGATGGATTAACAAGAATCATACATAGTCCGTTTTGAGTCATGAATTGTATGAAGAATATTTCAGATCAAGTTGTATGATGTATCTTCAACAAGATTAGAATGAAAGTGACCATGTCACATTTTGCCTTCACCTCTTTTGTGCAAATTGACTGGGAAACGCCATTAAAGTTAAATGAACTTCGAACAAAGAACAGAAAAGAAAAGGAAATAAATAAGAACTCTCTTTCATAAAAATCCAAACATTAAAAAGAATTTCAAATCCACATGAACTTCTACAATCATTCTCTGCACTTTGCAATATGTTCAATCTATGCATTCATAAATCTCAGCAATATGTTTTCATAATCTCTGCATTCATAAATCTCAACAATATGTTTTCATAATCTCTGCATTCATAAATCTCAGCATTCGGGATAGGCTTCCGCCCTACTCCCATCTCAGCAAATCTCAACATTCGGGATAGGCATCCTCCCAACTCCCATCTCAGCAAATCTCAGCATTCGGGATAGGCTGCCGCCCTACTCCCATCTCAGCAAATCTCAGCATTCTGGATAGGCTTCCGCCCTACTCCCATCTCAGTAAATCTCAGCATTCGGGATAGGCTTCCGCCCTACTCCCATCTCAGCAATCGGGATAGGGTTCCACCATACTCCCATCTCAGGAATCGGGATAGGCTTCCGCCATACTCCCATCTCAGCATTTGGAATAGGCTTCTACAATACTCCCTTCTCAGAAATTCTCAGCACTCGGGATAGGCACAGTCCTACTCCTTTCTCAACAATCTTAAAATTTGATCCTCTTAGCAAGAAATTGAAATCAAAGCACTCTGCATTCCGGATAGGCTTTGTCTTATTCTTCCTCAGCATTTGGAATAGGTTCGATCCCGCTTTCTTCTCAGCATACAAATGCATTCGGGTGGGCCTTAGCCTTACTCTTTTCTCCGCATAAAATCAAAATTGAAACTCAAATCGAAATTCAAACTCAAAATTGAAAACTTAAAATAGAAAATGAAATGAATTTAAGATCCAATCTTGTGAAATCTTGTGATCTGAAATTCACCTCCTTCTTCCCCAGCGAGAGTTCTGGAATCTTCAGTCTTAGAGATTTACCTAATACTCCCCAGTGAAAATTTCTTATACTTCGTCCTAAGTCTGTTATTTGGACATATGTTTTGGTTCTGTTGATTTCTTCGGTCAATGCCAATACGCGCGGTATGCTTGGTTAGCACACCACACCTATTGGGGGTCCATTTGTTGACCTCATTTTTGATGAGGTCTTCTCTTCCCTCTTTAGTTCTTAGGATCTATCCTTAGGCTTTTCCTTTGACTATCTTAGAGGACTAGAATTGGGACCCATCCTTTAGAAATGTAAACCACTTCTTGTCTCCTTGCAAACCCCATAAGCTTGATTGTAGACCCCTAATCACCTAGAGGGTTGAAATCAAAAGTGAAGGTTTAAAGGATAAGTTCCCCATAGGACTCCTTGGCCTTAGGACCACCCTGGGTAGCTTGGTCTGGTGAGGGTTGACTTACACACTCACTACACTCATACTCTACACTCTCACACACACAATATAAATCCTAAAACCACACCCATACCCAACTTGACTCCTTGACTCATTTAGGTGATTCATATGGATGGACCTTAACCCCTAAGCCCCTGGCTAAGAGGGTTAGGAATAACATAGTGAATGCCTCAAATGAGTCCTCTCATGGCTAATATAGGCTTAATATGGCTTCATGGCTCAATCAAAGTGATTCCATTTCACTCATATTTGATCAATCTTCTCTTTTCCAAAATTTCAATTTTTGACCCCGGAGACCCTATACCTATCAAACCTACCAAAAGCCCTTAAAATTGCACAAATCCTCCAAAATTTCCAAATCACCCAAAATTCCCCAAAATTAGCCCTAAACATTTCCTCACCAATCCAATTGATCATCCATAGCCAAAAATACCAAAGATTCCAAAAATACCCCCCAATACCCTTCAAATACCCAAAATACCCCTCTTAGCCAAAAAATCCAAAAACTCAGAAAATTCCCAGGAAATTCCAAAAAATCCCAAATATTCCCAATTTCATTTTATTCAACTACACCATGGACTAATTTTGTCAATTTACCCCACTTTTGCCAAAACCCCCAATTTGACCCATTCTTAACCCAAATGAACCCAATGTCAAACCAAACCTCCCCAATTGACCCCAATTTTGGTCCAATTCAATTCTAAACTTCAATTCAATATCCCCAATATCAATTTAGACCAAATACAAGTCCAATTTGGTTGACATTTGAATTCAATTCCAATTTGGAGCCTAAAGCCCAATTTTGACCCATGACCTAAACTTGACCCAATTTGACCCAATTCAACTCCAATTGATCCCAAATCTTTCCCAAACCTTCATAACATCCCCATAAACAAAACACTAACATAATTTGCCCAAAATTTTGACCCAAACCCCATTCAAATTCAACCCAAAACCAAAAAGCCTAATTTTGACCTAAACCCAAACCTAACCCAAATAAGCCCAAGTCCCAAAACCAAAACCAAACCAAAGTTGAAACCTCTTTAAAAAACTCCCAAAAACATTTACCAACATTAATTTTACATCAATTTCAACCCTAGCCCAACATTGGCCCAAATTAGTCCAATTTAACCTACATTGGCCCATTTACCAAATCAACCCAAATTCAACCCAATTCAAACCCAAACCACCTCAAATTCATTTCAAATCACTCATGACACATCCCTAAACCAAACCCAACAATTATTTGGCCCAAACTTCTACAAAATTCCATCCATGAATTCATTCTTAAACCTAAAGGCTCATCCCCTTAAGCCTTCCTAAAAGCCCATCCAAAACAATTTCAAAGGCCCAAAACATATGTCAAAACCCATATGACATCTTCATTGATCATCCATTTGATAAAATCACCCCCTAAGTTATATTTCATCATTTAAACAAACCAAATATGGCCTTATGAAAATTCTCCATCAAAATGTCCAAAAATTCAAAACCCTTTTTCATGTAATTGACTAAGATATTTCCCAAGCCAAATGAAGCCATGAAGCCATGCATGAGCCCCATGGGAGCCATGAGAGCCATAGAATCTACCTTCCACCTCACCAAACCATTAATGGCAAGAGAGGGGATCTCTTTCTTAAACCCTTTTAAACCTTTTTTTACCATAAGCATGTCACACACTAAACCATGCTTAGCCACCTCACCATGGATGGAGACTTCACCACCCCTTCTAAGCTGACCTAAATGATTTCCTCAGCTCAAAATCAGGTCTTGGGGAGGTGCACCAAGCCTATTTCCATGGGTTGACCCAAACCAAGCCAAAATGGCCTCTTCCCCCATTCCATTCCAAGTAATCCCCTTTACACATGGCAAAGCCCAATTGACTGCACGAACCTCCAGCCCTGACCCACCTGGAGCTGAGGGTGACCCATGCCTGCCGGCCAGCCGCCTGGATCGCCGGAAAACACCATGGCCAAGACCTTGGGAGGAGCCAAATTTTGGAATTCCACCTTGCTGACTTGTCTCAACCCAAATGGACAGCATAGCTCTTCTTCTCCTCACCAGAGCAGCTGATCCCAGCCTTCAAACCCCCCTGGGAGGCCCTCCACCCTCTCCTATTTAAACACCACCACCTCTCGGCCAAAGGAGGTGCTGAAACAAACCTTAAGGAAACTCTGCCAAAATCATTCCAGACCACTCTCCACACATAGAGAACTTGATCCCCACTGAAATCCCCCTGCCATTTCCTCTCTGTGAGCTCAATTTCAGAGTTGAAATTCAAGCCCAAAACCAGGACACTTCACCACAGTGAGCCAATCTCCAAATTGATTGGTCCTACACCTTCACCAGACCAAGAGAAGAGGTTTCCCCCTAAAACCCCCTCTCCAGGCCAGCCATTGCTTCCAGCCTCCAAGCTTTGTGATCGGGCTTGGTCGAAATCATACCTAGACAATTCACGAGGCCAAGGGACTTCATCTGGAGCTTGCTTGGACCCAATCAAACATGACACAACTCTCAGATCGAAGCTTCACTTCTCTGAGCAAAGGTATGGACTCACTCTTCCTCCCGAGCTTCCAGAGATTCTTAATTTATTTTGGCTCAATTTCAATACATGTTTACCGTATGGATGTGTTCGTCTCTTCAAGACGAATCCATAGAGCATAAGAACTCAAAAATCTGTTGAGAATCGAGTGAGAAATTAGGGTTAGATGGTTGACGGTCACGGGTTCACACAAGTCGTAGACGATGACTGGGAACCGTTGGATCGCGCGTGTATCGAGTGGACGGCCAGGATTGCGCCGGACAGAGCAATGGGACATGAACCGTGGGCCCCTGAAGCGCTGAGTCGGATGGTGGTGCAGAATCAAAACACACCGTGTGGCCTTTCGGAGACGCCGAGGTTGAGTCAGCACCGCGTGGATAAGTAGGAAATTAGGATTTTTCTTATTTAATTACCAAAACTTTGAAAATCCATAACTTTGTGTAGAAAAATCAAAAAAATAAAATAAAAATACAATCTTGCTCAGTGAACAGAGGAGAATAATGTGGAAAAGAAATCAAATAATTTCATTAAGTATTTTATTTTTAATAATTTATTTACTTTCTGCACTATTTCAATTCTCCATGCATATAGGAAATTCACCATGGCATGAGACCATAGGGCTTTTGAAGCCTCTGAACTTGAGAACATTCCCTGAATTTTCCAAGGTCAGAGGCCATCCCTATGAGAAGTTATTGATTTTTCAAGTTCATGTTGCTGTTTTGAGTATTTTAATTCCAATAATTAGCATGTTGAGAAATAAATTCTAGAAGAATTTGGTGATGTTTCTTATGACCAGAGGGACCTAGGAAAAATAATTTTTGAGCTAATTCACTCTGAATAACCCTAATTGGCCTAAACACCCAAAAGTGAACTTTAATTAATTAGGGTTAACCATTCATCAAATTAACTTAAAAATAATTATCCACTACCTTTAGGGATAGGAGAACACCACATAAAAATTTGAAAACAATTGGACTTGATTAACCCAACCAAATGGGTTGATTAAGCCTCTTAAGTAATAATAAATAAAATTAAACTTTAAAAATTTATAACTCACAAAATACTTTTCAAAAATTCACAAAATTAGTTTTGGAGCCTCTCTGATATCAGAGGAATTTCGAAAAATTAAAATTATAATTTCCTAAAAAAGTTGATTTTTATCAATATTTTAATAATTTTAATAATTAAAAAATAATGAAAATCACAAAAATATTAAAAATCACCAAAATGTCATATTTTGAATTCTAAACACTTAGGAACAAACTAATTTTTTTTTTCTTAAGTCCCTAGGATAAGATATTGAATTTTAAAGGTTTAATGTAATTTTTAATATTAAAAATGTATTTTTTTCAACCTTTTCACTAAAATAATTCTAATAAATCAAAAAAAAATCAGAAAATTATAAAAATTGGTTTCTGGTTTCTCTGATATAAGAAAGATTTTTGAAAAATATAAAATTTATTTTTCAACCTTTATTTTATTTTTAAATTAATTAATACTCCAAAACTAAAAATAATTATAATAAATAAAATAAAATTCAAAAAATCACTAAAATTGGTCCAAGTGGTCCTTTGGTCATTACGAACATCTCAAAATTTTATTAAGGACAGAAACACTTTCTTGGTCATGTTATTGAATTTTCCTTGAAAACCCCTATTTTCCATTAAAAATAATTACATAAATAAATTAAATATAGAAAAATCACATTTTCTCCTCTAATGTCTTAATTGACATGTAAGTGAGGTCACATAAAAATTTCAAGTTCATTTGAGCTTAATTTAGTGAGTTATAGAATTATTAAGCTTGAAGGGCAAAATGGTAATTAAAATTTTCAACCTTTAATTAGAATTTTAGGATTAATCAAAAGGGAAGGGTAAAATATTTGATTTTAAACTGATTTTTGGATGATTGAAACCTAAATGGTTAAGGGTAGAAACCCACCAATCATTTTAAGAATAATTAAAGTAAACCTTAATTAATTAATTAATTAAATTTGGAAGATTAATAAAAAAATTTAAAATTATAAAGTAGGGATATTATTTAAGAAGATGTTTATTCTTCAATTTAAAAATCCCTATATAAATCACTTCAATAATACTTAATTCTTAATTAAAAGATTAAAATAATAATCCAAATTAAAATTAAATTAAAATTAAATTAAATTAAAGTAAATTAAATTAAATTAAATTAAAATCAAATCAAATTAAATTAAATTAAACTAAATTATAAATTAAATTAAATTAAAACTAAATTGAATTAAATTAAATTAAATTAAATTAAAAATAAAAATTAAATTAAATTAAATTAAATTAAATTAAATTAAACTAAACTAAGTTAAAAAAATAATAATAAATTAAATTGAAATTAAATTAAATTTAAATTAAAGTAAATTAAATTAAATTAAATTGAATTAAATTAAATTAAAATCATTTAATAACAAATCTAAATGAAATTATTAAGAATTAAACCTAAAATAACTTGAACACTATTCCAAACTTAAACTAATTTTCTATAATTAAATCAAAAAAAATTTAAATTGAATCATTAAGTTTAAATCATCAAAATACTTAATAACTTGATTTGCCCTTTTAAAGCTCTTATTATTATAACTCTTAAATGAAACATCATGTGAAGTGTTACCTCACTTATAGGATATTCAAATGTCCTAAGTTCACTGAACAAAAGAATAACACTTAAATTCTCGGATGATTAATTCACTTGTATAATTAAATTCTCTTGGACTTAAAACGATCCTAGAAATATTGAAAAGATGTTTAAGATTTGTCTTAAGAACTTCCTCAATATGATAGTATGTTTATAAGAACAATTGAACTTAATTATTCTTTGATGAAGAAAATCGTCCTTAAACCAAAATACAAGAACCTAGACATCATAGGAGGTGACTAGCTATAGCATTAGGACTTTGATAGATAAACTAAACCTTCCCCTTAGCTTTGCCTAGGTACTTGTTGAAATATTTAAATGCCACAACATGTGCTTTAAGTGCAGCTTGGAATGACGGGAAGACCCTCCAGGTACGCTTTTGTTTTATTGCAATTTACTTTATCGCAAATGCACTTTACCTTTCTTGCATGATAAACAACTGTTGCATGAAAACCAAAACCTTTAGGGTAGTCCCTGAATTGAAACCAAAACTAAATTAAAAGTCACTGCAAGATAAAAATCACCGCCACAACATCTCAAAATATAAAAGCAACTCAAAATTTAATCACAAACAGAACACAAAACTACAATTGCAACTAAATTAAAACGTCTCGTTGAATGATCGGGAATACCTCGGATGATGTAACCCACACGTTGCTAACGAGATTTCCCACGGTCTAAATGAAAGTGTGGAACTCATTCAGTTGAGTTTAGCAAATTCATCCGTACTAAGTGAATTCAATGAAAATAACGGTGCCGGGATGACAGAACCGTGGGATCTTAATCGGTTCTGTTCTAATAACTTTAAGATTTGTTTTAACTAAAATACTAAAAACACTTGGACTTTAAGATTCCTAAAACCAAACTCTTCTCTTCTCTTTTGATTATAATCTTCTAAAACTAAACCTCTGCAACTACAAGGAGCTTGGAACATGGTGGGCAGCACGGCCATCTTTGTCAGCAAAACAACTCTACATCAGTTAAACATTCCTAGAATTAAATAACCAAGCCATAGGATTTCGAGGTAGTTTGCTTAGTGCAACATAAATCCTCAACCTTTTTGTTAGGCTTTTGCATGATCATATCATATAAATTAAGCCCTAACCAGTCTTAGGATTCCGAGGTAGTCGTTTGGTACGACATAAACCCTCACATCATCAAGGCTATTCGTATGATTTTATCATACAAATATAAGTCCAAATTAATTAAAACTGGCAAGATTGAAATCTCAGATAATATTAGGATTTTCTTAAACTCGAAGCCAAACAATAGGATAGTTTGGGAAGTTTCCAAGATTCTTCTTGGATCCTCAGCTTCTCCTACTCCTCTTCCTTTGGACTCCTAAAATAAACTGTTCTAAATTTGATCCATTTCCTTTTGAAATTTCCAAAATCCGATCCTTTGAAAACCTTAAACTTTGAAATTCTTGAGAGCAAAGTCACTGATCATTATCGAGAGTTTTCTTAAGTGATTCTCGTCACTTAGGATGTAATTAACTATAGGGGCTTGCCCTTATAGGGAACTTTAAGAACCCATGTAATATAAACCCTGCTTAATTCCTTTATATTAAGCAGGGGAACTTGTCGGCTTATAAAATTGGTTTGTAGACCAAACGGATGTCACAAATCTTCTAGTTTATTTAATCGAGCCCCATCATTAAGCAGTGTGTCTACTCTCCGGGATAGATATATAGTTTGTGTTGTGGTGCTCATTTATATAAACTATTCGGGATGTGAGATCAGTTTGATTTCATAACTTAAAATTTTTAATTTAAAATTATTTTCAAAATCAAAAACTACTTTTCAAATTATTTATTTAAATTAAATTAAAAATTCGCCGACAATTTCTGTAGGCGACCTCTTTTCAAAAATACAACACTCTACCTAAAAATATGCCGAATGATCTTTCTTCATCTTTTCCTACCTTCCTTTAAACTAAAATAAGTGAATAAGAATCTTCAGTGATAAATATTTTCTTAATGTTCTTGTTCTTAGTACAGCCCCTGATCCTTTCCTTGTCTTCTTCGTAGGGAAATGTTGAACGGGCGGTTGGTCCTAAACTTTAAAAATGGCGTGAGTCTCACACTCGATGAAAAGAGGGTGAAGGATGGAGCAGTGATAGAAATTGATTCTGACTTCACACCAGCCAGCCTACGGTATGAAGAAAATGATTGGGTCCCAGTGGACCGAGAAGAGCTTCATAGCCAAACAGTGATGAAGATGGGTGGCCCAAGCCACCAATCCAGCAACAAGAAAAGAAAGACAAACACCGAGGAAAGTAAGAAAATCAAGTCAGTAGTTGCCACGGCAGAGGGCAGGCTCGTCAGCGCCGCGCCCGCAAAAATTCAAGGAGTAAGGAGAGCTACGCTCACTGCTACTCAAAGATGGAATAAGAATCACCGTATCTGCAAGATGTTGACTAAACTAGCAGCAGATCAACAAGAGGAAACAACCACCTTCGCCAATACACACATTTCAAAGATACTGATCTATCAGGAACCTGAAAAGAGAGAACAAGCTCCGAAAACAACAGAAAGGATAAGGGAAACTCTGAGAAGATCAGAGGCAGAGAGATTGCCTCGACACCGGACAGAGATACCATATCTGAAGAACCTTATTGCGGAAGCAACCCCGGAGGATGTCCCGACAGAGACAATCCCCGAGGAGCCAAAGTATGCAGGAGAACGTGACAAGAATGAGCCAAACATCCTGCAATACGTTACTAGGCCTCGTCACTTGCAGATTATCCCAGAATAGGAACTAGAAAGAATGCAAAATGTTGAGAAGAAGACTTTCGAATACTTTGAAAGGATTAGAGGCAAAAGAATCAACATTTTGGAAGGCCTCGAGTTACACACAGGTGTATTCTCAGAGTACAAGCAACAGCAGATTGTGGATTGCATCTTAGATCTTCAGAAAATGGGTCAAGCAGGCCGTCTGAGAGAAAAGACTTATTCAGAACCCCGGAAATGGATGCCAGGGAAAGGAAGAGTTACAATATAATGCGGATGTTGCTATAATTTCGCAGAGGACAGAAAAGGAAATCCACCAGGGATACTTCGTCACGGTGAGATGGATCCAATGCCGAGGATAATTAAAAGAATGGTGAAAAGAATGATAATGTGGAGGGTACGCGCACAGTACCGCATACCCAACAGTTGCTTAATCAACATTTATCAGAAGGGAGACTGCATACCTCCACACATAGACCACCATGACTTTGTTAGACCTTTCTGCACAGTTTCGTTCGTTAACCAATGCAATATCATGTTCGAATCTGACCTCCGGATAGCAGGCCCGGGTAAGTTCCGAGGGCCAGTGAAGATACCACTTCCGGTAGGTTCCGTCATGATATTACAAGGAAATGGAGCAGACATCGCAAAACATTGTATACCGGGAGTACTAGTGGAGCGGATCTCCGTCACTTTTAGAAGGATGGACGACAAAAAGGCGCCTTACCACTTCCAGCCAGATCCAGAATTGGAGAGTCTCCGGCCCTACGAGCTGTGAGTTACACGGGAAATATCACACCTCCAATGCACATCCATGCGGCACTCCTGCCAAGGACGGCTCGGAAGGTGATGTTATTGACCGTGTATCTCATTATTCAGACATGGATTTTTTAACAGATACTTTTTGGATGGATGAACAAGAATCATACATAGTCCATTTTGAGTCATGGATTGTGTGAGAAATATTTCAGATCAAGTTGTATGATGTATCTTCAACAAGATTGGAATGAAAGTGACCATGTCACATTTTGCCTTCACCTCTTTTTGTGCAAATTGACTTGGAAACGCCATTAGAGTTAAATGAACTATGAACAAAGAACATAAAAGAAAAGAGAAATAAATAAGAACCTTTCTTAGAAATCCAAATATTGAGAAGAACTTCAAATCTACATGAACACCAAATAAAATTCACGTGAACATCAAATAAACAACAAAAATAAAATTGGATCATTAAAGGACAAACAAAATGAAAATGAATCTCAAATGGAATCACAATCTCAATCTATCTCTTTCAAATCCTTCAATTCTTCCTCAGATCAAAATCTACTTCAAACTACTTTGAAACCCTCTTTCGGGATGGTTTTTCCTCATGGAAAACTCACACTTCAAATTTCAAAAATCCTACACCCTTTTCGTCACATCGAAACCCTTTTGATTTTCGTGATCTCCTTTCCCTCTTGTACGGAGATTGACTAGGTCTATTGACACGGAGCTACGAACTTGGTTCGATTTGGTTCTGATGGCATGTGACTAGGTCCCTCTTCATACAGATAAATCTTCGAGACTGGAGCCTAACTTCCAATTCTCTTCAAGGCTAGAGCCTAACTTCTAGTCCTCTTTCAAACTTTCGAGACTGGTACCTAAATTCTAGTTCTCATTTCGAGGTCGGTACCTAAATTTCGACTCTCGTTTCGAGATCGATACCTAAATTTTGATTCTCTTTCAAATTGATACCTAAATTTCAATTCGAAATTTCCGAGACTGGTACCTAAATTCCAGTTCTCATTTCGAGGTCGGTACCTAAATTCCGACTCTCCTTTCGAGATCGATACCTAAATTTTGATTATCTTTCGAATTGATACCTAAATTTCAATTCAAAACTTCCAAGACTGGTACCTAAATTCCAGTTCTCATTTCGAGGTCGGTACCTAAATTCCGACTCTCCTTTCGAGATCGATACCTAAATTTCGATTCTCATCCGAATTGATACCTAAATTTCAATTCAAAACTTCCGAGACTGGTACCTAAATTCCAGTTCTCATTTCGAGGTCGGTACCTAAATTTTGACTCTCCTTTCGAGATCGATACCTAAATTTCGATTCTCTTTTGAATTGATACCTAAATTTCAATTCAAAACTTTCGAGACCGGTACCTAAATTCCTGTTCTCATTTCGAGGTCGGTACCTAAATTCTGACTCTCCTTTCGAGATCGATACCTAAATTTCGATTCTCATCCGAATTGATACCTAAATTTTAATTCAAAACTTCTAAGAGTAGTACCTAAATTCCAGTTCTCATTTCGAGGTCGGTACCTAAATTCCGACTCTCCTTTCAAGATCGATAACTAAATTTCGATTCTCATCTGAATTGATACCTAAATTTCAATTCAAAACTTCCGAGACTGGTACCTAAATTCCAGTTCTCATTTCGAGGTCGGTACCTAAATTCTGACTCTCCTTTTGAGATCGATACCTAAATTTTGATTCTCATCCGAATTGATACCTAAATTTCAATTCAAAACTTCGAGATCGGTACCTAAATTTCGAGTTCTCATTTCGAGGTCGGTACCTAAATTCTGACTCTCCTTTCGAGATCGATACCTAAATTTCGATTCTCATCCGAATTGATACCTAAATTTCAATTCAAAACTTCCGAGACTGGTACCTAAATTCCAGTTCTCATTTCGAGACTGGTACCTAAATTCCAGTTCTCATTTCAAGGTCGGTACCTAAATTCCGACTCTCCTTTTGAGATCAATACCTAAATTTCGATCCTCATCTGAATTGATACCTAAATTTCAATTCTCAACTTTTGAGACTGGTACCTAAATTCCAGTTTTCTTTCAGGGACAGTACCTAAATTCTGCCTCCCATCTTTCAAAATCGATTCTTAAATTTCAATTCTCTTCCAGAATTGATACTTAAATTTCAATTCCAGCTCCCTTTAAACTTTCGAGATCAGTACCTAAATTCTGATTCTCATCCTTTTCAATCAACACTTAAACTCCGATTCTCACTTCAAGGCTGGTACCTAAATTCCAGTTTTCTTTGTAATCTTGAGATTGGAACCTAGGTTGCAATTCTCATTTCGAATCCAAATTTCCTCAAATTGATTTTAAACCAAACTTCAATCTAAATTAAAACTCCAAATTAAAATCTAAACTTACACATCAAAACTTGAACATGAAATGAAACAAAATCTAAATCAAATTTCCCAGGTCTTGTGATTCAGAGCTAACCTCATTTTCTATTCCTCAGCGAGAGTTTAGGAATCTCCGGTCTTGGAAATATACCTGATACTCCCCAGCGGAAATTCTTCTACTCGTCCTAAGTTTGTCACTTGGACATCTTTGTTGATCTCTTCGGTCAACGCCAATACGTGCGGTGTGCTTGGTTAGCACACCGCACCTATTGGGAGTCCATTTGTTGACCTCATTTTTGATGAGGTCTTCTCTTCTCTCTTTAGTACTTAGGATCTAGCCTTAGGCTTTTCCTTTGACTATCTTAGAGGACTAGAATTGGGACCCATCCCTTAGAAATTTAAACCACTTCTTGTCTCCCTGCAAACCCCACAAGCTTGATTGTAGACCCCTTAT
Organism: Papilionanthe hookeriana x Papilionanthe teres; assembly: GCA_022702705.1. Taxonomy (NCBI): domain Eukaryota; kingdom Viridiplantae; phylum Streptophyta; class Magnoliopsida; order Asparagales; family Orchidaceae; genus Papilionanthe; species Papilionanthe hookeriana x Papilionanthe teres. The sequence goes on from CM040423.1 coordinate 100,210,367, forward strand.
CACCTAGAGGGTTGAAATCAAATGTGAAGGTTTAATGGATGAGTTCCCTATAGGACTCTTTGGCCTTAGGACTACCATGGGAGGCCTGATCTGGTGAGGGTTAACTTACACACTCACTACACTCACACTCTACACTCTCACACACACAATCTAAATCCTAAAATCACACCTTACCCAACTTGACTCCCTGACTCATGTAGGTAATTCATATGGATGGACCTTAACCCCTAAGCCTCTGGTTAAGAGGGTTAGGAACAACATAGTGAATGCCTCCAATGAGTCCTCTCGTCATCATATAGGCTTAATATGACTTCATGGCTCAACCAAAGTGGTTCCATTTCACTCATATTTGATCAATCTTCATTCTTCCAAAATTTCAATTTTTGACCCGGGGGACCCTATACCCATCAAACCTACCAAAAGCCCTTGAAATTGCCCAAATCCTCCAAAATCTCCAAATCACCCAAAAGTCCTCAAGATCAATCCTCAACATTTCTCTCCACTTAAATTGATCATCCATAGCCAAAAAATACCAAAATTTCCAAAAATACCCCCAATAACCTCCAAATACCCAAAATACCAAAATTTCCAAAAATACCCCCAATAACCTCCAAATACCCAAAATGCCCTTCCTAGCCCAAAAATCCAAAAAATTCAGAAAATTCCCAAAAAAATTCAGAAAATCCCAAATATTCCCAATTTCATTTTGTCCAACTACACCATGGGCCAATTGTTTCAATTTACCCCACTTTTACCAAAACCACCAATTTAGCCCATTTTAAACCCAAATGAACCCAATGTCAAACCTAATCACCCCAATTGGTCTCAATTTTGGTCCAATTCAATTCTAAACTTCAATTAAATATCCCCAATGTCAATCTAGACCAAATCTAAGCCCAATTTGATTGACATTTGAATCCAATTTCACTTTTGACCTTAAAGCCCAATTTGGACCCATGACTCAAACTTAGCCCAAACTAACCCAATTTAACTCCAATTTGACCCAAATCTTTTCTAAAACCTTCCTAGAATCCCCACAAACAAAAACACTAACATGATTTGCCCAAAATTTGAACCCAAACTCCACCCAAGTCAACCCAAAGCCAAAATTCCCACTTTTGACCTAAACCCAAACCTTACCCAAATGGGCCCAAATCCCAAAAGTAAAGCCCAACCAAAGTTGAAAACTATTTGTAGTACCCCCATAAACATTTCTCAACATTAATTTTACATCAATTCCAACCTTAGCCCAACATTGGCTCAAATTAGCCCAATTTGACCTATATTGGCCCCTTTACCAAAGAAGCCCAAATCCAACCCAATTCAAACCCAAACCACCTCAAATTTATTTCAAATTACTCATGATACATCTCTAAACCAAACCCAATAATTATTTGGCCCAACCTTTTACAAAATTCCCATCCATGAACTTATTTTAAAACCTAAAGCCCACCTTTTTAAACCACTTTAAAAAGCCCATCCAAAAATGATTTCAAAAAGCCCAAAATCCATCTTAAAGCCCACATGACAATCCTCCATCATCATCCATTTGATAAAACCATCCCCTAAGTTCTAAATCCCTAATGAAATAATTCCAAATCCCATCAAATCACCCCTAAATTACCAAAATTTCTAAAACCCTTTTTCATGAAATTGACCAAACTTTTTCCCAAGCCAAAGGTGAGTCATGAAGCCATTCTTGAGCCACATGCAAGCCATGTGAGTTGTTGACATATGACCATACCCAAGATAGGAAAGGAGGGAGGCTCTTTCCATGATTCTTAAAGGTCATTAGCCTTAATCATGTCTCCCTTAAACCCAAATCTAATTTAAATATTCTTAGAAAGAGACCTCACCACCTTTGACCTGTTAACCTAACTCATTCCCCCATCCTAAAACCAGGCCATGGGGAGGTGAACCTAACCCAAAACCATGGCTTTGACCAAATCAAGCCAAAATGGCCTCTCCCCCATGCCATTTTAATCCAAGCCCTTTACATATGGCATTGGCCAATTGAATACACAAAACCCCAGCCCTGACTCACTTGAACCTGAGGGTGACCCGTGCCTGCCGGCCAGCCGCCTGGATCACCTGAAAACACCACACCCGAGAGCTCCCATGTGAGCCAACATTGAAATTCTTCCTTGCTGAGTTGCCTCATACCCAATGGCCACCATGGCTGTTCTTCTCCTCACTAGAGCAGCTGATCCCAACCCCTAACTCCCCCAAGGAGAGCCTCCAGCCAGCTCTATTTAAACACCACCTCTCTCGGCCATGGAGGAGGTGCTGAAACAAATCACAAAGAAACTCTGCCAAAATCATTCCAGGCTCTCCCCACACCTGGAGAACTTGATCCCCACTGAAATTCCCCTGCCATTTCCTTTCTGTGAGCTCAATTTCAGAGTTGAAATTCAAGCCCAAAACCAGGACACTTCACCGAAGTGAGCCAATCTCCAAATTGATTGGTCCTACACCTTCACTAGACCAAGAGGAGAAGTTCCCCAGTAAAAGCCCCCTCTCCAGGCCACCCAGTTGCTCCAGCCTCCAAGCTTTGTGATCGGGTGTGGTCACTTTTGTACCTAGGCAATTCACAAGGCCAAGGGACTTCATCTGGAGCTTGCTTGGACCCAATCGAACGTGACACAACTCTCAGATCGAAGCTTCACTTCTCTGAGCAAAGGTATGAACTTTCTCTTCTTTCCGAGCTTCTGGAGATTCTCCATTTCAAATGCCTTAATTTCAATGCATGTTTACCATATGGTTGTGTTCGTCTCTTCAAGACGAATCCATAGAGCACAAGAACACAAAAATCCGTTGAGAATCGAGTGAGTTCTTAGGGTTTTAGTGTGGACGGTCACGGGTTCACACCAGTCGTAGATGATGACCAGGAGCCGTCGGATCGACCGTGTATCGAGCGGACGGTCGAGATCGAGCCGGACAGCGCAATGGTACATGAACCGCGGGCCCCTGGAGCACTGAGTCTGATGGCAGCGTCGAATAGGAATGTGCCGCGTGGGCGTTCGGAGCTGCCGAGGATTGCGTGGCGCCGCGTGGATAAGTAGATAAATAGATAAATAGGGATTTTTCTTATTTATTAAATACCCAGAACTTCAAAAATGCATAACTTTGTGTAGAAAAATCCTAAAAATAAAATAAAAATACCCTCTTGCTCAGTGAACAGAGGAGAATAATGTGGAAAAGAAATCAAGTCATTTCATCAAGTATTTTATTTTTAATGATTTATTTACTCTCTGCACTATTTCAATTCTCCATGCATATAGGAAATTCACCATGGCATGAGACCATAGGGCTTTTGAAGCCCCTGGACTTGGGAACATTCCCTTAATTTTCCAAGGTCAGAGGCCATCCTTATGAGAAGTTATTGATTTTTCAATTGCATGTTACTATTTTGAGTATTTTAATTCCAATAATTAGCATGTTGAGAAATAAATTCTAGGAAAATTTGGTGATGTTTCGTATGAGCAGAGAAACCTAGGAAAAATAAGTTTTGAGTTAATTCACTTGGAACAACCCTAATTGGTTTAAATACCCAAAATTGATCTTTAATTAATTAGGGTTAACTATACATCAAATTGACTTAAAAATAATTCTCCACTGTCCTTTAGGGTCAGGAGAGTCTCACATAAAAATTTGAAACTAATTGGACTTGATTAACCCCACCAAATGGGTTGATTAAGCCCCATAAGTAAAATTAAACTTTAAAAATTCATAACTCACAAAATACTTTTCAAAAATTCACAAAAATGGTTTTAGAGCTTCTCTGATATTAGAGAAACTTAGGAAAATTAAAATTGTAATTTTCTAAAAAAAGGTTGATTTTTATCATTATTTTAATATTTTTAATAATTAAAAAAAATAAAAATCATAAAAATATTAAAAATCACCAAAATGTCACATTTTGAATTCTAATTACTTAGGAACAAACCAAATATTTTTCTTAAGTCCCTAAGATAAGATATTGAATTTTAAAGGCTTAATGTAATTTTTAATATTAAAAAAATGTATTTTCCAACCTTTTCATTAAAATAATTCTAATAAATCAAAGAAAAATCAGAAAAATATAAAATTTGTTTCTCTAGACTCTTTGATTTTAGAGAGATTTAATAAAAATATAAAATCCATTTTTTAACTTTAATTTTATTTTAAAATAATTAATACTCCAAAACTAAAAAAATATTCTAATAAATAAAATATAATTCAAAAAATCACCAAAATTGGTCCAAATGGTCATCTGGTCATTAGGAACATCCCATAATGTTCTTAAGGATAGAAACATTTCTTTGGTCATGTTATTAAATTTTCCTTAAAAGCCCTATTTTCTATTAAAAATAATTACATAAATAAATTAAATACAGAAAAAATCTCATTTTCTCCTCTAATATCTTAATTGACATGTGAGTGAGGTTACATAAAAATTTCAAGTTCATTTGAGCTTAATTTAGTGAGTTATAGAATTATTAAGCTTGAAGGGCAAAAGGGTAATTAAAAATTTCAACCCTTAATTAAAATTTTAGGATTAATCAAAAAGGGGAGGGTAAAATATTTGATTGTAAACTGATTTTGGATGATTGAAACTTAAGTGATTAAGGGTAGAAACCTACTAATCATTTAAAAAAATAATTAAAATAAAACTTTAATTATTTAAATAATTGAAATTTTGGATGAATAATAGAAATTGGAATTATTAAAATAGGGATATTATTTAAGAGGATATTTATTCTTTAATTTAAAAATACCTAAATAAATCACTTCAATAATACTTAATTCTTAATTAAAAAAAAGATTAATTAAAATAATAATCGAAATTAAAATTAAATTAAAATTAAAATTAAATTAAATTAAATTAAATTAAATTAAATTAAATTAAATTAAAATTAAAATTAAATTAAAATTAGATTAAAACTAAATTAAGTTAAAATTAAATTCAAATTAAATTAAAATTAAATCAAATTAAATTAAATCGAATTAAATTAAATTGAATTAAAATTAAATTGAATTAAATTAAATCAAAATCATTTATCAACAAACCTAAATTAAATCATTAAGAATTAAATTTAAAATAACTTGAACACTATTCCAAACTTAAAATAAATTTTTTTAAGTCAAAATTAAAATTAAATTATTAAGTTTAAATCATTAAAATATTTAATAATTTGATTTTCCCTTTTAAAGCTCTTATTGCTATAACTCTTAAATGAGGTATCAAGTGAAGTGTTACTTCACTTATAGGATATTCAAAGGTCCCAGTTCACTGTGCAAGAGAACAAAACCTAAACCCCTGGATGATTAATTCACTTGTATAATTAAATTCTCTTGAACTTAAAAAGCAATCCTAGAAGTATTGAAAAGATGTTTAAGACTCGTCTTAAGCACTTCCTCAATATGATAGGATGTTTATAAGAACAATTGAATTTAATTGTTTCTTTAATGAAGAAAATCGTCCTTAAACCAAAACACAAGAACCTAGACGTCATAGGAGATGACTAGCTATAGTATTAGGACTTTGGTAGACAACCAAAACCTCTCCCTTAGCTTTACCTAGATACTTGTTGAAATATTTAAATGCCTTAACATATGTTTTAAGTGTAGCTTGGGATGACGGGAAGACCCTCCGAGTACGCTTTTACTTTGTTGCAGTTTACTTTATTGCAATATTACTTAAATGCACTGTACTTTACTTTTCTTGCATGATAAACAACTGTTGCATGAAAACCAAAACCTTTAGGGTAGTCCCTAAACTGAAACCAAAACTAAATTAAAAGTCACTGCAAAATAAAATTCACCACCACAACATTTCAAAATATAAAATAACTCAAAATTTAATCACAAACAGAACAACAAAACTACAATTGCAACTAAATTAAAACGTCTCATTGAATGATCGGGAATACCTCGGATGATGTAACCCACGTGTTGCTAACGGGATTTCCCACGGTCTAAATGAAAGTGTGGAACTCATTCAGTTGAGTTTAGCAAATTCATCTAGAGTAAGTGAATTCGATGAAAATAACGATCTTGGGATGACGGAACCAGTGAGATCTTAATCGGTTACGTTTAAATAACTTTAAGATTTGTTTTAATTAAAATATTAAAAAAAACACCTGGATTTTAAGATTTTCTCTGAACCAAAACACTTCTCTCATCTCCTGATTTATGACTTCTAAAACCAAACCTCTGCAACAATAAGGAGCTTGGAGCACGGTGGGCAGCACGGCCATCTTCGTCAGCAAAACAACTCTACATCAGCTAAACATTCCTAGAATTAACCAATCAAACCATAGGATTTTGAGGTAGTTTGCCTAGTGCAACATAAATCCTCAACCCTTTTGTTAGGCATTTGCATAATCATGTTATGTAAATTAAGCCCTAACTGGTCTTAGGACTCCGAGGTAGTCGTTTGGTATGACATAAACCCTCACATCTTCAAGGCTATTTGTATGATTATGTCATACAAATATAAGTCCTAATTAATTAAAATTGGTAGGATGGAAACATTAAGTAAATTTCTAAATTGAAGCCAAATAATAGGATAGTGTGGGAAGTTTCCATGATTCTTCTTAGATCCTCAGCTTCTCCTACTTCTCTCCCTTTTTGGACTCCTGAAACTAAATGTTCCAAATTTGAGCTAATCCCTTTTGAAATTTCAAAAATCCATTCCTTTGAAAACCTTAAACTTTGAAATTCTTGAGAGCAAAACCACTGATCATTATCGAAATTTTTCTTAAATGATTCACTTCATTTAAGATGTAATTAACTATAGGGGCTTGCCCTTATAGGGAACTTTAAGAACCCAGGTAATATAAACCCTGCTTAATTCCTTTATATTAAGCAAGGGAACTTGTCGGCTTATAAAATTGGTTCGTAGACCAAACGAATGTCACAAATCTTCTAGTTTATTTAACCGAGCCCCATCATCAAGCAATGTGTCTACTCTGCTGGACGGATATACAGTTTGTGGTGCGGTGCTCGTTTATATAAACTATTCAGGATGTGAGATCAGTTTGATTTCATATCTTAAAATTCTTCAAATTTAAAATTATTTTCAATTATTTTCAAAATCAAATACTACTTTTCAAATTATTTATTTAAATTAAATTAAAATTCGCCGACAATTTCTGTAGGCTACCTCTTTTCAAAAATACAACACTCAACCTAAAAATATGCCGACAGGACTGCGTAATGAACCTACAACATTTAAGAGATGTATGATGTCTATCTTTAGTAGTATGATATATAATGGAATAGAAGTTTTTATGGACGATTTCTCTGTATGCGGGACTTCATTTCAAATTTGCCCAGAAAACTTAGCAAAAGTTTTGGAGCTATGCGAGAAAACAAATCTAGTTCTGAATTGGGAGAAATGTCAATTTATGATTGCAGGAGGAGTTGTGTTTGGGCATAAAATTTCTGAACATGGTATGGAGGTCGATCCTGCTAAAATTAGAGTGATTGAGAGATTGTCGCCACCCACTACTGTGAGAGAGGTGAGGAGTTTCTTAGGACACGCTGGATTTTACAGGCGATATATTAAAGATTTTTCTAAAATTACCAAACATTTGTGCCGACTTTTAGAAAATGATAGAAAATTTGATTTTAATGATGAATGCTTGAGTTCTTTCAAATTATTGAAAGAGAAATTAATCACTACACCTATAATTTTTTCATCAGATTGGGAGAAACCATTTGAACTTATGTGTGATGTGAGTGATTATGCGATTGGAGTAGCATTGGGGCAAAGGCATGAAAAAGTTTTCAAAGTCATTTACTATGCTAGTAAAACTCTTAATGAGGCTTAAATTAATTATACCACAACTGAAAGAGAGTTATTAGCTATAGTATTTGCTTTTGAAAAGTTTAGATCTTATTTAATTGGAGCTAAAAGTATTGTGCATACAGACCATTCTGCTATCAAATATTTAATACAAAAGAAGGATGAAAAACCTAGACTAATTAGATAGATACTTCTTCTGCAAGAATTTGATTTTATAATAGTTGATAAGAAGGGAGCTCATAACCAAAGAGCTGATCATCTGTCAAGATTAAAGTATCATAAATTATCTGAATTAGAGAAGAAAGTTACAAAAATTTTCCCCGATGAGCAACTTTATACAATTATGCGAAGCAATTTGCCTTGGTATGTTGATATTGTGAATTATATTGTAAGTGATAATATACCATCTGATTTAACAAGGCAACAACAAAAGAAGTTTAAATATGATGCAAGATTTTATTTTTGGGATGAGCCCTATTGATATAAACAGTGTAAGGATCTGATTATTAGGAAATGTGTGCCACAAGACGAAATGAATTTGATTATTCAACGATGTCATGATTCTGAATTTGGAAGTCAGTTTTGTGCTGATAAAACTACTTTTAAGATTTTACAATCTGGATTTTGTTGGCCTACTCTTTTTAGAGATGTTTATAGATATATTAAATCATGTGATCGATGTCAGAAAGTAGGTAATATGTCTAAAAGAAATGAGATGTCTCCAAATTATAATTTGGAAGTTGAAATTTTTGATGTATGAGGATTAGATTTTATGGGGCCATTTACTTCTTCATTAGGAAAGTTATATATATTGGTTTCCATTGATTATGTTCGAAATGGATTGAAGCTATTGCTTTACCTAGATGTGATGCTCGGAGTGTTTCAAAATTTTTAAAGAAAAATATATTTATAAGATATGGAATGCCGAGAGTGATCATAACTGATGGTGGATCCCATTTCAGGAATAATCAAATTAAGAGATTGATTGAGAAATATAATATTATTCATGGAATCTCTATTGCTTATCATCCCCAGACTAGTGGTTTAGCAGAAGTGTCTAATCATGAAATTAAAAGAATTTTGGAGAAAACTGTGGATAATCATAAATTAAATTGGTTTGCTCGATTAGATACTGCTTTATGGACTTATAGGATTGCTTTTAAAACCCCTATTGGAATGTCTCCTTATAGATTGGTGTTTGGTAAGACTTGTCATTTACTAGTTGAATTGGAGGATAAGGCATATTGGGCAGAAGTGTCTAATCATGAAATTAAAAGAATTTTGGAGAAAACTGTGGATAATCATAGTGGTTTAGCAGAAGTGTCTAATCATGAAATTAAAAGAATTTTGGAGAAAACTATGGATAATCATAAATTAGATTGGTTTGCTCGATTAGATACTGCTTTATGGACTTATAGGATTGCTTTTAAAACCCCTATTGGAATGTCTCCTTATAGATTGGTGTTTGGTAGGACTTGCCATTTACCGGTTGAACTGGAGGATAAGGCATATTGGGCGATAAAAGTGTTGAGTTTTAAATTGAAAAATGCTGGAGAAAAAAGATTTATGCAATTGAATGAATTAGAAGAGATTAGAAATGCATCTTATCACAATGATAGGATCTATAAAGAGAAAATGAAATTGTGATATAATCGGAAGATATTGAGAAATAAATTGGAATTTGGACAAAAAGTTTTGTTATACAACACAAGATTGAAATTATTTCCTGGGAAGCTCAAGTCTAGATGGTAATGACCTTTTACAGTTGTAAAAGGTCATTCTTTTGGAGCTGTTGATATTAAAGATCCTGATACAGGAAATATTTTCAAAGTTAATGAGCATCGATTAAAGCCTTACTTTGACGGGTTTCAACCTGACTTAAAAGAGGTTTTAATGATGAGTCATCTCGATTAACTGAATGGTTTGACGGGTTGACGACGTTAAACCAAGCGCTTTATGGGAGGCAACCCATATGTATCTGTGTGGTGTGTTTGCTTTTTCGATGTAGTTGTGCTTTTTAGATAATTATTTTTGAATCTAAATTACTCCTAAATACTTTTAAAATTGATAAATGGTGGATCAAATTGAGATATTGGAATATTTTGGACCAAATAAAGTTCGATGAGAATTTTTTACCACTGGCGCCGCCGGCACCCTATGATAGAGTAATACTGAACTTACAGATTTGAGCGCCGCCGGCGCCCAAAACCTGTTGACGGTTTTTGAAGTTTCAAAATGCGAGTTTTGGCGGTTTTGAGTGGAATATTCATTCTTATAACTCCCTAAACTCCATTTTAGACTTCCTAACTCTAAAAAAATGAAAACTACCATTCCTAATTCGCATCCCATGGATTCCTACTCTATAGAAACCCCCCAATCTCGCATTTTTAACCGAAGGAAGTTCATAAGTGTCGAAACGCAAAGATTGTTCAACAAAGTGTGATGAAGAGGAGGATTATCAAGGAAAGGGGCTTCATAAATTGAGGTATGGATAATCCTACTACTAGAATTGAAGAGATAATTAAGGAGAGAAGTTGGGAAGTTCTTTGCTACACTATCTCTACCGTAGTTGTTCTGATCGTAAAAGAATTCTATGCAAATCTTCACGAAATCAACCAAGGGTTCATATTTATGCGATGTTGGTTTGTACAATTCACTCCTGTAAGAATTAATGATCTCTTTATGATCAAGAATTTACCTATTTTCCATTAGTCTAATTTCAATGCCACAAGTGATAATATGAATGATGTGTATCATTATTTGACGGATGAGAATGAGGATTGGGAAATTAGAGAAAATAGATATATTAATTTCCCATCCGCATCTCTAAATCCAGTGTCAAAGCAGTGGCACTACTTTATTTTGGCAAAGTTATTTCTAACATTGAAGATTAGTAAGGTAACCAAGGAAAGTGCCATTTTGAATTTCTGTATTCAAACTAGGAGGCTGATTGACATTGGTAATATAATTGCAAAATCAGTTTTGGGATTAATTGTTCATGGATTTAAATATGGGCTTGGACACCCATCCACCATATTTTTGTTTTGTAGTCAATCACAAGTTCCATATAAAAGTTGGGAAAAGGTTCTTCTTCCATGGAGGTCTATTGATCCAACTAATCCTTATGACTACCAAACAGTGGGAGAAGAAGATGATATGAATTTGCTTACTGATCAACCAACACAGACTTCACAACCTATTCGACCCTATTTTCCTGAAGGTTCCAAATTGATATTGAAGAGGATCAAACAGTTGGAGAAAGAGGTACAAAACGTTAAGAATGCAATCCATAACATTTCTGATTTATTCGATCATATCGATTGGAGAATGAAGGAACACTTGATTAATCTGATGAAGAAGAACGCGGTGATTGCTGAGGATTCATCTGAAGAATTTTTATTTCGTCCCTTCTATAATTTGTTCGTGCATCAGCAATCAATTGAAGAAATTAGAGGAGAGGATAGTTCTGAAACCGATGTGGAGTAATTATTGGATTCTACTTATGTTTGTTGTGTGTTTAATTTACTTTGCTTAATTATGCTTAGTTTGTGTAGTATTTACTTTACTTTGTAATTTGAATTTGGATTTGGATATATTTACTTTCATTGTGCGCTTAAATTTTAGTGTTTGCTTATCGTAGAGTACTTGAAACACTAAACATCTAAGAGTTGTTGGTTTGGTTTGAATGAACATATTTAGTGTTTAAGTTGTAACTTGGATTTTATATATAAAAGTTTGTTGTGTATCATTTGTGTAAGGAATTGTGTTAATTATTGCTTGTGAGATGAAGTAGATGCTTATTGAAGTGTTAAACATCATTATGGAAGTCACTATCGAAATTATGAAAAAATTTTTGGACCCAGAAAAAAATTTGGACTGGCGCTGCCGGCACCCTATCTAGCATCGTCGGTGCCCGAACACAGTAAAAGGCCGAAAACCCTCAATTTTGTAATTTTTACCCTGAGAACCTCAGATTTTTCCATTGCTTTTGTCTTCTTCCTCTATTTTTGAGATTTTGAAGACCTAGGGCTTCCTAGATATCATATTTAAGTTGATTTCAAAGCTTTTCGAGGCTGGATCTACACTTCTCTTGGTAATAGCTTTACTTTAAGTTAAAAATTTTTATTTTCATCATGGAAATCTCTCACATTGCTTAGGTTGGAATTTTTAGAGTTTTAAAGTGATTTTGAGATTTCCATTTGAAATTTTCTCTTACTTGTTTAGAATAGTATTTAGAGTTTGTTACATTGTGAATTTGGGATTTATATTGAAATTTTCTTGCAAATTTTAGAAATTCACATGGCTCCAATGATGAGTAAAGGGAAGAGGAAATAGGATTTTGATAAAGAAAAATTCGTTAATATTAAGGCACAATTTCGCTTTAACTCTTACTTTTACAATAAGAAGTGTATCCAGGATCGAGCTTCTGATAGTCCTGGTGGATCTGTAGAACAGTTAATTGTAGAACAAAATTGGGAATGATTTTGTTATTTTACTGTGAATGCTGTTATGAGAGTTTTTAGAGAGTTCTATGCTAGTGTGCCTTGGACTGAGACTGAGTATGATATGAATTTTTGAATTTGTTTTCCTTTTTTAATTCTTCTAACAGTTCTTTCTAATTCAGAATCTAAAGGTAATAATCCTTCAGATCCAGAACTACGCATAAAAAGTCAATTAGCAAGAATTAAAATATTATATATTATATATATGTTTTTGTTTTTTTTAAATAAAGAAAAAATGAATAAAATAAAAATAAAAATACTTAAAATCTAAAAGTTTGCCTCTGCTCTCCTCGGCAACGGCGCCAAAAACTTGACCTGATATAAATATATGCGTACTAAAATCTTCTTCCCAGGCAACGGTGCTAAAAACTTGACCCGAAGTCCTCTGAAGATCAACGTACTAATTAATGCTTTCAAAAATATATGTTACAAATAATAATAGCAACTAGTGTATATAAATATAATTTTATGAAAATATTTTACACACTAGGGGTTCTACGCAAGTATACGTGTCGTTTTAAGTAATATAGGGCTTTGAAACAACGACCACGATATCGATCCCACGACGAGAGAGATATAGATTTTTAAATATTTTTATTTTAAAGTATTTCTTTTATAATTAAAAATAGAATATCTTTAATTTACTAGATGCAATAATAAAGCAGGAATAAAATAATTGATGTAAATAGAAATAAGAAAGCAACTTTCTCCCTTTCAATTAATCCAAGATTTTCTAAGATAATGATATTATTCATAGAGAATTAAATTTATGGTATTGTGCCAAATAGAAGCATTCATATTCTTTACCCTTTGATCCAGGTGCAAAGAACATTGGCTAGCCTATAGATCAGGTCCGGATGTATTGTTAGTAGAATGGCTTAATCTAGGCTCACACTACTAGACGTCCAAGGGTGGCTATGGTCGGCCCTACTAGTGACCCTTTCCTTTTCTATAAACCAAATCACAGGAATTAAGTCTTTCACTCTAAAAACTTATCAATTATATGCCCATTATATAATATCTTCCTATTTATTTGCACTTCACCTTCAATAACCCGCACAAGGCCTTCGACTACCCAAGGATTCATGTGATATCTACAAGTTAAGAATTCATCTCCTTCTAGGTCTCAAAATGCTTCAACAGGTTTTAACAATTTAAATGGCCAATTTAAATAGTAAATTAAAAACTGGTTTTAATATCATTACAATGTTTTGAAAATATATGATTTTTAATTCTCCGATGAATTTTGTATTATCTTATTTATCTTTTCATAATTGAAAGGAGAAAGTAAAGTAAATACTTAGAACACATTGAAATTAAATAACAAAACATAATTAATAAACTTTGAATCAAAATAAAAATACTTATCTTAGATGTTTCTCCTACTAAACTTCTGATTCCTACTGCCTCCACAGTGTAATGAACTACAGTTGCACCAACTCTTTCAAACTCTGAATACAAACTCTAAAATAAACTCTCTAATTTATGAAAGAAAGTAAAAAGGTGGCCCTAATATGGTCTCACTAATTCTCTCTCGAGATAGGACTCTAGATAGGGAGTGGTAGATGGGACCGTTTTTCTCTGAAGGAATACCCTCCTATTTATAGGCTTCAAGGGTTGCCTCAAGGCACCTCTTCAAAATGTGTCCACATTCAATGAATCTTCTAGAAGGTCCGCGTACAGTTCTTCACACCTCTTCACTTTGGATCGCACCTCTTCGAGATTAAAACCATTTTAAAGCGTCCAAATACATTGTATCACATGTCCTATAAACAAGGAACAACTGCCAGTCTTCTAGAAGGTCCAATAACTGCTCACACCATCAAAATAACCGGCCAACAGTCATCAAAAACTTAACAGTATTCTGTATCGAACTGGCGCTTAGGCGCCGGACTCTGGCTCCAAGGCGCTAGGCCAATAATTTCGAAAATTTTGCATTTTGGCTCCATTTTTGCTCCTTTTTGCTCCTTCTTGCTCCTTTTTCATATTTTTCTCCTTCTTGAACATTTTTGCATCACATACATCCAAAAACTCGAAAATACCTTCCATTAAAGCATAATATGCTTAAAATTTAATAAAAATCAAGGCATAAAAATAGGTATTTTTTTCTTGGATCAAAATCCCCCAAACTTAAATATTACTTATCCTCAAGTAGTCCTTTTTACTATATAAAATGTATAACATTTGGAATAAAAGGTAAATATTTAAGACTTCTTAAGATTTTTGATTTTATAAAGGCTTTAGTAAATCATTAACCAAATTTCACTAACTAAGTTTAATTTTAAGAATTAAAGAACATTCTAACTACCAAATCATATGACTTCAAAAATTTTTCATTCACTTCAAAAATAATTGTAGTTTATGATATTAAGATCACATAAATTATTCACAAGAAAAAGAACTTCATGAAATTCTTTTCTAATAAAAATACATGCATAAAAATTAAGTAATAAATGTAATCAGTTTTCTTTTTATAAGTTAATTCAAGTGAAGCAAATTTTTTATTAAGCATTTCCTCAAGCTTCTCCTCTCTCTCTTTTTTTTTTAAAGAGAGGATTACTGTATCTGGATAGCCTGTTAATGGTTTTAAACATCACTATCCTTAACTTATATTTTCAAACTTATACATTTTCACTTAATTATTCTAACATAAATAGATTTAAAAAAGAATTTCAATCTATTCTTTTTCGAGTTATAATTTTTTTATTTCTTAATACTTCTAAATTTCAATTATCTCTACTACGAATAGTAAAATTTCTTAATCTTATTCTTCTTTAAGTTGAATAATTCTATTCTTAAAATCAATCAAAGTTATTAAAATTTTTGGTTAAGTCCACTAAATTATTTATAATTTTAAAAATTTAAGTGATCTTAAATAGATTCTTCATTCCTTATGTTATGTTAAAATTTTTATTTTAAGAAAATATTAGTTCTTTAAGGACAAATAAAATTTAAATTTGAATGTATTTTCCCTTTCCCCCAAACTTAAGTTTTGTTCTATCATAAAATTTTTTTTTTAAAAAAAATATGAGAGAAAGAAAAACATAATTTTAAAAAGAAATTTTTATAAGTATGTAAAAAAAATTCATTCTAGAAAGAAAAATTTACTTCTACACATGCTTTTATGACTAATACTGAAATAATGAAGCATGTATAAAAGTAAGCAGGCTCATTAGTAATTAAATTAAATGACTATACTACTTATAATAACGAAATAGAGCAATAATACTAACTACTAAACAAGAAGTCGAAACAAAAATAAACATAAATTTATCCAAATTTCAATCTTAAACACAATACATTAAAAATACTCTAACAACAGTCCTAACACCCAACAATCCACACAAAGTAAATAAACAAATCTAAACTAGCAAACAACAAACAATAATCAATACTAGCAAACAAACTAAACAAACAACATACTTAGCACAATTCAGAGGTAAATCAGGCCACTAATCACTGTCTGTAGCCTCAGCATCGTCATCATCACCAAAAGAAAACTCAACATCCTTAGGATAAACATATGGTGAGAAACTAGGAAAGGTAGGAAACTGAACATCATGCTCTCCCTTCAGGAATCTAACGAGAGCTTCATCATACTCAGCTTTGTAACTACTCTTCCTCTGGATATACTCAGATAAATGATCAATTTTCTTATCAATATAATCAATTCTGCAGTGAGTTTGAGACAACTCATGCTGCTGCTCTGGAAACTGATCTTGCATCAATTCCTAAAAACTTGATGGTGGCTCAGCAATAGAAGTAGAAGGTCTGGAAGTAGAAGTTCTACCTGAAGTGTGTGCAGAAGTAGAAGGAGTGTTCGATCTCTTCCCTCGAAGACGATCATAGATACTAACACTCTCCTGCCCAATTGGCTTGGTAGACTTCAACTTCTCCTCAGAAATATCAACAGTGACTCCATTACTAACACATAAAGAATAGATCAAAGATGGGAATCCTAGTCCCATAGAAGTGCTAGATCTAGCAATAGACTCCACAGAATCATAAATGATACTGCCGACATGTATCGGCTTCCTTTCCTGAATGCAATAGTTTAAGATAGCTCGATCTCTGGTGACTTCACTCAAGTGGTTGGAAGGTAGAAGTCTAGCAGAAATAAAATAATGCCAAGCCTTTGAAACACCATTTAATTTGGAAGATTTGAAATTTACCCATTTTTCATTTTGGATCTTCCAGGCTCCAGTGCCGTCAGTCAAATAAGCAATAATCACCTCAAGATCTCCCTCAGATGGAGATAATCCAGAATAGTGGCACTCGATGGTAGGTGGCAGTCCATAAAACACATTGATCCTTTCTGGAGAAAATCCAACTCCAATACCTCTGACGAAGACTTCGTAGTCTTCCGCATCTAAAAAGTTGGCATAAAATTCGTAAACGACTGGAATAACAGAAATAGCAGTGAAATAACAGAATCGTTGTTAGTTGTGCACAACGATTGTGTTCTCGATCATTTCACCCGGTTTGTAAAAGCTTCACTCCGAGATAAACTTTCTCGACGTTACAAATTCATGATATCGAAAATGCGCTGCCGCAATTACGAACTTTCTATTGTCAAAATTTTCTCGTCCCTTCCCTCGCTTAGATTTCGGTGCCATCTAAACATGTAAGAAAACAAGAACAAATTTAGGAATCAAATATTTAAACTCTTTTTAAGTTTAAGAAACTTAAAATAAGTTTAAAGATCTAAATAGAATACCTAAAAATCAAAATTTTTCTCAAAATTTTGGTTTTTAGCAAAACATAGGAAAAACTATGTTGAAAATAAAAAATAAATGGATTAGAGTGTATATCTGACCTCGTGATGAAGAAATCTAGTGATTTCGCGCCCAAATACTTGATGTTTTGACCTCAAAATGGATCTAAGAGGTGTATTTTCACGAAAATGGGGAAGAAGATGAGGCTTAGGCGTCATCCATGGCTAATGGGGTTTATATGGTGTTTTTTGGGTAAGCAAACCGAACCGGAGCTTATGCGCCAAATTCTGGCGCCTAGGCTCCAGACTCGCCTTTCACAAAAATCACTCTAAAAATTTTATTTTCCACCAAAATTCATAAATTTAACTTCCAATTACTCATATTTGAGTAGGGCTTCAGTTTCTAACTTCCAAAACATTTTCCAAAAAATTTAAAAAATTAAATATTAAATCCACCAATCAAACACAAGGTTTAAATCAAACTTCTCTAATTTCCATTTATAATCTTCAATATTGGCTCAATACACTTCAGATAAGTATAATATAATGATTCAAGTACTGACACACAATCAAACAACATGATTTGAAAGCAAATACAACACACATTGAACATGAAAGCAAAAACACAAACAAACACAATCGATTCACTAAATTGATACAACGACTCACTAGATAAAACACGATCTCACCAAATCACTATCTACTTTCCATTATCTTGGCAAGGAAAACTATTCAGCCCACGTGGGAAGAACTCTAATGCTCTCGGAAAATCCGTAGTTGTTTTCTCGTCGATCAACTTGTTCTTCGCATACATTTCCACTTGAGCATCTTGATAAGCTGCCAGATGATCAAATTGAAGTTTTGTCTGCCATTCCAGATGTTCAATCTGATGATACATCTCATGAAGGCGGTCTCCAATACTATTGAAATCCGCTTCAAATTTATCAAGACGACTAGAAATTTTCTCCAAACTTACGGCAATGAAACCATTGAAGTAAGGTTGAGGATCTTTTGGACCTTTGTCTCTAGCCTCTTCTCCAAGATTTCTCCTCTCCATTTCTTCAAAAATCCTCTCGAATCTCTCAAGAATGGAGTGTATGGGTCAAAATATTGAATTCTTAGGGATTTGGGATGAAGATGGGTTAATTTAAAGGTGAAAATCGCATGAAAAACTGAAAGTTTTCGATTTTACATGACCCAGTACTCGTGGCGCTTAGGCGCCAATCTGGTGCCTAGGCGTCGGACCCATCAATACACAGCTTATTCTGGCGCTTAGGCGCCGAATTCTGGCGCCTAGGCGCCAGAACTATGTTCAACTCCGTTTCTCCTAACGTCAAATTTCAAGGTTTCGTTCTAAAAAAATAGGTAAATTTTAATGGTAAGATCAGAACAATCTCAATAACACAATTATACATAATTTCAATGAAGGTTAACTTGATCTCCATTTTACTCACATATGAAATGGAGTGATCTAAAGTCAAAACTTTATATACTTCAAGATAATTTTTTTAATTTTCTGAAGTAATATTAAATTTGTCAAGACCGAGGCATAACCATAGATCAAAAATGTAAAAACACACTAAAAATTAAAATCTATGGGTTGCCTCCCATTAAGCACTTGGTTTAATGTCGTCAGCCAGACCTAAGTAATTCTTTAAACAGATTGACTTAATTCATAAGCCTCTTTATAAATCTTTTTAATGTCTCCCAAATAAGGCTTTAATCTGAATCCATTAACTTTAAAAAATTTTCCTGTTTTAGGGTCTTTAATATCCACAGCTCCATATTGGTATACTTTTTCAATTATATATGGTCCTATCGATTTTGATCTCAATTTTCAAGGAAAAAGTTTTAAACGAGTATTAAATAGTAATATTTCTTGTCCAGCTCAAATATTTTTCCTGAAATCTTTTTGTCATGTAATTACTTCATTTTCTCTTTATAAATTTTTGCATTATCATATAATTCATTTCTTATTTCATCCATCCCATTTAATTGCAATAATCATTTTTCTCCTGCAGTATTCAAATCAGAATTAAACTCCTTTATCACCCAATAAGCTTTATGTTCATGTTCAACAAGTAAGTGACAGTGTTTTCTGAAAACTAACCGGTAAGGTGACATTCCGATTGGTGTCTTATAAGCTGTTCTATAAGCCCATAATGCAGAATCAAGTCTATCAACCCAATCAGTTCTTTTAGGATTAACAGTCTTCTCTAAAATTCTTTTAATTTCTCTGTTTGATACTTCAGTCATTCCACTTGTTTGTGGGTGATATGCAGTTGCAATTCTGTGTTTGATTCCAAATTTTTGTTGTAATGATTGAATTCTTATATTTCTAAAATGACCTCCACCATCTGTGATAATTACTTTAGGCATTCCACATCTTGAAAAAATCATCTTCTTTAAAAATTTAGATACACTTTTCGAGTCACAATTAGGAAAAGCTACAGCTTCAATCCACTTTGAAACATAATCAACTGCTAATAAAATATAAATTTGACCAGATGATGGTATAAATGGTCCCATAAAGTCTAAACACTATATATAAAAAATTTCAACTTCCAATATATAGTTTAAAGACATTTCATCTTTCTTGGATATATTTCCCATTTTTTGACATCGATCACATGTTTTAACATAATGTCTCACATCTCTGAATAAAGTAGGCCAATAAAATCCCGAATTTAAAATTTTAAATGCAGTTTTATCTATTTCAAAGTGTCCTCTAAAATCAGAATCATGACATTTTTGAATAATATTAAAAGTTTCTTCTAAAGGCAAATGTTCCATAAGGACTTGTAAATGTTGTTTTTTTTTGTCCTCAGGAGCGACAGGTAATTGATGATAACTAGAATATCCATCCAGAAAACAGAAATATGAGTGTCCAGCTAATTTATCAAGCATTTGATCCAAGAAATGTAAAGGAAAATGATCCTTTCTAATGGCGTCATTTAATTTCCTATAATCAATGCAAATTCGTCATCTAGTAACTTGTCTTGTAGGAATTAGTTCATTTTTATCATTGACAATGACAGTTACTCCTCCTTTCTTCGGAACACAATGTATAGGACTTATCCATTGGATATCTGAAATAGGATAAATAATACCAGCATCTAACCATTTAACAATTTCTTTTTTAACAACCTCTTTCATGATAGGATTTAATCTTCTTTGCGGTTCAATAGTAGGTTTAAAATTTTCTTCCATTAAAATTCTATGCATACAAATGGATAGGCTTATTCCTTTTATGTCAGCAATTGTCCAACCAAATGCTTTCTTATAATTCTTTAACACTCCTATCAATTTTTCTTCTTGATCTTTACTTAGCTCGAAGAAATAATAACATGTAAAGTTAATGAATTTCCCAGAAATGCATACTTTAAATGTGAAGGTAACATTTTTAATTCCAGTTCAGGGGATTTTTTGATTGAGGGTAAAAGTATATCATTTTGAGTTATGTTCAAAGTTTCCCAATTATCTTTAATATAATGAGTTTCTTCTTCTTTTAGTTCTTCATTTTCATCTATTAATAATTCAAATTTTTCTTCATAAATGACTTTACATTTTTCTTGATAATGTTTCTCAATTAAATAATCAATTATATCCATTTGATAACATTTTTCTTTGTCAAGGTACTTCATTGCTTTAAGGACATTAAATTTAATCTCTTGATCATTAACTCTCATGGTTAATTCTCCTTTTTGCACATCAATCATAGCTCGTCCGGTTGCTAGAAAAGGTCTTCCTAAAATAATAGGTATTTCTTTATCTTCTTCCATATCAAGTACAATGAAATCTACAGGGAAGATAAACTTATCTACTTTAACAAGAACATCCTCTTTAAATCCTTTAGGATAAGTGATAGATCTATCAGCTAACTGAAGGGTTACAGTGGTGGGAGTAATCTCTCCTAAATTTAACCTTCAAAAAATAGAAAATGGCATGAGATTAATACTTGCTCCTAAATCGCATAAAGCTTTTCCACAAAACTTTTCTCCAATAGCACAAGGTATAGTAAAACTTCCAGGATCTTTAAGTTTTTGAGGTAATTTCTTTTGAATTATTGCACTACATTCTTCACTTAATGCAACAGTTTCAAAAGTTAAAATCTTCATTTCTTACTTAAAATATCTTTCATAAATTTTGCATAAGTTGGCATCTGTTCCAAAGCTTCAGCAAAATGTATGTTTATAGTAAGTTTCTTAAAAATTTCAAAGAACTTAGAAAATTGATGATCAAGCTTCTGCTGTTTAAGTCTTTGAGAAAAAGGTGGTGGTGGTTTTTCAACTTCCATATTAACAGAAATATCAGTTTTATCTTTATTAGGAGAAGGAGTTTCTTTAGATTTTTCAATCTCTTCAACCTAAATCTCCTTTCCAATTTCATTCTGCATTCTTTCTTTTAATTCCTTTCCACTTCTAAGTTGTACTGACTTTTAACATGTTCATGTTCTTTTCCAGTTTCTTTTGGATTGATTTCAACATTATTAGGAAGTGTTCCTGGGGGTCTATAAATAATTAAATTAGCGATTTGTCCCATTTGATTCTCAATATTACGAATAGCAGTGTTTTGATTTTGTAATTGATTACTTAGTTGTAAAATTAATTCTTCTATAAATAACTTTTTCTGTTGATTGTTAAATCCAGGTGGTTTATAGTTTGAATTAACTTGATTATTCCAATTTCTAGTGGGATGAGATTGATTATTACCCAATTGTTGTGAATTATTCCAGTTAAAATTAGGATGATTTTTCCATTCAGGATTATAATAATTTGAATAAGGATTATTTTTACTAGCATTAGCTTGTAAAGTTTCAATAGTTTGAGAATCTTCAATATTAGCAGAGTTATTATGTGATATATTAATAGCAAAACTATCTAATTTCTTATATATTGCTGCTACTTGTGAAGCTAAAATAGAAAAGGCTTCATTATCATGAATACTTGCCATTCTTTTAGGATTAATCCTTTCAGAAGGCCATTGAAAATTATTGTTATCCATTTCTTCAATTAAAGTGTAAGCTTCTTCAAATGATTTAGACATTAAAGAACCTCCAGCAGCAACATCAATAATTAATTTTAAAGATCCAATTAATCCATTATAAAATGTTTGAATAATTAACCAATCAGGTAAAGCATGATGAGGACATTTTCTTAATAGTTCTTTAAATCTTTCCCAAGTTTCATAGATTGTCTCCCCGTCAAATTGAGTAAATGAAGTAATATCATTTCTTAATTTAGCAGTTTTGGAAGGAGGAAAATATTTAGCAAGGAATTTTTGTGCCAATTCAGCCCATGTTTTAATAGAACCTATTGCTAATGAGTTCAGCCATATCTTTGCTTTATCTCTTAAAGAAAAAGGAAAGAGTCTAAGCCTAATAGCATCATTTGGTAGCACAAAGTTCTAAAAATAAGCAAGGTGTAAATTTGGATCCTCATTTGGTGTTCTACTAAATTGATTATTTTGAACCATTTGATCAATAGACGGTTTAAGCTCAAAAGAATTAGCATCTACAGTGGGTATTTGAATACTACTATGAAGTTCATCAACTGTAGGGTTAGCATAATCCCTTAATGGTTTATAAACATGTTGATCATTAATTTCAATTGGATTTTGTAAATTGTTATGTAAATTAGTCATTTCTTGAAATTTTTTAATTTGTTTTCCTTTTTTAATTCTTCTAACAGTTCTTTCTAATTCAGAATCTAAAGGTAATAATCCTTCAGATTCAGAACTACGCATAAAAAGTCAATTAGAAAGAATTAAAATATTATATATTATATATATGTTTTCGTTTTTTTATAATAAAGAAAAAATGAATAAACTAAAAATAAAAATACTTAAAATCTAAAAGTTTGCCTTTGCTCTCCCCGGCAACAGCAACAAAAACTTGACCCGATATAAATATATGCGTACTAAAATCTTCTTCCCTGGCAACGGTGCCAAAAACTTAACCTGAAGTCCTCTGAAGATCAACATACTAATTAATGCTTTCAAAAATATATGTTATAAATAATAATAGCGATTAGTGTATATAAATATAATTTTATGGAAAATATTTTACACACTAGGGGTCTTACGCAAGTATACATATCGTTTCAAGTAATATAGGGTTTTGAAACAAAGACCCCAGTATCGATCCCACGAGGAAAGAGATATTGATTTTTAAATATTTTTATTTTAAAGTATTTCTTTTATAATTAAAATAGAATATCTTTAATTTACTAGATGCAATAATAAATCAGGAATAAAATAATTGATGTAAATAGCAATAAGAAAGCAGCTTTCTCCCTTTCAATTAATCCAAGATTTTCTAAGATAATTATAATATTCGTGGAGAATTAAATTTATGGTATTTTTCCAAACAAAAGCATTCATATTCTTTACCCTTTGATCCAGGTGCAAAGAACATTAGCTAGCCTATAGATCAGGTCTGGATGTATTGTTAGTATAACTGGTTAATCTAGGCTCACACTACTAGATGTCCAAGGGTGGCTATGGTCGGCCCTACTAGTGACCCTTTCCTTTTTTATAAACCAAATCACAAGAATTTAGTCTGTTACTCTAAAAACTTATCAATTCTACACCCATTATATAATATCTTCCTATTTATTTGCACTTCACCTTGAATAACCCGCACAAGGCCTTCGACTACCCAAGGATTCATGTGATATCTACAAGTTAAGAATTCATCTCCTTCTAGGTCTCAAAACTCTTCAACAGGTTTTAACAATTTAAATGGCCAATTTAAATAGTAAATTAAGAACCAGTATTAATATCATCACAATGTTTTGAAAATATATGATTTTTAATTCTCCGACGAATTTTGTATTACCTTATTTATCTTTTCATAATTGAAAGGAGAAAGTAAAGTAACTACTCAGAATACATTGAAATTAAATAACAAAACCTAATAAATAAACTTTGAATCAAAATAAAAATACTTATCTTAGATGTTTCTCCTACTGAACTTCTGATTCCTACTGACTCCACAACGTAATGAACTACAGATGCACCAACTCTTTCAAACTCTGAATACAAACTCTATAATAAACTCTCTAATTTATGAAGGAAAGTAAAAAAGTGGCCCTAATATGATCTCTCTAATTCTCTCTCTAGATAGGACTCTAGATAGGGAGTGTTAGATGGGGCCGTTTTTCTCTGAAGGAATACCCTCCTATTTATAGGCTTCAAGGGTTGCCTCAAGGCACCTCTTCAAAATGTGTCCACATTCAATGAATCTTCTAGAAGGTGTCTGGCGCCTAGGCGCTGGAATCCGGCACCTAGGAGCTGGACACCGTGTCCAGTTCTTCGCACCTCTTCACTTTGGATCGCACCTCTTCGCGATTAAAACCGTTTTGAAGTGTCCAAATACATTGTATCACATGTCCTATAAACCAGGAACAACTGCCAATCTTCTAGAAGGTCCAATAACTGCTCACACCATCAAAATAACTGCCTAAAAGTCGTCAAAAACTTAATAGTTTTCTGTATCGAACTGGGGCTTAGGCACCGGACTTTGGCGCCTAGGTGCCAGGCCAATAATTTCGAAACATTTTGAATTTTGGCTCCACTTTTGCTCCTTTTTGCTCCTTTTTCATATTTTCTCCTTCTTGAACATTTTTGCAACACCTACATCCAAAAACACAAAAATACCTTTCATTAAAGCATAATATCCTTAAAATTTAATAAAAATCAAGGCATAAAAATAGGTATTTTTTTTCTTGGATCAATGCTCAGGTCAGATTTATGAGGGGGAGTTTGATGTGATATTTCCTACTTGCCCCAGCTATACACTATATAGACCTGACCCTACTGATGACCCTGCTGATGATCCTTGTGATGAAGATAGGTAGATTGTTTGTTTCTATTTCTATTGTTCTTATTGAGTTGTGTTGTACTATTTTGATGTAGCAGTTATTTGTTTTTCATGTGTTGTGTAACCCTATTGGTGTACTGTTATGTTGTATTGAAACATTGAAATTGTTAGCTGGACTGTGTAGTGTTGTGATAGTTTGTCTAGTACTTATGATGTTTTGTTGGATGCTTAGATGTTTAAATTTAAAATCTCTTTACCCTGCAAATATTTAAAATTTTTATATCATTGTTACTAATTGTTTCATGCCTTATAGTTGTAAATTTTGACTAATACCGGATAGTTGTTGAAGATTTCAAGATCCCAGCATAAAAATGTTAGTTTTCTTTTACTCTCTACTGTTTCAAATTTACTAAAAAATTTATGTTTGGGGGAGGGTAGAGAAATATTAACTTTAATTTGTTCTCAATTATTATATTTTAAAAAATTATTAGCATAACTTCGGGCAGTTTAACCTTATTGTAGGTAACTAAAACTTTTCATTTCAGTTGAATATTATGGAAGGATTGGATGAAAAGTTTTAGTAATAAAGATTAATTTTATAAGGGTAAGATATTTGGTATGAAAGGATTTGATTATAGTTAGCTATTTAAAGTAAAGAAAACTGTATTTTTAAAATTTTAAGGGACTTAAAGTATTGTGTGTCAAGAAAAGATTGTTCCTTTATGATGAATAATAAACTTGTACTTAATTATAAAGTAAGGAGGTGTCTCAAGTTTGAACTTTAGAAAGAGGAGAGTTAAGTTCAAAATCATTAAAGGCTATCCAGATATAGTAATCCTCATTAAAAAAAGAGAAGAAAAAGGGAATAAAAGAAAAGAAGGATTGAAAAACAATCCCGAAAAGAAAGATAGAAAGAAGAAAAAGAAAAGAAGAGAAAAAGAAAGAAAAATATTTATGAGGAGAAGCTTGAGCAGATGCCTAATCAAAAATTGGCTTCACTTGAGTCACCCTAAAGGGAGTAAGTTGATTTCATTTCTGAATTTATATTTAAAGTATTGGCCTACATTCTGATGAATTTTGCATGGACTCCTTTTTCACATAGTCTTTCAAGGCACTCTTAATGTGAAAAATTATGGTTTATCTTGAAATAAATAGAAGACTAGAACCCTTAGCCTTGATTGGTGAATATTCTTATACCTGTAATGTTGACTTGAGTTACTGAATTTCTTTCTAAAAGTCTTACCAATATATTCTTTTGAATGAAAAATTTTAGTGTCCTATAGTTGAAAAGTACATTGCCTAGAGTTATATTTTATGTAGTAAAAGGATTACTTGAGGACAAGTAATAGTTAAGTTTGGGGGATTTTGATGCACCAAAATTATATACTATTTTTGCTATATAATTTTACCCATTTTTAGTGATATTGCACTTTAAAGAAAGGTATTTTTCATGATTTGTTGCACATATGATGATTTTGGGTGATTGGAGCGAAAAGAAGCGAAAAGGAACGAATTCAGAGTAAAAATGAGCAAAAAGGAGAAAAACATGTTCTGGTGTAGCCGACGCCATTTTTCAGAGACTTCTGTAATTATTGGGATGATAGAGCGCCGCCGGCGCCCATTGTCGGTGGAATTCAAATTTGAGGAGTTTTGGTGACTTTTTGAAGGGATGCCTATGGAAACTCTTGGGATTTCATTCCTAGCTTATAAGTAACTGTTTTTGGATGAAAATAAGTGTGTCTCTTGTGTGTGGGTGTATGTCTTGTGTATTGTGGTGGTCTTGGCGTGTGTTAACTGTTAGCGTTTAAGAGAAGAGTGTGTATAAGTGAATATTTGAGAGGAATTCCTCTCTAAGGAGTGAAGGAGAAGAAGTAAAGTGAGAGATTTCTTCTTTCTTTCCATTCTAAAGAGGGAATTAAGTGTTGTAAAGAAGAGAGAAAAGGATTCAAAGGAACTTCAAGGGAATTGTATTGGGGAAGAGAAAGAGATAAGTTGTATTTTCTTTTGTGGTTTGTATGAATTTTCTTTTATATATAAAATTCATGTTTTATTCTATCTTCTCATGAATTCTGAGTAGTCTCCTTTGTCTTTCTTCTTGCATAGAGATGCGATGATGGATTGCTGTGGATTTGACGTAGTTTTAATGTATTGAAGAAATTGTGATGGTTTTTCATTTTGAACTTAATTTACTTTTCGATTTAGCCAATTGAATTGTTAAAATTTGTTGTTGAACATTAATTCTGAAAGGATTTAGTGTCCTACAATAATAATGAAGAATCCATTCAAATTTCATGGATGAATTGCGTAGTTCATTGGAATTGAGTGCAAATAAATAGGGAAATGTATTTTGATGGACTTCAATTTGGAGGTTTTAGGGTGACAGACTGAGATCCCCAAATTAGTTCTAAGATTAGTAACTAAACTTGAAGGGTGAGTGGGAGCTCCGTAGTGAGAGCCGGTATCCTCCCAGCTTAGCCTTAGATTTAGTGACTAAACTTAGGATATGTCAATGTTTTTTTCATCCTTGGAAGAGGGGGTACTCTTTTAAGGGTAAAGAAACATTTATGCTCCTATTTGACACAATAATATAGATATTTGTTCCATATCATTCACATATCACATTCTCATTCCAAGAGGAAAGAAACTTTTCTCATATATCAAAAACCTTTCAATACATAGTTTAGTGTGTATGTTAGTGTCGGCATATTTTTAGGTTATGTGTTGTATTTTAAAAAAAGGGTCTCCTACAGAAATTGTCGGCGAATTTTAGATTTTAAATTTAATTTAAATATATATAATTTAGAAAGTAGTATTTAATTTTGAAAATAATTTTAAGTTTGAAAATTTTAAGATATGAAATCAAACCGATATCACATCTTAAATAGTTTATATAAACGAGCACCGCATCACAAACCGTGTATCTATCCCGAAGAATAGACACACTGCTTGATGATGGGGCTCGATTAAATAAACTAGATAATTTGTGACATCCGTTTGGTCTGCGAACCAACTTTATAAGCCGACAAATTCCCCAGTTTAATATAAAGAAATTAAACAGGGTTTATATTACCTAGGTTCTTAAAGTTCCCTATAAGGGAAAGCCCATATAGTTAATTACATCTTAAATGACGGGAATCATTTAAGAAAACTCTCAATTAAGATCAGTGGTTCTACTTTCAAGAATTTCAAAGTTTAAGATTTTCAAAGGATTGGATTTTTGAAATTTCAATAGGGATTAGCTCAAATTTGAAACTGTTTATTTCAGGAGTCAAAAGGAAGAGAAGTAGGAGAAGCTGAGGATCCAAGAGGAATCTTGGCAACTTCCCAAACTATCCTATTGTTTGTCTTCAATTTGAGAATTTACTTAATGTTGTAATTCTGCCAATTTTAGTTAATTAGGACTTATATTCGTATGACATGATCATACAAATAGCATTGAAGAAATGAGGGTTTATGTCATACCAAACAACTACCTCGGAATCCTAAGACCGGTTAGGGCTTAATTTACATAACATGATCATGCAAATGCCTAACGAAGAGTTGAGTATTGTGTTGCACTAGGCAAACTACCTCAAAGCCCTATGGCTTGGTTATTTAATTCTAAGAAAGTTTTGCTGAAGTAGATCCGAGTTTTGCTGATGAAGATGGCCGTGTTGCCCACCATACTCTGAGCTCCTTGTTGTTGCAGAGGTTTAGTTTTAGAAGTCATAAATCAAGAGGTTAGAGAAGTGTTTTGGTTTAGAGAGAATCTTAAAATCCAAGTGTTTTTTTAATATTTTAATTAAAACAAATCTTAAAGTTGGTTAAACAGAACCGATTAAGATCACACTGATTCCGTCATCCCAAGCACCGTTATTTTCATCGAATTCACTTAGTCCAGATGAATTTGCTAAACTCAACTGAATGAGTTCCACACTTTCATTTAGACCGTGGGAAATCCAGTTAGCAACACATGGGTTACATCATCCGAGGTATTCCCGATCATTCAACGAGACGTTTTATTTTAGTTATAATTGTAGTTTTGTTGTTTTGTTTGTGATTAAATTTTGAGTTGTTTTATATTTTCAAATGTTGTGGCGGTGAATTTTATCTTGCAATGACTTTTAATTTAGTTTTGGTTTCAGTTTAGGGACTATCCTAAAGGTTCTGGTTTTCATGCAACAGTCTTATTTAACATGCAAGAAAAGTAAAGTACAGTGCATGTAAATAAATTGCAATTAAAATAAAAGCATACCTGGAGGGTCTTCCCGTCATTCTAAGCTGCACTTAAAACACATGTTAAGGCATTTAAATATTTCAGCAAGTACCTAGGTAAAGCTAAGGGAAGGGTTTTGGTTGTCTACCAAATTCCTAATCCTATAACTAGTCATCTCCTACGACGTCTAGGTTCTTGTTTTTTGTTTAAGGATGATTTTCTTAATCAAAGAATAATTAAATTTAGTTTTTCTTCTAAAACACCCCGTCGTATTGAGGAAGTGCTTAAGACGAATCCTAAACATCTTTTCAATATTTCTGGGATTATTTTGAGTCCAAGTAATCTTAATTGCACAGATGAATTAATCATCCAGGAGTTTATTTAAACTTTGTTTCTTACTCAGTGAACTTAGGTATTTGATTACCTGATGAATGAAGTGACATCTCACTTAATACTCTATTTAAGAGTTATAATAATTAAAGCCTTTAAGGGCAAGTTGGTTTATCGAGAATTTTAATCATTCTTAATTAAATGTTTGAGTTAATGGTTTAAAGTGTTCTAATTTAATTATGAGGTTTTAATTAATAATTTTAAGTTCGAAATAGTGTTCAAATTATTTTAGATTTAATTCTTAATGATTTCATTTTGGTTTGTTGTTAAATGATTTTAATTCAATTTGATTTTAATTTAATTTTAATTTTTAATTTAATTTAATATAATTTAATTTAATTTAATTTAAATTTATTTAATTTTTTTAATTCAATTTAATTTTAATTTAATTTAATTTTAACTTAATTTAATTTTAATTTAATTTAATTTAATTTAATTTAATTTTAATTTAATTTAATTTTAATTTAATTTAATTTAATTTTAATTTAATTTAATTTTATTTTAATTTAATTTTAATTTAATTTAATTTTAATTTAATTTAATTTAATTTAATTTTAATTTTAATTTAATTTGATTTAATTTAATTTAATTTTAATTTAATTTATTTTAATTTTAATTTTAATTTAATTTATTTTAATTTTAATTTAATTTAATTTTTATTTAATTTAATTTAATTTTAATTTAGTTTAATTATTAATTTTAATTATCAATTTTGATTGTTATTTTAATTTTTAATTAAGAATTAAGTATTGTTAAAGTGACTTATTTGGGGATTTTTAGATTAAAGAATAAATATCCTCTTAATAATATCCCTATTTTAATGATCCGAATTTAAATATATTCTTTCCAAAATTTAAATCATTTAATTAATTAAAGTTTCATTTTTTATATTTTCAAAATGTTTAGTGGGTTTCTACCCCTTAATTTTCCTAAGTTTCAATCATCCAAGAGAAAGTTAAAATCAAATATTTTACCCCCCCCCCCCATTTTGATTAAACCTAAAGTTTTAATTAAGGGTTAAAATTTTTAATTACATTTATGCCCTTTTAAGCTTATTTATTTCATAACTCACTAAATTGAGCTCAAATGAATTTGAAATTTTTATATCACCTCACTCACATGTCTATTAAGACATTAGAGGAGAAAATGTGATTTTTCTAAATTTAATTTATTTATATAATTATTTTTAGTGGAAAATAGGGATTTTTTAAAGAAAATTCAACAACTTGACGAAGGAAAGGTTTCTATCCTTAAGAAAATTATGGAGTATTCCAAATGACCAGAGGACTAATTGGACCAATTTTAGTGATTTTTTGAAATATATTTTATTTATTATAATTATTTTGAATTTTAGGGTATTAATTATTTATAAAATAAAATTAAAGTTGAAAAATAGATTTTATATTTTTCTTAAATCTCTCTGACCTCAAGGAGTTCAGAGAAATAATTCTTATAATTTTATAATTTTTCTTTGATTTATTAGAATTAATTTAGTGAAAATATTTAGAAATTCATTTTTTAATTCAAAAATTGTTTTAGGCTTTTAAAATTCAATATCTTATCCTAGAGACTTAGGAAAAATATTTGGTTTGTTTTTAAGTGATTAGGAATTAAAATGTGACAATTTAATGAATTTTAATATTTTTGTGATTTTTATTATTTTTTAATTATTAAAAATATTAAAATAAGCTTAAAAATGAAAATTTTTAGAAAATTCTAATTTTAATTTTTTTAGACTCCTGTGATATCAAAAAAGTCCCAAAACCAATTTAGTAAATTTTTGAATTGTATTTTTGGAGTTATGAATTTTTAAAGTTTAATTTTATCTATGTGACTTAATTAATCCATTTAGTGGGGTTAAACATTTCCAATTGATTTCAAATTTTTATTTAAGGTTCCCCTGATCCTAAAGATCAGTAGAGAATTATTTTCAAGTTATTTCCATAAGTGGTCAACCCTAATTAATTAAAATTCAGTTTTGAGTAATTAGGCCAATTAGGATTATTTTTAATGAATTAACTCAAACCATAACTATCCTAGGGTTCTTTGGTCCAAAGAAACATCTCCAAATTTTCCTAGAATTTTCTAAGTAATGTGCTAATTTATGAAATTAAAATATCACAAACAGTGACATAAACTTGAAAAATACATAACTCTTTATAGAGATGGCCTATGATCTTGAAAAATTCAGGGAATGTTTCCAAGATCAGAGGCTTCAAAAGCCCTATGGTCTCATGTCATGGTGAGTTGTATACATGCATGGAGAATTGAATGATTGAAAACACTATTTAATTAATTAAAAATAAAATATGCATCAAATAAATATGAAATCACTTCCACATTATTCTCCTTGTTTCAGTGAGCAAGAGAGTATTTTTATTTTATTTTTTTGAGTTTTCTATGAAAAGTTATGAGTTTTTAAAGTTTAGGTTCAAAAATAAATCAAGAAAAATCCATTTCCCGCTCAAATGACACGTGTCGCGCTGCTACTGGCTGGCGTGGTTGCCTGTTCATGGATGAAGCTGCCGTCCAACTCCATCAGCGCCGTCCGTTGGATACATGCCTGATCGGACGGCTGCTGCTCCTCTTTCCTTATTCTATTCACTTAAAACCGTCCAACTTCAAACCTTGATATCTCCCTCGATTCTCAACGAAATTGAATGAATTTTTTTTCAAAATGATCGTCTAATAGAGTAGAACACATCTATATGGTGATGATATACTTAAAGCATGTGAATAATTACAGAACATTAAAACATGCTCTGTTGGAGGAGAAAAAATTTGATTCCATTGTCCAAGAGGTGAGGCCTCAATTGGAAATGGTTGGATTGAGCTTAGGAGTTCTTGGAGAAGCTTTGGGAACAATTTGGCAGAGTTTCCCCAAGGTAATCTTTGCATCTCTTCTTCTTGACCATGGAGGTGGGGTTTAAATAAGGAAGGTTATGGTGGAGCTTCGGGTGGCCATGGGGTTTGATTAGTGGGTTCAAAATATGTGTTTAGGTGGAGGGGAGGTCAGAGTTTGATTTTGGTGCAATCAATTTGGGATTGCCATGTGTAAAGTCAAGGATTTAAATGGCATGGGTGTAAGGAGCATTTTTGGTCCAATTTGGGTCAATTCATGGTTTTGGCTTGGTTCACTCACCAAGGCTTGATTTGGGCTGATGTGACATCATTTAGGTCAGCCTCACATGTGTGGTGAAGTCCCCATCCAAGGTGAGGTGGCCAATTTTGGTTAAAGTGTATCATTGATGGGGTTAAAAAAGGTTTAGTGAAGGCTTAGGAAAGGCTCCCCTCTTCTTGCCATAAGTGGCATGGTGATGTGGAAAGGGCTCCCCATGGCTTGCATATGGCTTATGCATGGCTCCATTGCTTCATTTGGCTTGCTCATGGCTTGGGAAAAGGTTGGCTCACTTGCATGGAAAAGGGTTATTTGGAATTTTGAAAACTTTGGATTCCTTTGATGGGATTTGTCATGATGCTACAAATGGGTTGATTTCATGATGGTTTAAGACTTTGGTCAAATAGGATTATCAAAGGAATGATGAAGAAAATGTTTCATGTGGGCTTGGGGATGGATTTTGAGCTTTTGAATTTGATGGAAAGTGGGCTTTTAAAGGCTTTATGGAAGTGGGCTTTTAAGTTTGAAAACAAATTGGTGGATGGGGATTTTGTGAAATATTGGGCTAAAAAATGTTGGGTTTAGTTTAGGAGTGTGTCATGAGTGATTTGGAGAAGGTTTGGTGTCATTTGAAATTGAAATAGGTTTAATTTGGGCCTTTTTGGTAATGGGGCCAAGGTGGGTCAAATTGGGCTAACTTTGGGTATCTTGGGTTAATGTTGGTTTAAGGTTGGATTTGATGTAAAATTAATGTTGAGAAATGTTTAGGGGAGTGTTATAAAGAGTTTTCAACTTTGTTTGGGCTTTGATTTTGGGATTTGGGCCTATTTGGGTTAGGTTTGGGTTTAGGTCGATTTAGGGGATTTAGGCTTCAAATTGAAATTGGATCCAAATGTCAATCAAATTGGGCTTGGATTTGATCTAAATTTACATTGTGGATATTTAATTGAAGTTTAGAATTTAATTGGACCAAAATTGAGGTCAATTGGGTTGGTTTAGTCGGACATTGGGTCTACTTGGGTTAAGAATGGGTCAAATTGGGAGTTTTGGTAAAAGTGGATTAAATTAACAAAATTGTCCCATAGTGTAGTTGAACAAAATGAAATTGGGAATATTTGGGATTTTTTGGAATTTTTTGGGAATTTTCAGAATTTATGGAATTTTTGGCTAAGAAGGGCATTTTGGATATTTGGAGGGTATTGGGGGGGTATTTTTGGAAATTTTGGTACATTTGGCTATGTATGATCAATTTGAGTGGGGGGAAATGTTTAGGATTGATTTTGAGGAATTTTGTGTAATTCAGATGATTTTGCAAATTTTGGGTAGTTTCAAGGGCATTTGGTAGGTTTAGTGGGTGTAGGGCCCTAGGAGTCAAAAATTGAAATTTTGGAAAAATGAAGATTGATCAAATTTGAGTAGAATGGAATCACTTTTGTTGAGTCATGAAGCCATATCAAGCCCATAAGAGCCATGAGAGGACTCATTTGAGGCATTTATTATGTTATTCCTAACCCTCTTAGCCAAGGGCTTAGGGGTTAAGGTCCATCCATATGAATTACCTACATGAGTCAGGAAGTCAAGCTAGGCATGAATAGTTTTAGGATTTGGAATGTGTGTGAAAGTGTAATGTGTGCAGGTCAACCCTCACCAGACCAGGCCACCTAGGGTAGTCCTAAGGCCAAAGAGTCCTATAGGGAACTCATCCTTTAAACCTCCACATTTGATCTTAACCCTGCAAGTGAATTAGGGGTTTACAATCAGGCATGTGGGGTTTGCAGGGAGTTAAGAGGTGTTTAAATTTCTAAATGGTGGGTGCCATCTCTTATCCTCTAGGATAGTCACAGGGAAAGTCTAAGGCTAGATCCTAAGTACTAAGGAGAGAAAAGACCTCACCAAAAATGAGGTCAACAAATGGACCCCCAATAGGTGTGGTGTGCTGAAGGAGCACACCGCGCGTATTGGCGTTGACCGAAGAGATCAACTGAACCAACACATACGTCAAAAACAACTCTCTCAGAATAAATGGAGGGAGCGAAGAAAGTTTCTGCTGGGGAGTATCTGGTGGATTTTCACTATGGAAGAATATCGGACTCTCGCTGGGGAGGAAATGTGAAATCCTTCAAAATGAAGCAAAAGAATTTAAAATTCCACATTACAAAGGGGGACACAATCAGATTTGATTTAGAGCTTAAGATTGAAAATTTCAAGATTTGAGTTTAAGATTTGGAGTTCGAAATTTTGTTTTAAATTTGAAGTTTGGAATTTTGGTTTGAATTTGAAGTTTGGAATTTTAGTTTGAATTTGAAGTTTGGAATTTTGGTTTAGTTTATGTGTGATTTCATTTAAGTTGAAAATGTTGATTTTGAATCTGAATTTGAGGTTTCAAATAATTCCATTCTGCAAAAGTTTGCGAGAAAAGTTTCAATTTGGTAAGATGAATTGATCGAATTTGAACGAGAGATGGAAGTTCCGCTCCAGCCTCCGAATTGAAATGAGAACTGGAAGTTCAGCTCCAGCCTCGAGAATTGATGTTCTACGATGAGAACTTTGACTTGAACCATTGCGATATGAAAGGATCTTAAAGCAATGCGGTGTCGGATGTTGTGATCCTCAGCCTCTAAAATTTAGTAGGAACCATTGCAAAGCAATGCAGTATCGGATGATGGGATCTTCAACCTCTGAAATCTGAAATTTTGAATTTGAACCAATGCGATAGGGAAAGAACCTAAAGCAATGTGGTATATGATGTGAAATCCTCAACCTCTAAAATTTGATATTTGATTTGAACCATTGCGAAAGGGAAAGAACCTAAACCAATGCGGTATTGGATGTTATGATCCTCAACCTCTGAAATTTGAAATTTTGAATTTGAACCATTGCGATAGGGAAAGAACCTAAAGCAATGCGGTATCGAATGTAAAATCCTCAACCTCAAAAATTTGATATTTGACTTTGATTTGAGACATTGCGATAGGGAAATATCCTAAAGCAATGGAGTATCGGATGCTGGGATCCTCAACCTCTAAAATTTAATTTTTTATTTGAACCATTGCGATAGGGAAAGAACCTAAAGCAATGCGGTATCGGATGTAAAATCCTCAACCTCTAAAATTTGATTTTTGATTTGAACCATTGCGATAGGGAAAAAACCTAAAGCAATGTGGTATCGGATGTAAAATCCTCAACCTCTAAACTTTGATTTTTTATTTGAACCATTGCGATAGAAAAAGAACCTAAAGCAATGCGGTATCAGATGTAAAATCCTCAACCTCTAAAATTTGATTTTTGATTTGAACCATTGCGATAGGGAAAGAACCTAAAGCAATGCGGTATCGAATGTAAAATCCTCAACCTCTAAAATTTGATTTTGATTTGAACCATTGCGATATGTAAAGACCCTAAAGCAATGCGGTATCGGATGTAAAATCCTCAACCTCTAAAATTTGATTTTGGTTTGAACCATTGCAATAGGGAAAGAATCTAAAGTAATGCAGTATTGGATGTAAAATCCTCAACCTCTAAAATTTGATTTTTGATTTGAACCATTGCGATAGGGAAAGAACCTAAAGCAATGCGGTATCGGATGTAAAATCCTCAACCTCTAAAGTTTGATTTTCGATTTGAACTATTGCAATAGGGAAAGATCCTAAAGCAATGCGGTATCGGATGTTAAATCCTCAACCTCTAAAGTTTAATTTTCGATTTCGCGATTGATTTGCAAAGATTGGTAGTGTTGATTTGCTAAGTGTAGAATTTTAGTGTTTGAGAATTTCATGAAAGTTGTAAAAGATTTTTGTGGAAAGAAACAAATTAGGAGGGAATATGAGGATGCCACATATCCCACTCAAAGAGTTGATCGAAAAGTTACTGGTTTGGATTGGATACGATTCCTCGCCATCAGAACCAAATCGAAAACCTCGTGGCTCCGTGTCAATGGAATTGACTGCTCCTATCTCAGACAAGGGAGAGAATTGATGGGATTGGATTTTAAACTTGGAAGTTTTGAATTTGAATTTGATTGAGATTTGATTTGAGATTCAAATTGAGATTGATTTGAAAGTACAAATTGGAGATTCAGATTTGAGATTTATTTTTAATATTGAGATTCTTCTTTTTTTGTTTCGATGATTTAAGTTTGTTTTGATTTAGATTTCAATTTGATTTCGGATTTCATTTTGATTTAAAGTTTCATATTGACTTAAGGTTGTTTCGTTATCTTATACGATTTTTTTTTAGGTTTTCATTTTTTTATTATTTGTTGTCATCGTTGGGGAATTTATTATGGGTTTTTTTTTGTGAAGTTTTATTTTATTCATTTATGTTTCATGATTTTTCATTTTCATCATTTCATCTTTTTTTTTTAGTTAGGGTTTGGACCCAGTCATAAGCAAGTGCGGCATCTGTGATTCGTAGAACGAGGTTGTCTTTGAAATATCACGATGCACAGTTCTCCTTGAGATATCGTTCACTGACCGAAGACATGTAGAAAATAACCTACTCTTCGAGGTACTATTGGAATTATATCCTTTCAAGTACCTACAAAGATGTGTTATTTCTACAGACACCATAGCTAGAAATGTTGTAACTTTGTAGCTCTGTCGCAACTGGTTTGTAAGGATTGTATAAGTTGTCTTTAAGAAGTCGCTCTGGCGCTCTTCAAATTGATGTTAGAGTTGTATTCTGTTGAGTACTTGAATGATATGACTTCGGGATTGAATTCCATCAATTGCTAATAACAAGATCCTCTACTTCAATTCTTTCTTTCTGGGCCTAAGCAGATTCAAAATTTATGCTCATGTGACCAAAATATTTTTCATTGTCCAAAGATATTTCTGAGTCAATTAATGACCAACCAAAACACATAAAATCACTTGACTCTCTTCGAAGCATAATATCATAGGAAACTTCTTAAAGTAGCCTTTCAAGTTTTATTAATCATGGGGGGATTAAGACATCAATTTTTGATTATATGCTTGCCTCAAGCTTCTTCTCTGGGAGCCTTTTATTTCCTTTTCTTTTTTTTAAGCTTTTATCTTTTTTTCTATTTTTTTCTTCTTTTTCTATTCAGGATTACTATATCTAGTGGGGCACATGGTAAAGATTTTGAATGTCTAGATTGTGACACCAATTTTTGATTTTTTGCTCACCTCAAGCTTCTCCTCAGGGATACTTCTCTTTTTTTTCCTTCTTTTTTTTCACTCCTTTTGTTTTCTGAGAATTACTGTATCTGGTAAGACATATTTCTGTTAAAGATTTTGAATGTCGAAACTCCCCTAATTAATAAATCTGAAATGTTTCTTAACATGAATCCTGGGATATTATAACTCATCCAAAAGTTTGGACCCAGTCACATGGCAGAAAATTAAAAGACCCTTGATAGCCCGGACCAATTACTCGTATTTCAACCACACTTGCTTCATTTCAAAATCTACTTAGGACCCAGTCCGAATTCCTTCAAGTGAACGACCTAGTCATTAGGGCATAAATTTCATTCTCTCCTGAAGTTATTGTCTTATCAAAATATTCAAGTTTGAGCTTTCCAAATATCGAACAATTCTGAACAAAAAAACTTTTTCCTTTCATTTTCATTCATAACAATGGGAGGGATGTGACAGATATACATCAACCTGGCAAATTATCCTTTACATTGGTAGATGTAGTACAATGGTAGTCAAGAAATGTCTTCTTTGTTGCCAATTACGTAGTAGTCAGCTAGAACAAACAGATCGATCGAAATCATATTAATAGAACCTTTTTCAGGTTCTTTTTAAATATTCTTCCGGGATTGTTACGTTCCCACTCTTGAAATTTTCTTCAAGCCAGTTTTTGAAATTGCAACTCTCTTCTAAGGTGTGTCCAACAAACCTGTAGTACGGACAGTATCTTAAATGTCCTTTCTTATTGATTTCATCCGGTCTTTTTGGCTCAGGTAGCTGAAATTCAGGGTTCTTGATTAGATTGCGGAACATCTTTCTTGCTACTTCGTCTTTAAAAGAGTACACCTTGTTTGTTCGAGCAACAATTGTTGGAACTTGTCTTTCATTTGTCTGGTAGAGTCTTTGCTGAAAGGATTGTTGAGTGTTCTGCCTGGGACGTTGGAAGGTCCGCTGATGTTGTTCGGCCTGTACTTGCAATTGTTGCTTTCCCCTCTTAACCACAGCAACTGTCTCAGATTCCTTCTCGAATATCTTCGTTGGCACTAGCTCATTGGCTTTTCCAAGAAAACCAAGTTGTTTAGCTTCTTCCTGAAGTCTTCTGGCTTTATTAAGTAACTTCTCGAATATTTTGATTATGAATCCCTTGAGCAAGAGACCAACTGGACCGTGAATGCTCTTTAAAAGAATTTCAACTGCGTGCTTCTCTTGTAACTGTGGCTTGCATCTCATGCTGAAGTTTCTCCAATGCAGGATGTATTCCACTAAGGTTTCATTTGGTTTATGTTTCTCTACCACAAGATCACTGACGGTGATGTGGTGCTGAGCTCCAGCAAACCGTTTGACAAAAAGATTTTTCCATTTCTGTAAATGTTCTTAGCTAACCATTTAGTAACTCTGCATACCAATCAAAGGCAGCTCCAGTGAGGCTATTCACAAATTGGTGGAACAAAAGTGCTTCGCTACCCCCCGCGTTGCAGCAGCTTGCTCGGAAGTGTGCAATATGCTGTCACGGATTTCCAATTCCATCAAAAGTTTTGAACAACGGTGATATGAAACCTCCGGGGTACTGAACGGTATCAAACTCTTCTGGGTAAGTTCTACCCTTTGAAGCTAATTCCTCCATTTCTGATTGGACCAGGGCTTCTTTCACCTGTTGTTCTACTATCTGCTTAATGTCACTCTCTAGCATCGGACCCTGAACTAGATCCTTCTTTAATTGTTTGTCGAAGCTGGACTCCTTTCTTTCATCCATAACATGAACAATTTCTGGTTGGTTTGCTTCCAAAGTTGCCATTGGTAACGACTGCGACTACCCTTGAATTGTAGCCATGACGACCATTATTTCCTCTAGTTGTTTCTTCATTTGACCTATCTGCTTATCCCGCTGTTGAATGGCCATTTGAAACTCATCCGCGGTGTTCTCCTTAGTGGGTAAAGGAGCGTCGCATGAAGATGGTGTGGCCTCCGTCTCGATGATGTTGATTTTTGCAAAACCACCATCCATGTAATCTAGTAGGCTGTAATTTCCATTTTTGACATCTTCTTTCTGGTCTTCAAATAGTTGTGCAATGTCAACTCTGAGCTTCTCTATGGCGGACTCAATCGAACTTTCTTTGAGAATTTTTAGGTTAACCGGGTACTTTTGAGGAACATCATTTATCCCCTCGAGCACTGGCATCATTTTATAGACGCCAAGCGAAACATCTGAAATCATATTCACTGAACCTTTTTCAGGTTCTTTTAAATATTCTTTCGGGATTGCTATGTTCCCACTTTCAAAATTCTTTTAGAGCCAATCCTTGAAAGTGAAGCAGTCTTCTATCTTGTGTCCAATCATCCGGTGGTAAGGGCAGTACATCGGGTGATCCTTCTCGCCGATCTCTTCTGGCTTTTTCGGCTCTGGCAATTGAAAATCAACCATCTTACTCAAGCTGCAGAACATTTTGGCCACTGCTCCATCCTTAAAGGGATATTCCTTACTCAAAAGCTCCTTCAGGCTGCGTGTCGGTCCGTGTGGTTTCTGCTGAGATGGCTGCTGACTCGGCTGGCGGCATTGCGGCAGGCGGGGCTGTCGTGGCTGGTCGACGTTTAGACTTTTCCGGTTGTGCTTCCTTTATTGTGCTTTCATTAGTAACGCGGTCTTTGAATTGGACCCAATTTCGAGTCCGGAAAAAGGTAGGGTGTAAGCGTTGACTGACTCTTCCTTATGTAAAATCTCTTTTCCTTTATCTAACAAAATAGCTGGTGTGGTGATGGTGGCTCTAATAGTAGGAGCTGAAGCAGTCCTCAGAGAAGTCCCAGCACTTCTAGCGGCATACTTCACAACAATAGAAGAGTCTTTTTCAATCCACTCCTTCTTTGTCATAGGGGGCTCTTCAACAATTTTAAAGTTGAACTCTACAATAGGCTCAACTGACTTTCTCATTTTGGATTTTATCATTTCAACAGACAAATTCCCAAACTTAGTTTCAACACTGTCGAATCCTTGTCCAAACTTGATGACTATCAGGTCAGGTAGTTCCTCCCTATTGATGACAAACTCCACTCTAGAGGCGAAAGAAAAGACCAGCTTGGGTGAAGACATTGTCTCCTGTCATTGGAAGAATATCTGGAAGTCAGTGAAGTCCTTACTTTGCAGTTTCAACGAAAGTACTCAAGTTAACTTGCTTTGTACTGGGCATCCTTTAAGCATGCAAATTTTTTTTGTGTTTCTTTTTTTTATTATTATTGTATACTTGTTGTGTCTTGAGAAGTTTTATTTTGGTATGAAATTTTAACAAAAGTTTATTTTATTTATGGTTTATTGAAAGGTTGTTAGAGGGAAGTTTCAGTTTGACTTGTTTGCAACAAGTCAAACAAAAAGAGAAGTGAAGTGTCGGACCCGGTCCAAGATTTAGAGGAGGTTGAATTCACATTGAAATCACATCAACAGATCATTCCAATTCTAACACACCTATTGGGGGTCTACTTCGCCTCTTTGGGGAGGTGGGAGGATTCTGGAACCTCTCGGTTTAGGGGTGTCTAAACAGTGGCTTCGGAATCCAAAAGGAGTTGACTATACCGGTTCAAGACATAAATGAACGTGGTATGCCAATGGAAAGAATGGCAGTTTGGTCCACTAGGGGTATGGACTCACTACCAATTTATGAAAGCAAAACCATCTGATCATAATGGAGAGAGGAACTAGTCCCCAGCGGAGTCGTCAGAAGTTGTCGCCATATTTTTAGGTTGTGTGTTATATTTTAAAAAAAGGGTCGCCTACAGAAATTGTCGGTGAATTTTAGATTTTAATTTTAATTTAAATATATATAATTTAGAAAGTAGTATTTAAGTTTGAAAATTTTAAGATATGAAATCAAACCGATCTCACATCTCAAATAGTTTATATAAACGAGCACCGCATCACAAACCGTGTATCTATCCCGAAGAATAGACACACTGCTTGATGATGGGGCTCAATTAAATAAACAAGAAGATTTGTGACATCCGTTTGGTCTGCGAACCAACTTTATAAGCCGACAAATTCCCCAGTTTAATATAAAGAAATTAAACAGGGTTTATATTACTCAGGTTCTTAAAGTTCCCTATAAGGGCAAGCCCCTATAGTTAATTACATCTTAAATGACGGGAATCATTTAAGAAAACTCTCGATTAAGATCAGTGGTTCTAGTTTCAAGAATTTCAAAGTTTAAGGTTTTCAAAGGATTGGATTTTTGAAATTTCAATAGGGATTAGCTCAAATTTGAAACAGTTTATTTCAGGAGTCAAAAGAAAGAGAAGTAGGAGAAGCTGAGGATCTAAGAGGAATCTTGGCAACTTCCCAAACTATCCTATTGTTTGGCTTCAATTCGAGAATTTACTTAATGTTGTAATTCTGCTAATTTTAGTTAATTAGGACTTATATTAGTATGACATGATCATACAAATAGCCTTGAAGATGTGAGGGTTTATGTCGTACCAAACAACTACCTCGGAATCCTAAGACCGGTTAGGGCTTAATTTACATGACATGATCATACAAATGCCTAATGAAGAATTGAGGATTTGTGTTGCACTAGGAAAACTACCTCGAAGTCCTATGGCTTGGTAATTTAATTCTAAGAAAGTTTTGCTGAAGTAGATCCGAGTTTTACTGATGACGATGGCCGTGCTGCCCACCAAGCTCTGAGCTCCTTATTGTTGCAGAGGTTTAGTTTTAAAAGTCATAAATCAGGAGGTGAGACAAGTGTTTTGGTTTAGAGAGAATCTTAAAATCCAAGTGTTTTTTTTAATATTTTAATTAAAACAAATCTTAAAGTTGGTTAAACAGAACCGATTAAGATCCCACGGTTCCGTCATCCCGGCACCATTATTTTCATCGAATTCACTTAGTCCAGATGAATTTGCTAAACTCAACTGAATGAGTTCCACACTTTCATTTAGACCATGGGAAATCACGTTAGCAACAAGTGGGTTACATCATCCGAGGTATTCCCGATCATTCAATGAGACGTTATATTTTAGTTATAATTGTAGTTTTGTTGTTCTATTTGTGATTAAATTTTGAGTTGTTTTATGTTATGAAATGTTGTGGCGGTGAATTTTATCTTGCAATGACTTTTAATTTAGTTTTGGTTTCAGTTTAGGGACTATCCTAAAGGTTCTGGTTTTCATGCAACAGTCTTATTTAACATGCAAGAAAAGTAAAGTACAGTGCATGTAAATAAATTGCAATAAATTAAATTGCAATTAAAATAAAAGCGTACCTGGAGGGTCTTCCCGTCATCTCAAGCTGCACTTAAAACACATGTTAAGGCATTTAAATATTTCAGCAAGTACCTAGGTAAAGCTAAGGGAAGGGTTTTGGTTGTCTACCAAATTCCTAATTCTATAACTAGTCATCTCCTATGACGTCTAGGTTCTTCTATTTTGTTTAAGGATGATTTTCTTCATCAAAGAACAATTAAATTTAGTTGTTCTTCTAAAACACCCCGTCGCATTGAGGAAGTGCTTAGGACGAATCCTAAACATCTTTTCAGTATTTTTGGTATTGTTTTGAGTCCAAGTAAACTTAATTACACAGATGAATTAATCATCTAGGAGTTTAGTTAAACTTTGGTTCTTACTCAGTGAACTTAGGTATTTGATTACCTGATGAACAAAGTGACATCTCACTTAATACACTATTTAAGAGTTATAATAATTAATGCCTTTAAGGGCAAGTTGGTTTATCGAGAATTTTAATCATTCTTAATTAAAAGTTTGAGCTAATGGTTTAAAGTATTTTAATTTAATTATGAGGTTTTAATTAATAATTTTAAGTTTGAAATAGAGTTCAAATTATTTTAGATTTAATTCTGAATGATTTCATTTAGGTTTGTTGTTAAATGATTTTAATTCAATTTGATTTTAATTTAATTTTAATTTAATTTTATTTTATTTAATTTTTTTAATTCAATTTAATTTTAATTTAATTTAATTTTAACTTAATTTAATTTTAATTTAATTTAATTCTAATTTAATTTAATTTTAATTTAATTTAATTTAATTTTAATTTAATGTAATTTTAATTTAATTTAATTTTAATTTAATTTAATTTTAATTTAATTTGATTTAATTTAATTTAATTTTAATTTAATTTAATTTTATTTTAATTTAATTTTAATTTAATTTTAATTTAATTTTAATTTAATTTTAATTTAATTTAATTTCAATTTAATTTGATTTAATTTAATTTAATTTTAATTTAATTTAACTTAATTTAATTTAATTTAATTTAATTTTTAATTTTAATTATCAATTTGCATTGTTATTTTAATTTTTAATTAAGAATTAAGTATTGTTAAAGTGACTTATTTAGGGATTTTTAGATTAAAGAATAAATATCCTCTTAATAATATCCCTATTTTAATGATCCGAATTTAAATATATTCTTTCCAAAATTTAAATCATTTAGTCAATTAAAGTTTCATATTTGATATTTTCAAAATGTTTAGTGGGTTTCTACCCCTTAATTTTCCTAAGTTTCAATCATCCAAGAGAAAGTTAAAATCAAATATTTTACCCCACCCATTTTGATTAAACCTAAAGTTTTAATTAAGGGTTAAAATTTTTAATTACCTTAATGCCCTTTTAAGCTTATTTATTTCATAACTCACTAAATTGAGCTCAAATGAATTTGAAATTTTTATGTCACCTCGTCTATTAAGACATTAGAGGAGAAAATGTGATTTTTCTGAATTTAATTTATTTATATAATTATTTTTAGTAGAAAATAGGGGTTTTTCAAAAAAAAATTCAACAACATGACAAAGGAAAGGTTTCTATCCTTAAGAAAATTATGGGGTATTCCAAATGACCAGAGGACTAGTTGGAAAAATTTTGGTGATTTTTTGAATTATATTTTATTTATTATAATTATTTTGAGTTTTAGGGTATTAATTAATTATAAAATAAAATTAAAGTTGAAAAATAGATTTTATATTTTTCATAAATCTCTCTTACCTCAAGGAGTTCAGAGAAACAATTTTAATAATTTTCTGATCTTTATTTGATTTTTTAGAATTAATTTAGTGAAAATATTTGGAAATTCATTTTTTAATTCAAAAATTGTTTTAGGCTTTTAAAATTCAATATCTTATCC
The DNA here is from genome assembly GCA_022702705.1 of Papilionanthe hookeriana x Papilionanthe teres. NCBI lineage: Eukaryota > Viridiplantae > Streptophyta > Magnoliopsida > Asparagales > Orchidaceae > Papilionanthe > Papilionanthe hookeriana x Papilionanthe teres. Next base: position 100,255,179 of record CM040423.1, read on the forward strand.
TAGAGACTTAGGAAAAATATTTGGTTTGTTCCTAAGTGATTAGGAGTTAAAATGTGACATTTTTATGAATTTTAATATTTTTATGATTTTTATTATTTTTTAATTATTAAAAATATTAAAATAAGCTTAAAAATGAAAATTTTTAGAAAATTCTAATTTTAATTTTTTTAGACTCCTCTGATATTAGAGAAGTCCTAAAACCAATTTGGTGAATTTTTGAAATGTATTTTTGGAATTATGAATTTTTAAAGTTTAATTTTATCCATGTAACTTAATTAATCCATTTAGTGGGATTAAACATTTCCAATTGATTTCAAATTTTTATTTGAGGTTTCCCTGATCCTAAAGATCAGTGGAGAATTGTTTTCAAGTTATTTCCATATGTGGTCAACCCTAACTAATTAAAATTCAGTTTTGAGTAATTAGGCCAATTAGGATTATTTTTAATGAATTAAATCAAATCATAATTATCCTAGGGTCCTTTGATCCTAAGAAACATCTCCAAATTTTCCTAGAATTTTTTAAGTAATGTACTAATTTATGGAATTAAAATATCACAAGCAGTGACATAAACTTGGAAAATACATAACTCTTTATAGAGATGGCCTATGATCTTGAAAAATTCTGGGAATGTTCCCAAGATTAGAGGCTTCAAAAGCCCTATGGTCTTATGCCATGGTGAGTTGTATACATGCATGGAGAATTGAATGATTTAAAACACTATTTCATTAATTAAAAATAAAATATGCATCAAATAAATATGAAATCACTTCCACATTATTCTCCTCGTTTCAGTGAGCAAGAAGGTATTTTTATTTTATTTTTTCGAGTTTTCTATGAAAAGTTATGAGTTTTTAAAGTTTAGGTTCAAAAATAAATCAAGAAAAATCCATTTCCCGCTCAAATGACACGTGTCGCGCTGCTACTGGCTGGCGTGGTTGCCTGTTCACGGATGAAGCTGTCGTCCAACTCCATCAGCGTCGTCCGTTGGATACATGCCTGATCGGACGGCTGCTGCTCCTCTTTCCTTGTTCTATTCACTTGAAACTGTCCAACTTCAAATCTTGATATCTCCCTCGATTCTCAATGAAATTGAATGAATTTTTTTTTAAAATGATCTTCTAATCGAGTAGAACACATCTATATGGTGATGATATACTTAAAGCATGTGAATAATTACAGAAAATTAAAACATGCTCTATTGGAGGAGAAAAAATTTGATTCCTTTGTCCAAGAGGTGAGGCCTCAATTGGAAATGGTTGGATTGAGCTTAGGAGTGCTTGGAGAAGCTTTGGGAACAATTTGGCAGAGTTTCTCCAAGGTAATCTTTGCATATCTTCTTCTTGACCATGGAGGTGGGGTTTAAATAAGGAAGGTTATGGTGGAGCTTTGGGTGGCCATGGGGTTTGATTAGTGGGTTCAAAATATGTGTTTAGGTGGAGGGGAGGTCAGAGTTTGATTTTGGTGCACTCAATTTGGGATTCCCATGTGTAAAGTCAAGGATTTAAATGGCATGGGTGTAAGGACCATTTTTGGTCCAATTTGGGTCAATTCATGGTTTTGGCTTGGTTCACTCACCAAGGCTTGATTTGGGCTAATGTGAGATCATTTGGGTCAGCCTCACATGTGTGGTGAAGTCCCCATCCAAGGTGAGGTGGCCAATTTTGGTTAAAGTATATCATTCATGGGGTTAAAAAAGGTTTAGTGAAGGCTTAGGAAAGGCTCCCCTCTTCTTGCCATAAGTGGCATGGTGATGTGGAAAGGGCTCCCCATGGCTTGCATATGGCTTATGCATGGCTCCATGGCTTCATTTGGCTTGCTCATGGCTTGGGAAAAGGTTGGCTCACTTGCATGGAAAAGGGTTATTTGGAATTTTGAAAACTTTGGATTCCTTTGATGGGATTTGTCATGATGCTACAAATGGGTTAATTTCATGATGGTTTAAGACTTTGGTCAAATAGGATTATCAAAGGAATGATGAAGAAAAGGATTCATGTGGGCTTGGGGATGGATTTTGGGCCTTTGAATTTGATGGAAAGTGGGCTTTTAAAGGCTTTATGGAAGTGGGCTTTTAAGTTCGAAAACAAATTGGTGGATGGAGATTTTGTGAAAGATTGGGCTAAAAAATGTTGAGTTTAGTTTAGGAGTGTGGCATGAGTGATTTGGAGAATGTTTGGTGTCATTTGGAATTGAAATAGGTTTAATTTGGGCCTTTTTGGTAATGGGGCCAAGGTGGGTCAAATTGGGATAACTTTGGCTATCTTGGGTTAATGTTGGTTTAAGGTTGGATTTGATGTAAAATTAATGTTGATAAATGTTTAGGGGAGGTTTATAAATAGTTTTCAACTTTGGTTGGGCTTTGATTTTGGGATTTGGGCCTATTTGGGTTAGGTTTGGGTTTAGGCCGATTTAGGGGATTTAGGCTTCAAATTGAAATTGGATCCAAATGTCAATCAAATTGGGCTTGGATTTGATCTAAATCGACATTGTGGATATTTAATTAAAGTTTAGAATTGAATTGGACCAAAATTGAGGTCAATTGGGTTGGTTTAGTGGGACATTGGGTCTACTTGGGTTAAGAATGGGTCAAATTGGGGGTTTTGGTAAAAGTGGATTAAATTGACAAAATTGTCCCATATAGTAGTTGAATAAAATGAAATTGGGAATATTTGAGATTTTCTAGAATTTTTTTGGAATTTTCAGAATTTATGGAATTTTTGGCTAAGAAGGGCATTTTGGGCATTTGGAGGGTATTGGGGGGTATTTTTGGAAATTTTGGTATATTTGGCTATGTATGATCAATTTGAGTGGTGGGAAATGTTTAGGATTGATTTTGAGGAATTTTGTGTAATTCAGGTGATTTTGCAAATTTTGGGTAGTTTCAAGGGCATTTGGTAGGTTTAGTGGGTGTAGGGCCCTAGGGGTCAAAAATTGAAATTTTGGAAAAATGAAGATTGATCAAATTTGAGTAGAATGGAATCCTTTGGTTGAGTCATGAAGCCATATCAAGCCCATAAGAGCCATGAGAGGACTCATTTGAGGCATTCACTATGGTGTTCCTAACCCTCTTAGCCAAGGGCCTAGGGGTTAAGGTCCATCCATATGAATTACCTACATGAGTCAGGAAGTTAAGTTAGGCATGAATAGATTTAGGATTTGGAATGTGTGTGAAAGTATAATGTGTGCAGGTCAACCCTCACCAGACCAGGCCACCCAGGGTAGTCCTAAGGCCAAAGAGTCCTATAGGGAACTCATCCTTTAAACCTCCACATTTGATCTTAACCCTCCAAGCGGATTAGGGGTTTACAATCAGTCATTTGGGGTTTGCAGGGAGTTAAGAGGTGTTTAAATTTTTAAATGGTGGGTGCCATCTCTAATCCTCTAGGATAGTCACAGGGAAAGCCTAAGGCTAGATCCTAAGTACTAAGGAGAGAAAAGACCTCACCAAAAATGAGGTCAACAGTTAGTTAATTATGTTTTCAAAGTTATTAGAGGTAATTGTAGTTTGATTAATTGTTACTGTTTTCTGCTTAGTGGTAGTAGAAGTAAGTATTAAACTTTAAACGCAATTTGGGTATCAGATTTCAGTGCTACATTATCTATTGTGAGACACTTTCTTCTACTTCGTAACTTCCCTGTGGGATCGATAATCGGGACTCCATTAGAGCCTGTATTAATTGATACGATACGTATACTTTCGTTGAGTACTTAGACTTTACAAAATCATTATAAACATATATAAATTTGAGTTCATAAATTCTCGCAATATAAAAGTCTGTAAATCGTCCAGTCAAACACCAATGTATCTTTTGGAGAATTATTAAAATGAAGACTTAAAGATTAGAAAAGGAGAAGATTTTTGAAAGAAAAATTTGGCGGGAGAAGTTGGAGAAAAGCTTGAAGTGGTTGAAAGGAAAGAGGAAGAAAGAGAGTCTTTTTCTAGCCATATTTTCTTTACTTTTCCACTTTACTTTATCATACTTTGTATTAGAATTTAGGAGATTTAATCCTTAAAGTTGGGCGCCAACCTCTAAAAAGTTATTTAGTGGAAAGCAAAGTTTCAGAGGAGCTTCAAGAGTCCTGTGGAGAGGATTTTCAAATAAGTTTTTATCTTTGTTTTTACATTTAAAGTAAGACTTGATGTGTTTTCACTATGATTTCTACTTTCAAATCAAATTGTGTTTGTGTTTTCTCCAAGAGTTATGAGTAGTTTTCTTTATCTTTTTTCCTTTTAAATGATGAAGTAATTAAACTATGGAGGGAAGTTGTGTGAAGTATAGGTGTTTAATGTTGGAAGAGGTTGTGGTGATTCACAACCTTGCACTTCATTTACTTCTTGATTTGGCCAATTAAGACGTTAAAATTTGTTGTGAGAACATATAAGAACCAATGCAGTATTGTCTCAATTAACAATTGGATAGAATCATATGAAATTGTATGGGTTAGAATTGTAGTTCATATGGTTGAGTGCAAATGAATAGGGAGATATAATTTTTAATGGAGAGTAAAATTAGAAGACTTTAATGTGACAGGCTAAAGCCCCTAATTTTGTTTGATGTTTTAAATTTTGTTATGAGATGTTAGCCCCCAGGTGGAGTGAGAAGAGGGAACTCTAGTGTGAGAGCTAGTATCTTCCCTGCCTAACCCATCTACAAGATTTCAAAACTTCAAATTAACCAATGTTCTTTATAGAACCAAGTAAGGGTAAATAATATAATTTCTTTTATTTATCACAACACATTTAGATTCTTCCACAACGAAATTTCATAATTATTCTTGATTCATTCAAAGAGAAAAAAGATATTTCATTCTCAATTGTTTTCATATAGTTTTATAGTTTTGTTAATTTTAGTTGATTCCTTTACATTTTCTTAAAAGAAAATATCAAAAACAAATTTAAAACTTTCTATCTTAAAACATACTTTACAAAATCTTTTCAAAAAGTAAAAATTTGTTTTTCTGTTTTCTTTAAAAGTTTATACCTTTCCTGTGGGTTCGATATTTTAGGGATTAATCAGAAAGTCATATATTACTTGATGAACGATATGTATACTTGCGTAGAATCCCATATTATAAAATAATTAAAGTTGATTTCTTATTTACTTCAGACGTCATCATGTTTCTGGCATCCGTTGCAAAGAAAGAGATATTATTATTGAAAAGAAATATAAAGTGTAAAACATAAGCATAAATATTCGGGGATCAGTGTTCTTAATGGGTTTATAGTGGGTTATTTGTGTCATGAAGGGTCTTGTTGGATTGTAGTTGACTCAAGAGTCATAAGTGAAGGAGGATATGGGCTTGGGCCTTCATGAATAGGCTTGGAATTCCACATGTACCATTTAGACTAAAATCCTTCATGTGGTGATTTAATGAATTAATTAATCAATTAATAAATGAATTACTTAATTAATTAGGTCAAAGTCATAAAATTTATTTTTTGAACCCACTTATGTAGAAGATTAATCATGTGGTATTGGGTTGACACTATGTTCAATGTATTACTTATAGGATCAAATGTTGACTAAATTGAATAAATTGACCATGTGGTGATTTCTTAACAATATAGTGGAAAGTTAACCATAGCGTCATTAGATTTGATCATATGGACCAATATTGACTATTTGAACAAGGTTGAACAAAATGATCTCAAGGTTGACCAATTGACTATATTTGACCAATTGGGTGTTAGGGTTGACTAAGTTGATAAATTGACCATGTTTGACCAATTGTGTATAAAGGTTGACTAAGATGATGGTTGGGTTAGTCTTATGGTAATGTCTTGAACATATGATGATTGGGTCAATTATAAGATCAAAGTTTTAATCATAGAGTTAAAAATTGACTAAGTGGCCAACAAGGTAATTACTAGGTCTAGGGTTGACTAAATGGTCAATGGGGTGTCATAGGGTCCAAGGTTGACTAGAATGGTCAATATGGTGACCATAGGGTCTAGGGTTGACCAAAGGGTGAATGTGGTGACCATATGGTCCATAATTGACCAAAATGGTTAATGTGGTGACCATAGGGTCCAGGGCTGACCAGAATGGTCAATGTGGTGACTATAGGGTTGAGGTTTGACCAAATGGTCAATGTGGTGACCATAGGGTCCAAACTAATTTGTTAAGAGGGAATATATGGAATTTTGATGTCAAAGGGAATATATGGAAGTTTGATCAAACTTTAGGGTTTGAGGGATCCCCGATCGATTGAATGAGTCAACATTGGTACACTCTTTCCCATGATGGGTCATGAATGTCAATTAAAATGAACCCTCACAAAAGTGAGGTCAACATGTGTCTTTAGAATGAATTAGGAGGACAAATTTAGAGGATAAATTATGAATTTGGAGGAAAAATTAGAAAAAATGCTCAAAAGATCAGTATCATTCCCATATATATAACAACTTTGCATGGAAATTAAGAAGTAATTAACTTTTGTGCATTAAATATTGACCCAACCCACTATTATGTAGCTTTTTTACTTTCCTGGGAAGAACTTGACCTAGTTTCTTTAAGTGACTAGTTTACAAAATGGATATGTCTTAGAGTTTACAAATTGATTTATATTTTACACACTAGCTGTTATACGCAAGTGCATGTATCATTCAAGCAATATAGATTTTTTTTTAAAACTCAAAGTATCAATCACAAAGAGAAGTGAGGCAAAAAGTTGCTTACGCTAAGTTCTATACTACTAAAATCAGGTCCTAGTTTGGAATATCTAGTAAGGGTGTATTTCTAATAACTACTCCTAAATATAAGCTTGAATCAAAAGATAACATAACTAGATAAATTATTTTGAAGAATTTTGAGATGTAAAGCTACATTTCGCTTATAATGACTTAAATAATGTGTAGGAATGAAATGCTGAGAATCTAATATGGTCAATGACAATCAGAGCAATCACATTCTTTATCCTCTTCTGAGTGCATAAAGAAACTTGGCTAACCTAGTGTTAAGTTTCTAAATCCTAGGTTATGTTGTGTAGATTCTAGCTTGTCACTTTAGATTACCCACTGTGTCCTCGATTTTTTATTAACCTAGCCTTAAGTTCCAATTTCTAGATTAAATTGGTCAAGATTCTAGTATGAGTCGGCATATTTTTAGGTTATGTGTTTTGAAAAGGGGATTGCCTACAGAAATTGTCGGCGAATTTTCATATTTTAAATTTAATTTAAATATATATATATATATATATATATATATAGTTTAAAAGATAACATTTGATTTTGAAAGTAATTTTAAGTTTAAAAGTTTTAAGATATGAAATCAAACCGATCTCACATCCCAAATAGTTTATATAAACGAGCACCGCATCACAAACAGTGTATCTATCCCGAAGAGTAGACACACTGCTTGATAATGGGGCTCGATTAAATAAACTAGAAGATTTGTGACATCCTTTTGGTCTGCGAACCAATTTTATAAGCCGACAAGTTCCGCTGCTTAATATAAATGAATTAAGTAGGGTTTATATTACCTGGGTTCTTAAAGTTCCCTATAAGGGTAAGCCCCTATAGTTAATTACATCTTAAATGACGGGAATCACTTAAGAAAACTTTAGATAATGATCAGTGGTTTTGCTCTCAAGAATTTCAAAGTTTAAGGTTTTCAAACAATTAGATTTTTGGAATTTTCAGTAGGGAATGACTCAAAATTTGGAACAATTATTTTCAGGAGTCCAATGGAAGAGAAGTAGGAGAAGCTGAGGATCCAAGAAGAATCTTGGTAACTTCCCAAACTATCTTATTGTTTGACTTAAATTTGAAAAAAACCTAATATTATCTTTGTATTTTAATCTTGCCAATTTTAGTTAATTAGGACTTATATTCATATGACATAATCATACAAATAGCCTCGAAGATGTGAGGGTTTATGTCGTACCGAACAACTACCTCGGAGTCCTAAGACTGGTTAGGGTTTAATTTGATTAACATGATTATACAAATGCCTAACGAAGAGTTGAGGATTTATGTTGCATTAAGCAAACTACCTCGAAATCCTATGGCTTGATCATTTAATTCTAGGATAGGTTTTGCTGAGGTTGACCCGAGTTTTGTTGATGACGATGGCCGTGCTGCCCACCATGCTCCGAGCTCCTTGTTGTTGCAGAGGTTTAGTTTTAGAAGTCATAAATCAGGAGATGAGAGAAGTGTTTTGGTTTATAAATCTTAAAAATCAAGTGTTTTTTTTAATATTTTAATTAAAACAAATCTTAAAGTTGATTATAACAGAACCGATTAAGATCCCACGGTTCCGTCATCCCGGCACCGTTATTTTTATCGAATTCACTTAGTCCAGACGAATTTGCTAAACTCAACTGAATGAGTTCCACTCCTTCATTTAGACCATGGGAAATCCCGTTAGCAACACGTAGGTTACATCATCCGAGGTATTCCCGATCATTCAACGAGACGTTTTAATTTAGTTGCAATTGTAGTTTTGTGTTCTGTTTGTGATTAAATTTTGAGTTGTTTTATATTTTGAAATGTTGTGGCGGTGAATTTTATCTTGTAATGATTTTTAATTTAATTTTGGTTTCAGTTTAGGGACTATCCTAAAGGTTTTAGTTTTCATGCAACAGTTGTTTATCATGCAAGAAAAGTAAAGTGCATTGTGATTAATTAAATTGCGAGAAGGTAAATTGTAATAAAATAAAAGCGTACCTGGAGGGTCTTCCCGTCATTCCAAGATGCACTTGAAACACATATCAGAGCATTTAAGTATTCCAACAAATACTTAGGTAAAGCTAAGGGAAAGGTTTTGGTTGTCTACCAAAGTCCTAATCCTATAGCTAGTCATCTCCTATGACGTCTAGGTTCTTGTATTTTGGTTTAAGGACAATTTTCTTCATCAAAGAACAATTAAGTTCAATTGTTCTTATAAACATCCTATCATATTGAAGAAGTGCTTAAGACGAGTCTTAAACATCTTTTCAATATTGCTGGAATTGTTCCAAGTCCAAGAGAATTTAATTATACAAGTGAATTAAGCAGCCGGGAGTTTAAGTTTTGTTCTTTTGCTCAGTGAACTAGGATGTTTGAATATCCTATAAATGAAGTAACACTTTACTTAATACTCCATTCAGGAGTTATGACCAAAAGAACTTTTGAGGGCAAATTGATGTTTTAGTGATTTGTGTTTTAATTTAATTTTTGATTAATGGATTTAAGTTTGGAATAGTGTTCAAGTTGTTTTAGATCTATTTTGAATTCTTTATGTCTTAAGTGATGTTATATTTAATTTAATTTAATTTAATTTAATTTAATTTAATTTGGTTTAGTTTTAATTTTAATTTTATTTTAATATTTAATTTAATTTTAATCTAATTTTAATTTGATTTTATTTTTTATTTAATTTAATTTAATTTAAAATGTTTCAATTTAATTTAATTTAATTTAATTTAATTTAATTTTAACTTTAATTTAATTTAAATTTTAATTTAATTTTATTTTAATTTTAATTCAATATTTTATTTTTCATGTTTTAAAGGTGATTTAATTTAATTGTTAAAGTATTAATTTAATTGAAATTTTGGAAGGATTTAATTTAAATGTTTTAATTTTAATTTAATTTAATGATTAAGTCTTTTAGTATTTTAAATATTGAGTTTGAATTATCATTTTAATTAGGAATTAAGTATTATTGAGGTGATTAATTTAGGGATTCTTAAATTAAAGAACAAATGTCTTCTAAATAATATCCCTATTTTAATAATTTCAATTTTTACTAATCTTCCAAATTTAATTAATTAATTGATTAAGGTTTATTCTTAAAAATGATTGATGGGTTTCTACCCTTTAATTATTTAAATTTCAATCATCCAAATCAGATTAGGATCAAATATTTTACTCTTTCATTTTATTAAGCCTAAAGTTTTAATTAAGGGTTAAAATTTTAATTACCATTTTGCCCTTCAAGCTTAATAATTCTATAACTCACTAAATTGAGCTTAAATGAATTTGAAATTTTTATGTGGCTTCACTCACATATCAATTAAGACATTAGAAGAGAAAATGTGATTTTTCTGTATTTAATTTATTTATATAATTATTTTTTATGGAAAATAGGGATTTTCAAGGAAAATTCAATAAGATGACCAAGGAAAATTTTTTGTCCTTAAGAAAATTATGGGGCACTCCTAATGACCATAGTACCATTTGGACTAATCTTGGTGATTTTTTGAATTTTATTTTATTTATTATAATTATTTTGAGTTTTGGAGTATTAATTAATTTAAAAATAAAATAAAGGTTGAAAAATGAATTTTATATTTTTCAAAAATCTCTCTGATATCAGAGAAACCAGAAAACCAATTTTTATAATTTTTTGATTTTTCTTTGTTTTATTAGAATTATTTTAGTGAAAAGGTTGAAAAATACATTTTTAATATTAAAAATTACATTAAACCTTTAAAATTCAATATCTTATCCTAGGAACTTAAGAAAAATATTTGTTTTGTTCCTAAGTGTTTATAATTCCAAATATAACATTTTGGTGATTTTTAATATTTTTGTGATTTTAATTATTTTTTAATTATTAAAAATATTAAAATAATGATAAAAATCAACTTTTTTAGAAAATTATAATTTTAATTTTCCTAAGTTCCTCTAATATCAGAGAAGCTCTAAAACCAATTTTGTGAATTTTTGAAAAGTATTTTGTGAGTTATGAATTTTTAAAGTTTGATTTCATTCATGGGGCTTAATTAACCCATTTGGTGGGGCTAACTAAGTCCAATTGATCTCAAATTTTTATGTGGTGTTCTCCTATCCCTAGAGGATAGTGGAGAATTGTTTTTAAGTTAATTTGATGAATGGTTAACCCTAATTAATTAAAGTTCAATTTTGGGTGTTTAGGCCAATTAGGGTTGTTCAAAGTGAATTAGCTCAAAAATTATTTTTCCTAGGTCCCTCCGAGTCAAAAGAAACATCACCAAATTTTCCTAGAATTTATTTCTCAACATGCTAATTATTGGAATTAAAACACTCAAAACGAGTAACATGCACTTGAAAAATCAATAACTTCTCATAGGGATGGCCTCGACCTTGGAAAATTCAGGGAAAGTTTCCAAGTTCAGAGGCTTCAAAAGCTCCTATGGTCTCATGCCATGGTGAATTTCCTATATGCATGGAGAATTGAAATAGTGCAGAGACTAAATAAATCATTAAAAAATAAAATACTTGATGAAATTACTTAATTTCTTTTCCACATTATTCGCCGTTGTTCACTGAGCAAGAGGGTATTTTTATTTTATTTTTAGGATTTTTCTACACAAAATTATGGATTTTTGAAGTTCTGGGTATTTAATAAATAAGAAAAATCCCTATTTTCCTACTTATCCACGTGGCGCCGCGTCAACCTCGGCAGCTCCGAAGCTCCACGCTTCGTCTCCTGATTCGGCGCCGCCATCCGACTCAACGCTCCAGGGGCTAGCGGTTCATGTCTCATTGCTCCGTCCGGCGCGATCCTGGCCGTTCGCTCAATACACACGCGATCCAACGGTTACCAGTCATCGTCTACGACTGGTGTGAACCCATGACCGTCAATCTTCTAACCCTAATTTCTCACTCGATTCTCAACGGATTTTTGAGTTCATATGCTCTATGGATTCGTCTTGAAGAGACGAACATATCCATACGGTAAAAATGCATTGAAATTAACCCAAAATAAATTGAGAATCTCTGGAAGCTCGGGATGAAAAGTGAGTCCATACCTTTGCTCAGAGAAGTGAAGCTTCAATCTGAGAGTTGTGTCACGTTCGATTGAGTCTAAGTAAGCTCCAGATGAAGTCCCTTGGTCTGGTGAATTGTCTAGGTAGGATTTCGACCAAGCCCGATCACAAAGCTTGGAGGCTGGAAGCAATGGCTGGCCTGGTGAGGGGGCTTTCGCTGGGAAACTTCTCCTCTTGGTCTGGTGAAGGTGTAGGACCAATCAATTTGGAGATTGGCTCGCTGTGGTGAAGTGTCTTCGTTTTGGGCTTGAATTTCAAATCTGAAATTGAGCTCACAGAGAGGAAATGGCAGGGGGATTTCAGTGGGGATCAAGTTCTCTATGTGTAGAGAGTGATCCGGGATGATTTTGGCGGGGTTTCGGTAAGTTTTGGTTCAGCATCTCTCATGGCCGAGAGGAGGTGGTGTTTAAATAGGAGAGGGTGGAGGGCCTCCTGGGGGGTTTAAGGCTTGGGATCGACTGCTCCATGCAAGAGAAGAACAGCCATGGTGTTCAATTGGCTGGGACAACTCGAGCAAGGCGGAATCGAAAAGTGTGGCTCCTCCCAAGGTCTCGGCCATGGTGTTTTCCGGCGATCCAGGCGGCCGGCCGGCAGGCATGGGTCACCCTCGTGTCCAGGTGGGTCGTGAGCTGGAGGTTTGTACAGGCAATTGAGCTTTTCCATGTGTAAAGAGGATGGCTTGAAATGGAAAGGGTAAGGGCTCATTTTGGGCTCAAATTGGTCAACCCATGATTTTGGGCTTGGTTCACCTCCCCATGACCTGGTTTTGGGCTGGGTGAATCAGTTGGGTCAGCTGGTCTTAAGTGGAGAAGTCTCCATCCAAGAATAATTAGATTAAATTTGGGTTAAGGGGAATCATAAGTAAGGTTAATTGCTTTTAGGAAGTGCTCAAAGGACCTCTTCCTTTTGCCCAATGTGGTAAGGTCACATGTAAACAACTCACATGGCTTGCATGTGGCTTAAGAATGGCTTTATGGCTCATATTTGGCTTGGGAAAAGTTGGCTTGGTTTCATGGAAATGAGTTTAAGGAATTTTTGTATTTTGGTGTAAAATTTGGATGGTTTTTCATATGGCTTTGTTTAGAAAGATTTGATTGCTGATTTAGGACTTAGGAATGATTTTAATTAAGTGAGGATGAGATGAGATTGTAATGTGGGCTTTAGGATGAGCTTGGGCTTTTGAGTTTGGTTAGGAATGGCTTTTTGAATGTCTTTTAGAAGTGGGATTTTAGATAAAAATTTTGCAAAGGGCCATGCCAAATAAATGTTGGGTTTAGTTTAAGGATGTGTCATGAGTGATTTGAGACAAGTTTGAGGTGGTTTGGGTTTGAATTGGGTTGAATTTGGGTTTCTTTGGTAAATGGGCCAATGTAGGTCAAATTGGGCTAATTTGGGCCAATGTTGGGCTAAGGTTGAAATTGATATAAAATTAATGTTGTGAAATGTTTATGGGAGTATTTCAAAGAGGTTTTAACTTTGGTTGGTTTTTGGTTTTGGGACTTGGGCTTATTTGGGTTAGGTTTGGGTTTAGGTCAAAATTGGGCTTTTTGGTTTTGGGTTGAATTTGAGTGGGGTTTGGGTCCAAATTTTGGGAAAATTATGTTAGTGTTTTGTTTGTGGGGATGTTAGGGAAGGTTTAGAAAAGGTTTGGGGTCAATTGAAATTGAATTGGTTTGGTTTGGGCTAAGTTTGGGTCATGGGTCCAAATTGGGCTTTAAGGTCAAAAGTGAAATTGGACCAAAATGTCAATCAAATTAGACTTGGATTTTGTCTAGATTGATATTGTGGATATTAAATTGAAGTTTAGAATTGAATTGAATCAAAATTGGGGTCAATTGGGTAGGTTTGGTTTGACATTGGGTTCACTTGGGTTTAGAATGGGCTAAATTGGGGGTTTTGGTAAAACTGGGGTAAATTGACAAAATTGGCCCATGGTGTAGTTGGACGAAATGAAATTGAGAATAATTGGAATTTTTCTGGAATTTTCTGGGAATTTTCTGAATTTTTGGATTTTTTGGCTAAGAGGGGCATTTTGGGTATTTGGAGGGTATTGGGGGGTACTTTTGGAATTTTTGGTATTTTTGGCTATGGATGATCAATTTTATTGGTGAGGAATTTTTCAAGGTTAATTTTGGGGAATTTTGGGTGATTTGTAAATTTTGGAGGATTTGGGCAATTTTAAGGGTTTTTGGTAGGTTTGATAGGTGTAGGGTCCCCGGGGTCAAAAATTGAAATTTTGAAAAAAAGAAGATTGATCAAATATGAGTGAAATGGAAGCACTTTGGTTGAGCCATGAAGTCATATTAAGCCTATATGAGCCATTAGAGGACTCATTTGAGGCATTCACTATCGTCGTTCCTAACCCTCTTAGCCGGGGCTTAGGGGTTAAGGTCCATCCATATGAATTACCTACATGAGTCAAGGGTCAAGTTGGGTATGGGTGTGGTTTTAGGATTTGGATTGTGTGTGTGAGAGTGTAGAGTGTGAGTGAGTGTGTAAGTCAACCTTCACCGACCAAGCCACCCAGGGTGGTCCTAAGGCCAAAGAGTCCTATAAGGAACTCATCCTTTAAACCTTCACATTTGATTTCAACCCTCTAGGTGATTAGGGGTCTACAATCAAGTTTGTGGGGTTTGTAGGGAGGCAAGAAGTGGTTCAAATTTCTAAGGGGTGGGTCCCAATTCTAGTCCTCTAGGATGGTCAAAGGAAAAGCCAAAGGCTAGATCCTAAGCACTAAAGAAGAAAGAGAAGACCTCATCAAAAATGAGGTCAACAGTATGTCGCACTAGAATCACCAATGTACACCCATCAACGAATATGTCCCTAACATTGCATTCAATCTCTGAACTACTTATCCTTCACTCAGAAATTAAATGAGGTTTCATTTAGTTGAGAATTACACCATACTTCCAGATCTTATTGCAATTTCAACAAATTTTAACAACATGCATAATTGCAATGTAAATGAAGTTCAGATGAAATACCATCATATTTATGATATAAGAGCATTTCTAAGCAAATCTAAATTTCTAAACATTCGTCCCATTCATTGAAAAAAATAAGTTAAATGAAGATAATGGTATAAGCAGTAGAAAAATTTATATAATTATGTAATAATTTTTTTGCCAACAAGGAATATATGTCTACTTACCCTCTTCAGTAATCCATCAAGTTTACACAACTAGCAGAGATGCAAAGGTGGGCCTTACAACTCATGGTATGGACCTCATTTACTTACATCAATTGTCACCTAGAAGCTCCTAATAGAAATAGATCATGAAGTATATTTCCTTCAAAAGTTGCATTGCCGCCTAAACTACTTCACTATAACCAATCGAAAAATGTGAGTGCAGTCAAGTTTTGAATTCACCGCTCTTTCGAGTCTGAGTTTCAACTTACAACAGATTCTAACATAACCCATGGCTAGTAAATTATGTCAATGAAGCAACAGAGGTTTTACTCAGCACATAGAAATTAAAATTATTTTATCATAAACAATTTTTCCCACTTATGCCACTACTTCATAACAAGAGAAGAGAGAAAGGAAAACTACTCTCTAAGCATTGAGAAAATACAATAGAAACCTTTATTTAAATTAAAGCAAATCTACTAGATTAGTGTTTTAAACAATTATAAGATAATGAAGAATACAATACTTAGCTTTTTCCCTCTGAAAGAAACATGAAAAACTCTTCAACAAATGCTTCTGCTGATCCATGCAATGCTCATAAAATCTCTTACACATATCTCTCAAAATCACCTCTCCAATCTTTCCAGAAAAGGTTGAAACCTACATTTCATACTCCTATCTATGACCTTTAAGCATTCCTGGAGATTCCAGGACTTTGAAAATGCCAAAAGGTGCATTTCCAAGTGTCATAATCTGCCTAATAACTCCATGAGACATTTTGTAACTGTCCATAACTGCTTCTGGTGCCTAGGCACTAGTTTGAGGTGCCTAGGCACCATCTTTTCTATTTTATGGGTGGGGACTAGCGCCTAGGAGCCACTTTCTAGCGCCTAGGCACCACCCTGCTGGTAATACCCCGATTTGCTCCTGTTTCGCTCCGTTTTACCCCGTTTCAGCTCTAATCCGCTCTAATTGTTTTACTTTGCTCCATTTGACTCCAAATTGCTTCATTTTTACTTCATTTTCTCAAAAACTTCATCTCTTGTACCTGAAATCAAAAACACACAAAAAACATTTCATTAAAGTGCAATATCATTAAAATGAGCATAAAGTGTATATAAAAAAGTAGCACAGGCGTGTCAAATAGTCATGAATACCAAGAAAATGATTCAAAATTTAGATGCCCTTATTCTTATTATAGCTATCACAATCAACGAGTAAGAGAATCAAAGAACTTTAATGTGTATATTAAAAAATTTTCAGCATGAATCACAGAGACATATTACGGAGGACGAAGGATGTGGTATGACTTCGCTGGGCTGACCAAGAGCGATCAAAGTCAGGCACACAACTGGTCAGTTTCCCATACCATGAAAATGGTGCACCTCTGAGATATAATTTCCTCCCCCTCCGAAGAATCCTACTAGTCGGATCTAGTCTGATAAATTTACGGCCTTCCGATCGAACGAGTCAAGGAAAGAAACATGCTCCTCTACCACCAAGGTAGTAGATTAACCATCCAAACTTGCAATCCGTCGGCCAGATGGTCACCCGGTCAGCTGACCGCCTTGCCTGGTGGCTTGTCTACCTAATGGTGCTCAACTTGAGGATATGACGGCCTAGAGCCCGTCTATCCCGATGATCAAACAGACCACTCTTTGGGACGCATATGCATCATCAAGATACGGTAAAAAACTGTGATGTCTTTTTTTTTTCTCTCTCTCAAGATTTCAAGCGCTCTATTCGATACGTATGCCTTGGATAAATTTAGATTCAGTAATATGATCTTTGTCTAATTGAAATTGATATAGGACATATCTTCATAACTTGGTATGTGTTTTGTGATATCATCTTGTAATCTGAAATAAATTTCTCAACAAAATTTTAATAAAATATAACCATACTATGAAAACTAAAAGTAATTTTTTTTCATCACAATGGATATTAATCCCAACGTGTGATGCAAAATCGTTTTATGCCGTTTCTGTTCGGGAATCAAAGCCGCGTTGACTAAGCCCATTTTACCGGCTAATAGAACCCAGATTAAGGTCACCAACGTGGCATACTTTCTCAGTTTACACATCAGCAAACGTAATATGATTTAACGGGTTACAGAACAATCCTCTATTTTCTGGTCACTATAACAATCCAAGCACTTCTTCTTCCCATCGTCATCCTATTAATAGGTCGATGTCATGGCTCCAATTCGCATCATCTTCAGTTTCTCCTAATTTCTAAATCAGTCCTTATTTCTAATTATCTATAACCTTCTCGTTCCAATTTCCGTCTTTTTTCCTAATTATTCCCCTTCGATTTGGCTTGCAGCTCAAGCGTCCTCTTATGGTTTCTTTCTCTCTCACTCTCTCTCCCTCTCTCTCCCTCTCTCGTGATTTCTATGTTATTATAAATTTAATTCTGTTAAAATATCTATGCAGGAGAAAGGAAATGAAATTATCAAATATGAGGAGGTTAGTCATTTAGTTTTTTAGTCTTCTTCCATCTCTCTCTTTTTGGTAACTTTAATTCAAACATTAAATATTTTTACATGTATTTTTGTTTCTTTATAGGAGTTTATTTATAGTCCTCGAGGTTTAAAGCTGTTCACATGCAGATGGCTGCCAGAAAATAAGGAATCAAAAGCTTTGATTTTTTTATGCCATGGTATTCCTAATTTTAATTAATAAAATTCCAAATTCATTTTTTCTATTTATCTTTCTTCTTCTTTTGGAAATTAATATTAATATTTCTATGCTTCGTTTCATCTGCTGGAAACTTTTCAGGATATGCGATGGAGTGCAGCATATCTATGAGAGGTAAGGCTTTGAAATCAGCTGGCTTGAAGAATTTAATCATATAATTAGTTAATTAGGATGATAATTTTTCTTTATGGAAAAAATAAATAAAAATTAATCTTAAAATATTTCAGACACAGCGAGGAGATTGGTAATAGCAGGATTTGCAGTATATGGAGTAGACTATGAAGGACATGGAAAGTCTGCAGGACTGCAAGGCTATGTGCCGAGCTTTGATGGCCTTGTGGATGATTGTTTGCATCATTTTATGAGCGTTTGTGGTAAGTGTTTTTCTAAAGTCCACTAGAATTTAATTAAAGCAGGATTCAGTAAATCAAGTAAATTTAGATTTAGTGAATCTTAGGGGAATTAAATCTGAAATTTATTTCACAGGGTAATAATTAAATTTTTAAATCATAATATTTGGTTTAGTTGTTGCGTAAATAATTAAAAAAGAAAGAAAAGATCAACCCCTCAAAATTTTACTGCTTCCTTGTCTTTTCACGCGGACGTCTTGTCCTCTTGCACACGAACCGAACTCAGTGGAAGGTGCAATTATAGATTAATTTAAGATAATAATAATTTAATTAATTTTATGTGAAATTATTTAAGCAGTACTAATTTAATACTTATTCTTACATTTATTAATTAATTATCTTGTTTTGAAGTGCATTTTAGAAATTATTTCATGTTTAAATTTCTCTTGAAGATGATTATAAATTAATTTATCTCATAATCAATTGATTATTTAATTACACTTAAACTCTATTAATGCCACAATTCCAACATTCTATAAATTTAAATATAATTTTCATTTAAACATCTTAATGGTTCCAACTGTTAAAAATAATAACCAAACATTTCAGGCTGACCCCTGCTCATCTACACATGGAAGTAAATCGAGCCTTTCATGTACAAGGTCTCTGGCTATTAATCTATTGAGCATATTTAATATTCAGAAAAGAAAAATAAAAGTACTTACAAGCTTAAAAAATTTTTCATTGACTATTGAAGGAGCTGGGAAATATCGAATTGACTTATTTGCATATGAAATTTTCTTAGTCGACGATTCCTTTTTGTACTTGGGTTTTATTCAAATTGAAAACCATAGGTTATAATTTTCTCTAAGAACATAGAAAAATATCGAAATAAAACTTGAAAAACTCAGTCATCTTAATTCACTTTTCTGTTGTAAAGTTCCGTATAATTATAGTTAAGCAGAAAGTTAATGAAATTATTAAGTTTTTTGGAAAGACCGAGAATAATATTTTATATGTTTTAGCTTTTTTCCTTCTCTCATAATTTAATTCTTCAGAAAAACCGGAAAACCAGAAGAAACAGAGATTTCTAATGGGAGAATCTATGGGTGGAGCTGTGGCTCTTATGCTTCACAGGAAAGCACCGGTTTACTGGAATGGTGCAGTATTAGTCGCACCAATGTGCAAGGTTTTAATCTCTTAAATATTTCTTAATTGCTATATAATTCAGTATCAAGTTATTATTATTCTTTGACTGACATTATTAATTTTAATTACAGATTGCTGATGAAATGAAGCCTCATCCTCTGGTCATAAACGTTTTGTCCAAATTATGCAGAGTTATACCCACATGGAGCATTATTCCTACTCAAGATATCCTTAACATTGCAGTAAAAAGCCCAGAGAAAAGAGAAGAGGTAAAAATACACCTTGTTAGTTATAATTTTAAATTTATTATCTACTAAACACCCATAGTACTCATGCTAAATAATTTAATCAAGTTTTAAGTGCTAACTAACTCTACTAATCTTGGCAGATTCGCTCTAATTCTCTTTGTTTTAAGAGAAAGCCTCGGCTTAAGACTGCACATGAGCTTCTCATGGTTAGTTTAGAAATTGAGAATAACCTTCACCAGGTAACCAGCAGCCTTCCTTTTTTTCTTGAAGGAAAATTTAAAGACTCGCCACTCATTTTGTTATAATCATCTTATCATTATAAATACGTTTAAATGCTGTAGGTGTCATTGCCCTTTTTGATCGTTCATGGTGGTGACGATATCGTTACGGATCCCAGCGTGAGTAAACTGCTTCATGAGTCGGCATCAAGTGAAGATAAAACCTTTAAATTATATCCTGGAATGTGGCATGCCTTAACGTCAGGAGAGACTCCTGAGAGCATCGACCTCGTCTTCTCAGATATTCTTTCCTGGTTGAATGAACGGACCATCATAAAAGGCGATACATCAGAATATGAGCAGAAATCAGTACATGACAGGAAGTATAAAGAGGTAGACGGAAAGGAGATTATGTAAAATTTATTAGGCTTTTTTTTTCTTTCTTTATTTCAGCTGGAAAGTTTTGTCCAACTGTAATAAATAATTATAAATATTTATAAATAAGATGATTAACTTTTCCTGGTTAATTAGCAGATATTGAGGAATCCCGTCCCACAAGGTTATTTAACTATGCGGTGAATTTTTTAGTCAACGGAAGGATTAGATGGACACAGAGATTCGTAGTGATATATTAAACAAAAGTTCATCTTATCACATGCTCCTAGAAATGCTCTGCTGGTGACTGAACACTTTGTTGTTTCATCCATTTGGTCATTGAGTATACAAACAGTGCGTTTAATTATTGCGGGATTATGTTAATTTATATTTAAATCTGTTATCTTGATTTGTAATTGAATAAAAATTTTCATTAATTTAAGATACATCACCTTGAAGTGGGTGCAGGCCTATCCACCCTTATCTGAATATTTAAAAATAAAAACAAAATTTATAATCTCTACTATTTTTCATTAATATTAAGCTCTTTTACTTGGAACCTCATTAAACTTACATAAAATTTTAAAATTCCTAAGTGCACCCAAAAATGTATACATGAATGGCAAGATGATCTAGCGATCCAGATAAAAAATGATAAAAAGAAGATCACCCTAATGAAAATCTATATGAACCCATGAAGCCGGTCGACTAAAGAACTACCAGCGGATCGGCGGTTAATGACTAAAGTGCTGAATTCCCACTCGATGACCTGCAGACTAGAAGGTAGACCAGTATCCCGGCAATATTGCCAACTGACACCAGCTCGGTCAATCGATTCAAGAACTTGCGTTCAGAAGTTCCAGGTACTTTTAAAGGGTAATATAAGTTACTAATACAAAAAGACATAACAAATGACAATATTATCCTGTAATGCCCTATTAAAGCTGCGACATTCACGTCATTTTCCAGATTTTCTCCCACTATCCCTTATAAATAGAGGGATCATATCATGTTTTGGAAACTTTTGCCTCTCCAGACTTTAGCCTCTAGGCTCTTCTCACTAGACCCTCTCTTTTAGGGAGATTTGTCTCCGCTTCTCTCTTGTAATTCAACTCCAACACCCACCACCACTCCCCCCTCCCCCTCCCCCCCAATTATGAGATACCATAGTTCGTCTCTATAGGACAAGTTTATATGTACTATTTTATTTCATTCTTCATCTTTTTTATCTCTATCTACTTCTCCCTCAAGCCTCCCACCTCTTCAATCCTTGGGCAAGCATCGCAGTACAAATCTGGATTCAACAGCCTTAAAGGAGCGATGAGCGCGGAGCATGCTACTAATAATAAGTTAAGTGACACCAACAAGAAGAAATGCATCTCAAAGATACTTCTAAGAGAGAGCTTGCTAAGGAGTTCATACAAAAACATATATGAAGCCAAAAATGTTGTTTCCATCATCTTCCATAAGGTTTGACTAGAAGTTTAGTACTATAAAATAGATCGTTGAATCCCAACAATCAAAACGGATCGACCAACCATACTTGCACACCACACGACAATTTCCAAGTGGGTGACACTTTACTCGGTAGATAAAGGGAGTACTACAAAAGTTATCTTGTGCTATGACAAATTTCTCTCTTGTTTTCCCAAGTCTAATTGACACTTGTGGAAGTCGAAGCCAAGAAGCAATGTCGAAACCAACCTAAAGATGTTCGGTTAAAAGAATAGCCCACAATGCACTTACATCAAAAATTTTGGTGTCCAAGATTAACTTGGATAAAACTTTGAAAGTGGTTCTCTGCTCAATAATGACAAACTATGCGAAGATTAAGGTGTTGTATCAAGGAGAAATATATCAATGTTAGCATGAGTCAAGTTCCTCAAAGATAATGATGGTTTGCTCACCGATCAAAATATACTAGATCTCCACTGTAGTTGTTAAAGTAGTGACAAGAAATTCTTTTCCTACTGAGTCGACTACTTTGTCTTCGACCTCAGTTGGCTTTTCTTTAGTCATTTCAGCTTCCTCCCCAGAAGCACTTTTCACATTGGCCTTAATGATCACGAATTTAAGATGTATTTTCAGTTCAGTCACAAAGTATAATAAGTTTAATAAGAAAGCAACCAATCTGTACGCAAGTATATGTATTGCTCAAGTAATTCATGACTCTAATGGAGACCTGCTTATCGATCACACAGAGAAGAAGTAAATCTTTAAACGTAGCACATAAATCCAATATTCATTTTACAATGCACGTACATTAAATACTAATGTTGCTAAATTTTAATGATGCTAAGGAATCTAAGATCACTAAAGTAATTTCTAAACTTCAAAATAAATTTAACAATCACTAAACTAAGTTTTGTATTGAAAGGTTTAAATTTGGAAAAAGTGTCCTTCCCCTTACAATGATTTTATGATGAGTGAATGATAAAGATTAGTGAAATTTTGTATTGTGCCAAATTAGAGCATACCTATTATTTACACTCTTCCGTGTGCTATAAAGAACTTCGGCTAATCATAGGTTTAGTCCCTAAATCCGTCTGTAGGCTGGGAGGATACTGGATCTCACTTCAGAGCTCACACTTCCCTTCTCCTGAAGACTAACACGAGGACCAAATTGGGGCTTTTAGTCTGTCACCCTAAAGTCTCCAATTCTACGCATAATAAACCATATTTCCCTATTTATTTGCACCTAAACCTCATGAACCACATCACACATTCATGGACATTGAATGTATGATATTCACTTTTATTGTAGAACACATAGTCCTCACGGATCGTATGTTTCACATCAAATTTTAACAATTCAATTGGCCAGATCGAAAAGTAAATGAAGTACGAAGTGAAAAATCATCACAATTTCTTAACATTCACTTGACATATCCAATATAAATCATCACATCACCATATCTTGTTGTAAGGATAAGGAAATCTACTCAGAATTCATGAGGAGCATATGAAAAAAAAAGATTTTATATATAAAAGCAAATTCATACAAACAATAAGAAGTAAACACAACTTATCTCAAATTCTTCCCCAAGAAAATCACTTGAAGTTTCATTGAATCTCTTTCCCTCTACACAACAACACACAATTCCTTCTTAGAACAGTAAGGAAGAAACAATCTCTCACTTTCCTTCTCCTCCTACTACTCTTAGAGAAGAATCCTTCATAAAAAAATAGTTTCACACACTAAACCATAGACTCTCAACTCTCTACAATGACCAAACCCTGACTTATACACACTTTCACACACTTTTCTGGCCCCAAATTCACTTTAAATTGGTCTAGGGATGAATTTCCCAAGAGATGCCTCAAGCAACTGATCCATGAAAAAAATACCTATTTTTATGCCTTGATTTTTATCAAATTTTTACGAATATTATAATTTAATTAAAGGTATTTTTGTGTTTTGGATGTAGGTGATGCAAAAATGTTCAAGAAGAAAAAAAGGATGAAAAAGGAGCAAAAAGGAGCAAAAATGGAGCCAAAATGAAAAATTATCAAAATAATTGGCCTGGTGCCTAGTCGCCAGAATCCAGCACCTAAGCGCCAGTTCGATACAGAATTCTGTAAAAATTTTGACGACTTTTGGACGGTTATTTTGATGGTTTTAGAGGTTATTGGACCATCTAGAAGATTGTCAGTTATTCCTGGATTATAGGAAATGTGATACATTGTATTTGGACGCTTCGAAAACGTTAAGATCGCGAAGAGGTGCGATCCAAAGTGAAGAGGTGCGAAGAACTGGACGCAGAGTCTAGTGCCTAGGCGCCAGATTCCGACGCCTAGGCCCCAGACTCCGGCTCCAAGGCGCCAGACACACCTTCTAGAAGATTCATTGAACATGGACACATTTTGAAGAGCTGCCTCAAGGCAACTCTTGAAGCCTATAAATAGGAGGCTACTCCTTCAGAGAAAAACGCCCAAAAACCACCAACGCCCAACCTAGTCCCCTAGCCACCATAGTTCCATTTACAGAGAGAAATTAGAGAAATATTTTAAGGGCCATATTTATAGTTTCTTTTATTAATTAGTGAGTTTATTTAGAGTTAGTATTGAGAGTATTTGAAGAGTCGGTGCTTTTGAAATCTATTTACTTTGGAGTCAGAAGGATTCGGAGGTTCAGTTGGAAAAACACTTGAGATAAGTATTTGTATTTTGATTCAAAGTTTTATTTATATGTTTTGTTGTTTAAATTCAATGTGTTCCGAGTAGTTATTTTACTTTCTCCTTTCAATTATTAAAAGATAAATAAGATAATATAAAATTTGTTGGAGAATTAAAAACTATATATATATATATATATATATATATATATATATATATATATATATATTAAACATTGTGATGATATTAATACCGAATCTTAATTTATTAATTAAATTGGCTATTTAAATTGTTAAAATCTGTTGAAGAGTTTGGAGACCTAGAAGGAGATGAATTCTTAACTATTAGATATCACATGAATCCTTCGGTAGTCGAAGGGCTTGCGCGGGTTATTCAAGGTGAAGTGCAAATAAATAGGAAGATATTATTTAATGGGTGTAGAATTGATAAGTTTTTAGAGTGACAAGCTAAATTCTTATAATTTGGTTTATAGAGAAGGAAAGGGTCACTAGTAGGGCCGACCATAGCCACCCTTGGACATTTAGTAGTGTGAGCCTAGATTAACCCATTCTACTAACAATACATCCAGACCTGATTTATAGATTATCCAATATTCTTTATACTATCGAGCGAAGGTAAAGAATATGAATGCTTCTATTTGGCACAATACCATAAATTTATATTCTCCACGAATATTACATTATCTAAAAAGTCTTGGATTAATTGAAAGGAAGAAAGTTGTTTACTTATTTTTATTTACATCAATTATTACTTTATTACTGCTTTATTTCTGCATCTAGTAAATTAAATATCAACTTTTTAAATTTAAAAGAAATACATAAAAATAAAATCAAATTGTTTAAAAAAAATCTATAATCCTCCTCGTGGGATCGATACTGGGGTCTTTATTTAAAGTCCTATATTACTTGAAACGATACATATACTTGTGTAATACCCCTAGTGTGTAAATATTTTCCATAAATTATATTTATATACACTAGCTACTATTTTTATTTGAGTCAAAGTATTGGCTATAACATATTTTTGATAGCATAAATTACTGTATTGTTTGGCTATTGCAAACCAAGTTTTTGGTGCATTGCTGCGGATCGAGGGTCAAATTTTTGGCGCCGTTGCCGGGGAGGCAAAATTTATAGATTTTAAATATTTTATTTTATTTATTTATCTTATTTTCAAAAATATAAAATAAAAAAACATTTAAAAAAAAACAAAAACAAAAATAAAAATAAAAAAAATAATTTTATTTCTTGCTATTTAACTTTTTATTTACTTTTTATGCGTAGTTCCGGATCTGAAGGATTATTACCTTTAGATTGTGAATTAGAAAGAACTATTAGAAGAATTAAAAAAGGAAAAAAATTGAAAAATATCAAGAGATGGCTAATTTACATAATAATTTACAAAATCCGATTGAAATTAATGAACAAAATATTTACAAACCATTAAGGGTTATGCTAACCTTACAGTTGATGAACTTCAAAGTAGTATTCAAATACCTACTTTAGATGCTAATTCTTTTGAGCTTAAACCGTCTATAATTTAAATGGTTCAAAATAATCAATTTGGGGGAACACCAAATGAGGACCCAAATTTACACCTTGCTAGTTTTTTAGAACTTTGTGCTACCTTTAAATATAACAATGTTTCTGATGATAGTATTAAACTTAGACTCTTTCATTTTCCTTTAAGAGATAAAGCAAAGATGTGGTTGAACTCATTAGCAACAGGTTCTATTAAAACATGGGCTGAAATGACACAAAAATTCCTTGCTAAATATTTTCCTCTTTCTAAAACTGCTAAATTAAGAAATGATATTACTTCATTTAGTCAATTTGACGGGGAGACAATTTATGAAACTTATGAAAGATTTAAAGAACTATTAAGAAAATGTCCTCATTATGCTTTACCTGATTGGTTAATTATTCAAACATTTTATAATGGACTTATTGGATAACTTAAATCAATTATTGATGCTACTGCTAGAGGTTCTTTAATGGCTAAATCATTTGAAGAAGCTTATACTTTAATTGAAGAAATGACTAACAATAATTTTCATTGACCTTATGGAAGGATTAATCCTAAAAGAATGGCAAGTATTCATGATAATGAAGCCTTTTCTATCTTAGCTTCACAAGTAGCTGCAATATCTAAGAAATTAGATAATTTTGCTATCAATATATCACATAACAACTCTGCTAATATTGAAGATTCTCAAACTATTGAAACTTTACAACCTGTTGCTAGTAAAAATAACCCTTATTCCAATTATTATAATCCTGGATAGAAAAATCACCCTAATTTTAACTGGAATAATTCACAATAACAATGGGGTAATAATCAATCCCATCTAACTGGAAATTGGAACAATCAAGTAAATTCAAACTATAAACCACCTAGATTTAATAATCAACAGAAAAAGTTATCTATAGAAGAATTAATTTTACAACTAAGTAATCAATTACAAAATCAAAACACTGTTATTCGTAATATTGAGAATCAAATGGGACAAATTGCTAATTTAATTAATTACAGACCTCCAGGAACACTTCCTAGTAATGTTGAAGTCAATCCAAAAGAAACTGGAAAAGAACATGAACATGTTAAAGCTGTGCAACTTAGAAGTGGAAAGGAATTAAAAGAAAGAATGCAGAATGAAATTGAAAATGAGATTGAGGTTGAAGAGATTGAAAAACCTCAAGAAACTCCTTCTCCTAGTCAAGATCGATCGTTATTCCTATTAATGTGGAAGTTGAAAAACCACCACCAACTTTTCCTCAAAGACTAAAACAGCAGAAGCTTGATCATCAATTTTCTAAGTTATTTGAAATTTTTAAGAAACTTACCATTAACATACTTTTTGTTGAAGCTTTGGAACAGATGCCAACTTATGCAAAATTTATGAAGGATATTTTAAGTAATAAATAAAAATTTGAAGCTTTTGAAACTGTTGCATTAAGTGAAGAATGTAGTGCAATAATTTAAAAGAAATTACCTCAGAAACTTAAATATCCTGGAAGTTTCACTATACCTTGTGCTACTGGAGAAAAATTGTGGAAAAGCTTCATGTGATTTAGGAGCATGTATTAATCTCATGTCATTTTCTATTTTTCGAAGGTTGAATTTAGGAGAGATTACTCCCACCACTGTAACCCTTCAGTTAGCTGATAGATATATCACCTACCCTAAAGGAGTTATAGAGGATGTTCTTGTTAAAGTGGATAAATTTATTTTCCCTGTGGATTTCATTGTACTTGATATGGAAGAAGATAAAAAAATCCTAATTATTTTAGGGAGACCTTTTCTAGCTACCTGACGAGCTATGATTGATGTGCAAAAAGGAGAATTAACCATGAGAGTTAATGATCAAGAGATTAAATTCAATGTTCTTAAATCAATGAAGTACCCTGATAAAGAAAAATGCTATCGAATGGATATTATTGATTATATAATTGAAAAATATTATCAAGAAAGATGTAAAGTCATTTCTGAAGAAAAAATTGAATTATTAAATGATGAAAATGAAGAACTAAAAGAAGAAGAATTATCTAAAGAAACTCATTATATTAAAGATAACTGGGAAATTTTGGACATAACACAAAATGATATACTTTTACCCTCAATTAAAAAAGCCTCTGAACTGGAATTAAAAATGTTACCTGCACATTTAAAATATGCTTTTCTGGGAAATTCATTAACTTTACCTGTTATTATTTCTTCTAAACTAAGTTTAGATCAAGAAGAAAAACTAATAGGAGTGTTAAAGAATTATAAGAAAGCTTTTGATCGACTATTGTCGATATAAGAGGAATAAGCCCTTCCATCTGTATGCATAGAATTTTAATGGAAGAAGATTTTAAACCTACTATTGAACCTCAAAGAAGATTAAATCCTATCATGAAAGAGGTTGTTAAAAAAGAAATTTTAAAATGGTTAGATGCTGGAATTATTTATCCTATTTCGGATAGTCAATGGGTAAGTCCTATTCATTGTGTTCCGAAGAAAGGAGGAGTAACTGTCATTGTCAATGGTAAAAATGAACTAATTCCTACAATACAGGTTACTGTATGGCGAATTTGCATTGATTATCAGAAATTAAATGACGCCACTAGAAAGGATCATTTTCCTTTACCTTTCTTGGATCAAATGCTTGATAAATTAGCTGGACACTCATATTTCTATTTTCGGGATGGATATTCTGGTTATCATCAATTATCTGTCGCTCCTAAGGACTAAGAGAAAACAACATTTACAAGTCCTTATGGAACATTTGCATTTAGAAGAATGCATTTTGGTTTATGTAATGCACCTGCAACTTTTCAAAGATGTATAATGTTAATATTTTGTGATTTGATTGAGAAAGGAATTGAAATATTTATGGACGATTTTTTAGTCTTTGAAACTTCTTTTGAATCTTGTTTGGAAAATATTTCCAAAGTTTTGAAAAGATGTGAAGAAACAAATTTAGTTCTGAATTGGAAAAATGTCAATTTATGGTCACAGAAGACATGTACTTGGTCACAAAATTTCACAAAAAAGGATGGAAGTTGATCAAGCAAAAGTGAAAATTATTGCTGATTTGCAACCACCTACTACTGTTACTGATGTGAGAAGTTTTCTGGGTCATGCTGGATTTTATAGAAGATATATAAAGGATTTTTCTAAAATTTCTAAACCTCTTAGTCATTTATTGGAAAAAGAAGCTAAATTTGAATTTAATGAAGACTGTATTAATGCTTTCAATATTTTAAAAGAAAAATTAATAACTGCACCTATAATTATTGCACTTAATTGGAATAAACCCTTTAAATTAATGTGCGATGAAAGTGATTTTGCAATTGGAGCTGTATTGGGACAAAAATATGAGAAAATTTTCAAAGTTATATATTATGCTAGTAAAACTCTTTCTGAAACTTAAAGAAATTATACTACCACTGAGAAAGAGCTTTTAGCTATTGTCTATGCCTTTGATAAATTTAGACCTTATCTTCTTGGTACCAAATGCATAGTTCATACTGATCATTCCGCTATTAAATATTTAATGTCAAAAAAAGATGCTAAGCCTAGACTGATAAGATGGTTTTTACTTATACAAGAATTTGATTTTCAAATAGTGGATAGAAAAAGAACTGATAACTAAATTTCTGATCATTTATCTAGAATTAAGAATGATGTTATTACTGAGGAAAATATAAATGAGAAATTTCTTGATGAACATTTATATGTTATTCAAGGATGCTAAACACCTTGGTATGCAGATATAGTTAACTATTTAGTTAGCAATATTCTACCTTATGGATTGAATAACAAATATATTAAGAAATTTAAAAATGATGCTAAATCTTATATTTGGGAAGATGCTCATTTATTTAAATTAGGAAGAGATTCTGTAATTCGAAGATGTGTACCTTATGAAGAAATTTTTGCTATTATTCAAAAATGTAAGGATTCCGATTTTGGAGGACACTTTTGAAGTAGATAAAACTACATTTAAAATTTTAAATTCAGGATTTTATTGGCATACCTTGTTCAAAGATGTGAGTCATTATGTGAAAACATGTGATCGATGTCAAAGGATGGGAAATATATCTAGAAAAGATGAAATGCCTTTAAACTATATATTGGAAGTTGAAATTTTTGATATATGGGTTTTACTTTCTGGGACCATTTGTACCATCATCTGGAAAGATTTATATTTTATTAAAAGTTGATTATGTTTCAAAGTGGATTGAAGCTGTAGCTTTACCTAACTGTGATTCCAAAAGTGTTTCAAAATTTTTAAAGAAAATGATTTTTTCAAGATTTGGAATGCCTAAGGTAATTATCATAGATGGTGGAAGTCATTTTAGAAATATAATAATTCAATCATTACTGGACAAATTTGGAATCAACACAGAATTGCAACTGTGTATCACCCTCAAACAAGTGGAATGGCTGAAGTATCAAACAGAGAAATTAAAAGAATTTTAGAGAAGACTGTTAATCCTAAAAGAATTGATTGGGTTGATAGACTTGATTCTGCATTATGGACTTATAGAACGGTTTATAAGACACCAATCGAAATGTCACCTTACCGGTTAATTTATGGTAAACATTGTCACTTACCTGTTGAACTTGAACATAAAGCTTATTGGGCGATAAAGGAGTTTAATTTTGATTTGAATACTTTAGGAGAAAAATGATTATTACAATTAAATGAGATGGATGAAATAAGAAATGAATCATATGAAAATGTAAAAATTTATAAAGAGAAATGAAGATGTTACATGGTACAAAGATTTCAGGAAAAATATTTGAGCCTGGACAAGAAGTATTATTATTTAATACTCATTTAAGACTTTTTCCTAGAAAATTAAGATCTAAATGGATGGGACCATATATAATTGAGAAAGTATACCATTATGGAGCTGTGGATATTAAAGACCCCAAAACAGGAAAAATATTTAAAGTTAACGGATTAAGATTGAGGCCTTATTTGGGAGACATTAAAATGATTTATAAAGAGGCTTACAAGTTGAGTCTACCTCATTAAAGACTTAATTAGGTCGGGCTGACGACGTTAAACCAAGCTCTTTGTGGGAGGCAACCCATAATTATTTTTGTGTGTTTTAACATTTTTAATGTAAGGTTTTGCCTCGGTCTTCACTAATTTTATATAACTTTAGAAAATTGGATGCTAACAAGTCTTTATTGACTTTAGCTAAACATTATCTTAAAGTATATAAAGTTTGGACTTTGGATCACTCCATTTCATATGTGAGTAAAAAGGAGATCAAGTTAACCTTCATTATGATTGTTTATAATTTGTGTTACTAAGTCTATATTAATCTTACCATTCTAATTTACCTATTTTGAAGAACGAAACTTTGAAATTTGACGATAGGAGAAATGGTGTCGAACATGGTTCCTGCGCCTAGGCGCCGAAATTTGGCGTCTAAGCGCTAGAGTAAAACTATGTATCGATGGGTCCGGCGCCTAGGAACCAGATTTGATGCCTAAGCGCCACAGTTACTAGATCATGTAAAAACAAAACATTTTTAGTTTTTCACACGATTGTCACCTTTAAATTACCTCATCTTCGTCCTCAATCCCTAAGCAACCAAAATTACGACCTAGACACTTAATTCTTGAGAGATTAGAGAGGGTTTTTGAAGAAATGGAGAGAAGAAATCTTAGAGAAGAGGCTAGAGACAAAGGTTCAAAGGATCCTTAACCCTACTTCAATGGTTTTATCGCTGTAAGTTTGGAGAAAATTTTAAGTCGTCTAGATAAATTTGAAGCAGAATTCAAAAATATTGGAGATCGCCTTCATGAGATGTATCATCAAAATGAACATCTGGAATGGCAGGAGAAACTTCAATTTGATCATCTAGCGTCTTATCAAGATGCTCAAGTGGAGATGTATGCTAAGAACAAATGGATCAACGAGAAAATGGCTATGGATTTTCTGAGGGCGTTATTATTCTTCCCAATTAGGCCTATTAATCTTCCTTGCAAAGAGAATAGAAATTTCTAATTTGAAGATTAGATAGTTATTGTGGTGTGATCTAGACTTTTATTAGTGTGTCGTTGTATCGATTTAGTAAATCAAATGTGTTTTTTGCGTGTTTGTTTTGTTGTTTAATGTGTGTTGTATTTGCTTTGAAATTGTGTAGTTTGATTGTTTGTTAGGACTTGAATCATATTACTGTACTTATCTGTATTGTATTGAGCCAAAATTGAAGATTATGAATGGAATTAGAAGAGTTTGATTTAAACCTTGTGTTTAATTGGTGGATTTAATTTTTAATTTTTAAAATTTTTGGGAAATATTTTGGAAATTGGAAACTGAAGCACTACTCTAATATGAGTAATTGGAAGTTGAATTTATGAGGTTTAGTGGAAAATAAAATTTTTAAAGTGATTTTTGTGAAAGGCGAGTCTGGCGCTAGAATTCGGCGCCTAGCCGCCGGTTCAGCCTGCTTACCAAAAATTAGCATTTAAATCCCATTAGCCATGGTTGACGCCTAAGCTTCATCCCCTTCCTCTTTTTCACAAAAATACACCCCCTAGATCCATCTTGAGGTCAATACATCAAGTTTTTGATCCCGAAATCACTTGATTTCTTCATCTCGAGGTCAGATCTACCTCTAATCCATTTATTTTTTATTCTTACCATAGTTTTTCCCTTTTTTTTTGCTAAAAACCAAAATTTTGAGAAAAATTTTGATTTTTAGATTTTCTCCATGGATTTTTAAACTCATTTTAAGTTTCTCAAGCTTAAAAAGAGTTTAAATATTTGATTCCTAAATTTATTTGTGTTTTCTTTCACGTTTAGATGGCACCAAAATCTAAGAGAGGAAAGACACGAGAAAATTTTGACAGCAACAAGTTTTCGACTGCGGCAGCGCATTTTCGTTATCACGAATTTGCGAAGTAAAGAATGTTTATCTCGGAGCGCAGTTTTTATAATCCAGGTGAAATGATCGAGAACACGATCATTGCACACAACTGACAACGATTCTATTATTTCACTGTTGTTGCCGTTATTCCTATTGTACGCGAGTTTTATGCCAACTTTTTGGATGTGGAAAACTACGAAGTCTTCGTTAGAGGTGTCCAAGTAGGATTTACTCCAGAACGGATCAATATTTTCTACGGCCTGCCACCTACCATCGAGTGCTACTATTCTGGTTTATCTCCATCTGAGGGAGATCTTGAGATGTTTATTGCATATCTGACTGATGGCACTGGAGCTTGGAATATCCGGAATGACAAACGGGTAAACTTCAAATCTTCAAAGCTAAATGGTATTTCAAAGGCATGACATTATTTTATTTCTGCTAGACTTCTACCTTCCAACCACCTGAGTGAAGTTACCAGAGATCGAGCTATCTTAAACTACTGCATTCAGGAGAGGAAGCGGATAGATGTTGGTAGTATTATTTATGATTCAGTGGAATCGATTGCTAGATCCAGCCTTCTGTGGGATTAGGATTCCCATCCTTGATTCATTCTTTATGCATGAGCAATGGAGTTTCTACTGATATATCAGAGGAGAAGTTGAAGACTACAAAGCCAATTGGGCAGGAGAGTATTAGCATTTATGATCGTCTTTGAGGGAAGAGATCTATTGGTCCTTCTACTTCTGTACCTACTCCAGGTAGAGCTTCTACTTCTAGACTTTCTACTTCTACTGCTGAGCCACAATCTAGTTTTTGGGAATCGATGCAAGATCAATTTATAGAGCAACAAAATGAGTTATTTCTAAATCACTGCAGAGTAGATATTATAGACAAGAAGATTGATCATTTATCTGAGTTTACCCAAAGGAAAAGTGAGTATGATGCTGAGTATTCAGAGTCTTTAGTGAGATTCTTGAAGGGTGAGCATGATGTTCAGTTTCCTACCTGTCCTACATTTTCACCGTACGTTGATCCAAAGGATGTGGAGTTTTCTTTTGGTGATGACGATGATGAGGCTACAGATAGTGATTAGTAGCTTGATTTACCTCTGAGGTGTGCTGATTCTGTTGTTAGTTTATTTCTTGTTTGCTAGCGTTGTTTGTTGTTTGTTAGTGTAGATTTGTTTATGAAACTTTATGTGGATTGTTTGATGTTGAGATTGTTTTAAATATTTAGTGTATTGTGTTGAAGAATGAAATTTGGATGAATTAATGTTTATTTCTATTTCAGCCTACTGTTTAGGATTCTTAAATAGTTAGTAATGTTGTTCTGTTTCTGTTACTATTAGTAGTAATTCAGTTACTGATATAAAAAAAAATGATGAGCCTGCTTACTTTTATATATGCTTCGTTATTTCAGTAATATTCATAAAAATGTGTGTAG
This sequence comes from Papilionanthe hookeriana x Papilionanthe teres, assembly GCA_022702705.1. Taxonomy (NCBI): domain Eukaryota; kingdom Viridiplantae; phylum Streptophyta; class Magnoliopsida; order Asparagales; family Orchidaceae; genus Papilionanthe; species Papilionanthe hookeriana x Papilionanthe teres. The sequence continues at coordinate 100,289,045 of CM040423.1, forward strand.
AAGTAAATTTTTCTTTTTAGACTGTTTTTACATACTTATAAAAATTCCTTTTTAAATTATACCTTTCTTTCTCTCATACTTTAAATTTTTTCATGATATACCAAAACTTAAGTTTGGGGGAAGGGAAAATACATGCAAATTTAAATATTATTTGTCCTTAATGAACTAATATTTTCTAAAAAAAATATTAACATAAGGAATGAAGAATCTATTTAAGATCATTTAAAATTTTGAAATTATAAATAATTTAGCAGACTTAACCAAAATTTTAATAACTTTGATTGATTTTAAGAATAAAATTATTCAACTTAAAGAAGAGTAAGATTAAGAAATTTTTCTATTCATAGTAGAAATAATTGAATCTTAGAAGTATTAAGAAATAAAAAATTATAACTTCAAAGAAAAGATTGAAATTCTTTTTGAAATCTATTAATATTATAGTAATTAAGTGAAAATGTATATGTTTGAAAATATAAGTTAAGGATAGCGAAGTTCAAAACCATTAACAAGCTATCCAAATATAGTAATCCTCTCTAAAAAAAAAAGAAGAGAGAGGAGAAGCTTGAGGAGATGCCTAATAAAAAATTGGCTTCACTTGAATTAGCTTATAAGAAAAAAACTGATTACATATTTTACTAAATTTTTATGCATATATCTTTATTAGAAAAGATTTTCATGAAGATCTTTTTCTTGTAAATAATTTATGTGATCTTAATATAATAAACTACAATTATTTTTGAAGTGAATGAAAATTTTTTGAAATCTTATGATTTGGTAGTTAAATATTCTTTAAATTCATAAAATTAAACTTACTTAGTTAAATTTGGTTAATGATTTACTAAAGCCTTTATAAAATAAAAAAGTATAAGAAATCTTAAATATTTACCTTTTATTCCAATTGTTATATATTTTATATAGTAAAAATGGTTACTTGAGGACAAGTAACGTTTATGTTTGGGGGATTTTGATCCATGAAAAAAATACCTATTTTTATGCCTTGATTTTCATCAAATTTTTAAGGATATTATGCTTTAATGAAAGGTATTTTTGTGTTTTGGATGTAGGTGATGCAAAAATGTTCAAGAAGGAAAACAAGATGAAAAAGGAGCAAAAAGGAGCGAAAATGGAGCCAAAATGCAAAATTGTCGAAATAATTGGCTCGGCGCCAGGAGCGGAATCCGGCCCTAAGCGCCAGTTCGATACAGAATTCTGTAAGATTTTTGACAAATTTTGGACGGTTATTTTGACGGTGTTAGCGGTTATTGGACAATCTAGAAGATTGGCAGTTATTCCTGGTTTATAAGACATGTGATACATTGTATTTGGGCGCTTAGAAACAGTTAGGATCGCGAAGAGGTGCGATCCAAAGTGAAGAGGTCCGAAGAACTGGACGCAGAGTCCGGCGCCTAGGCGCAAGATTCCGGCGCCTAGGCTCCAGATTCCGACGCCTAGGCACCAAACACACCTTCTAGAAGATTCAATGAAAATGGACACTTTTTGAAGAGCTGCCTCAAGGCAACCCTTGATGCCTATAAATAGGAGGCTACTCCTTCAGAGAAAAATGACCAAAAATCATCAATGCCCAACCTAGTCCCCTAGTCCCATAGTTTCATTTAGAGAGAGAAATTAGAGAAATATTTTAAGGGCCATATTTATAGTTACTTTTATTAATTAGTGAGTTTATTTGGAGTTAGTATTGAGAGTATTTGAAGAGTCGGTGGTTTTGAAGTCTATTTACTTTGGAGTCAGAAGGATTTAGAGGTTCAGTTGGAAAAATAATTGAGATAAGTATTTGTATTTTGATTCAAAGTTTTATTTATATGTTTTGTTGTTTAAATTCAATGTGTTATGAGTAGTTACTTTACTTTCTCCTTTCAATTATGAAAAGATAAATACGATAATATAAAATTTGTTAGAGAATTAAAAACTATATGTATATATTAAACATTGTGATGATATTAATACCAGATCTTAATTTACTATTTAAATTGTTAAAATCTGTTGAAGAGTTTTGAGACCTAGAAGGAGATGAATTCTTAACTAGTAGATATCACATGAATCCTTGGGTAGTCGAAGGCCTTGAGCGGGTTATTCAAGGTGAAGTGCAAATAAATAGGAATATATTATTTAATGGGCATAGAATTGATAAGTTTTTAGAGTGACAGACTAAATTCTTGTAATTTGGTTTATAGAGAAGGAAAGGGTCACTAGTAGGGCCGACCATAGCCATCCTTGGACATCTAGTAGTGTGAGCCTAGATTAACCCATTCTACTAACAATACATCCAGACCTGATATATAGATTAGCCAATATTCTTTATACTATCAAGCGAAGGTAAAGAATAGGAATGCTTCTATTTGGCATAATACCATAAATTTATATTCTCCATGAATATTACATTATCTAAAAAGTCTTGGATTAATTGAAAGGAAGAAAGTTGTTTGCTTATTTTTATTTACATCAATCATTACTTTATTACTGCTTTATTTCTACATCTAGTAAATTAAATATCAACTTTTTAACTTTAAAAGAAATACATAAAAATAAAATCAAAGTATTTAAAAAAAATCTGTAATCCTCCTCTTGGGATAGATATCGGGGTCTTTATTTAAAGCCTTATATTACTTGAAACGATATGTATACTTGTGTAGTACCCCTAGTGTGTAAAATATTTTCCATAAAATTATATTTATATACACTAGCCGCTATTATTATTTGAGTCAAAGTATTGGCTATAACATATTTTTGATAGCATAAATTACTGCTTTGTTTGACGATTGCAAACCAAGTTTTTGGTGCATTGCTGCGGATCGAGGGCCAGCAACCATCTAAAATTGTCCAAATACATTGAATCTGACCTCCACCGACATAGTTTTGGTGCATCAAAATCCCCCAAATTTATCTATTTCTTGTCCTCAAGTAATCCTTTCACTACATAAAAATATTACTCATAGTAGTGGACTTTACTTAAAGAATACCATGAATTTTGATTTAAATGAATATAATAGTAAGACTTTTAGAATGATTTTCAATAACTTAGGTCAAAACTATAGGTGTAAGAACATTTAGTCTCAAGTCCAAGAGTTCTAGTCTCCTTTTCGTTTTAAGAATAACCATAATTTGCCACATTAAGGGTGCTTTAAAAGATAATATGAAAAAGAAGCTCATGAAAACTCTATTAGTGAGGATGCTAATACTTAAATATAAATTCTGAAATGCAATTAAGCTCTTCCTATAAGTTTATTCAAGTGAAGCTAATTTTTGATTAGACATCTCCTCAAGCTTATCCTCACATTTATTTTCTTTTTCTTTTCTATATATGTATTTCTTTTCAATCCTTCCTTTCTTTCTTCTTTTTTTGAATTTCTTTTCAATCATTTCTTTTCTTTTCAAGTGAGGATTGCTATATCTGGACAGCCTTTAATAATTTTGAACTTCACTCTCCTCTCCCTAAAATTGGAACTTGTAGCATCTCTTTACTTTATAGATATATATTAGCTTTTAACTTATTCATCATAGTGTCCCAATCTTTTCTTCTCACATAAACTTCTAAGCCTCTTAATAGTTCAAAAATACAGTTTTCTTTACTTTAAATATTCAACTATAGTTTTATCATCTTATACTAAATATCTTAGCCCATCAATTTAACCTTCATTACTAAAAACTTTCTTTTAATTCTACTATGATATTTAAATAAAATCAAAATTTTAGTTATATAAAGTTATGCTTTACCACCTGAAGTCATGTTAAATTTAATTTGAAAATATATTTAATTGAGAACAAATAAAAGTTAGTCTTTCCTCCCCCTAACTTAAGTTTTTCAGTATATATCAAATTAGTAGACGAGAAAGAAAGACAAAAAGAAAACTAACCTTTTTGTACTGGGCTTTTGATATTTCTCATGCTATGCACGTATTAATAAAAAAATTAAACTAGCAAGAAGAAAACAATTTTAAGCTTTGTTACACATAATATATCATATATTTGCAAGGTGAAGAAAATTTAAAAACATAAACTTTAAACATTAACACAAACATACAATCATTACAGTCTCAATCCAAACTAATAAACAGACAAACACAAATTAATCACAACTTTACTAACATAACAAAGTACAATCACCACACACATCAATCACATAAAAACAAGTAACAAACACACAAGTTCACACATTAATAATTAACTAAAAGAACACTACTCTACCAGTTATCCTCTTCTTCTTTTGCTTCTTCTTCTACTTCAAGCTGGTGAACATAGCGGGACAAGTAGGAAATATCACATCAGAATCACCTTTCTTGAATCTTGTTTGAGCATCATAGTAAGCTATATCATACTAAACTCTTCTCTTCTAATAATCATCATTAATATTATTCCTTATTTTTAATCTACCAATTATGTTATGGAGCCTTATAATATCGTCCTATTGTATCATCAACTTCTCCATAACATCAGAAGGAGTAGAAGTTCTGGAGTAGAAGGTATATCATGTCTAGTAGAAGGAACATCACTACTCTTACTTCCAACTCTCCATCCTACATGAGATTCAAAGGTACGAATGTTGGCCTTACATATAGGCTTTAAAGAATGGACCAAATCTTCACAACTATCGAACTCAACTCATAATTGTACAGTTACTGTGTAAATCAGGGTAGGATGACCTAATCCTCCAGAGGTTTCTCCCTTAGCCATAGTCTGGATACTTCTATAAATAATAGCACCAATATTAATTATTTTCATATTTTGAATAGAGTAATTCAAAATAGCTCTATCTCTTGTGACCTCGCTATGGTGGTAGGTAGGTGGTAATCTTACAGATATAAAATAGTGTCAGGCTTTAGATGTGTCATTTAATATAGAAGCAAGAAAATTAATCTTTTGCCTTTGCTTCATTTTTCACTCCCCTTCTCCATCAGTAAGAAAAGTAATCACCTCATTTAAATTAGCATCCATAGTACCAAAGGATTGATACTCACAGAATGAAATACCCCATAACTGGTAGAAAGCGTTGATTCGGTCTGGGGTAAACTCAACCATTATTCCTCGAACAAGCAAATGTTTAAATTAAGCCCACTACAAATTTGCATATAATTTACGAACCAAATCCACAATTACATCAGCAGAAAGATAACAGAATGTCTCCTAATGCTGAGTAGCAATTACCATTCCACATCTTCACCTGGATTTTCATATGCTCGATCTTGTATACACTTTTTATTGCGAAGGCAAGAGCTGAAGTGGTATTATGCTATAATATTAACAAACTTCTTCTCATCAAAATTCAACTTCCTCTTCTCCTAACTCATCCTTGGAGCCATTTCAAAATTTTTAGAAAAATGTTAAAATAAGTCTAAATAAATTCTAAAATTGCCATCTAGTAAACTCCAAAGACAAATCTAATTGGTAAGAACATTACACTGTGGATTATCCCAAAGCTTTCTTTTAAAACTCCAAATTATTGGATCTCCACAATGTAGGAGATATCCAAGGTGAAAATAAAAAAATTTTAGTTTAAAGTATGGCTCTTGCCAAGAGAGCATGAGATCCAACCTTTTTAAGCCTTGATATCACCTCTAATCCAAATGCATGCAAGCCCTAGGTGTAAGTTTCGACCTTGGCTAGAGGTTGAAGATGGTCAAAATGAAGTCAACTAATCAAATTTACGATTTTAAAATGAACTGGAAAGTTTTAGGTTTTGGGCGCCGTTTGTGCCCATTCTAGCGTCGTTGATGCCAGACAAATTTTTTGGGTCCAAAATTTTTGCGATTTCGATCATTTCTAAGTTATGTCGTCATATAATTAGCTTTTTTAAGCATATATTTTTATAATTAAGTGATCACCTAATAAAAATTTTACACAAACAACACAAAAACCTTACTTTTATATATAAAATCTAATATCACAAACATACTGATGCGATGCGACTTTAATTAAGTTTTAAAATACAAGATTTTGATACCACTTTTTAGAAGATTTAATTCTTGGCAAATGGCTTCAAAAACTTGATGTGCGAGGTTTACTTTTATAATTTTATTAGATTTAATTATTGTAAAAGTCACAGATTTAAACGCAAGTATACGTATCGTTCAAGTAATACGGGGCTCTAGTGGAGTCCTGGTTATCGATCCCACAGGGATAATAAAAACAAAAAGTAAAAAAATATAAAAACAATATTTTGAAATTTTCTTAAGAAAATTATATATACTTTTTTTATATATATATTCTAATTTAATTAACTAATAACTTTTGCTAAAAGAAAGTAAGCAATAAGCAGGAAAGTAAAGTAAGCAGTAATTTAATGCAATTATAAAAACAACTTTCTCCTTTTTAAACTAATCCAAGAATTATAAATTAATTATCTTTTGTAGGGAATTAAGATTATAGTATTATGCCAAATAGAAGCATTCCTATTCTTTACCCTTTGGTCCAGGTGCAAAGAACATTGACTAATCTATAGTTAGGCTTAGGATGTGTTATTAGTAGAATGGGTTAATCTAGGCTCACACTACTAGATGTTCAAGGGTGGATATGGTCGGCTCTACTAGTGATCCGTTACCTTTTATAAACCAAATTATTTGAATTTAGTCTGTCACTCTAGAAACTAATTAATTATATGCCCAATAAATAATATCTTCCTATTTATTTGCACTTCACCTTAAATAATCCGCGTAAAGCCTTCGATTACTTTAAGGATTCATGTGATATCTATTAGTTAAGAATTTTTCTTCGGATAGGTCTCAAAATTCTTCAACAGGTTTTAACAAATTAATCGGCCAATTTAAAAAGTAAACTAATATTAGGTATTAATATCATCACAATACTTTAAAATATTTTATATTTAATTCTCCTACGAAATTTAATTAATTTATAATCTTTTCATAGTTGAAAAAAGAAAGATAACTAACTACTCAGAACTCATAAAAAAAACACAACAAAACATATTTATAAAACTTTGAACCAAAGTACAAATACTTATCTGAAGTATTCCTTCAAGAGCTCCGCTGACTTCTATTGACTCCAACACATTGGTGAAAGACTTCAACAGCAATTACACTCAATAAACACTCAAAATAAACTCACTAGATACAAAATAAAGTGGCACCCTAAGTATGGAAGAGACTAAATTAAACTAGAATAGGCTAAAATGGGTATGTGTACTGGGGAGGGGGTTTGGTGCGATTTTCTCTGGAGAATGGGCTCCTATTTATAGAGCTCTAAATTTGACCAGGGGTTGCTTAAGGCACCTCTTCAAAATTCATCCAAATTCAATGTATCTTCTAGAAGGTAACCGTCACGCCTAGGCACCGGGATCTGGCGCCTAAGCGCCGGACTCCGTGACCAGATCGTTTGCACCTCTTCACTTTGGGTCGCACCTCTTCGCGATCCAGACCGTTTCCTTGTGTCCAAATACATTGTATCACATGTCCTATATATTAGGAATAACTTCTAATGTTATAGATGCTCCAATAACCGCTTAACATCGTCAAAATAACTGCCCAAAGTCATCAAAAAAACTTTACAACATCTTTATCGAACTGCCGCTTAGGCACCGGACTCTGCCGTCTAGGCGCCAGACCAATAATTCCAAAAATTGCTTCATAAGCTCCATTTTTGCTCCTTTTTGCTCTTTTTTTCCTTCTTGGGGTCTTTTTAATCATTTACATCCAACAACATGAGAATACCTTTCATTAAAGCATAATATCCTTAAGACTTAAATCATAAATAAGACATAAAAATGGGTATTTTTTAAGTGGATCAAATTCCCCCAAACTTAAACAATACTCATCCTCAAGTAAACCTTTTGATTACATAAAATAAATAACATTTAGAATGAAGTTAAAATATTTAAGATTCCTTATAGTTTTTGGTTTTATAAATACTTTAGCAAATCATTAACCAAATTTCACTAATTAAGTTTAATTTTAAGAATTAAAGAACATTTAACTAAAAAATCATAAGACTTCCAATTTTTCATTTATTTCAAGAATAATTGTAGTTTATCATATCAAGGTCACATAGAATATTTTCAAGAAAAAGATTTTTCATGAAATATTTTTCTAGTAAAAATATATGTACATAGAAATTAAGTTAAAATCGTAATTAATTTTCTTACTATAAGATAATTCAAGTGAAGCCAATTTTTGTTTAGGCATTTCCTCAAGTTTCTCCTTACCCTTTTTTCTTTTTCTTTTTTTTAAGTGAGGATTATTATTTTTGGATAGCCTGTTAATGATCTTGAACTTCACTATTCTTAACTTATTTTCAAAAACTTATACATTTTTACTAAGTAAATATGACATTAATATTTTTCCAAACTTATTTCAATATTTTCTTTTTCAAGCAATAATCTTGATTCCTTAGTATTTCAAAAAATACAATTCTCTTTACTATAAATTGAAAAAATTTCATCTTATTATTCTTTAAGCTAAATAATTCTATTCTTAAAATTAACTAAAATTTTTGAAATTTTAGTTAAGTTTACGAATTAAGGTATTCTTAAATAGATTTTTCATTCCTTATGTTATGTTAATATATTTTTAAAGAAAATATTAGTTCTTTAAGGACAAATAATATTTAAATTTGATGAATATTTTCCCTCCCCCAAATGTTAGCTTTAGTATAAATATGAATTATTAAATTTTCTAAAGCATGAGAGAAAGAAATAAACAAGAATTAATATAAGTATAACAATGATGTAGTAAGGAAAAACTATACTCTACTTCTACACATGCTTCAATATGAATATAACAGAAATGATTAAGCATATATAGTAAAGTTTTGCAGAGAAGGAGTTAATTTCTTAAAAAAAAATTATTTTAGAACATGCAAATTTACTAACTATTCATGAACACTAAACAGTTGGCTGAAACCGAAATAAAATTTGATAGAAATTCATTCACATCACAGTCTTAAATACAAATCAGATAATCTAAAAACAGTTTTAACATAAAAAGTTCATGACCCACTTTTAATATGTATGCAATTTATGTTTATAGCAACGGTACAAAAAACTTGATCCCGCTTTAAATATAGATATATGATTTATTGTATAATGTGGATTCTATGCAAGTATAAGTATCATATCAAGTAATACAGGGCTCTAGTGGAGTCCTGGTTATCGATCCCACAGGGAAGTTTTTAACAGATTTGTTATCAGCTAAATTAAAAGGAATTACATACGAATAAAGTGAACGAAAATTCAAAGTAACTAAAATAAACTAAAGTAAACTAATGCTTGAAATAAGTTGATTTAAATAATTCAGAAAAAATATCCTTCTCCTTGTTTTTAGAAAATTAAGTGAATGATAAATTTAAATAGAATTTTTTTTAAATTGTATTGTGTCAAATAGGAGCATTCCTATTCTTTACCCTTTGGTTTAGGTGCAAAGAACATTGACTAATGCTATGTTTGATTATTGAATCTGTGGCTAGGCCGGGAGGATACCGGTCGCCACTTCGTAGCTCCCACGTTCCCCTCACCTGAGGGCTAACATCTACACTTCAGCTCTCAAACAATAGGACCGAATTGAATATTTTAGTCTGTCACACTAAAATGTCCAATTCTACGTCTGATAATTAATATTTCCCTATTTATTTGCACCCGCCTTCTAAGGCTTTTGACTTCCCTGAATATTGGATGTAATTTTTACTATAGTTGATAATTCAACATATTTTAACTACTCAATTGGCCAGATTGAAAGTAAATTAAGTTTTAAGTAAAAATTATCACAATTTATTTATATTATATTAGGTGCTTCTATTTAATTTCATCAATCCGCAAAATTTTCATAAACAAGGAGAAAGACTAAGAAAACTACTCAAAATACATGGGAATAAAACAAAGCATGGATTTCATTTAAAGTAACAACAATAAACAAAGATACTTATCTTAATTTCCTCCCCAAGCAGACTCCTTGAAGTTCCTTTGACATTTCCTTCTAGTACAGCAAACTAAATAGCACTCAATTAAACTAATGAACTCACTAAACACACTCAAACTCACAAAATTAGACACACACAAATGACACTTAAGACAATAGAAAGATACACTAAAAGGCGACACTAAATCACTAGAATTTGGCCTCTACTTATAGAGGTAAGTAAAGGTCCAAGGGGTGCTTAAACACCTCTTTAAAAAGTGTCCAGGTTCAATGTATATGCATTTTGAACTGTCTCGCCGTCGGCGTGAAAAGACCTCACCGTCAGCGGGGCTTCTAGAAGGTCTTCAAACCACACGATCTCGCTGTTGGCGAGCTCGGGCTCGCTGTCGGCGAGGTAGTTATAATTCCTTCAGAAATTCTCCTCACGATCTTGCCGTCGGCGTTCTTGATCTCGCCGTCGAGGACTTAGTTTAATTTGCATGAATTTCCTCCTTTTTGATCCAAATTTGCTCCATTTCAGGCTTTTTGCTTCCATCACTTATAAATCTTCATTCCTGCAATAAAATAAAGAAAATACCTTTCTTTAAGTGCAATTTCATCAAAAATAGATATGAATTTCTTGATGTATTTTTCTGTGATCAAAATCCCGCAAACTTAATTATTACTTGTCCTGAAGTAATTTTAATACTAAATAAAAATAATGATTTCTATAATAGAATTTTTCAACTCAGATAATATGAATTAAATTTAAATAATATTATAATAAGGTTAAATATAAATATTTTTGAGTAATTAAATTAACTTTATAGATATAAGATTACTTAGTTATCAGGTCTAAGATTTCTAGCTTTCTATTTATTTCAGGAATGACTATATTAAAAATAGTAAATTACTTACGATATTTAGATGATAGGAAATTCAAGAAAACACTATTTAGTAAAATACTAATCCATAAATATAAGTTTAGAAATATAATTAAGTTTTACTCTTTAGGTTGATTCCATTGAAGCAAATTTTTGATAAGGCTTCTCCTCAAGCTTCTCCTCACTTAAATTTTTCTTTTCTTTTCTTTTCTTTTTTTTTTCTTTTCTCTTTTCTTTCTTTTTCAAGTGAGGATTACTGTATCTGGATAGCCTGTTAATAATTTTGAACTTCAATTTCTCTTCCTAAGTTTCAAACTTAAAATATTTCTTTGCTTATATATATTTTATAGCCTTTACTTCATTGAGTTTCTATCCTTTCTTTTTCACTTAAATACTTAAAAATTTTCAATTTTTAGAATATAGTTTCCCTTACTTTAAATAGTTTACTATATTCTTATTCCTTTTAACCAAATATCTTATTCCATTAATTAATTGAATTACTAGAAATATTTTCTTTAACTTTATATAATAATTAAATAAAGTAATTCATGTTTATTGAATTGAAAAGTACTATAGAAAATCATTTAATAACAATTTTTGAAAATAGAAATTAAGAACAATTTTAATAATTAAATTTGTATTTTTACCTTCCCCCAAACTTAAATTTTTCTATCTACACTATATAGTGAAAAAGGGAAAGTATATAAATAAAATTCATTATACCTTTGAGCTTTAGATATTTCTTTTCTTTGAAATTTTTGCAGGCTTTTTCATTACTTACAGAACCTGTACTGTTAGTATTCTTCCACATATAATATTTAAAAGAGAGTGCAGGGATGGAAATTTTAAACTAAGTATCAAACATAACAAAGAAAACTTAATCTATTACTACACATACATTTAAAACTTTAACAATACATTAAAGAAAGACTAACATCCTATATATATAAAAATTTGTAACTAATTTAACACACATAAGAAATCTAATATCACAGCTCAAGCAAACAAACAAACATACCAAGTCCAAAGTCCACAGAAAGTACGGATTAATCACATCCAAAATAATAAAGTTTGCAAAACAACAAATCTAAACAAACCAAACAAACTAAACAAAAGCTCTAATCTTCTACATTAAAATCCCAAACTATGTCATCTCCCTGATCTCCAGGCTGAGAAGGCTGAGCAGGCTGGTACTGTGAATAACGGGGGCACTCAGGAAAGACAACATCTAAATCACCACTCCTATATCGACGCTCAGCTTCATAGTATGCAATCTTGTACTCTGAATGTCGCTGGAGATATTCGCTATCATAATCGTGTCTTCTCTCCAAGCCTCCGATCCTTTGATCCGTATGCTCAAATCTTCTTTCCATATTTTCTCCAAATAACTCAAAACTCTTTCTACTCGGTTAATTAATTCATCAGATCTTGAAGGGTAGGAGTGGTATACTTAGGGGGTGGTTCAAAATTAGTAGAGGGTATATCTCTACTTGAAGAAGGTACATAATCCCTTGTCCCAGATCTCCATCCTTCGTGGGATTCATATTTTTTTATATTAGCCTGAGTAAGGGTTTTCATAGGTTCAATCCATTCTTCATCATCTCTTGCCTCTACCCCAGATAATTGACAAAGTGCATAGATAAGACCAGGATATCCTAGTCCTCCTGCACTTTCATTTCTAGCAGTGGCTAATATGTTTTTATATATAACATTTCCCACATTAATACTCTTCGGTTCCGAATACGAAATTCGAATCGCTTTCATCTCTTGTTACCTCACTCGTGGTGGTAGGTAGGTAACAAAGTAGAACAAATAAAATAATGCCAGGCTTTAGATGTTGCATTTAGCATAGAAAGAGGGAAGTTTACCCGTTCCCGCTGCTTTATCTTCCAGACTCTTTTCCCATCAGTGAGAAAGTCAATCACCTCTTCCAGTGGTCCTTCCATAGTTCCAAAAGTTTTATACTCGCTGGTATAGGTTTCTCGTACTTCATAATAAGCGTTTATTCTAGCAGCGTTGAAATCTACAAAAAATCCTCTAACCTTAACCGGTGCATCTTCAGCCTGTGTTAAATTTGTATAAAATTCCTTCACCACTTCCACAGCGGCTCTGTTGGTCACGTAGCAGAAGTTTTCTCATCCTAGCTCCTTTATAACGCGTTCCACTTCTCCTCCTGGATTCTTGAAAACTCGATCTTGAATGCATTTTCTTGCTTAAATGTTTTGAAAATATCGAGTTTGTGCTCTTGCATTAATGAATCGAGTTTCGTCATAATCTATTCGTCGCTTTTGTCGTGGAGCCATTTCTCGATCTCGTGAAATTTACAAAAATTTTAACTAAACTCCAAAATATTACTAAGAAGGCTTCCTACAACAACTAAAATCCATTTAAATCAATTTCTATGAAATTCTTCCAAGTATTTTCTACACATTTCAAAATTTTTCAAAATATCCCAATGTAGAAGAAATTCATGGTGAAAATAAAAAATTTTTGCATAGGAGTGAAGCTCTTACCAAGGGAAGATGAAATCCGGTGTCAAAAAGTGTTGAAATCGCTTCAAATCCGAGATCTCTCAAGCCCTAGGTCGGTTTTTTTCGAAAATTTGAGGAAAGGGATGATGAATAGTGTCAGTTGACTGGTCAAATATAGGTCTTTTCGCGTTCTCGCTGTCAGCGAGATTTTTCTCGCCGTCAGTGAGCTAATTAATTTCATAAGGCAAAAGTTTCGGGAAAAATCCAACGTCGGCGAGCTCGATTTCGTTGTCAGCAAGTTTTCTCGCTGTCGGTGAGATAATTCTCGCAGTCGGCGAGCTCTAAAAAATTTTAAATTTTTGAAATTCGTCAATCATTTTCAACCTCGAATTGCCCTTAATCAATCTTCCGATCACTTAATTTAATAATAATACGAAGATTAGATACTTATACTCACAAAAAGTCACATAATATAAACAATATAACTTTATATATGAAATCCATGAGACTTACAAATTTCACACTAATAACTTAACACATACTTAACTTAAATGTTCAAATCCATAATACTCAGCATCGCAATCCACACCACAACACTCTAAATGCTGAGACATAACAATTTACATAAAAGCTTATCAATTTTTAGATGATCAAATCAAAGTTCGACTCATAATAAAACCTAACTCTAAATCAAACACACATATATATATATACAAATATAACAAAAACATAGAAATCTTTCCTACTCTTCAGTGTCTGAACTAACATCTTCTCTGATATTTCTGATGCGACGTAGGTGCACAAATAAATTGTAGAAAGGCCTGAAAGGGAATTCTGCAGTAGATTCTTCATTAGTCCATCCTTTCTGTCTTAATAGATGAATAAACTCGGCCTCCGGATGTCCAAGATGATCAAAGTTCTCCTTCATTCTCCAATCAATATGATCAAATATATCGTAGATATTGTCAATGGAATTCATCACATTTTGCAATTCTTTCTCCAATCCTTTAATCTTCTTCGGAATGAAGTTAGTCTTATCGATAAAGGGCCTTGCTAAAGGATTGTTCCGCGATGCTCGTCGTAAATAGTCGTAATCTCATCATTGTTATCCAAAGTGGGAAACATATCGGTAGGATCCGGGGGTTTCCATGGTAAAAGTACTTTTTCCCAAGCCTCATAAGAAACTTGGTATTGATCGCATAAAGCAAATATAGTCGATGGGTGTCCAAGTCCATGCACTGACCCATGCACAATTAATCCCAATGCAGACTTTACTATTATTGATCCAACATCGATAGGTAATCCAATTTGAATACAGTAGTTTAAAATAATGCATTCCTTTGAAACTTTATTTACTCTCATGGTAGGTAATAATTTTGATGATATAAAGAAATGCCAGTGCTTTGAGACAGGGTTAAGAAGTGATGCAGAAAAACTGACATACCCGTCTTCTCGTAACTCCCAATCATTCGGTTCTTTGGTTAGGTATTTGTAGATCTCGTTCATATTGTATCTTGAAGGCACAAAGTTGGAATAATGACAAACAGAGGTATTTTCTATAGAAAACAATTCACCCTTGTAGGAGTAAATGTTACCCATCTTCCTATGACGTAGACATTTCCATTGTTGATTGCATGTAAATTAGAGTAAAACTCTTTAACTACAGGTATAACTACAGCGGATGTCGTATAACAAAATACCTCCCAATGCCGCTGTGCGATTATTTCTTCAATTTTTGTAGTAAAATTCTCTACTCCTCTATTGACGAATCCTCTTTCTTTAATAAGTCTTTTCTTCATCAAGCCTTTGTTGAAGATTCGCTGTGCCTCCGAACTGACGAATTTTCTCTGGTTGAAAACTTTAGTTTTTGTGGTTTCTAAGAATTTGGAGGCCATTTTGGATGGAAAGGATTGGTCTCTAGTCGTTCCTAAGGAAGAAAATGGTGTAAAATCAGATTTGGAATAATTTCTTACGAAGGAATGGCTTAGATCCGTCCAAAACCACATGAAAAATCTTTAAGAAACCAAATTTTCAACTGCCTCGCCGTCAACGGGAAGTTCCTCACCGTCGGCGACTTAAATATAAAACTGAATGAAGTAATGGTCCACGATCTCGCTGTCAGCGGGCTCAGGCCCGCTGTCGGCAAGATTCGTAAAAATCGCCCATTTTCGCTCTGGTCCGAATATTTTCTGATCTCATCATATAAGTTCAACTTTGTGATGATTCTAATTAAAAATTGGAGTAGTAAGATTTGTTTTAATAATATAGACTCACTAATATGTAGATATTTAAAAATAAAAGACTACTATGGGTTGCCTCCCATAAAGCGCTTGGTTTAACGTCGTCAGCCTGACCTAATTTAGTTTAGTGTTCAGGTTGACTAAGCATTAAAACCTCTTTAAAATTTGGTCTTCTACCTTTAAAATATGGTTTTAATCTATGTCCGTTTACTTTAAATCTATGTCCAGTTTTTGGATCTTCAATTTCTATAGTTCCATATGAAAATATTTGAGTTATGGTGAAAGGTCCTAACCATCGAGATTTTAATTTCCCAGGAAATAATTTCAATCTAGTATTATAAAGCAAAACTTCTTGTCCTGGTTCAAAATTTCTCTGATTAATCTTCCGATCATGCCATAATTTCATTCTTTCTTTATAAATCTTATCATTATCATATGATTCATTTCTTAGTTCTTCCAATTCATTTAATTGCAACAATCTCTTCTCACCAGCTTCTTTCATATTATAATTAAATTCTTTAATCGCCTAATATGCTTTATGTTCTAATTCAACTGGTAAGTGACAAGTTTTTCCATATATACGCCTATAAGGAGTCATTCCAATCGGAGTTTTATAAGCAGTCCTGTATGCCCATAATGTAGTGTCTAGTCTTATAGACCAGTCTGATCTATTAGGATTTACATACTTTTCTAATATACACTTAATCTCTCGATTAGAAACTTCAGCTAATCCACTAGTTTGTGGATGATAAGCAGTTGATATCTTATGCATAATATTATACTTTTCTACTAGTTTGTGAATATATTTGTTTCTAAAATGAGTTCCTCCGTCAGTGATAATCACTCTCGGCATTCCAAATCTAGTAAAAATATTTTTCATTAAAAATTTTGAAACACTTTTAGCATCACAACTAGATAAAGCTTGTGCTTCAATCCATTTGGAAACATAATCAACAGCTACTAATATATATGAGTTTCCAAATGACGGAATAAAAGGTCCCATGAAATCTAATCCCTAAACATCAAAAATTTCAACTTCTAATATAAAATTCGGAGGCATTTCATTTTTCTTGATATGTTTCCTACTCTTTGGCATTTATCACAGGTTTTTATATATCTATATACATCTCTAAATGGAGTAGGCTAGTAGAATCCATATTGTAGAATTTTATATGCAGTTTTATCTGTCCCAAAATGTCCTCCAAAATTAGAGTCATGACATTTTTGAATAATTGGTTCAGTTTCTTCATAAGGCACGCATCTTCTAATAATTAGATCCTTACATTGCTTATATAAGTATGGTTCATCCCAAAAGTATGATTTAGTATCGTGAATGAATTTTTTCTGTTGTTGCAAAGTTAACATAGGTGGTAAAATGTCACTTACAATATAATTTACTATATCAGCATACCAAGGTATTTTCAACTCATTTATATTATAAAGTTGTTCATCAGGAAAACTGTCTAAAATTTCATTATCAATATCAGATAATTCATGATTTTCTAATCTTGATAAATGATCAGCAATTTGATTATCAGTTCCCTTTTTGTTAATTATCTCAAAATCAAATTCTTGCATTAATAATATCCATCTAATTAATCTTGGTTTAGAATCTTTCTTTTGCATTAAATATTTTATAGCAGAATGATCAATATGCACAATACATTTAGTTCCTATTAGATAATGCCGAAATTTATTAAAAGCATATACAACTGCTAATAATTCTCTTTCAGTAATTGTATAACTTATTTCAGCATCATTTAGAGTTTTACTAGCATAATATATAACTTTGAAAATCTTATCATATCTTTGTCCAAGAACTGCTCCTATAGCATAATCACTACCATCACACATAAGCTCAAATGGTTTCCCAAATTAGGTGAAACTATTATAGGTGCTGTAATTAATTTATCTTTTAATAATTCGAAAGCATTCAGACATTCAGTTGTAAATTCAAATTTCTTGTCCTTTTCAAGAAGTTGACATAGAGGTTTAGTAATTTTTGAAAAATCTTTAATATAACGCCTGTAAAATCCAGTATGTCCAAGAAAACTTCTTACCCCTTTTACCGTAGTTGGAGGTGGTAATTTAGCTATTACTTGAATTTTTGCAGGGTCTACTTCCATGCCTTTTTCCGAAATTTTATGCCCTAATACAATGCCACTCGTAACCATAAATTGACATTTCTCCCAATTAAGAACTAAATTAGTTTTCTCACATACTTCAAATACTTTTTCAAGATGATTTAAGCATGTGTCAAATGTTGTTCCAAATACAGAGAAATCATCCATAAATACTTCTATTCCATTATCAATTAATTCACTAAATATAGACATCATACATCTTTGGAATGTTGCAGGTGCATTACATAATCGAAAAGGCATTCTTCGAAAAGCGAAAATTCCATAAGGACTAGTAAATGTAGTTTTATCTTGATCCTCAGGAGCAATTTGTATTTCATGATAACCGGTATATCCATCTAAGAAACAAAAATACTTATGTCAGGCTAATCTATCTAACATCTGGTTTAGAAATGGTAAAGGGAAGTGATCTTTTCTAGTGGCCGTGTTTAATTTTCTATAATCAATACATATTTGCCATCCAGTAACTTGTCTTATAGGGATAAGATCATTATTTTCATTAGCTTTGACAGTCACCCCTCCTTTTTTAGGTACACAGTGAATTGGGCTTACCTAAGCACGGTCAGAAATAGGATATATGATACCATTATCTAACCATTTTAAAATTTCTTTCTTGACTACTTCTTTCATTATCGGATTTAATCTTCTTTGTGGACCTGCTTTAGGTTTATGTTCATTATCTAAAATAATTATGTGCATACAGATTGAAGGACTAATTCCTTTAATATCTGCTAAAGTCTAACAAAAAATTTTCTTATATTTTTTTTAACGTATCTAAAAGTTTTTGTTCTTGAGATTCATTTAATTCAAATGAAATAATAACTGGTAGAGTTGAAGAATTACCTAAGTAAGCATACTTTAAATGATTAGGTAACATTTTTAACTCAAGTTCAGGAGGTTTAATAATTGATGGAACTATATTTTTTTCAGTATTTTCTGTGTTATCTAAAAATTCAAATTTCTCTTCAATATAATCTAATTCTTCATTTATCTCAGAATTTTCAATTAATTCAATATTTTCTTTTTCTTATTTTTTTTTTCATAATATTCTTTAAAATGTTCTTTTTGTAAATGATCGAGTACTTCCATTCGAAAACACTCATCATCTTTTTCGAGTGCAGGATATTTCACTGATTTAGCAATATTAAAAGTTACTTTTTGGTCATTTACTCTCATAGTTAATTCCCCTTTCTGAACATCAATCATAGCTTTTCCAATGGCTAAAAATGGTCTTCCTAAAATGATAGGAATTTCTTTATCTTCTTCCATATCTAGAACAATAAAATCTACAGGGAAGATAAATTTATCCACTTTTACTAATACATCTTCAATAACTCCCTTAGGATATGTAACGTAATGATCAGCCTAATCGAAGAGTTACCGAAGTAGGTGAAATTTCTCCCAATCCTAATCTCTTAAAAATT
The DNA here is from genome assembly GCA_022702705.1 of Papilionanthe hookeriana x Papilionanthe teres. Taxonomy (NCBI): domain Eukaryota; kingdom Viridiplantae; phylum Streptophyta; class Magnoliopsida; order Asparagales; family Orchidaceae; genus Papilionanthe; species Papilionanthe hookeriana x Papilionanthe teres. The sequence goes on from CM040423.1 coordinate 100,308,062, forward strand.
GATAGAGGCATTAGATTGATGCTTGCTCCTAAGTCACACAAAGCTTTTCCATAGAATTTTTCTCCAATAGCGCAGGGTATAGTGAAACTACCAGGATCTTTTAATTTTTCAGGAAGTTTTTTCTGAATAATATCATTACACTCTTCACTAAGTGCAACCATTTCATTATCGGTAAATTTTCTTTTTTTATTTAGAATATCTTTCATAAATTTTACATAGTTTGGCATCTGTTCTAAAGCTTCTACGAAAGGAATATTTATCGTTAATTTCTTCAAAATTTCAAGGAATTTAGCAAATTGTTTGTCTTTTTTATGTTGAATTAGTCGTTGAGGAAATGGTGGTGGAGGTTCTTGAACAGAAATTTTCATAGGTATTAAAGGATTTTCTAAGTTTGGATCTTGTTGATTCTTTTCCTTTTCAATTTCCACTTCCTCTTTTTGACTTTCAAGTTCTTTCTGAATTCGAGGTTCTAATTCTTTTCCACTTCGTAATTTTATCGCTTTAATTTGTTCATTTCCCTTGTCTTTAAGATTTATTTCCACATTACTAGGAAATGTTCCAGGTATTCTATTATTAAGTGCAGTAGCGATATGTCCAAGTTGAGTTTCAATATTTTTGATAGCTGTTCCTTGATTTTGTAATTGGTTTGCTTGTATTTGTAATTAATTTCCTTGATTTTGTAAATGTTGACCCATATTTAATATTAATTCTTCTATAGATAATTTCTTATCTTTAAATTGAGGGTTATTAAATCCAGGTGGATAATTAGATTTATAATTAGGATTTCCTTGATTAGATGGATTTCCTAATGATTGTGTCATATTATTCATCCATGGTTGATTAGTTGTATTATTATTCCAATTAAAATTAGGATGATTTTTCCATCCAGGATTATAATAATTTGCATAAGGATTATTGGGTCTGTTGTTAATTGCATTAATTGTTTCATATCGAGATCGGGATTCTATAAGTTGTCCAGATGAATTTTATTCTGATATAGTTGGAGAGTAATTCATTCCAAAATGATCTAATGTTTTAGATACAACAACAATTTGTGAAGCTAATATAGATATTGCATCATTTTCATGAATATTAGCTATTTTTTTCGGATTCATTCTATCAGCAGGCCATTGAAAATTATTAGTTGCCATTTCTTCGATTAGTGCATAGGCTTCATCAAATGGTTTTGACATTAATGATCCTCCAGCAGCAGCATCAATGATTGATCTTAAAGATTCTACTAATCCATTATAGAAAGTTTGGATAATTAACCAATCTGGTAACACATGATGTGGGCATTTCCTAAGAAGTTCTTTAAATCTCTCCCAAGATTCATATATTGACTCTTCACCAAACTGACTAAAAGAAGTTATATCGTTTCTAAGCTTAGCAGTTTTAGATGGCGGAAAATATTTGGATAAAAATTTTTGCGATAATTCTCCCCAAGTTTTAATAGATCCAGGTGCTAACGAATTTAATCACATTTTAGCCTTATCCCTTAAAGAAAAAGGAAAAAGTCTAAGTCTAATAGCATCGTTAGATACTCCTTCATATTTGAAAGTAGCACATAGTTTTAAAAAACTAGCAAGATGTAAATTAGGATCTTCGAGTAGGTGAACCACTAAATTGATTATTTTGTACCATTTGCATAATTGCAGGTTTAAGTTTGAATGAATTAGCAGCTACATCAGGGTTTTGAATAGTTAAATGAATTTCATCTAATGTTGGGTTGGCATAATCTCGTAATGGTCTTGGTTGATTGATATTTTCATTTTCAGGTATATTTGCCATTTGTGTTAAATTTATAATTTTTCTTTTTTGTTTTCTAATTCTTTTAATTGTATGCTCTAATTCTGAATTGTAAGGTATTAAATTTTTGTTTCCAAATTTTTGCATACAATTTTATAAAATAAAATAGTCCGTTACTTTAGTAAATAATTTCTTTACTCCCCAGCAACGGGGCCAAAAACTTGACCCACTTTTAATATTTATGTAATTTATGTTTATAACAATGGTACCAAAAACTTGATCCCGCTTTAAATATAGATATATGATTTAATGTATAATGTGGATTCTACGCAAGTATACGTATCGTATCAAGTAATACAGGGCTCTAGTGGAGTCCTGGTTATCGATCCCACAGGGAAGTTTTTAACAGATTTGTTATCAGCTAATTTAAAAGGAATTACTTACGAATAAAGTGAAAGGAAATTCAAAGTAACTAAAATAAACTAAAGTAAACTAATGCTTGAAATAAGTTGATTTAAATAATTCAGAAAAAGTATCCTTCTCCTTGTTTTTAGAAAATTAAGTGAATGATGAATTTAAATAGAATTTTTTTTTAAATTGTATTGTGACAAATAGGAGCATTCCTATTCTTTACCCTTTGGTCCAGGTGCAAAGAACATTGACTAATCCTATGTTTGATTACTGAATCAGAGCTCCCACGTTCCCCTCACCTGAGGGCTAACATCTACACTTCAGCTCTCAAACAATAGGACCGAATTGAATATTTTAGTCTGTCACACTAAATTGTCCAATTCTACGTCCGATAATTAATATTTCCCTATTTATTTGCACCCGCCTTCCAAGGCTTTTGACTTCCATGAATATTGGATGTAATTTTTACTATAGTTGATAATTCAACATATTTTAACTACTCAATTGGCCAGATTGAATGTAAATTAAGTTTTAAGTAAAACTTATCACAATTTATTTATATTATATTAGGTTCTTCTATTTAATTTCATCAATCCGCATAATTTTCATAAACAAGGAGAAAGACTAAGAAAACTACTCAGAATGCATGGGAATAAAACAAAGGATGGATTTCATTTAAAGTAACAACAATAAACAAAGATACTTATCTTAATTTCCTCCCAATGCGACTCCTCGAAGTTCCTTTGACTTTTCCTTCTAGTACAGCAAACTAAATAGTACTCAATTAAACTAATGAACTCACTAAACACACTCAAACTCACTAAATAAGACACACATAAATGTCACTTAAGACAATAGAAAGAGACACTAAAAAGAGACACTAAATCACTAGAATTCGGCCTCTATTTATAGAGGTAAGTAAAGGTCCAAGGGGTGCTTAAACACCTCTTCAAAAAGTGTCCAGGTTCAATGTATATGCATTTTGAACTGTCTCGCCGTCGGCAGGAAACTACCTCGCCGTCAACGGGGCTTCTAGAAGGTCTTCAAACTGCGCGATCTTGCTGTCGGCGGGCTCGGGCTCGCTGTCGGCGAGGTAGTTATAATTCCTTCAGAAATTCTCCTCAAGATCTCACCGCCGGGGGTCTCGATCTCGCCGTACGCAACTTAGTTTAATTTGCATGAATTTCCTACTTTTTGATCCAAATTTGCTCCATTTCATGCTTTTTGCTTCCATCACTTATAAATCTTCATTCATGCAATAAAATAAAGAAAATACCTTTTTTTAAAGTGCAATTTCATCAAAAATAGATATGAATTTCTTAATGTATTTTTCTGTGATCAAAATTCCCCAAACTTAATTATTACTTGTCCTCAAGTAATTTTAATACTAAATAAAAATAATGATTTCTATAATAGAATTTTTCAACTTAGATAATATGAATTAAATTTAAATAATATTATAATAAGGTTAAATATAAATATTTCTGAGTAATTAAATTAACTTTATAGATATAAGATTACTTAGTTATCAAGTCTAAGATTTCTAGCTTTTTATTTATTTCAGGAATGACTATATTAAAAATAGTAAATTACTTAAGATGTTTAGATGATATGAAATTCAAGAAAACACTATTTAGTAAAATACTAATCCATAAATATAAGTTTAGAAATATAATTAAGTTTTACTCTTTAGGTTGATTCCATTGAAGCCAATTTTTGATAAGGCATCTCCTCAAGCTTCTCCTCACTTATATTTTTCTTTTCTTTTTTTTTCTTTTTTTTTTCTTTTCCCTTTTCTTTCTTTTTCAAGTGAGGATTACTGTATCTGGATAGCCTGTTAATAATTTTGAACTTCAATTTCTCTTCCTAAGTTTCAAACCTAAAATATTTCTTTGCTTATATATATTTTATAGCCTTTACTTCATTGAGTTTCTATCCTTTCTTTTTCACTTAAATACTTAAAAATTTTAAATTTTTAGAATATAGTTTCCCTTACTTTAATCCTCGCTGTCGGTAGTCCATAGAAAATGTTGATACGTTCAGGAGTGAATCCTACTCCAACTCCTCGAACGAAAATTTAGTATTCCTCCGCATCCATGAAATTAGCATAAAATTCTCTAAGCACCGGGATAACGACAACAACATTGAAATAGTAAAATCGTTGCCAGTTCAGTGCAACGATTGTTGCCTCAATTCTTCCTCCAGAATTATAGAAACTTTGCTATGAGATAAACTTTCGAGTCGTAGCAAAATCATTATATCGGAAGTGTGCAGCAGCAGTGAAAAACTTGCTACGATCAAAGTTTTCTTCATCTTTTCCTCGCATAGATTTTGGTGCCATCTAAACATGAAAGAAAAAACGTGAAATAAATTCAATGGATCTAGGAAAATAAACTAATTTAAGCTTTTCAAACTTGAAATAGCTTAAACACCCATGAATTTGATCATAACAAATCAAATTTTTTCTCAAAATTTCAATTTTTCTTAATGAAAGAAAAATCTATGGTAAAAATAAAAAATAATGAATTTAGAATGTAGATCTGACCTCGAGATGAAGAAATAAGGTGATTTCAAGCCCAAAAACTTGCAAATCTGGCTCTAAATGAGATCTTTAGGTGGTATTTTCGTGAAAATACTGTGGAGAATGAAGCTTAAGCGTCAAAAATGGCATGGGGGGGGGTTAAGAAGATGAGTTTTTGGGTTCAGGCCAAACCGGTGCCTAGGCACCGTTTCCAAAAAATTCGATTTAAATTAAATATTGTCCACCAAATCTTATCAAATTTGACTCCTAATTACTCTTATGAGAGTATTAATCCATTTTATAACCTCCAAATATTTTCACAATCAATTTAAAATAAAAGCATAGATCCACATAAATGTATCCAAATTCTTCAATTCAAAATCCTAATATCCATTCCAAATTCAGCAATCTGCAGTACAAGACTTGTATCAAGGTTCATCGTTTTATAAATAACACTATCTACACCATATTAAAAGCAAACATTCAAATCCAATAGCACACATTGAACAATTTAAGCAAATACACACATTAGATATTCAATACACTAAAATAAGACTCAATCACACCTAAAACACACATAGAATCTATTTAACACCGATCTTCAATTTCCATCTCTTTCGCAATAAAGTTCGCTAGGACCGAAGGGATAGAACACCAACATCCTTGGAAATTCCAAAGCCGTCTTTTCATCAATCCATTTGTTCTTCGCGTACATTTCTACTTGAGCGTCTTGATAGGCAGCCATGTGATCAGATTGAAGTTTGGTTTTCCATTCTAAGTGTTCGTATTGGTGGTACATCTCATGGAGACAATTACCAATACTCTGAAGTTCTGCTTCAATCTTATCCATTCGACTAAACATTTTCTCCAAACTAACAACAATAGAACTATTAAAATAAGGCTGAGGGTCTGACCCGACCCGCAATAACGCAGTAATATTCGCTTCCAAAAGATGGCCAAAAACTTGACCCAATTTATAAATAGCGGCTAGTGTATAAAATCAAAATGTTCTAAACCCAATATCGATCCCACAGAGAAGCGAGGTAAGAAATCCTTTAGGCTAATTCCAGTATATTTCTATAAGTCCTAAATTTGGAATGTCGATTAAAATGAGTTTTCTAATAACTAATCCTAAATTAAATTCTTAAATAAAAATATAACTTATGGATAAATTGGTTTGGAGAAATTCGAGATATTAAAAATTACATTTCTCTTGCAATTACATAGATAATGTGTAAGAAAGATATGCTTAGAATTAATGTAGTAGTGCCAAATAGAAGCATTCCTATACTTTACCCTTTGGTCCAGGCATAAAGAACGTTGGCTAATCTTTAGATCTATTCAGGATGTTTTATTAATAGAATGGGTTAATCTAGGCTCACACTACTAGATGTCTAAGGGTGGCTATGGTTGGCCCTACCAGTGACCTGTTCCCTTTCTATAGATCAAATTATTAGAATTTAGTCTGTCACTCTAAAAACTAATTAATTCTACACCCAATAAACAATATCTCCCTATTTATTTGCACTTCACCTTGAATAACCCGCACAAGTCCTTCGACTACCCAAGGATTCATGTGATATCTACTAGTTAAGAATTCATCTCCTTCTACGTCTCAAAATTCTTCAACAGATTTTAACAATACAAGTGATTAATTTGTAAAGTAAATGAAGATCCGGTATGAATATCATCACCATAATTTGATAAGAGAATATATAAGAAAATCTTAATTCCTAAACATGCATCTATTTTATTACAAAACAAAAGTAAATGAAATTAATGGCATAAGAAGTAAAAGCATTGATAGAATTATATAATAAATTAAGTGTCAACAAGAAACTTATTTCATTAGTATTCTATTATATTTATGCAACTATATATCACCTAGAAGCATCTAATAGATAATTCTATCATAAAAATGATTTTCCTACGCATGCCACTACTTCATATTAAAAGAAAGAGTAAAGGAAATTACTTACGAAACATGGATAATTCATGACAGAAAACTTGGTTTAAAATAAAGAAAATCCACTAGAAAGTGTTTACAACAATTACAAGAGGTTGAAGAACACAATACTTAGCTTTTTCCTTCTGAAAGAAAGAAGAAGATCTCTCCACCAAAGTTTCCCACTGATCCATGCGACGCTCGTACATCCCTTACAAAAATATCTCTAAATCCCTCACCATTCTCTCCATACGATGTAAAAATCTACATCTTCATAAATCTAAATGACTAAAATGACTAAGTGGGAAGAAAGAGACTATAGGGTGTGATTTTCTCTGAAGGAGTAACCTCCTATTTATAGGCTTCAAGGGTTGCCTTGAGGCACCTCTTCAAAACATGTCCAAATTCAACGAATCTTCTAGAAGGTCTGTCTGGCGCCTAGGCGCCGAAATCTGGCGCCTATGCGCCGAACACCTCATCCAGTTCTTTGCACCTCTTCACTTTAGCTAGCACCTCTTCGTGATTTAAACCGCTCCAATGTGTCTAGATTCATTGTATCACATGTCCTATATATGAGGAATAACTTCCAGGCTTCTAGAAGGTCTAGAAATTACTTAACATTGTCAAAATAACTCCCAAAGTCGTTAAAATCCCATCCAATAACCGTTTCTGGATGATTCTGGAGCGTAGGCCTTGATTCTGGCACCTAGGCGCCGTTTTCTCCTCGTCACTGGCGCCTGGGCGCTTGGTTTTGGCTCCTAGGCGCCACCCTGTGCGAAGCTCTACGGTTTTGCTCCGTTTGGCTTCATTTCAACTCTGTTTCGCCCCATTTCAGTTGCCTTGCGTTCCTAACATCTTCACCTTCAAGATAGATATAAAAAAACCTTTCTCAAAAGTATAATTTTATCCAAAATCATGTGAGAAATATAAAAGATATTAAATATAGAAAGACATATCAATATGTACTAAGTTAAAATCATCTTCCTTTGCTTATTTTGGCTCAAAATTGCATAGTTTTTGCTTCATTTTCTATAAAATTGAATTTTTATACTTGAAGACAAAAATATACAAAATTATTTCCTCTATAGTGTATATCATTAAAAATATGCATAAAGTGGGCATGAAATGAACACTAAAAATAGGTACTTTTTTTTCATGGATCAGGATCTTTAGGAGATTTATCTCTTATCTCATTTCCATGATTTCCTCTACTCATGGCATCCAAATCCTTCCTAACTCCTCCATAATGAATTGCTCTGGTCGAAATTAGTGTGTCTATGGGATTGGGGATGAAAAATAGGCTATAAATAAAGAGATTTCATGTGAAAAACTGAAGAAATTTGGTTTTTCCATGATCTGTAACCGCGGCGGCTAGCCGCCGGAATCTGGCGGCTAGGCGCCGGATTCATCAATATGCCAGTTATTCTGGTGCTTAGGTGTCAAATTTTGGAGCCTAGGTGCCGGAACCTCGATCGACTCCGATTCGCTTATCGTCAAACTTTGCAAAGTTTCAGTCATAAAATAGGTATAATAAACGAATATGACAACACAGAAACATAATTACGAAAAATTCAAATCACAAACAATCAAAAACGAAGGTTAACTTGATCTTCTTTTCACTCACATTTGTCATGGAGTGGTCCAAATCCAATTTCTATATACTTTAAGAAAATGTTTAGCTTAAGCCAATACAGACTTATTAGCCATCTTGTTCCAGAAGTTATATACAAATTTAGTCAAAACCAAGGCATAACCTTACATCAATAATTAAACTCAAACTAATAAATATGGGTTGCCTCCCACAAAGTGTTTGGTTTAACGTCGTCAGCCCGACCTAATTAATTGAATTAATCGGGTAGAATCAGTTCATAAGCCTCTTTGTAATTTAATTTCATTTTTCCCATATAAAGCTTCAGTCTTATTCCGTTAACTTGAAATACTTTTCCAGTTTTGGGATCTTTAATATCCATAGCTCCATAAGGGTATACTTTCTCAATTATAAACGGTCCCATGCATTTAGATTTTAATTTTTTAGGGAAAAGTTTTAAACGAGCATTAAATAATAATACTTCTGGTCCAGGCTCGAATATTTTCCTTGAAATCATTTTGTCATGTAATTTCTTCATTCTATCCTTATAAATTTTTGCATTTTCATAAGATTCATTTCTTATCTCTTCCATTTCATTTATTTGTAATAATCATTTTTCTCCTACAGTATTTAAATTATAATTGAACTCCTTTATCGTCCAATAAGCTTTTTGCTCCAGTTCAACAGGTAAGTGACAATGTTTACCATAAATTAACCGATAAGTTAACATTCCGATTGGAGTCTTATAAGCTGTTCTATAAGCCCATAATACAGAATCAATTCTATCAACCTAGTCAGTTCTTTTAGGATTAACAGTCTTTTCTAATATTCTTTTAATTTCTCTGTTTGATACTTTAGCCATTAATCTTGTTTGAGAATGATAAGCAGCTGCAATTCTATGCTTAATTCTGAATTTTTCCAACAATGATTGAATTCTTATATTTTTGAAATGACTTCCCCCATCCGTGATAATTATCCTAGGCATTCCAAATCTTGTAAAAATCATTTTCTTTAAAAATTTTGAAACACTTTTGGAATCACAGTTCGGTAAAGCTTCAGCTTCGATCCACTTTGAAACATAATCAACTACTAATAAAATATAAATCTTTATAGATGATGGTACGAAAGGTCCCATAAAGTCTAAACCCCATACATCAAAAATTTCGATTTCTAGTATAAAATTTAGAGGCATTTCATCTTTTCTGGATATATTTCCCACTCTTTCACATCAATCACAAGTTTTCACATAATGTCCAACATCTTTAAATAAAGTTGGCCAATAAAATCCAGAATTTATAATTTTAAATGCAATTTTATCCACTCCAAAGTGTTCTCCAAACTCAGAATCGTGACATTTTTGAATAATTGCAAAAGTTTCTTCATAAGGTACACATCTTCGAATCACAGAATCTCTTCCTATTTTAAATAAACGAGGATATTACCAAATATATAATTTACAATCACTCTTTAATTTCTTAAAATATTTGTTATTCATCCCATATGGTAAAATATTGTTAACAAAGTAGTTAACTATATCTTCATACCACGGTATTTCTAATCCTTAAATGACATATAATTGCTCATCCAGGAAATTTTCATTTATAATTTCTTCATAAATCTTCTCATTATTATTTTTGATTCGTGATAAATGATCAGCAATTTGGTTGTCAGTTCCTCTTCTGTTTACTATTTCAAAATCAAATTCTTGCAAAAGTAAAACCCATTTAATCAATCTAGGTTTAGCATCCTTTTTAGATATTAAATACTTAATAACAGAATGATCAGTGTGTACGATACATTTTGTTCCAAGAAGATGTGGTCTAAATTTATCAAAGGAATATACTATTGCTAACAACTCTTTTTCTATAGTTTTATAATTTATTTGAGTTTCATTAATAGTTTTGCTAGCATAGTATATAAATTTGAAAAACTTCTCATATTTTTGTCCTAAAAAAGCTCCGATTGCATAATCACTTGCATCACACATTAATTCAAAAGGTTTATTCCAATCAGGTGCAACAATGACAGGTGCAATGATTAACTTTTTTTCAGAATATTGAATGCATTCATACAATCTTCATTGAATTCAAATTTAGTTTCTTTTTCTAATAAATGACAAAGAGGTTTAGCAATTTTAGAAAAATCCTTTATATATCTCCTATAAAATCCAGCATGACTCAGAAAACTTCTTATATCAGTAACGGTAGTAGGTGGTTAAAATTCAACAATAATTTTCACTTTTGCTTGATCAACTTCCATCCGTATTTGTGAAACTTTATGTCCAAGTACAATGCCTTCTGTAACAAAAAATTGACATTTTTCCCATTTTAGAACTAAATTTGTTTCTTCACATTTCTTCAAAATTTTTATTATATTTTCCAAGTATGATTCAAAAGAAGTTCCAAAAACTGAAAAATCATCCATGAACACTTCAATTCATTTATCAAAAAAATCATAGAATATTGACATCATACATCTTTGAAAAGTTGAAGGTTTGCATAAACCGAAAGACATTCTTCTAAAGGCAAATGTTCCATAAGGACTAGTAAAAGTTGTCTTTTCTTGATTCTCAGGAGCAACAGATAATTGATGATAACCAGAATATCCATCCAGAAAATAGAAATATGAATGTCCAGTAAGTTTATCCAACATTTGATCCAAGAAAGGTAAAGGAAAATAATCCTTTCTAGTGGCGTTGTTTAATTTTTGATAATCAATGCAAATTCGCCATCCAGTAACTTGTCTTGTTAGGATTAATTCATTTTTTCCATTAACAATGACAGTTACTCCTCCTTTATTCAGAACACAATGAATAGGACTTACACATTGGCTATCTGAAATAGGATAAATAATTCCAGCATCTAACCATTTCAAAATTTCTTTCTTAACAACCTCTTTCATAATTGGATATAATCTTCTTTGAGGTTCAATATTGGGTTTATAATTTTCTTCCATTAAAATCCTATGCATACAGATTAAAGGGCTTATTCTTTTTATATCTGCAATAGTCCAACCAAAAGCTTTCTTATAATTCTTCAGAACTCTAATTAATTTTTCTTCTTGATCTTTGCTTAGTTCTAAAGATATAATTATAGGTAAAGTTAATGAATCTCCAAGAAATTCATACTTTAAATGCGCAGGTAACATTTTTAATTCCAGTTCAGGGGCTTTTTTAATTGAGGGTAATAATATCTCATTTGTAGTTGTGTCTAAAATTTCCCAATTTTCATGAATATAATGATCTTCTTCAGATGAATTCTCTTCATTTAATATCTCATCATATAACATAGAATCTTTGTTTTTATTATCAAAATGACCTTACATCTTTCTTGGTAGTGCTTTTCAATCATATAATCAAAAATATCCATCCGATAACATTTTTCTTTTTCAGGATACCTCATTGATTTTAGAACATTGAATTTTATTTCTTGATCATTAACTCTCATTGTTAATTCTCCTTTTTGCACATCAATCATTGTTCGACCAGTAACTAGAAAAGGTCTTCCTAAAATGATATGTATTTCTTTATCTTCTTCCATATCTAGAACAATGAAATCTACATGGAAGATAAATTTATCTACCTTAATAAGCACATCCTCTATAACCCCTTTAGGATAAGTGATCGATCAATCAGCTAACTGAAGAGTTACAGTGGTAGGAGAGATCTCTCCTAAATCTAACCTTCGAAAGATTGAAAATGGCATGTGATTAATACTAGCTCCTAAATCACATAAGTCTTTTCCACAGAATTTTTCTCCAATAGCACATGGTATAGTGAAACTTCTAGGATCTTTAAGTTTCTGAGGTAATTTCTTCTGGATAATTGAACTACATTCTTCACTTAATGCAACAATTTCATAAGCTTTAAATTTTCTCTTCTTACTTAAAATATCCTTCATAAAATTTGCATAGCCTGACATTTGCTCTAAAGCTTCAGCAAAAGGAATGTTGATAGTAAGTTTCTTAAAAAATTGAAAGAACTTAGAAAATTGATGGTCAAGCTTCTGCTGTTTAAGTTTTTGAGGAAAAGGTGGTGGTGGTCTTTCAACTTCCACTTCAGTAGGAACAATAGTATGATCTTTACTTGGAGAAAGGGTATCTTTAGGTTTTTCAATCTCTTCAACTTCTTTCTGTTTCTCAATCTCATTCCGTGTTTTCTCTATTAATTCCTTTCCACTTCTAAGTTGTGCAGCTTTTGCTTATTCATGTTCTTTTCCATATCCTTTAGGATTAATTTCAACATTGCTAGGCAGTGTTCCTTGAGGTCTGTAATTAATGAAATTAGCAATTTCGACATTGCAAGATCAATTCTTCTACAGACAACATTTTCTGCTGATTGTTATAACCAGGAGGATAAGTTGATCTATAGTTTGAATTTCCTTGATTGTTCCAATTTGGATTGGTTTGATTTCCATTACTCCAATTAAAATTAGGATGATTTTTCCAACCAGGATTATAATAATTAGAATAAGGATTATTAGTTTTACTAGCAATAGCTTGCAAAGTTTCCATTGTTTGAGAATCATCAAAATTTGCAACATTTTCATTATTCACATGCGATATATTAATAGCAAAATTATCTAATTTCTTAGATATCGCAGTCACTTGTGAAGCTAAAATAGAAAAGGCTTCATTATCATGAATATTGGCCATTCTTTTAGGATTAACCCTTTCAGAAGGCCATTAAAAATTGTTGTTAGCCATTTCTTTAATTAAGGTGTAGGCTTCTTCAAATGTCATAGCCATTAAAGAACCACCAGCAGCAACATCAATAATTGATCTAAGTGATCCAATAAGTCCATTATAAAATGTTTGAACAATTAACCATTCTGGTAAAGCATGATGAGGACATTTTCTTAATAGTTCTTTAAATCTTTCCCAAGCTTCATAATTGTTTCTCCATCAAATTGTGTAAATGAAGTAATATCATTTCTCAATTTAGCAATTTTAGAAGGAGGAAAATATTTAGCAAGGAATATTTGTGCCATAGCTGCCCATGTTTTAATAGAACAAGTTGCTAATGAATTAAGCTACATCTTTGCTTTATCTTTTAGGAAAAAGGAAAGAGTCTAAGCCTAATTGCATCATCAGAAACATTATTATATTTAAAGGTAGCACAAAGTTCTAAAAAACTAGCAAGGTGTAAATTTGGATCCTCATTAGATGTTCCTCCAAATTGATTGTTTTGAATCATTTGAATAAAAGAAGGTTTAAGCTCAAAAGAATTAGCATCTACAGCTGGATTTGAATACTAACATGAAGTTCATCAGCTATAGGGTTTGCATATTCCCTTAATGGTTTATAAATATTTTGTTCATTAATTTCGATTGGATTTTGTTTATTTTGATGTAAGTTAGCCATTTTTTTATGTTTTGAAATTTGTTTTCTTTTTTTAATTCTTTTAATTGTTTTTTCTAATTCAGGATCAAAGGGCAGTAATCCTTCAGATCTAGAACTACGCATAAAAAATTTAAAGATAATAATTTTATTTTGTTTTTATGTTTTTGTTATTTTTGTTTTTTTTTTATTTTTACTTTTACTTTTTTACTTTATCTTATCCCCGACGACGGTGCTAAAAACTTGATGCGATGCGACTTTAATTAAGCTTTAAAAGACAAGATTTTGATATCACTTTTTAGAAGATTAAATTCCTGGCAAATGGCTTCAAAAACTTGATGTGTGAGGTTTACTTTTTTAATTTTATTAGATTTAATTATTGTAAAAGTCACAATTTTAAACACAATTATACGTATCGTTCAACTAATACAGGGCTCTAGTGGAGTCCTGGTTATCGATCCCATAGGGATAATAAAAACAAAAAGTAAAACTATATAAAAAAAATATTTTAAAATTTTCTTAAGCAAATTATATATACTTTTTTTTATATATATATTCAAATTTAATTAACTAATAACTTTTACTAAAATAAAGTAAGCAATAAGCAGGAAAGTAAAGTAAGCAGTAATTTTATGCAATTATAAAAATGACTTTCTCCTTTTTCAACTAATCCAAGAATTATATATTAATTATCTTCTGTAGAGAATTAAGATTATAGTATTGTGCCAAATAGAAGCATTCTTATTCTTTACCCTTTGGTCCAGGTGTAAAGAACATTGACTAATCTATAGTTAGGCTCAAGATCTGTTATTAGTAGAATGGGTTAATCTAGGCTCACATTACTAGATGTCCAAGGGTGGCTGCGGTCGGCTCTACCAGTGACCCGTTACCTTTTTATAAACCAAATTATTAGAATTTAGTCTGTCACTCTAAAAATTAATTAATTCTATGCCCAATAATTAATATCTTCCTATTTATTTGCACTTCACCTTAAATAATCCGCGTAAAGCCTTCGATTACCTTAAGGATTCATGTGATATCTACTACTTAAGAATTTATCTCCTGATAGGTCTTGACCCGACCCGCAATTACGCAGTAAATTAACTTCCAAAACATGGCCAAAAACTTAAACCGATTTATAAATAGCGGCTAGTGTGCAAACTCTTAAATGATATAAAAATTAGAAAATATTTTACACACTAGAGGTACTACGCAAGTATACGTATCGTTTCAAGTAATATAGAGTTTTCTTTAAAAACCCCAGTATTGATCCCATGAAGAAGTGAAGTAAGAGGTCTTTAGTTATATTCTAGTCTACTATTAATAGTCCTTAGTTTGGAATTTCGATTAAAATTGTGTTTTATCTAGCAACTATTCCTAAATATAAGTGTTAAAGATAGTAACTATAACTAAATGCAAATAACAATTCTAAATATAACCCTTTTTGGATGAGTTGGTTTGAAGAATTTTGAGAAATTAAAACCTACTATTCTTATGTAATGAAATAGATAATGTATAGGATTGAGATGCATTAAATATTGTATGTGCCAAATAGGAGCAATCCTATTCTTTACCCTTTGGTCCAGACATAAAAAACATAGACTAATCTTATACTTCGTTGCTGAGTCTGCGGCTAGGCTAGGAGGATACCAGCTCTCACTTCGGAGCTCCCACGTTCCCCTCGCCTGAGGGCTAACAATCTACACTTCAGCACCCAAACGATAGGACCGAACTAAGGATTTTAGCCTGTCACTCTAAAATCTCCAATTCTATGCCCGATAATTATATTTCCCTATTTATTTGCTTTCAATCCCCATGAACTTCACCATCCATGGAATTTGAATGTGGTTTCACTTTGTTGAGAATTACGCCGCCCTTTCGGGTCGATGCAATTACAACGAATTTTAACACTACAATGGGCTCTTATTGCAATGTAAATGAAGTGCAAGTAAAAACCATCACATTTATAATTAAATTCATTTCTATCATGCATCAAAAAATCCTAAATATGATTTCTACTCATTATAAAAGAAAAGTAAAAGGAAAATAATGACTTAATATTCTCATACTACTATTTCCAAAGAAGAAGAAAAAGTAAGAGAGATACATCACAAAGCGCGAAGAAAACACAACGTTAACTTCATGTAACCAAAGAAAATCCACTAAATAAATGTTTAAAAAATTATAAGATAATGAAGAACATACTTAGCTTTTTCCCCTTGAAAGAAAGAGGAAGATCTCTCCCATAAAGTCTCTCGGTGATCCATGCAATGCTAGCTAAATCCATTACAAATTCTCTCAAAATCTCCTCTCCAATCTCTCCAAAAGGGTAGAAATCTACATTTCTACTCTTAATCTAAGAATCCTAAACATTCCTCTATGTTTTTCTCTCCTTTCCTCTATTGTTTTTTCTCTCTACTCTTTCTAACATAAATTCGCCATTTTAAAGAGTATGGACGAAGTTTGAAGAGTTTCCTTAAGTACCTCTTCAAAAAAACATCCAAATATGTCGAATATTGGCCCAAAATAGCCAAAAGTTCGTTCATGGTCGTGCGGGCCGCTGTCGGCGGGTTCGAGGCCGCTGTCGGCAGCCTTTTTGGCCATTTTCCGGCTGTCTCAGGAAAATCTCGCCGTCGGCGAGATCGACGCCGCCGTCAGCAACATGACTCTGCACAACTCCACCAATGACGTATCTGGAACTCTTTCAATTGAAGCAGCAATAAGATCACCCTCTGGAGTAGTGATCATAGATGGGACCTAACCGTGTCTCATAGTGAGGAGTTGTGAGTCAATGAATCCCCCAGTTCCTTCGTATCCTAACGTCTGTCTGGTCTCTTTACGACCAGTCTTCTTCATCAACTTCATATATGTAGTATCCTTTTGTATGTTTCTTTTTCAAGATGCGAAGTCCAACCCGTTATTGGAATCAAACACCAACTCGAAACCCGACACCGCCTACACAAGTAGATAGGGGAAATGTTAGTAGGTGGTGTTGTGCACGAACAAGAACAAGGACAAATGAATTATCTTTTATGTTTTAATAAGTTTTATAATTTCTTTGATCTCATTATCTTATTTAATATAATTTTATGTGATTTAGATTTAGAAATTTTAACAAGTGTATTTTATTTTGTGAGAAAAAATTACCTTATTTTAATTAATTTCATTTTAATGCAAGATTTGGACCCAATCATAGAAACTGGCCCTATTACACATCAAAATGAAAATTTTTCTTCAAATTCCACATGTCGCGTAGCACTTCTTGAGGTATCGTCCATTTATTGGTAACATGGGTATATCCCCTCGAGAGTCCACCAGCTAGTACGATCCTCCTGAGTGAACCTTTTCTACCATGAATGACCTTTCCCAGGTCGGTTCAAATTTTCCACCTATCTTGCAGTGTGCAAGGAGAGGCCTTCTGAGAACGAGTACAATATCAAAAATTTTGAACGACCTTGGGATGACCAACTTATCGTGGGCTTGAATCATCTTTTCTTGGTAGAGTTCCAAATTTTGCCTTGGAAGCAATTTTTTCCCTTGGAGACATTCCAGTTCTGCTAGTCGTAATTTGGCATTATCTTCTGTTGTAATTTGATTGGTGATGGCGATCTAGAGTGGTGGTAGATGAACTTCTAGCAGAAGGTCAGCCTTGGTCCCGTACACAAGTGAATACGGTCTAGACTGCTTTAGCATTCTGACTGTCATCCTATGATCCCATAAAGCTTCTAGCAATTTCTCCTGCCATCATCTTTTGTTGTCGTCGAGTTTCTTCATTATGATTTGAACGAGCGTCTTGTTGAAGGCTTCTACCAAGCCATTTGCTTTGGGGTAGTAGATTCTACAATATCACCAATCTACCCCTTATCTTCTGACGAAGTTATTGATTTCCGTGCTCTTAAAGGTAGACCCATTGCTAGAGATAATTCTGCGTGGAACACCAAAATGGTAAACGACCTAATTTTTGAAGAACTGTAGAACTTGTTGTGCTGTAACTTCCCGTAGTGGAACTGCCTCTGCCCACTTGAAGAAGTAGTTTGTAGCTGCGAGTATGAATCTGTGTCCTTTCAAAAACGGAGGGTCTATCAGACCTACTATATCCATTCCCCAACACTCGAATGGCCACGAGGCATCATAGGGTGTAGAACATTTGGAGGTTGGTGCAAGACCACTCCGTGCACTCAGCATTGATGACACTTCTTTGTTGTGTCCAGGCAATCTGTCATCATTGCCAGCCAGCAGTACCCAAGTTTTTTGATTTTCATCTTCATTTTTGGTCCTGATTGGTGGGCTCCACACAATCCTACAAGTGCTTCTTTGATAATTTTCTGTGCTTCTGCTTTGCTAAGGTATTTGAGCCACATCTGATCGAAGGATCTTCTGTACAGAAAATTGTCAATTAAGGCATATGAGAGAGCTCTCTTTTGAATTTGATGCGCTGTTGATTTGTCTTCTGGTAATCGTCCAGTTTACAAATATTCTATCAATGACTGACGCCAATCATCATTAACTTCTACTACTATTGCTTGTCGACATATTTTTAGGTTTGTGTGTTGTACTTTAAAAAAGGGGTCCCCTACAGAAGTTGTCGGGGAAATTTTAGATTTTAAATTTAATTTAAATATATATAGTTTTATAAAGAAGCATTTGATTTTGAAAATAACTTTAAGTTTGAAAATTTTAAGATATGAAATCAAACCGATCTCACATCCCAAATAGTTTATATAAATGAGCACCACATCACAGACCGTGTATCTATCCTAAAGAATAGACACACTGCTTGATGATGGGGCTCGATTAAATAAACTAGAAGATTTGTGACATCCGTTTGGTCTGCGAACCAATTTTATAAGCTGACAAGTTCCCCTGCTTAATATAAATGAATTAAGCAAGGCTTATATTACCTAGGTTCTTAAAGTTCCCTATAAGGGAAAGCCCCTATAGTTAATTACATCTTAAATGACGGGAATCATTTAAGAAAACTCTCGATAATGATCAGTGGTTTTGCTCTCATAAATTTCAAAGTTTAAGGTTTTCAAATAATTGGATTTTGGAAATTTCAATTGGGAATGGATCAAATTTGAAACAGTTATTTTAGGAATCCAGTGGAGGAGAAGTAGGGGATGTCACAGATTTGAGACAAGTCTCGGTGACTTCCCAACTATCCTATTTGTTTGGCTTCAATTTGAGAGTTCATTTAATGTTGTAATCCTACCAATTTTAATTAATTAGGAATTATGCTTATCTGATATGATCATACAAACAACCTTGAAGGTGTGAGGGTTTATGTCATACCAAACAACTACCTCGGAATCCTAAGACTGGTTAGGGCTTAATTTACATAATATGATTATGCAAATGCCTAACAAAAAGTTGAGGATTTATGTTGCACTAGGCAAACTACCTCGAAGTCTTATAGCTTTGTTATTTAAAACTAGGAAAAAGTTTTGCTGAAGTAGACTCGAGTTTTGCTGATGACGATGGCCGTGCTGCCCACCATGCTCCAAGCTCCTTATTATTGCAGAGGTTTAGTTTTAGAAGGTGAAAATCAGGGGATGAGAGAAGTGTTTTAGTTTAGAAGTCTTAAAGTCTAGGTGTTTTTAATATTTTGTTAGGGGAATATTAAAGTTGATTATAACAACACCGGTTAAGATCCCACGGTTCCATCATCCCAGCACTGTTATTTTTATCGGATTCACTTAGTCCAGATGAATTTGCTAAACTCAACTGAATGAGTTCCACACTTTCATATTGATTATGGGAAATCCTGTTAGCAACATGTAGGTTACATCATCCGAGGTATTCCCGATCATCCAACATGACGTTTTAATTTAGTTATAGTTGTAGTTTTGTGTTCTGTTTGTGATTAAATTTTGAGTTGTTTTATCTTTTGAATGTTGTGGCGGTGAATTTTATCTTGTTGTGACTTTTAATTTAGTTTTGTTTTCAGTTTTGTGGCTATCCTAAAGGTTTTAGTTTTCATGCAACAATCTTGTTTAACATGCAAGAAGAGTAAAGTGCATCTCATACAAATAAATTGCAATAAAGTAAATTGCAATAAAATAAAAGCGTACCTGGAGAGTCTTCTCGTCATTCCAAGCTGCACTTAAAACACATGTTAAGGCATTTAAATATTTATAACAAGTACCTAGGTAAAGCTAAGGGAAAGGTTTTGGTTGTCTACCAAATTCCTAATCCTATTGCTAGTCATCTCCTATGAAGTCTAGGTTCTTATATTTTGTTTAAGAATGATTTTCTTCATCAAAGAACAATTAAATTCAATTGCTCTTCTAAAACATCCCATCATATTGAGGAAGTGCTTAGGACGAATCCTAAATATCTTTTCAATACTTGTGGGATTATTTCGAGTCCAAATGAATTTCTTTGTTTAGGTGAGTTGATCATCCAAGAATTTAGTTAAGTTTTGTTTCTTGCTCAGTGAATTAGGATGTTTAATTATCCTATGAGTGGAGTGACATTTCACTTAATGCTCCATTTAAGAGTTATGATAACGAAAGCCTTTAAGGGCAAATTAATTTATTAAAGATTTTAGTGATTTAAAATTGGAATTGATGATTTAAAGTGACTTAATTTAGTTATGAAGTTTTAATAATTTATGTTTGGAATTGTGTTCAAGTTGTTTTATTCTTAAGTGTTTTAAACCATTTGAATTGAAAGAGGAGTTTAAATTATTTAATTTATACTTTAATGATTTAATTTTAATTTAATTGCAATATTCTAGATTAACTTTTAGTTGATTTGATTTTTTTAATTAAGAATTATTCTCATGAAATTGATTTTAATGTTTCACATTTGTTTTAAATTTTTTTTAAGTGATTTTTGAAATTAATATTTTTTTAATGTTTTAAATTTATTTCAATTTAATTATCAAGTTATTTAATGTTTTAAGTTTTAATTTAATTAAGGTTCACTTTCCTTTTAATTATTTAATTATTAATTTCAATTATCACTTTAAATTTAATTAAAAGTTAAATATTATTAAAGTGATTCATTTAGGGATTTTAGTTTAAGTTATTATAGTCTCTCTAAATTATATCCCCATTTTAATAATCCAAATTTTAACTTATTCTTCCAAAATTCAAATATTTTAATTAATTAAGGTTTACTTTAAATATTTTCAAGATGATTAATGGGTTTCTACCCCTTATTTCTCTAGATTTCAATCTTCTAATGAAAATCTTAAGATCAAATATTTCACCCCCCCATTTCAATTAGACCTAAATGTTAATTAGGGGTTAAAATTCTTAATTATTAATATGCCCCTTTAAGCTTAACTATTTCATAACTCATCAAATTGAGCTCAAATGAGCTTGAAATTTTTTATGTCACTTCACTTATATGTCAATTAAGACATTAGAGGAGAAAATGTGATTTTTCTTAATTTAATTTAATTTATATAATTATTTTTTATCAAAAATAAGGGTTTTCAATGAAAATTCAACAACACGACCAATGTAAGGTTTCTGTCCCTAAGAAAATTATGGGGTGTTCCTAATAACCAGAGGACCACTTGGACTAATTTTGGTGATTTTTTGAATTATATTTTATTTATTATAATTATTTTAAGTTTTGGAGTGTTAATTAATTATAAAATAAATTATAGGTTGAAAATTAAGTTTTATATTTTCTTAAATCTCTCTGACCTCAAGGAGTTCATAGAAACAAATTTAATAATTTTATGATTTCTCTTTGATTTAAGAATTAATTTAGTGAAAATGTTGGAAAATTCATTTTTTAATTCAAAAATTGTTTTAAGCATTTAAAATTCATTATCTTTACTTTGAGACTTGGGAAAAATATTTGGTATGTTCCTAAGTGATTAGGAGGTGAATTATGACATTTTTGTGATTTTTAATATTTTGTTATTTTTATTATTTTTTAATTATTTAAAATATTAAAATATGGTGAAAAATGAAGATTTTTAGAAAATTTCAATTTTAATTTTTATAGACTCCCCTAACATCAAAGAAGCCCCAAAACCAATTTGGTGAATTTTTTAAGTGTATTTTTGGAGTTATGAATTTTTTAAGTTTAATTTTGGTCATGTGACTTAATTAATCCAGTGTGGTTAAACATTTCCAATTGATTCCAAATTTTTATGTGAGGTCCCTCTAATCCTAAATATCAGTGGAGAATTATTTTCAAGTTCTTTTGATGTGTGGTTAACCCTAATTAATTAAAATTCTATTTTGAGTAATTAGGCTAATTATGGTTATTCTTCATGAATTAACTCAAAACATAATTATCCTAGGGTCCTCTGGTCCTAAGAAACCTCCCCAAATTTTTCTAGAATTTTCTAAGCAATATGCTAATTAATGGAATTAAAATACGAAAAATAGTGACATAAACTTGAAAAATACATAACTTGCCATAGAGATAGCCTCAGACCTTGAATAATTTAGGGAATATTCCCAAGATCTGAGGGTTCAAAAGCCCTATGGTCTTATGTCATGGTGAATTGTCTATACAAATGGAGAATTAAAATACTGAAATGAGTAAATAATTAATTAAAAATAAAACACTCATCAAATTAACTCAATTCTTTTTCCACATTATTCTCCTCTGTTCACTGGGCAAGAGGGTATTTTTAGTTTATTTTTGTGATTTTTATACACAAAGATATGGATTTCTAAGTTCTGGGTATTTAAATAAATAAAAAAAATCCATATTTTTCTACTTATCCACGCGGCGCTGACTCAACCTCAGCAGCTCCAAAAGCCCACGCGTCGCCTCCTCATTCGACGCCGTCATCTGACTCAGCGCTTCTGGGGCCTGCGGTTCACATAACGTCCTTCGATCCGACGCAATCTGGATCGTCCACTCGATACACGCGTGATCGGTCGGCGCCTGGTCATCATCTACAACTGGTGTGCACCAGTGACCATTCACATTAAAACCCTATGATCTCTCTCGTTTCTTAACGAATTTTCATGTTCTTATGCTCTATGGATTCGTCTTGAAGAGATGAACACATCCATACAGTTTACATGCTATGAAATTAAGCCAATCAAAATAGAGAATCACTGGAAGCTCGAAAGGAAGGAGAGGTCTATACCTTGGCTCTGTGAAGTGAAGCTTCAATCAGAGAGTTGTGGCACCTTAGATTGCACCCAAGGAGGCTCTAGATGAAGTCTCTGGCTCTGGGGAATTGCCTAGGTACAACTTCCACCAAGCCTGATTTCAAAGCTTGGCCGACAGAGAGAATGGCTGGTATGGTGAGGGGGCTTCCACTAGGGAACTCCTTCTCTTGGTCCTGTGGAGGTGTGGGTGAGTTTAATTTGATTTTGGTCGAGGTTTCAGAGTTGTCCTAGTTTTTGTGTAGATTTTTGACTGAGAAATTGAGCTCTGTTAATGGGGATTAGGGCAAAGGGACACTAGGGATCAATTGCTCTAGGTTAGGAGAAGGTCCTGGAGCAATTTTGGCAGAGTTTTGTTATGCTCTGGTTCATCACCTTATTTGTCCAGGAAGGTGGTGGGTTTAAATGGGCATGGCTGGAGGGCCTCCCAGTGGGAGTTAGGGCTTGGGATCAGCTGCTCTATGCAAGGGAAGAACAGCCATGGAGACCAATTGAGTTGGGACAGCTCAGCTAGTGAGTTTGAATTTTTTGAATCAAATGGGTGCTTTCGGCCTGGTGTTTTCCGGCGGCTGTGGTGGTGGTCTGGCCAGGGTCAGGTCACCCTCAGGGTCAGGGAGGTCAGGACTTGATGTTTGTGAGCTCAATTGGCTGTTGCCATGTGTAAAGAGGTTTGATTTAAGTGGAATGGGGGAAAGTGTATTTTGGGTCCAAATGGATCAAGTCATGGTTTAGGGCTTGGTGAACCATCCAAAGCTTGACTTTGGGCTGAGGGTGAATCATTTGGGTCAGCTAGGAAGGGGTGGTGAAGTCCCCATCCAAGGTGATGTGGCTAATTTTTGGTTAAAGTGTAACATAAATGGGGTTAAAAAGGTTTAGTGAGGGGTTAAGAAAGAACCCTCTCTTCTAGCCATTAATGGCTTGGTGAGGTGTCAAGGCCCTCATGGCTTCATATGCCTTGTAAATGGCTTCATTTGGCTTGCCCATGGCTTGGGAAAAGGTGGGCTCATTTTCATAAAAATGGGTGTCGGCATATTTTTAGGTTGTGTTGTATTTTAGAAAAATGGGTCGCCTACAGAAGTTGTCGGTGAATTTTAAATTTTAAATTTAATTTATATCTATATATATATATATATATATATATATATAACTTAGAAAGTAGCATTTGATTTTCAAAAATAATTTTAAGTTTGAAAATTTTAAGATATGAAATCAAACCGATCTCACATCCCGAATAGTTTATATAAACGAGCACGACACCACAAACCGCATATCTATCCCGAAGAATAGACACTCTGCTTGATGAAGGGGCTCGATTAAATAAAATAGAAGATTTGTGACATCTGTTAGGTCTGCTAACCAATTTTATAGAGTTCCCCTACTTAATATAATGGAATTAAGCAGGGTTTATCTTACCTGGGTTCTAAAAGTTCCCTATAAGGGCAAGCCCCTATAGTTAATTACATCTTAAATGACGGGAATCATTTAAGAAAACTATCGATAATGATCAGTGGTTTTGCTCTCAAGAATTTCAAAGTTTAAAGTTTTCAAAGGATTGGATTTTTGAAATTTCAATAGGGATTAGCTCAAATTCAAAACACTTTTTTTTAAGAGTCCAAAGGAAGAAAAGTAAGAGAAGCTGAGGATCCAAGAAGAATCTTGGCAACTTCTCAAACTATCCTATTGTTTGGCTTCAATTTGGGAATTTACTTAATGTTTCAATCTTTTCAATTTTAATTAATTAGGACTTATATTTGTATGACATAATCATACAAATAGCCTCGACGATGTGAGGGTTTATGTCGTACCGAACGACTACTTTGGAATCCTAAGACTGGTTAGGGCTTAATTTACATAACATGATTATGCAAATGCCTAAAAAAGTGTTGAGGATTTATGTTGCACTGAACAAACTACCTCGAAATCCTATGGCTTGGTTATTTAATTCTAAGGAAAGTTTTGCTGAAGTAGACTCAGGTTTTGCTGATGACAATGGCCGTTCTGCCCACCATGCTCCAAGCTCCTTGTTGTTGCAGAGGTTTAGTTTTAGAAAATGATAATCAAGAGATGAGAGAAATGTTTTGGTTTAGAAATCTTAAAGTACAAATATTTTTAATATTTTAATTGAAACAAATCTTAAAGTTGTTTAAACAAAACCGATTAAGATTTCACGGTTCCGTCATCCCGGCACCGTTATTTTCATCGAATTCAATTAGTCCAGATGAATTTACTAAACTCAACTGAATGAGTTCCACACTTTCATTTAGACCGTGGGAAATCCCGTTAGCAACACGTGGGTTACATCATTCAAGGTATTCCCGATCATTCAACGAGACGTTTTAATTTAGTTGCAATTGTAGTTGTGTTGTTCTGTTTGTGATTAAATTTTGAGTTGTTTTATATTTTGGAATGTTGTGGCGGTGAATTTTATCTTGTGGTGACTTTTAATTTAGTTTTGGGTTTCAGTTTTGTGACTATCCTAAAGGTTTCAGTTTTCATGCAACAATCTTGTTTAACATGCAAGAAAAAGTAAAGTGCAGTGCATGTAAGTAAATTATAATAAAGTAAATTGCAATAAAATAAAAGCGTACTTGGAGGGTCTTACCGTCATCCCAAGCTGCACTTAAAACACATGTTAAGGCATTTAAATATTTCAACAAGTACCTAGGTAAAGCTAAGGGAAGGTTTTGGTTGTCTACAAAGATCATAATCCTATAACTAGTCATTTCCTATGACATCTTAGGTTCTTGTGTTTTGTTGAAGGATGATTTTCTTCATCAAAAAATAATTAAATTCAATTGTTCTTCTAAAACATCTCATCATATTAAGAAACTGTTTAGGACTAGTCTTAAACATCTTTTCAATACTTCCGAGATTATTTTGAGTCCAAGTAAATTTAGTTGCACAAGTGAATTAATCATCTAGGTGTTTAGTTAAGCTTTGTCTCTTGCTCAGTGAACTTGGGTATTTGATTACCTGATGAATGAAATGACATCTCATTTATTACTCCTTTTAAGAGTTATAAAAATTAAAGCCTTTAGGGGCAAGTTGGTTTGTTGAGAATTTTAATCATTCTTAATTTGAAGTTTGAGTTAATGGTTTAAAGTGATTTAGTTTAATTATGAGATTTTAATTAATAATTTTAAGTTTGGAATAGTGTTAAAATTATTTTTGGTTTAAATCTTTATGCTTTAAGTGATCTTAATATTTTAAATTAATCTTTGGTGTTTCAAATTCACTTAGATTATTCATATATCTTAATGATTTGGTTTAGGTTAATTATGATATTTTAGGTTAATCTTGATTAGTTTGATTTTTTATATTCTTAATTATGAATTTTCTTAATATTTCAAATTTGTTTTACTTTTATTATTGAGTGATGTTAATTTAATATAATTTAAATTTAATTTAATTGAATTTAACATAATTTAACTTAATTTAATTTCAATATTTTAAATTAAATTAAATTTAATTTAATTTTTAAAATGTTAATTTAATTTAATTTTAATTTTAATTTAATTTTTACTTAATTTAATTTAATTTAATTTAATTTAATTGTTAAACCACTTAATATTTTGAGCTTTCCTTTAATTTAAGGGTTATCTTTTTTAATTTTTAATTTACTTAGTTTGGATTATCATTTTAATCTTAATTAAGAGTTAAATATTATTGAAGTGATTTATTTAGGGATTTTTCTATTAAAGAATTAATATCCTCTCATGTTATATCCCTATTTTTAATAATTCAAATTTTCATTAATCTTCCAAAATTTAAATTGTTTAAATAATTAAAGATTCATTTTTAGTTTATTAAAATTGATTAATGGGTTCCTACCCTTTTAATTTCCCAAAGTTTCAATCATCCAATAAAGATAAAATCAAATATTTTACCCTCCATTTTAATTAGAGCTAAAATTTTAATAAAGGGGTTTAAATTCTTCAATTACCTTTATGCCCTTTTAGGCTTATTTATTTCATAACTCACTAAATTAAGTTCAAATGAACTTGAAATATTTATGTCACCTCACTCACATGTCAATTAAGACATTAGAGGAGAAAATGTGATTTTTATGAATTTATTTTATTTATATAATTATTTTTAGTGAAAAATAAGGGATTTCAAGGAAAATTCAACAACATGACCAAATTAAGGCTTCTTTCCTTAAGAAAATTATGAAATGTTTCTAATGACAAGAGAACCACTTGGACCAATTTTGGTGATTTTTTAAATTATATTTTATTTATTATAATTATTTTGAGTTTTGGAGTGTTAATTAATTATAAAATAAAATTAAAGTTGAAAATGGATTTTATATTTTTATTAAATCTCTCTAACCTCAAGGAGTTCAGAGAAATAAATTTTATAATTTTCTGATTTTTCTTTGATTTATTGGAATTAATTTAGTGAAAAGGTTGGAAAATACAGTTTTTAATATTAAAAATTATTTTGAGCCTTTAAAATTCAATATCTTAACTTAGAGACTTAGGAAAAATATTTGGTTGGTTTCTAAGTGATTAGGAGTCAAAATGTGACATTTTTATGATTTTTATTATTTTTAATTATTTAAATATCAAAAATATCATTAAAAATGAAAATTTTTAGAAAATTTCAATTTTAATATTTATGAACTGGCCTGATATCAGAGAGCCCACAAAACCAATTTGGTGAATTTTTTAAATGTATTTTTGGAGTTATGAATTTTAAAGTTAATTTTGATCATGTGGCTTAATTAATTCATTTAGTGGGGCTAATCATTTCCAATTGACTTCAAATTTTTATGTAAGGTTCTCTGTATCCTAAAGATCAATGAAGAATTGATTTCAAGTTTTTTTGATGCGTGGTTAACCCTAATTAATTAAAATTCAATTTTGAGTATTTAAGCTAATTAGGGTTATTCTTAATGAATTAAGCCTAACCATAATTAACTTAAGGTCCTCTAGTCCTAAGAAACTTCCCCAAATTTTTATAGAATTTATTGAGCAATATACTAATTATTGGAATTAAAATACCAAAACAGTGACATAAACTTGAAAAATACATAAATTTCCATAGAGATAGCCTCTGACCTTGAAAATTCAGGTAATGTTTCCAAGATCAGAGGCTTCAAAAGACCTATGGTCTCAGGCCATGGTGAATTGTTTATGCAAATGGAGAATCAAAATACTCGAAACATTAAATAATTAATTAAAAATATAATACTCATCAAATTAATCCAATTCTTTTTCCACATTGTTTTCCTCTGTTCACTGAGCAAGAGGGTATTTTTATTTTATTTTTGTGATTTTTCTATTAAACGTTATGATTTTTTGATGTTTATGTTCAAAAATAAATAAAAAATTCAATTTCCCTCTCAAACTATCGCTATCAAGGGGGGCCACATGTCGCTCCGTGATTGGCTGGCGCGTTCTCGCTTATGGATGAAGCTCCCGTCCGATCGCATCTCGGCCGTCCGTGGAGATCAGACGGCTACTGCTCCTCTCTCCTAGTTCTATTCACCCAAAACCGTCTACCTTCAAACCTTGATATCTCACTCGTTTATCAACAAAATTGAGTGAAATTTTTTTAAAATGATCGTCTAATCGAGTAGCACGCATCTATATGGTTATGATATACTTAAAGCATGTGAATATTTACAGAAATTTAAAATAAGCTCGGCTGGAGGAGAAAAAAATTTGATACCTTTGTCCAAAAGGTGAGGCCTCAATTGAAATGGTTGGATTGAGCTTAGGAGTGCTTGGAGAAGCTTTAGGAACAATTTGGCAGAGTTTCCCCAATGTAATCTTTTGCATCTCTTCTCTTTGGCCATGAATGGAGCTTAAATAGAGAAGTTTAAGTTCAAATTGGTCAAAGCATGAGGTTGGGCTTGGTTCACCTTTCCATGGTCTGATTTGGGCTGTGAAAAGCTCCCTTGATTCAGCTTGATTAGTGGGGAGAAGTCACAATCCAAGTACAATTAGGCTTAAGCATGGGTTAGGGGAGACATGGTAGTGCTTAATTACTTTAAGGGAATCAAGAAAGAGGTTCCTCCTCTTGCCCAATATGGTATGGTCACATGAACACCACTCACATGTCTTGCATGGGGCTTAAGGATGGCATCATGGCTCGCCTTTGGCTTGTCCATGGCTTGGTCAATTTTCATGAAAAGAGGTTATTTGGAATTTTTTGAAAACTTTGGATTTTTTGATTGGTTTTGTCATGATGCTATTTTGATTTAATCAAAATGATAGATTTTGGACTTAGGGGTGATTTAGATCATAGGGAATGATGAGTTAAAATTTCATGTGGGCTTTGGAATGAAATTTGGGCTTTTGAATTTGTTGGAAGTGGCCTTTTTTAAAAAGGTTTAAGGAGGTGGGCTTTTAGGTTTGAAAAAAAATTGGTAGATGGAAATTTTGTAAAAGATTTGGTCAAACAAATATTGGGTTTATTTTAGGGATGTGTCATGAGTGATTTGGAACAAATTTGAAGTGATTTTGAATTGAATTGGGTTTAATTTGGGTCTATTTGGGTTAGGTTTGGGTTTAGGCCAATTTAGGGGATTTTGACTTTGGGTTAGGTTTGGGTGGAGTTTAGGTTAAAATTTGGGGCAAATCTAGTTAGTGTTTTGTTTGTTGGGATAATAGGAAGGTTTTAGAAAATATTTGGGGCCAATTGGAGTTGAATTGGGTTAGTTTGGGCTAAGTTTAGGTCATGGGCTAAAATTGGGCTTTAAGTTTCAAATTGGAATTGAATCCAAATGTTAATCAAATTGGACTTTGATTTGGTCTAAATTGATACTGGGGATATTGAATTGAAGTTTAGAATTGCATTGGATTAAAATTGAGGTCAATTGGGTTGATTTGGTTTGACATTGGGCTTACTTTGGTTAAAAATGAGCCAAATTGGGGGGTTTAGTAAAAGTGGGTTAAATTGACAAAATTGGCTAATAGTGTAGTTGAACAAAATGAAATTAGGAATATTTGGGATTTTCTGGAATTTTCCAGGAATTTTTGGAATTTATGTATTTTTTTGGTTAAAAAGGACATTTTGGGTATCTGGAGGGTATTGGGGGGTATTTTTGGTAATTTTGGTATATTTGGCTATGGATGATCAATTTAAATGGTGGGAAATGTTTAGGATTGGGTTTGAGTAATTTTGGATAATTTAGGCAATTTTGCAAATTTTGGGCAGTTTCAAGGGCATTTGGTAGGTTCCAACCCTCTTAGCCAAAGGCCTAGGGGTTAAGGAAAAAAAATGAAGATTGATCAAGTTTGAGTAGAATGGAATCTCTTTGGTTGAGCCATGAAGCCATATCAAGCCCATAAGAGCCATGAGAGGACTCATTTGAGGCATTCATTATGTTGTTCCTAACCCTCTTAGCCAAAGGCCTAGGGGTTAAGGTCCATCCATATGAATTACCTACATGAGTCAGGAAGTCAAGCTAGGTATGAATAGTTTTAGGATTGGAATGTGTGTGAAAGTGTAATGTGTGCAAGTCAACCCTCACCAGACCAGGCCACCTGGGGTAGTCCTAAGGCCAAAGAGTCCTATAGGGAACTCATCCTTTAAACCTCCACATTTGATCTTAACCCTCCAAGTGACGTAAGGGTTTACAATCAAACTTATGGGGTTTGCAGGGAGTTAAGAGGTGTTTGAATTTTTAAGTAGTGGGTTCCATTTCTAGTCCTCTAAGATAGTCAATGGGAAAGCCTAAGGCTAGATCCTAAGTACTAAGGAGAGAGAAGAGAAAAGACCTCATCAAAAATGAGGTGAGCAAATGGACCCCCAATAGGTGTAGTGTGCTAACCAAGCACACCGCACGTATTGGTGTTGACCGAAGAGATCAACAAAACCAATATAGATGTCTAAGTGACACACTTAGAACAGAGTAGAAACAAATTTCTGCTGAGGAGTGTCAAGTACATCTCCAAGACTGGAGATCCCTGAAATCTCGCTGGGGAAAAGAAAAGGAGGTGAATTCCAGATCATAAGATTTGGGGAAATTTAATTTTGATTTCATTTCATTTTCTATTCCGAGTTTTTTTAATGTGTGAGTTTAGATTTCGATTTGTTCTAAGTTTCAAAGTTGATTGAGGTTTAATTTGAAATCAATTCAAGGAAATCTAGATTTGAAATGAGAATTGGAACCTATGTTCCAACCTCGGGACTGCGAAGAGAACTAGAATTTAGGTACCAGCCTCGAAGTGAGAATCAGAGTTTAAGTATTGATTGAAAAGGATGAGAATCAGAATTTAGGTACTGATCTCGAAAGTTTAAAGAGAACTGGGATTGGGTTTCAGTCTCGAAGGTTTAAAGAGTACTAAAATCTGGTTCCAGTCTCGAAGGTTTAAAGAGAACTGGAATCTGGTTCCAGTCTCGAAGGTTTAAAGAGAACTGGAATCTGGTTCCAGTCTCAAAGGTTTAAAGAGAACTGGAATCTGGTTCCAATCTCGAAGGTCTAAAGAGAAATGGAAACTGGTTCGAATCTTGAAGGTCTAAAGAGAAATGGAAACTGGATATGGAAACTGGTTCCAATCTTGATGGTTTGAAGAGAAATGGAAACTGGTTCCAATCTCGAAGGTCTAAAGAAAAATGGAAACTGGTTCCAATCTCGAAGGTCTAAAGAGAAATGGAAACTGGTTCCAATCTCGAAGGTCTAATGAGAAGTGGAATCTGGTTCCAGTCTCGAAGGTTTAAAGAGAACTGGAATCTGGTTCCAGTTTCTAAAGTGAATTGGAATCTGGTTCAAGTCTCGAAGGTCTAAAGAGAACTGGAATTTGGTTCCAGTCTTGAAGGTCTAAAGAGAACTAGAATCTGGTTCCAATCTCGAAGGTCTAAAGAGAACTGGAATCTGGTTCCAGTCTCAAAGGTTTAAAGAGAATTGGAATCTGGTTCCAGTCTCAAAGGTTTAAAGAGTTGAAATTTGTTGTGCAGATTTGAGTTTAGGGGAAGATTTGAAATGAGACGTGAAAGTGTTTTACGTCCCACGAGGATTGATCAAAGTCTGATTACTTGGCGAAGGATATCAATCCATGCCATAAGAACCAAATCAAAAATTTTCGTGGTTCTGTGTCAGTAGACTCAGTTGACTTTCTCAAAAGAGGGAAGAAATTATGGAGAGTCAAAAAGATATTTGAGAATAGCCGAAGGCCGGGGATTTCAGATTAAGGAATTTGTTTTAGTCGCTTATTGTAATTTGATTTTAGCTTGATTTTTTTTAAATTTAGGGTTCATATTTATTTAGAGTTCGTGTTTATTCCTAGTTTATTTTGACATTCAGATTTTTAAAAGAGTTCTCATTTATTTTTATTTTCCCTTTGTTCTTTGTTCGAAGTTCATTTAATCAGAACCAACCGCCCGTTCGACATTTCCCTGCGAAAAACAAGGAAAGGATCAGGGGCTGTACTAAGAACAAGAACAGTAGAAAAATAATTTGTTTATTAATGAAGAGCTTTTTATTCGTTTATTTTGAATTTAAATAGGAGTAGGAAAAGATGAAGAAAGATCAAGAGTGAGACTCGATTTGAAAGGAAGGATAAAAACTTTATTATCACGATTTCACATGTTTTATTTTTAACATTTTTTTTAACGATTTTCTTTATCATCCACTTTTTTTATATTTTTGGGTTCGGACCCAGTCATAAGTAATTACTGTGCCCGTGCTTCTAGGAATGAGAATTCATTCTTCGAAACGTCAGGTTGCGTAATATTTCTTTAGATATCATCCATTAATTGGAAGCATAGGTCATTCTCCACGGCAATTTACAAGCTAGTAGGAACCTCCTGAGTAAACTGTCTCGACCACGAATGGCCCTTCCCAAGTCTGTTCAAATTTACCACCTATCTTTCGATGTGTAAGAATAGGTCTTTTGAGAACCAAAACCAAGTTATCGACTTTGAATGTCCTGGGATGGATTTATTTATCATGGGCCTGGATCATCTTGGCTTGATATAGTTCCAAATTCTGCTGTGCTGAAAGTCTTTTCCATTCCAAGCTTTTCAATTCTTCTAGTTGTAATCTAGCATATTCTTTTGTAGTGATCTTGTTTGCAACTGCAATTCTGAGTGACGGAAGCTGGACCTCTAAGGGTAGAACGGCCTCGGACCCGTACACTAAGGCGTAAGGTGTAGACTGGGTGGGAGTTCTGAAAATAGCCTTGTAGGCCCATAAGGCTTCTAACAACTTCTCGTGCTAATTTCTCTTGTTGTTGTCCAATGTTTTCTTTAGGATTTGGACGAGAGTTTTATTAAAAGCCTCGGCCAAGCCATTCGCTCTTGGGTAGTAGATTGTTGAATAGAGCCAATCAATCCCGTGTCTTCTGACAAAATTGTTGATCTTCGTACGCTTGAATGTGGACTGATTATCAAAGATAATTCTGCGCAGTACCCCAAAACGTTAGACGACTTGATTCTTGAAGAACTGTAGCACGTAATGTGCTTTCACTTCTCTGAGCGGTACTGCTTCTGCCCACTTAGAAAAGTAATCTGTAGCTGCAAGAATGAAGCGATGTCCTCTTGAAGAAGGAGGTTCTATCGGACCAACTATATCTGTGCCCAAACACTCAAATGGACACGATGCGATTGTCCGATGTAGCACAATTGGAGGTTGATGTAGAACTACTCCATGCACTTAGCACTGGTGACAACTTTTGGCAATCTTAATGCAATCAGTCATCATTGAGGGCCAGTAGTACCCTAGCCTTTTAATCTTCATTTTCATCTTCGGACTCGATTGATGAGAGCCACAAAGTCCTTAGTGTACTTCTTTAACAATTTCACGAGCCTCGGACCCACTCAGGCATCTTAGCCACATCTGATGAAAAGACCTTCTGTATAACATGTTGTTTATTAAAGCATAAGACAGAGTTCTTTTCTTGATTTGATGGGCTATCAACTTATCGTCCGGTAGGTTTCCTATTTGCAAGTAGTCTATTAATGACTGCTGCCAATCTTCCGTATTTTCTGTTACTGCCGCAAATGTTTCTTCTGCTTTTCCTGATTTGTGTATTGTATCCATGTTGAGCTGTGATAGGACCTGTCGTCCTTGAACTGACACTTCAACTGACTCATCCTGCAAGAAGGCAAATTCTTTTGCAAGGCGGGCTAACGCATCTGCAAGAGCATTTTCTCTTTTGGGAATCTTGTAGATCGTTACATTTGGAACTTGCTCCAACAGTCTCATGGCGTACTGAAAGTACTGCACAAGTCTTGGTTTTAGAATTTTGTATTGTCCCGCAACTTGCTGAATGATCAACTGTGAATCCCCGTAGATATTGATATCTGTTATTCCCATCTGAATAGTTAATTCCAATCCGGTTATGAGGGCTTCGTATTCTGTCTCGTTATTCGTACACAGTTCTGTTAGATGGTAGAAGTACCTTAACCTCCCCCGCTCCGGTGTTATAAAGATTAGTCAGATTCCTGCCTTACCGGGCACTTTCGTTTACGATTCTTTATCTTTCTGTGCTGAAGATGCTCCGTCGAAGTACAGTTCCCAATGCTGATCATTGGGGTCTTCTTGGCTCATTATCTGCTCATCTGGCAAGTCGTTGTTGAGAGGCGATTCTGCCGGTAAAGGGTGTGCTGCAAGGAAGTCTGCCAGGACTTGTCCCTTTACGACATGAAGAGGAACGAAATTTATATCGAATTTCAATAGTATCATTGACCACGTGGCAAGTCTGCCGGAAAGTGTCGGACGGGTCATCAAATATTGCAACGGATTAGACTTCGAAATAAGGTTGACTTTATGAGAAAGCATGTAGTGCTTGAGTTTCTGTGCGGGATCAGGGCCAAATAGTGCTTCTCAATAGGAGGATACTTTACTTCCATCGGAATTAGAAGACGGCTTAAGTAATAGAGCGCATTTTCTTTTCCCTCTTCATTGATCTGCGCTAGCAGGGCTCCAAGAGAGTCGTCTAAAGCTGCGGTATAAAGTATCAACTGTCTACCCGAGACTGGGGCTGCTAAAACAGGAGGTGTCATTAAATACTATTTAATATCATCGAAGGCATTTTGAAATTTGGAGTTCCAAGTAAACTTGGCATCCTTCTTGACCAAAGCAGAAGAAAGCTGACACCTTCCTGACAAATTCAAGATAAAGCTTCGAAGATATGCCAACTTTCTTTGAAAGGATCGTAGTTGTTTCAAGGTTTTGGGAGGTGGCATTTCTCAGATAGCTTTAATCTTCTCTGGATCGATTTCAATTCCACGATGTCGAACAACAAATCCTAAGAATTTCCTAGAGGTGATGCCGAAGGCGCATTTCAAGGGATTCATCTTAAGGTTACATTGTCTTAATCACTTGAAAATAATTCTCAAATCATACAAATGATCTTCCTTTAGTTTACTCTTGATGACCACATCATCCACATAACACTCGACTTGGTTGTGAATGAGATCATAAAAAATCCTCATCATTGCTCTTTGATAAGTTACTCCTGCGTTCTTTAAACTAAACGACATCACTGTGTAGCCGTACACTCCAATCGGCGTTCTGAAGGCTGTAAGCTTTTCATCTTCCGGTGCCATTTTTATCTGGTTGTACCTTATTGATCCATCCATGAATGAAAAGACTTCATGTGTTGAAGCAATGTCGATCATCAATTCTAGAATTGGTAGCGGGAATTTGTCCTTTGGAAATGCTTTGTTTAAATCTCTGAAGTCTACGCAGATTCTGATATGACCATTCTTCTTTCTAACTGGTACCACATTGGCTAACTAAGTTGGGTATTGTTCCTCACGGACAAATTTAGCATCTATTAGCTTTTTAACTTCAGCTATAACTTGTTGTTCAATCTCTAGACACATTCTTCTCAGAGCTTGTCTAACTAGAACGACAGTGGGATCTACTCCTAACTTGTCAACTGTGACTTCTGGAGCTAATCCTGGCATTTCGTTGTAACTCCAAGCAAAACAGTCTTTGAACTCCATTAATAGCTTGATTATGTTTTCAGAGTCTTCTTTATTGATTAAGGAGCTAACAAAGGTCGGCCTAGGCTCTTCGCTAGTACCTAAGTTAACTTCCATTAACTCGTCTATTGTAGATTTAATTCCTTCTTTGAATTCTGGCGGAGCATCTCCGATTGGTAGATCTTTGAGATCTTCTAAAGCTTCCAAGAAGTCTTCATTAGGCTCGCAAGTGACAACCAAGCAAAATCCCGTATCGTCAACGGATCCTACCGTGACGAATCCGAGACCATGTTTTGAATTGGGAGGCCGACTGGCATTGTGTCATAATTTTTCAAAGTGTTGTGATTGACCTTTTATCCATTGTCGAGGTAAGACACCACGTTGAATTAAATTTTGAGCACAGGGAGAGTACCACTAAAAAGGCAGTTCCATTAATTCGGAAGAAGTAACATCTTTAAATTTTACATCATTTTCAGTTTTGGAAGAAGAAGCACTACGGTAGAATTTGATCAGTTTAGTACCACCACGTACTTCTTTGACCACCATACCCTCGATCTTATTAGAATGGATTGGGGTCAGGTTCATAGTATCTACATAGTGGTTAATCTTCTCGTAGATTGATTTATATTCTTCATTCTTTTCATCTTGGGGAGAGATCTTGAACTGGGGTTTCTTTTGATTTTACTGCCGTTGCTTCTTTCTTAATTTCTTCTTTTTCGGAACTGGTCTCCCAATCAACGTTGATGATTGGTTTCTTTTGTGCAACTATTTTAACGTCTCTTCCACGACCTCGTTCCCGGCCTCGACCTCAGGTGCGAGTTCTGGAGAAACCTTCACCATCTCGCCGTAAGAGAGTGGTCAGTAACTATTGAACTAGAATTTCTGGCTCTTTATTGTCTTGCACTTCTTTTGCTTCGTTCGGTATGACATTTCTGGAGAAGATTATTTTCTTTGGAGGCACGTAATAGGCTGCATCTTCATGAATTCCAATCTCGTGTACGGAGCATGGTTGGAAGTCACCTTTAATACATTGTTCTCCTCCTTCATAATATTTTATGCACTGGTGTAGAGACGACGGTACCATCCAGTTCTAATGGATCTATGGTCGACCAAGTTGAGCGTTAAATGATGTCTCAGAATCAATTATATGGAATTTTGCGGTTGTCTTTACAAAGTCACCGGTCTTCATTAACAGTGTAATCAATCCAAGAGCTCTTTCTCCTTTCTGAGTGAACCCTCTTAATAACATCTTGTCTACTTCGAGGTCGCGAGCATCAATTTCCAAATATGCTAACGTTCGAAGGCTCATTATGTTGATTGATGCTCCTGGATCAACCAACACTCTGGAGAGCGTAAACTTTCCAATAGTGACTGAAATGTACAACGGTCGGTTGTGATCAGCCGTTCCCAGTAATAGATCATTGTCCGTGAAGGTAACACCTCACTGTTCTTTTAACGAGCAAACCTCGTCTAAGAAATTACCGGCCATTTGAGCTAAACAAATCTCTGGATCAAGTACGGCCTTGATCAGAGTTTCCCTCATCTCCTTTGATAGGATCCGAGCGTCGTATATGCTTAGTTTGGCTGGTAGCTTCCTAAGATGGGCTAGCACGTTGTAGTCTACTTAATTACCATGTTCTTCAATTTCTTCACGAATGAGCAGTTCCTCTGCTGTGGTTGGCTCTTCTTGAGCAACCGTCTGCTTTCCTTTATCCTTTGGACCCATTCCAGGGGTAGAACTTTTACACTTCTTAAATTGACTTCAGTTATTTCTTCTGAATCTTGTGTTGAATCTGCCAATGTCTCCCCATGAATCGGAATGACTGGCTCTTCTGGCATTGCTTCAGAATCAGATAACTCTAATTCTATCGTGATTGGAGCTCCTTGAAATTCACAAATAGACTCGTTGCTTATTGAGCTTTCGTAGCTAACCTTGTGAACGCCTTCTCCTTTGTCGTGGTCATTGAGGTTTAGTATGATTTCAGAATCGTTATTTATATCGGAATCGAGATCCGTATTAGGTTGGTTTTCGTTAGTTACGTAATCGTTAGAAATAGTCAAAACGTAACCAACGCCAAAATTCTTATCATTATAAGATCCCGCGGGGGCGAACAAATAATCATACAGAGTCAGAGGTTCGAGGGATTTCTCCCCCGAATCGGAAACAACCATCCTAGGATAGGCAACCCCTAGTCTACTCTTCGGAGCCTCGATCTTCTTCTCTTCTACGATCTTCTCTTCCTTCTGGGGAGGTTCTTCGATCGCAAGCGATAGCACCAGCTCGGCAGGTTTCAAACTTTGAGCTAAAGCGTGTACCGAAGTGTTCTGGATATGATATAAGATTTTCTTTGAAGACTTTGTCCAGAAGGTACTCCATCCATCATGGGTCGTGTAAGGGTCTATCGAAACAATGTTATTGACGGAACCTCCCTTTTAGGGTTCCTTCTTGTATTCCTTCGGTATTGTTATGTTCCCTTTACGGAGATTGTCATCAAGCCAAATCTTGAAAGTGATACAATCCTCTATCTTATGCTCGAGCATCCGGTGGTAAGGGCAATAGTTTGGATGATCTTTCTTGTTGACTTCTTTTGGCCTCTTGGGCTCTGGTAGCTGAAAATCCGGTGTCTTCATTAAACTCGTGGAACATCTTCACTATCGCTTCGCTTTTGAATAGATATTCCTTGTTCGGAAAATCTTTCGAGGTACGTCGTGGACGAGGCAGCTTTTCAAATGCTAAGGCGACCGATAGCTCTGGCCGAGGCCGTCGATAACCCCGCCGAGGTTGTTGGTAGGTACATTACGGTGGTTGATAGCTAGGCCGTGGTCGCTCCGGTCGTATCCGTATCGGTCGCTTGCCCTTATCTACTGCTACGACGATTCCGGACTTCTTTTTGAATGCTTTCACTGGTTTCTGTTTATCGGTCTTGTCCACGAAACTTAGCTGTTTTGCTTCCTCCTGTAAGCTCCCGGCCTTACTAAGCAGCTTCTTGAAAGTGTTGATTGTAAATCCTTCAAGGAAAAGTGCTACCGGGCCGTGGATGCTCTTCAGCAAAATACTGACCGCATGCTGTTCCTGTAGCTGTGGCTTACACTTCATGCATATATTTCTCCATCGAAGTATGTAATCCACTAAAGTCTTGTTCGGTTTCTGGTGCTCCACCACTAGATCACCAATAGTGATATGATGTCGAGCCCCGGCAAACCGCTTAACCAAGAGGTTTTCTACTTCTGCAAAGGTCTTAACTGAACCATTTGGCAATTCTGCGTACCAATCAAAGGCGATCCCAGACAGGCTGCTGACAAACTGTCGGAAGAGTAAAGCGTCACTCCCACCGGCATTGTAGCAACTAGCACGAAAATGTGTGACATGCTGCTGGGGGTTTTTTGTTCCATCAAATGTCTTAAACAGAGGTTGTACGAAGCCTTTTGGGTATTGGACGACATCAAATTTTTCATGGTAAGGTCTACCTGTATGAATAGATGCTCCACTCTTGGATTGTGCTAAAGCTTCTCGCACCTGCTGTTCTACCATGTTTTTAATGTCCTTTTCAGGAATCATGCTCTGTGCAGAATCCTTCTTTGGTGGCTCATCTCCATTGATGGATGTGATCTCTTTTCCTCCATCTACAATATGGATGATCTCTGGGGGTGTTTCTTTCTGAGGTTGTACCTGACTCTGGAGAGTGGCTAAAGCAGCAGCCATCTCTTCCATCCTCTTAGCCATCTGGGAAATTATGTCATCTCTTTTCTGAAGCTGTGCTCTCATCACTTCTGGTTCATCTCTTTCTGCAACTGCCGGAGCACCTTGCAAAGCTGACAATACTCGTGTTTCAACCATGTTGATCTCGGCATACTCCTCATCCATGAACTCTGATTAATCAACTTCATTTTTTAACTTTTCTGCTCTTTCTTTTGCCAACCATCGGATATCCATCCTTAGCTTTCCTATAGCATCCTCGAGGGGTCTCTTCCAGACGGTCTTGCAGTTGTCGTGTGACGACTGTTGAACCTCTTTTTCAGGAGTTTTTTTTATTGCAGTAGCACTTCCTTCTAATTCAGGCTCTTTGAGGAGGCTTTTCTTATCAGGACGTTGTGTTGGTCTCGGCTCGGTAATAATAGGTCGTCACACCATCCTTTTTGTAGCAGAAGGCCTAGAACTGGACGGTCTGTCAGCTATATTCTGGTAGGTGGTGTTCTCCCTAATATTATGGCCTAATACAACCACAGGTGAACTAGCTCTCATTTTCTTCCTTGGTTTCTCTTTGGCAGTGACAGGCTCTAGTCGTGGTCCGAGGCGGGATCTAGCTGGCACTCGTCACATTCTTCTTAGGATTTCTAATACAGGGCATCTTTCTTTCTTTGCCAATTTTTCTATCACAGCTTGTAGTCGAGCAAATGGTGTAGTCTTAACCCTTTTTCTTTTGTAGTTACTATAGTATGCAGGTCGGGGTAATGTAGCGACAATCATTCGGACGTCTTCTTCATCCGATGCAGCAGAGAGGGGGTGAAACCTACTCCCTTCCAACTAACGTATATACTCAGGCAGTTCTTCTCTTTCCTCAGGAATTTCTTCTAGAAAAGCAACTTCAGCAGCTTTGGCTTTCTCGATCCTAGCGATCTTTCTGCTTATATTTCTCCTTTGAGTCTGAGTTAGGCGGTGCAACTCTTGAACTGGACCCAATCTCAAAAACATATGGTATTGTAGCAAAATCTGTGCCCTCCACGGTGACAGGCTCATCACAGGCTTGGATTTCCTTTCCCTTTAGTTTGGCAGAAGCCGGTGTAGGTGCAGAGATGACTAGACCAGTGGGGGTAGGGACAACAATCCTCCTACGAATAGCAGTACTTCTTTCAGCTGGAACCCTTTGCAGGGGAGGGAATTATTGAGTCGACTTCAGGTTGAACTCATTTACTGGCTCCTTAGTTTTTGGCACTTTGTCCATTAGTGCGAAGAGAGTGACATCAGCGAACTTGATATCTGTATTGTCGAATATTTGTCCAAAATGGATGATTCCATTGTCGGGCAGTTTATCCTTATAGACAACGAAGTCCATTCCATTGGGGAAGGATAAAATTAAATTTGGGGCAGTCATTTTCTACCATGTAGATTCCGAATATTAGTCCCGAATTATGCTTCATTTTGTCACAAAATTTAGGATGAAAAAGAAAGAGTACGAACACATTTTCATTTATCTTAATGTATTTATGATTTAAAAGAGTTTGTTTATTAAAAGGGTCATTTATTAGAAGATTTTATGTGTTAGGAATGAAATGATTAAAGGTATAGAAAAGGTAGAGGACTTGATTCAGAATTGGAAAGGAAGAGAAAGTCTCGCAAAACTTCTCAACCCGAGGGACCGCTCCTAAGTTAACACCTATTGGGGGTCCACCCCACCTCAAAAAAGAGGTAAAAGGATTTTGGAATCTCTCTGTTTAGGGGTGTCTAAACAGTGGCTCCTAAATCCGAGAGAAGTTGGCTATACCCGTTCAAGATAGAAATGAATGTGGTATGCCAAAGGAAAGAATGGTAGTTTTCTCCACTAGGGACATGGATACAGTACCAATTTATGAAAGCAAAACCATCTGATCAAAATGGAGAGAGGAACCAGTCCCCAGCGGAGTCGCCAGAAGTTGTCAGCATATTTTTAGGTTATGTATTGTATTTTAGAAAAAGGGGTCACCTACAGAAGTTGTCGGCGAATTTTAAATTTTAAATTTAATTTAAATATATATATAATTTAGAAAGTAGCATTTAATTTTCGAAAATAATTTTAAGCTTGAAAATTTTAAGATATGAAATCAAACCGATCTCACATCTCGAATAGTTTATATAAACGAGCACTGCACCATAAACCGCGTATCTATCTCGAAGAATATACACACTGCTTGATGAAGGGGCTCGATTAAATAAACTAGAAGATTTGTGACATCCGTTTGGTCTGCGAACCAATTTTATAGGCCGACAAGTTCCCCTCCTTATTATAAAGGAATTAAGCAGGGTTTATATTACCTGGGTTCTTAAAGTTCCCTATAAGGGCAAGCCTCTATAGTTAATTACATCTTAAATGACGGGAATCATTTAAGAAAACTCTCGATAATGATCAGTAGTTTTGCTCTCAAGAATTTCAAATTTTAAAGTTTTCAAAGGATTGGATTTTTGAAATTTCAATAGGGATTAGCTCAAATTCGGAACAATTTGTTTTAAGAGTCCAAAGGAAGACAAGTAGGAGAAGCTGAGGATCCAAGAAGAATCTTGGCAACTTCCCAAACTATCCTATTGTTTAGCTTCAATTTGAGAATTTACTTAATGTTTCAATCTTTTCAATTTTAATTAATTAGGACTTATATTTGTATGACATAATCATACAAATAGCCTCGACGATGTGAGGGTTTATGTCGTACCGAACGACTACCTCGAAATCCTAAGACTGGTTAGGGCTTAATTTACATAACATGA
This sequence comes from Papilionanthe hookeriana x Papilionanthe teres, assembly GCA_022702705.1. NCBI lineage: Eukaryota > Viridiplantae > Streptophyta > Magnoliopsida > Asparagales > Orchidaceae > Papilionanthe > Papilionanthe hookeriana x Papilionanthe teres. Next base: position 100,350,050 of record CM040423.1, read on the forward strand.
TTATGCAAATGCCTAAAAAAGTGTTGAGGATTTATGTTGCACTGAACAAACTACCTCGAAATCCTATGGCTTGGTTATTTAATTCTAAGGAAAATTTTGCTGAAGTAGACTCAGGTTTTGCTGATGACAATGGCCGTTCTGCCCACCATGCTCCAAGCTCCTTGTTGTTGCAGAGGTTTAGTTTTAGAAAATGATAATCAAGAGAATAGAGAAGTGTTTTGGTTTAGAAATCTTAAGTCCAAATATTTTTAATATTTTAATTAAAACAAATCTTAAAGTTGTTTGAATAGAACCGATTAAGATCCCACGGTTCCGTCATCCCGGCACCGTTATTTTCATCGGATTCACTTAGTCCGGATGAATTTGCTAAACTCAACTGAATGAGTTCCACACTTTCATTTAGACTGTGGGAAATCCCGTTAGCAACACGTGGGTTACATCATCCGAGGTATTCCCGATCATTCGACGAGACGTTTTAATTTAGTTGCAATTGTAGTTTTGTTGTTCTGTTTATGATTAAATTTTGAGTTGTTTTATATTTTGGAATGTTGTGGCGGTGAATTTTATCTTGTGGTGACTTTTAATTTAGTATTAGGTTTCAGTTTTGTGGCTATCCTAAAGGTTTCAGTGTTCATGCAAGAAAAAGTAAAGTGCAGTGCATGTAAGTAAATTGCAATAAAGTAAATTGCAATAGAATAAAAACATACCTTGAGGGTCTTCCCGTCATGCCAAGCTGCACTTAAAATACATGTTAAGGCATTTAAATATTTCAACAAGTACCTAGGTAAAGCTAAGGGAAGGTTCTGGTTGTTTACCAAGATCATAATCCTATAACTAGTCATTTCTTATGATGTCTTGGTTCTTGTGTTTTGTTTAAGGATGATTTTCTTCATCAAAGAACAATTAAATTCAATTGTTCTTCTAAAACATCCCATCATATTGAGAAAGTGTTTAGGACGAGTCTTAAACATATTTTGAATACTTCCGAGATTATTTTGAGTCCAAGAAAATTTAGTTGCACAGGTGAATTAATCTTCCAGGAGTTTAGATAAGCTTTGTCTCTTGCTAAGTGAACTTGGGCATTTGATTACCTGATGGATGAAGTGTCATCTCACTTAATACTCCATTAAAGAGTTATAATATTTAAAGCCTTTAGGGGCAAGTTAGTTTGTTGAGAATTTTAATCATTCTTAATTTGAAGTTTGAGTTAATGGTATAAAGTGATTTAGTTTAATTTTGAGGTTTTAATTAATAATTTTAAGTTTGGAATAGTGTTCAAATTATTTTTTGTTTAAATCTTTATACTTTAAGTGATCTTAATATTTTAAATTAATCTTTGGTGTTTCAAATTCACTTAAATTATTCATATATCTTAATGATTTGGTTTAGGTTAATTATGATATTTTATGTTAATCTTGATTAGTTTGATTTTTTATATTCTTAATTATGAATTGTCTTAATACTTCAAATTTGTTTTGCTTTTATTATTGAGTGATGTTAATTTAATATAATTTAAATTTAATTTAATTGAATTTAACTTAATTTAATTTCAATATTTTAAATTTAATTTAATTTAATTATTAAAATGTTAATTTAATTTAATTTTAATTTTAATTTAATTTTTACTAAATTTAATTATATTTAATTTTAATTTAATTTAATTTTATTGTTAAATCACTTAATATTTTGAGCTTTCCTTTAATTTAAGGGTTATTTTTTTAATTTTTAATTTACTTAGTTTGGATTATCATTTTAATCTTAATTAAGAGTTAAATATTATTGAAGTGATTTATTTAGGGATTTTTTTATTAAAGAATTAATATCCTCTCAAGTTATATCCCTATTTTTAATAATTCAAATTTTCATTAATCTTCCAAGATTTAAATTGTTTAAATAATTAAAGTTTCATTTTTTGTTTATTAAAAGTGATTAATGGATTTTTACCCTTTTAATTTCTCAAAGTTTCAATCATCCAAGAACGATAAAATCAAATATTTTACCTTCTATTTTAATTAAATCTAAAATTTTAATAAAGGGGTTTAAATTCTTTAATTACCTTCATGCCCTTTTAGCCTTATTTATTTCATAACTCACTAAATTGAGTTTAAATGAACATGAAATTTTTATGTCACCTCATACACATGTCAATTAAGATATTAGAGGAGAAAATGTGATTTTTTTGAATTTAATTTATTTATATAATTATTTTTAGTGAAAAATAAGGGATTTCAAGGAAAATTCAACAACAAGACCAAAGTAAGGTTTGTGTTCTTAAGAAAATTATGGCATATTCCTAATTATTAGAGGACCACTTGGACCAATTTTTGTAATTTTTTAAATTATATTTTATTTATTATAATTATTTTGAGTTTTGGAGTGTTAATTAATTATATAATAAAATTAAAGTTGAAAAATGGATTTTTATATTTTTCTTAAATCTCTTTGACCTCAAAGAGTTCAAAGAAATAAGTTTTACAATTTTTCGATTTTTCTTTGATTTATTGGAATTAATTTAGTGAAAAGGTTGGAAAATATATTTTTTAATATTAAAAATTGTTTTGAGCCTTTTAAAATTCAATATCTTAATTTAGAGACTTAGGAAAAATATTTGGTTAGTTTCTAAGTGATTAGGAGTCAAAATGTGACATTTTTATGATTTTTATTATTTTTGTGATTTTTATTATTTTTTAATTATTTAAATATAAAAAATATCATTAAAAATGAAAAATTTTAGAAAATTCCAATTTTAATTTTTATAGAGTGCTCTGATATCAGAGAGCCCACAAAACCAATTTGGTGAATTTTTGAAATGTATTTTTGGAGTTATGAATTTTTAAAGTTTAATTTTGATAATGTCGCTTAATTAATTCATTTAGTGGGGCTAATCATTTCCAATTGACTTCAAATTTGTATGCAAGGTTCTCTGTATCCTAAAGATAAATGGAGAATTGATTTCAAGTTATTTTGATGTGTGGTTAACCCTAATTAATTAAAATCTAATTTTGAGTTTTTAGGCTAATTAGGGTTATTCTTAATGAATTAAGCCTAACAATAATTATCCTAGGGCCCTCTAGTCCTAAGAAACTTCCCCAATTTTTTCTAGAATTTATTGAGCAATATGCTAATTATTGGAATTAAAATACCAAAACAATGACATAAACTTGAAAAATACATAAATTGCCATAGAGATAGCCCCTGACCTTGAAAAATTCAGGGAATGTTTCTAAGATCAGAGGCTTCAAAAGCCCTATGGTCTCATGCCATGGTGAATTGTGTATGCAAATGGAGAATCAAAATACTCAAAATAATAAATAATTAATTAAAATAAAATAATCATCAAATAAACCCAATTCTTTTACTACATTGTTTTCCTCTGTTCACTGAGCAAGAGGGTATTTTTATTTTATTTTTTTTATTTTTCTATGAATCGTTATGATTTTTCGAAGTTTATGTTCAAAAATAAATAAAAAATCGAATTTCCCTCTCAAACTATCGCTATTAAGGGGGGCCAAGTGTCGCTCCGTGATTGGCTGGCACGTTTCTGCTTATGGATGAAGCTCCCGTCCGACTGCATCTCGGCCGTCCGTGGTGATCAGACGGCTACTGCTCCTCTCTCCTAGTTCTATTAACCCAAAATCAGATACCTTCAAACCTTGATATCTCACTCGTTTCTCAACAAAATTTAGTGAAATTTTTTTTAAAATAATCGTCTAATCGAGTAGCAGACATCTATACCATTATGATATAATTAAAGTATGTGAATATTTACAGAAATTTAAAATAATCTCTGTTGGAGGAGAAAAAATTTGATACCTTTGTCCAAGTGGTGAGGCCTCAATTGGAAATGGTTGGATTGAGCTTAGGAGTGCTTGGAGAAGCTTTAGGAACAATTTGGCAGAGTTTCCCCAAGGTAATCTTTTGCATCTCTTCTCTTTGGCCATGAATGAAGCTTAAATAGAGGAGTTTAAGTTTAAATTGGTCAAAGCATGAGGTTGGGCTTGGTTCACCTTTCCATGGTTTGATTTGGGCTGAGAAAAGCTCCCTTGATTCAGCTTGATTAGTGGGGAGAAGTCACAATCCAAGTACAATTAGGCTTAAGAATGGGTTAGGGGAGACTTGGGAGTGCTTAATTACTTTAAGGGAATCAAGAAAGAGGCTCCTCCTCTTGCCCAATATGGTATGGTCACATGAACACCACTCACATGGCTTGCATGGGGCTTAAGGATGGCTTCATGGCTAGCCTATGGCTTGTCCATGGCTTGGTCAATTTTCATGAAAAAAGGTTATTTGGAATTTTTTGAAAACTTTGGAATTTTTTGAAAACTTTGGATTTTTTGAATGATTTTGTCAAGATGCTATTTTGGTTTAATCAAAATGATGGATTTTGGACTTAGGGGTGATTTAGATCATAGGGAATGATGAGGTAAAACTTCATGTGGGCTTTAGAATGAAATTTGGGCTTTTGAATTTGTTGGAAGTGGGCTTTTTTAAAAAGGTTTAAGGAGGTGGGCTTTTAGGTTTGAAAACAAATTGGTAGATGGAATTTTTGTAAAAGATTTGGTAAAAAAAATGTTAGGTTTAGTTTAGGGATGTGTCATGAGTTATTTGGAACAAAGTTGAACTGATTTTGAATTGAATTGGGTTTAATTTGGGTCTATTTGGGTTAGGTATGGGTTTAGGCCAAATTTAGGGGATTTTGACTTTGGGTTAGGTTTGGGTGGAGTTTAGGTTAAAATTTGGGGCAAATCTAGTTAGTTTTTTGTTTGTGGGGATAATAGGAAGGTTTTTGAAAAGATTTAGGGCCAATTGAAGTTGAATTGGGTTAGTTTTGGCTAAGTTTAGGTCATGTGCTAAAATTGGGCTTTAAGCTTCAAATTGGAATTGGATCCAAATGTTAATCAAATTGGGCTTGGATTTGGTCTAAATTGATATTAGTGATATTGAATTGAAGTTTAAAATTGAATTGGATCAAAATTGAGGTCAATTGGGTTGCTTTGGGCTGACATTGAGCTTACTTTGCTTAAAAATGGGCCAAATTGGGGGTTTTTGTAAAAGTGGGTTACATTGAAAAAATTGACTTATGGTGTAGTTGAACAAAATGAAATTGGGAATATTTGGGATTTTTTGGTATTTTCTGGGAATCTTTAGAATTTATGGATTTTTTTTGTTACAAAGGGCATTTTGGGTATCTGGAGGGTATTAGGGGGTATTTTTGGAAATTTTGGTATATTTGGCTATGGATGATCAATTTGAAAGGTGGGAAATGTTTAGGATTGGTTTTGAGGAATTTTAGATAATTTAGGTAATTTTGCAAATTTTGGGTAGTTTCAAGGGCATTTGGTAGGTTTGGTGGGTGTAGGGCCCCGGGGGTCAAAAATTGAAATTTTGAAAAAATGAAGATTGATCAAGTTTGAGTAGAATGGAATCTCTTTGGTTGAGCCATGAAGCCATATCAAGCCCGTAAGAGCCATGAGAGGACTCATTTGAGGCATTCACTATGTTGTTTCTAACCCTCTTAGCCAAGGGCCTAGGGGTTAAGGTTCATCCATATGAATTACCTACATGAGTCAGGAACTCAAGCTAGGTATGAGTGGTTTTAGGATTGGAATGTGTGTGAAAGTATAATGTGTGCAAGTCAACCCTCACAAGACCAGGCCACCCAGGGTATTCCTAAGGCCAAAGAGTCCTATAGGGAACTCATCTTTTAAACCTCCACATTTGATCTTAACCCTCCAAGTGACTTAGGGGTTTACAATCAAACTTATGAGGTTTGCAGGGAGTTAAGAGGTGTTTGAATTTCTAAGTGTTAGGCTCCATTTCTAGTCCTCTAAGATAGTCAAAGGGAAAGCCTAAAGCTAGATCCTAAGTACTAAGGAGAGAGAAGAGAAAAGACCTCATCAAAAATGAGGTTAGTAAATGGACCCCCAATAGGTGTGGCGTGCTAACCAAGCACACCACACGTATTGGTGTTGACCGAAGAGAACAACAAAGCCAACACAGACGTCTAAGTGACACACTTAGAACAGAGTAGAAACAAATTTCCGCTGAGGAGTATCAAGCACATCTCCAAGACTAGAGATCCCTGAACTCTCGCTGGGGAAAAGAAAAGGAGGTGAATTCCAGATCATATGATCTGGGGAAATTTGATTTAGATTTCATTTCATTTTCTATTCCATGTTTTTTTAATGTGTGAGTTTAGATTTTGATTTTTTCTGAGTTTTAAATTTGATTGAGGTTTAATTTAAAATCAATTCAAGGAAATCTGGATTTGAAATGAGAATTGGAACCAAGGTTCCAACCTCGGGACTGCGAAGAGAACTGGAATTTAGGTACTAGCCTCGGAGTGAGAATCAGAGTTTAAGTATTGATTGAGAAGGATGAGAATCAGAATTTAGGTACTAATTTCGAAAGTTTAAAAAGAACTGGGATTGTGTTCTAGTCTCGAAGGTTTAAAGAGAACTGGAATCTGGTTCCAATCTCGATGGTTTTAAGAGAATTGGAATCTGGTTTCAGCCTCGAAGGTTTAAAGGGAACTGGAATCTGGTTCCAGTCGGAAAGGTTTAAAGAGAACTAAAATCTGATCCCAGTCTCGAAGGTTTAAAGAGAAATGGAAACTGGTGCCAATCTCGAAGGTCTAAAGATAAATGGAAACTAGTTCCAATCTCGATGGTCTAAAGAGAAATGGAAACTGGTTCCAATCTCGATGGTCTAAAGAGAAATGGAAGCTGGTTCCAATCTCGAAGGTCTAAAGAGAAATGGAAACTGGTTCCAATCTCAAAGGTCTAAAGAGAAATGGAAACTGGTTCCAATATCTAAGGTCTAAAAAGAAATGGAAACTGGTTCCAATCTTGAAGGTCTAAAGAAAAATGGAAACCGGTTCCAGTCTCGAAGGTATAAAGAGAACTGGAATCTTGATCCAGTCTCGAAGGTTTAAAGAGAACTGGAATCTGGTTCCAGTCTAAAAGGTTTAAAGAGTTGAAATTTGCTACGGAGATTTGAGTTTAGCGGATGATTTGGAATGAGACGTGAATGAGTTTCACGTCCCATTAGGATTGATCAAAGTCTGGTTGCATAATACTTGGCGAAGGATATGAATCCATGCCATCAGAACCAAATTGAAAATTTTCGTTGTTCTGTGTCAGTAGACTCAGTTTACCTTCTCAAAAGAGGGAAGAAAATATGGAGAGTCAAAAAGAGATTTGAGAATAGCCGAAGGCTGAGGATTTCAGATTCAGGAATTTGTTTTAGTCGCTTGTTGTAATTTGATTTTAGCTTGATTTTTTTTAATTTGGGGTTCACATTTATTTAGAGTTCGTGTTTATTCCTAGTTTATTTTGACATTCAGATTTTTAAAAGAGTTCTCATTTATTTTTATTTTCCCTTTGTTCTTTGTTTGAAGTTCATTTAATCAGAACCAACCGCCCGTTCGACATTTCCCTGCAAAAAACAAGGAAAGGATCAGGCAATAGAAAAATAATTTGTTTATTAATGAAGAGCTTTTTATTCTTTTATTTTGAATTTAAATAGGAGTAGGAAAAGATGAAGAAAGATCAAGAGTGAGACTTGATTTAATAGGAAGGATAAAAACTTTATTATCACGATTTCACATGTTTTCTTTTTAACATTTTTTTAAACGATTTTCTTTATCATCCAATTTTTTTATATTTTTGGGTTCGGACCCAGTCATAAGTAATTACTGTGTCCGTGCTTCTAGGAATGAGGATTCATCCTTTGAAACGTCAGGTTGCATAATACTTCTTTAGTTATCGTCCATTAATTGGAAGCATAAGTCATTCTCCAAGGCAATTTACAAGCTGGTAGGAACCTCCTGAGTAAACTATCTCGACCACGAATGGCCCTTCCCAAGTCGGTTCAAATTTACCACCTATCTTACGATGTGCAAGAATAAGTCTTCTGAGAACCAAAACCAAGTTACCGACTTTGAATGTCTTGGGACAGACTAATTTATCATGAGCCTGGATCATCTTGGCTTGATACAGTTCCAAATTCTGCTGTGCTGAAAGTCTTTTCCCTTCCAAGCTTTCCAATTCTTCTAGTCGTAATCTAGCATTTTCTTCTGTAGTGATCTTGTTTACAACTGCAATTCTGAGTGACGCAAGCTAGACCTCTAAGGGTAGAACGCCCTCGGACCCGTACACTAAGGCGTAAGGCGTAGACTGGGTGGGAGTTCTGAAAGTCGTCATGTAGGCCCATAAGGCTTCTAAAAACTTCTCATGCCATTTTCTCTTGTTGTCATCCAAAGTTTTCTTTAGGATTTGGACGAGAGTTTTATTAAGAGCCTCAGCCAAGCCGTTCGCTCTTGGGTAGTAGATTGTTGAATAGCGCCAATCAATCCCGTGTCTTCTCACAAAATTGTTGATCTTCGTACTCTTGAATACGAACCGATTATCTGCGCAGTACCCCAAAACGGTAAATGACTTGATTTTTGAAGAACTGTAGCACGTGATGTGCTTTCACTTCTCTGAGCGGTACTGCTTCTGCCCACTTAGAAAAGTAATATGTAGCTTCAAGAATGAAGCGATGTCCTCTTGAAGAAGGTGGTTCTATCGGACCCACTATATCTGTGCCCCAACTCTCAAATGGCCATGACGCGATTGTCGGATGTAGCACATTTGGAGGTTAATGTAGAACCACTCCATGCACTTGGCACTGGTGACAACTTTTGACAATCTTCATGCAATCGGTCATCATTGAGGGCCAGTAGTACCCTAGCCTTTTAATCTTCATTTTCATATTCGGACTTGATTGATGAGCGCCACAAAGTCCTGAGTGTACTTCTTTAACAATTTCAGGAGCCTCAGACCCACTCAGGCATCTTAGCCACATCTAATCAAAAGACCTTCTGTATAACGCGTTGTTTATTAATGCGTAAGACAGAGTTTTTTTCTTGATTTGATGGGCTATCGACTTATCGTCCGGTAGGTTTCCTGTTTGCTAGTAGTCTATTAATGGCTGTCGCCAATCTTCTGTATTTTCTGTTACTGTCGCAATTGTTTCTTCTGCTTTTCCTGATATGTGTATTGTATCCATGTCGAGCTATGATAGGACCTGTCGTCCTTGAACTGACACTTCAACTGACTCATCCTGCAAGCAAGCAAATTCTTTTGCAAGGCGGGCTAACACATCTGCAAGAGCATTTTCTCTTCTGGGAATCTTGTAGATCGTTACATTTGGAATTTGCTCCAAGAGTCTCATGGCGTATTGAAAGTACTACTCAAGTCTTGGTTTTAGAATTCTGTATTGTCCCGCAACTTGCTAAATGATCAACTGTGAATCCCCGTAGATATTGATATCTATTATTCCCATCTGAATATTTAATTCCAATCCGATTATGAGGGCTTCGTATTCTGCCTTGTTATTCGTACACAGTTCTGTTAGATGGTAGAAGTACCTTAATATCCCCCGCTCCTGTATTATAAATATTAGTCTGATTCCTGCCTTACCGAGCACTATCGTTTGCAATTCTTTATCTTTCTGTGCTGAAGATGCTCCGTCAAAGTACAGTTCCCAACGCTGATCATCGGGGTCTTCTAGGCTCATTATCTACTCGTCTGGCAAGTCGTCGTTGAGAGGCAATTCTGCCAGTAAAGGGTGTACTGCAAGGACTTGTCCCTTTACGGCACGAAGAGGAATGAAAGTTATATCGAATTGCAATAGTATCATTGACCACCTGACAAGTCTGCAGGAAAGTGTCGGACGGGTCATCAAATATTGCAACGGATTAAACTTCGAAATAAGGTTGACTTTATGAGAAAGCATGTAGTGCCTAAGCTTCTGTGCGGCGAAGATCAGGGCCAAACAGTGTTTCTCAATAGGAGGATACTTTACTTCTGTCGGAATTAGACGACGGCTTAAGTAATAGAGCGCATTTTCTTTTCCCTCGTCATTGACCTGGGCTAACAGGGCTCCGAGAGAGTCGTCTAAAGCTGCGGTATAAAGTATCAACAGTCTACCCGAGACTGGAGCTGCTAAAATTGGAGGTGTCATTAAATAATGTTTAATGTCATAGAAGGCGTGTTGACATTTGGAGTCCCAAGTAAACTTGACATCCTTCTTGACCAAAGCAGAAGAAGGCTGACACCTTCCTGACAAATTCAATATAAAGCGTCGTAGTAATTTCAAGGTTTTGGGAGGTGGCATTTCTAAGATAGCTTTAATCTTCTCCGGATTGATTTCAATTTCACGATGTCGGACAAAAAATCCTAAGAATTTCCCAGAGGTGATGCCGAAGGCACATTTCAAAGGATTCATCTTAAGGTTACATTGTCTTAATCGCTCGAAAACAATTCTCAAATCATATAAATGATCTTCCTTTAGTTTACTCTTGATGACCACATCATGCACGTAACACTCGACTTGGTTGTGAATGAGATCATAAAAAATCCTCGTCATTGCACTTTGATAAGTTGCTCTCTGATAAGCTTGTCTAACTGGAACGACAGTGGGATCTACTCCTAACTTGTGAATTGCGACTTCTGGAGCTAATCCTGGCATTTCATCGTAACTCCAAGCAAAACAGTCTTTGAACTCCATTAATAGCTTGATTATGTTTTCGGAGTCTTCTTTATTGAGTAAGGAGCTAACAAAGGTCGACCTAGGCTCTTCGCTAGTACCTAAGTTAACTTCCATTAACTCGTCTATTGTAGATTTAATTCCATCTTTGAATTCTGGCGAAGCATCTCTGATTGGTAGATCTTCGAGATCTTCTAAAGCTTCTGAGCAGTCTTCATTAGGCTCGCAAGTGACAACCAAGAAAAATCCCGTATCGTCAACTGATCCTACCGTGCCAAATCCGAGACCATGTTTTGAATTGGGAGGCCGACTGGCATTGTTCCATAATTTTTCAAAGTGTTGTGATCGATCTTTTGTCCAATGTCGAGGTAAGACACCACGTTAAATTAAATTTTGAACACAGGGAGAGTACGACTCAAAAGGAAGTTCCATTAATTCGGAAGAAGTAACATCTTCAAATTGTACATCATTTTTAGTTTTGGAAGAAGAAGCCCCACGGTAGAATTTGATCGGTTTAGTACCACCACGTACTTCCTTGACCACCATACCCTCGATCTTATTAGAATGGATTGGGGTCAGGGTCATAGTATGTACATAGTGGTTAATCTTATCATAAATTGATTTATATTCTTCATTCTTTTCATCTTGGAGAGAGATCTTGAACTGGGGTTTCTTTTGATTTACTGCCGCTGCTTCCTTCTTAATTTCTTCTTCTTCAGAACTGGTCTCCCAATCAACGTCGATGACTGGTTTCTTTTGTCCAACCGCTCTAACGTCTCTTCCACGACCTTGTCCCTGGCCTCAACCTCGGGTGCGAGTTCTGGAGAAACCTTCACCATCTCGCCGTAAGGAGTGGTGAGTAACTGTTGGACTAGAATTTCTGGCTCTTTATCGTCTTGCACTTCTTTTGCTTCGTTCGGTATGACATTTCTGGAGAAGATTGTTTCTTCGGAGGCGCGTAATAGGCTGCATCTTCATGATTTCCAATCTTGTGTACGAAGAATGGTTGCAAGTCACCTTTAATACACTATTCTCCTCCTTCATAATATTTTATGCACTGGTGCAGAGACGACGGTACCATCCGGTTCTCATAGATCCATGGACGACCCAGTAGAGCGTTGAACGATGTCTCAGAATCAATTATATAGAATTTTGCAGTTGTCTTTGCTATGTCACCGGTCTTCATTAACAGTGTAATCGATCCAAGAGCTCTTTCTCTTTTCTGATTGAACCCTCTTAATAACATCTTGTCTACTTTGAGGTCGCTAGCATCAATTTCCAAATATGCTAACGTTCGAAGGCTTATTATGTTGATTGATGCTCTTGGATCATCCAACACTCTGGAGAGCGTAAACTTTCCAATAGTGACTGAAATGTACAACGGTCGGTTGTGATCAGCCGTTCCCAGTAATAGATCATTGTCCGTGAAGGTAACACCTCGATGTTCTTTTAACGAGATAACCTCGTTTAAGGAATTACCGACCATTTGAGCTAAACAAATCTCTGGATCAAGTAGGGCCTTGATCAGAGTTTCCCTCATCTCCTTCTTCTCTTCTACGATCTTCTCTTCCTTCTGGGGAGGTTCTTCTATCGCAAGCGATAGCACCGACTCGACAGGTTCTAAACTTTGAGTTGAAGCGTGTACCGATGCGTTCTGGATATGATCTAAGATTTTCTTTGAAGACTTTGTCCAGACGATACTCCATCCATCATGGGTTGTGTAAGGGTCTATCGGAACAATGGGATCCATTGAAATAACATTGACGGAACCTCCCTTTTGGGGTTCCTTCATGTATTCCTTCGGGATTGTTATGTTCCCTTTCCGGAGATTGTCATCAAGCCAAATCTTAAAAGTGATGCTATCCTCTTTCTTATGCCCGAGCATCCGGTGGTAAGGGCAATAGTTTGGATGATCTTTCTTGTTGACTTCTTCTGGCCTCTTGGGCCCTGGTAGCTGAAAATCTAGTGTCTTCATTAAACTGCGGAACATCTTCACTACTGCTTCAGTTTTGAATAGATATTCCTTGTTCATAAAATCTTTCATGGTACGCTGTGGACAAGGCGGTTGTTCATAATGTTGAGGCGACTGATAGCTTGGTCGAGGCTGTTGATAACCTTGGTGAGGTTGTTTGTAGGTATGTTGCGGTGGTTGATAGCTAGGCTGTGGCCGCTCTGGCTATATCTGTACTGGCTGCTTGCCCTTATCTACTGCTGCGACGATTCTGGACTTCTTTTCAAATGCTTTCACTGGTTTCTATTTATAGGACTTGTCCACGAAACTAAGCTGTTTTGCTTCCTCCTATAAGCTCCCGACCTTGCTAAGCAGCTTCTCGAAAGTCTTGATTGTAAATCCTTTAAGGAGAAGTGTTATCGAGTCGTGCATGCTCTTCAGCAAAATACCGATCACATGCTGTTCCTGTAGCTGTGGCTCACACTTCATGCTTAAATTTCTCCATCGATGTATGTAATCCACTAAAGTCTCGTTCAATTTTTGGTGCTCCACCACTAGATCACCAATAGTGATGTGATGTCGAGCCCCGACAAACCGCTTAACGAAGAGGTTTTCTAATTCTACAAAGGTCTTAACTGAACCATTTGGCAATTTTGCGTAGCAATCGATGGCGATCCCTGACAGGCTGCTGACAAACTGTCGGAAGAGTAAAGCATCACTCCCACCGACATTGTAGTAACTAGCACGAAAATGTGCGACATGCTGCTGGGGGTTTCCCGTTCCATCAAAAGTCTTAAACAGAGGTGGTACGAAGCCTTTTGGGTATTGGACGGCATCAAATTCTTCAGGGTAAGGTCTACCCGTCTGAATAGATGCTCCACTCTTGGATTGTGCTAAAGCTTCTCACACCTGCTGTTCTACCATGTTTTTAATGTCCTTTTCGGAATCATGCTCTGTACAGAATCCTTCTTTGGTGGCTCATCTCCGTTGACGGATGTCATCTATTTTCCTCCATCTGCAATATGGATAATCTCTGGGGGTGTTTTTTTCTGAGGTTGTACCTGACTCTGGAGAGTGGCTAAAGAAGCAGCCATCTCTTCCATCCTCTTAGCCATCTGAGAAATTGTGTCATCTCTTTCCTGAAGCTATGCTCTCATCACTTAAGGTTCATCTCTTTCCGCAGCTGCCGGAGCACCTTGCGAAGCTGACGATGCTCGTGTTTCAACCATGTTGATCTCGGCATACTCCTCATCCATGAACTCTGATGAATCAACTTCATTGTTTAACTTTTTTCCTCTTTCTTTTGCCAACTGTCGGATATCTGTCCTTAGCTTTCCTATAGCATCCTCGAGGGGTCTCTTCCAGACGGTCTCGCGGTTGTCGTGTGACGACTGTTGAACCACTTTTTTGGGAGTTTATTTTATTGCAGTAGCACTTCCTTCTGATTCAGGCTCTTTGACGAGGCTTTTCATCTCAAGACGTTGTGTTGGTCTCGGCTCGATAATAATAGGTCACCACACCATCCTTTTTGCAGCAGAAGGCCTAGGACCGGACGGTCTCTCGGCTATATGCTGGTAGGTGGCGTCCTCCCTAATATGATGGCCCGATACAACCACAGGTGAACTAGATGTCATTTTCTTCCTTGGTTTCTCTACGACAGTGACTGGCTCTACTCGTAGTCCGAGGTGGGATCTAGCTGGCACTCGTCCCATTCTTCTTAGGATTTCTGACTCATGGCATCTTTCTTTCTTTGCTAATTTTTCTGTCATAGCTTGTAGCCGAGCAAATGGTGTAGTCTTAACCCTTTCTCTTTTGTAGTTACTATAGTATGCAGGTCGGGGTAATGTAGCGGCAATCCTTCGGACGACTTCTTCATCCGATGCAACAGAGAGGGGGTGAAACCTACTCCCTTCCAACTAACGTATATACTCAGGTAGTTCTTCTCTTTCCTCTGGAATTTCTTCTAGAAAAACAACTTCAGCAGCTTTGGCTTTCTCGATCCTAGCGATCTTTCTGCTTATATTTCTCCTTTGAGTCCGAGTTAGGGGTGCAACTCTTGAACTGGACCCAATCTCGAAAACATATGGTATTGTAGCAAAATATGTGCCCTCCACGGTGACATGCTCATCAAAGGCTTGGATTTCCTTCCCCTTTAGTTTGGCAGAAGCCGGCGTAGGTGCAGAGATGACTAGACCGGTGGGGGTAGAGACAACAGTCCTCCTATGAATAGCAGTACCTCTTTCAGCTGGAACCCTTTGCAGGGAGAGTCGACTTCGGGTTGAACTCAATTACGGGCTCCTCAGTTTCTGGCACTTTTTCCATTAGTGCGAAGAGAGTGACATCAGCGAACTTGATATCTATTGTCGAATCCTTGTCCAAAATGGATGATTCCATTATCGGGCAGTTCATCCTTATAGACAGCGAAGTCCATTCCAGTAGTGAAGGAGAAAATTAACTTTGGGGCAGTCCTTTTCTGCAGTGTAGATTCTGAGTATTAGTCTCAAATTATGCTTCCTTTTGTCACAAAATGTAGGACAAAAAAGAAAGAGTCTGAACACCTTTTCGTTTATCTTAATGTATTTATGATTTAAAAGAGTTTGTTTATTAAAAGGGTCATTTATTAGAAGATTTTATGCGTTAGGAACGAAATGATTAAAGGTATAGAAAAGGTAGAGGACCCAATTCAGAATTGGAAAGGAAGAGAAAGTCTCGCAAAACTTCTCAACCTGAGGGTCCGCTCCTAAGCTAACACCTATTGGGGGTCCACCCCACCTTAGAAAAGAAGTAAAAGGATTTCGGAACCTCTCTGTTTAGGGGTATCGAAACAGTGGCTCCTAAATTCGAGAGAAGTTGGCTATACCCGTTCAAGATAGAAATGAACGTGGTATGCCAATGGAAAGAATGGTATTTTGCTCCACTAGGGACATAAATACACTACCGATTTATGAAAGTAAAACCATCTGATCAAAATGGAGAGAGGAACCAGTCCCCAGCGGAGTCGCCAGAAGTTGTCGACATATTTTTAGGTTGTGTTGCATTTTAGAAAAAGCGATCGCCTACAGAAGTTGTCGGTGAATTTTAAATTTTAAATTAAATTTAAATATATATATATATAATTTAGAAAGTAGCATTTGATTTTTGAAAATAATTTTAAGTTTGAAAATTTTAAGATATGAAATCAAACCGATCTCACATCCCGAATAGTTTATATAAACGAGCACGACACCACAAACCGCGTATCTATCCTGAAGAATAGACACACTGCTTGATGAAGGGGCTCGATTAAATAAACTAGAAGATTTGTGACATCCGTTTGGTCTGCGAACCAATTTTATAGGCCGACAAGTTCCCCTGCTTAATATAAAGGAATTAAGCAGGGTTTATATTACCTGGTGACCCACAAATTTATATTATGATATTTTAATTTGATTACAACGAAGCCAAAAACTTGACCCCGCTATATTATATGTATAGAATTGTAATTGTTTATGTTGTGGATGCTACGCAAGTATACGTATCGTATCAAGTAATACAGAGCTCTGGTGGAGTCCTGGTTATCGATCCCACAGGGAAAGAGAAAATTAAATAACAGCTAATTTTAAAATAATAATAATAATTATAATAAAATAGTATACGAAAATTTGGAGTTCTAAATTTAAGCGCAATAAAGTAAACTAAGTATTCTAATCAGGTAACTTATCTAAGTAGAAAATTAATACTAATTGCAAGTGCAGGAAATAAAACTAATTGCTAAATAAGTCTTATCTATTCAGAAAAAGTATCTTTCCCCTTGTTTAGAAATTTAAGTGATTGATGAATTTAAATAGATAATGTTAAGGTATTGTGACAAATAGGAGCATTCCTATTCTTTACCCATTGGTCCAGGTGTAAAGAATATTGACTAATCCTATGTTTGATTACTGAATTTGCGGCTAGGCTGGGAGGATACCGACTGCCACTTCAGAGCTCCCACGTTCCCCTCGCCTGAGGACTAACATCTACACTTCAGCTCTCAAACAATAGGACCGAATTGATTATTTTAATCTGTCACACTAAAATGCTCAATTCTACTCCCAGTGATATTATTTCCCTATTTATTTGCACCCTCCTTCCAAGACTTTTGAATTTCCCCGAATATCAGATGTAATTTTTACTATAGATGATAATCAACATATTTTAACAAATCAAATGGCCAGTTTGAAAAGTAAATTAAGTTTTAAGTAAAAATTATCACAATTTATTAATATATATATAAATACTTCTATTTTTAGTTCATCAAATCACTTAATTTCATAACAGGGAGAAAGACTAAATAAACTACTCAGAATGCATGGAAACTAAACTAAGCATGGATTTCATTTAAAGTTAAAAATAATAAATACAAATACTTATCTTAATTTATCCCCAAGCAGACTCCTCGCAGTTCCTTTGACTCTTCCTTCCAGTACAGCATGACTCACTAACTCACTAATACTCACTAAAGACTCAAAATAACTCACTTATAACACTTAGAACACAAAGACTGCACACTAAATGACACTAAATAACTCAAAAGTAACGCACAAAAGACAAAATTTCAGCTTCTATATATAGAGGTAAGCAAAGGACCAAGAGGTGTGTAAGCATCCCTTCAAAAAGTGTCCAGGTTCAATGTATCTGCACCATTTGAACTAGCTCGCTGTCGGCGACGAACTACCTCACTGTCGGCGAGGCTTCTAGAAGATCTCCAACCGCTCTAGCTCGCTGTCAGTGGGCTCGGGCTCACTGTCAGCGAGACAGTTATAAATTCTTCAGAATTTTCCTCTCATAACCTCGCCGTCGGTGGGCTCGATCTTACCGTCGGTGACTCAGCACAAATTGCATGATTTTGCTCCAAATTCGCTCATTTTTATGATTTTTGCTTTTATCACCTAAATTCTTCATTCCTGCAATAAAATAAAGAAAATACCCTTCTTTAAAGTTCAATTTTATCAAAAATAGGTATGAATTTCTTAATAAATTTTTCAGCGATCAAAATCCCCCAAACTTACTTATTACTTGTCCCCAAGTAATTTTAGTACTACATAAAAATAATGAATTTTATAATAAGATTTTGCAATTTAAATAACTATGAATTAGATTAATTAATATCATAATAAAGTTAAACCAAAATAATTCATGTAATTTAATTGATCTTATAGAAATAAATTATTTAGTCATCAGGTTTAAGATTTCTAGCTTACTATTCATTTCAGGAATGACTATATTTAAAAGAATAACTACGTAAGATATTCATATGATAAGAAATTCAAGAAAATACTATTAGGTAAAATTCTAATCCATAAACATAAGTTTGGAAATATCTAAGTTTTTCCCTTTAGGTTAAATCAAATGAAGCCAATTTTTGATAAGGCATCTCCTCAAGCTTCTCCTCATTTTTCTTTTTTTTTTTTTTTTCAATGAGGATTACTGTATCTGGAGAGCCTATTAATAATTTTGAACTTCATTTTCATCTTCCTAAATTTGAAACTTAGGAATATTTCTTAGCTTATATATACTTCATAGTTTTTACTTTATTGATTTTCAATCTTTTCTTTTTCAGTTGAATACTTAAGAATTTAAATTTTAGAATATAGTTTTCCTTACTAAAAATAGTTTACTATATTCTTATTCCCTTTAACCAAATATTTTATTCTATTTAATTAATTAAAGTACTTAGAAATATTTTATTTAACCTTTTATAATAATTAAATAAAATAATTCATATCAAATTGAAAAATTTGCTATAAAAATCATTTTATAATAATTTGAAAATAGAAATTGAGAGCAAGTTAATAACTAAATTTGTATTTTACTTTCCCCCCAAACTTAAATTTTTATATCTATTCTAAATATTGAATAAGAAGGAAAGTAAATAAATCATACCTTTGAAGTTTAGGTATTTCTTATCTTTGAAATTTTTGCAGGCTTTTTCATTTTTCATTGAACCTGTACTGTTAGTATTCTCCATATATATATAACAATTTAAAGAAAATGCAGGGATAAAATCTGAGATAAGTATTAAATACAACAATTAAAATAACTCTACACTACACATATGAATTACTAACTTATTAAAACAATTGAACTAACAGATTAACAATTCTAAAAACTTAAAACAATACAAAATAAAATAAAAACATATTTAAGAAAACTAACTTCCTAATTAATATAAAAACAAATGCAATTAACTAACACAAAAACAAAAACTAACTACTATAACAATCCAAGCAGATTAATCTAACTAAAATCAAATGTCACAAAATAAAGTACTGAATATTACAAACATATACAGTCCTCAAAATAACTTACATCAAACAAATAAAATACATAAAGTCCCAATCTTCAGCATCGAAGTCCCAAACTATATCATCTCCTCCACCGATCCGTAGGCTGCTGAGAAGACTGAGCAGGGTGATACTGAGTGTACCTGGGGCATTCTGGAAAGACAACATCTAAATCTCCACTCCTATAACGATGTTCAGCTTCATAATATGCAATCTCGTATTCTGAATGTCGCTGGAGCTAAACACTATCATAATCATGTCTCCTCTCCAGATTATCAATCCTTTGATCAAAATGATCAAACCTTCTCCCCATGGTCTCTCCAAATTGCTCAAAACTCCTCCTATGTAGAGTCAATTCATTCATCAGATCTTGTAAGGTAGGGGTGGTAGGCTCAGGAGGTCCATAGCTAGTAGAGGGTATATCTCTACTGAGCGAGTAAAATAACTTCTTACTCCTCGCTCTCCACCTTTCATGGGACTCATACTTCTTAATGTTAGCAGTAGTAAGTGGTTTCATTGGTTCCACCCATTCTTCATCATCTCTAGCCTCAACTCCGAAAGTTGGCGAGTGCGAAAATCAATCCAGGGTGGCCCGATCCGGCTCCACTCTCATTTCTAGGAGTGGCCGGGATATTCGATAAATAACTCTCCCGATGTTGATGCTTTTATTATTCCGAATGCGAAATTCGAATTGCTCTATCTCGTGTTACCTCACTATGGTGATATGTGGGTAACGAGTAGAACAAATAAAGTAATGCCGGGCTTTGGAGACTGCATTTAATTTGGAAAGAGGAAAATTTACTCTTTCCTGCTGCTTTATTTTCCATACTCCGGTCCCATCAGTGAGAAAGTCAATGACTTCCTCCAGTGGTCCTTCCATCGTTCCAAAAGTTTCATACTCGCTATAGTGCGAGTCATGAACTTCATAGAACGCATTAATTCTAGCAGCATTAAAATCTACAAAAAACCCTCGTACCGTTACAGGTGCATCTTCGACGCAAGTCAATTAGCATAAAATTCTTTCACCACTTCTACAATTACTCTACTATACTGAACATAAAAAAAATTTTCCCAGCCTCGTTCCATTATAATTCGCTCTACTTCTCCTCCCGGATTTTTGAATACCCGATCCGCAATGCACTTTCTTCCTTGTATATTTTCAAAATATTTTGCTTGTGCTCGTGCATTAATGAATCGGTTTTCATTGAACTCTACTCGACGTTTCTGTCGTGGAGCCATTCGATCGATCTGTGAAAATCATAAAAATTTTAACCAAACTTAATAATAATACTAAGAAGGCTTCCTACAACATTTGTAAGCAATTTAAATCAAATTCCATGGATTTTCACCGAATATTTCTTCCACATTTTGATTTTTTCCAAAATTTGCAATGTTGTGAAAATACATGGTGAAAATCAAAAATTTTTGCATAGGAGTGAAGCTCTTACCAAGAGAAGATGAAATCCGGTGTTTTTGAGTGATGAAATCGCTTCAAATCCAAGATCTCTCAAGCCCTAGGTCGATTTTTGTGAAAATTGGAGGTTGGGGATGATGAATAGTGTTTTTGACCGGTCAAATATATGTTTTTTTCCTACCTCGCTGTCAGCGAGCTAATATTTTTCAGAACCAAAATCTTTCGGGAAAAATCTGCTGTCGGCGAGATTTTTTTCGCTGTCAGCGAGATCGATCTCGCTGTCAGCGGGATTTTTCTCGCCGTCGGCGAGATTCCAAAAATTTTAAATTTCTGAAATTCGTCATTCATTTTCGTCCTTGATTTGTCTTATATTATATTTCCGATCACATCATTTATTAATTTAATATGAAGATTAGCTACTTATACACAAACAAATTCACACAACACAACAAATTAACTTTAATATTGAAATCCATGAGACATACAAACTAACATAATCTTTAGACTCTATAATCAAACTTCAAAACTTCAATCCTTACTACTAATCAGCATTGCAAACCAAACCACGACATACTAAATGTTGATACAAAACTATGACGCATATCTCAACTAAGTTTGAGATATTCAAATCATCACTCCACACATAATAAAAATCTAAATCAAATCAAATAACATAAACATAAACATACTGTGGAAATCTTTACTACTACTCTTCAATGTCAGAATCTTCATCTTCTCTGATATCTCCGATATGACGATGATGCACAAATAAGTTATAGAAAGGCCTGAAGGGAAATTCCGAAGCAAATTCTTCAGTGATCCAACCCTTCTGTCTCAGTAGATGAAGAAAGCTAGCTTCCAAGTTTCCATAATGATCGAAGTGTTCCTTCATCCTCCAGTCAATGTGATCAAATAAATCAGATATATTGTCGATTAAGTCTCTCACATTCTGTAGTTCTTTCTCCATTCCATTAATTTTCTTCATAAGTAACTCCGTTTTATTTGAAATAGGCCTTGCTATAGGATGATTCTGTGAAGCTCTATCGGAGATGAATGTAATGTCTTCATTATTGTCCAAAGTAGGGAACATATCCGTAGGATCAAGCGACTTCCAAGGTAACGAACCTTTTCCCAAGCTTCATAAGAAACCTGGTACTGACTGCATAATGCAAAAATAGTAGATGGGTGTCCTAGTCCGTGAACTGACCCATGCACAATTAAACCCAATGCAGACTTAACAATTATTGATCCCAAGTCAATAGGCAATCCAATTTGAATACAATAATTCAATATAGCGCATTCTTTCGAAACCTTGTTTACCCTCATAGTAGGTAACAATTTAGATGAGATGAAAAAGTGCCGATGCTTCGAGACGAGATTCAAAAGTGATGCAGAGAAACTAACATACCCGTCTTCACGCATTTCCCAATCTTCTGGTTCATCAGTCAGATATCGAAATATCTCATTCATATTATACCGAGATGGCACAAAATTTGAATAGTGACATACCGGGGTGTTTTCTATAGAGAATAACTCATTTACTCTTGATGGAGTAAACGTCACCCATCTTCCTCGGACGTAGATATTCCCATTGTTGATCGCATGTAAGTTAGAGTAGAACTCTTTCACAACTGGAATGACAACGGCAGACGTAGTGTAACAGAATACCTCCCAGTGCCGCTGCGCGATCATTTCTTCTATCTTTGTAGTGGAATTCTCTAATCCTTGATTGACAAATCCCCGTTCCTTGATATCTCTTTTCTTTACCAAAACCTTGTTGACGATCCTCTACGCTTCCGCACTCACAAATTTCCTTCGGTTAAACACTCCATATTTAGAAGAATCTAAGAATTTGGAGGCCATTATGGTGAATGGAATGAATTTTAGTGAAGAAGGTAGACTTAGAATGGTTTAAGAATAGTTTTTCACTAAGGATTTGGTGTTGAAACCGCCCAATTTGGCTTTAAAGTATTTATAACTTATTTTTATAACTTCCTCGCTGTCGGCGGGAGGTTTCTCGCCGTCGGCGACTTAGTTATAAAAACTGCCTTTCAGGTTCTCGCTGTCGGCGAGCTCGTTTCTCGCTATCAGCAAGATTATAAATAAACTGAATTAGGCGCGAACCTTGCTGTCGGCAAGTATCGACCTCGCCGTCGGCGAGATTTCAAAATAATGTCCAATTTCGCTCTAAATCGAATAATTTCATTTCTCATCATAATGGTTCGAATATGTGACGATTCTTAATAATAATTGAGTAGTAAGGTTTCAATAATATAGATTAATTATTAAAATACAATAAAAATAGATAACTAATATGGGTTGCCTCCCATAAAGCGCTTGGTTTAACGTCGTCAGCCCGACCTAATTTCAATTATTAATCAGGTCGACTAAGCATTAAAACCTCTTTATAGTTAGGTCTTATACCTTCGAAATATGGTTTTAATCTATGTCCATTAACTTTAAATTTATTTCCAGTTTTTGGATCTTCGATTTCTATAGTTCCGTATGAAAATATTTGAGTTATGGTGAAAGGTCCTAACCATCGAGACTTCAATTTTCCAGGAAATAATTTTAATCTAGTATTATATAACAAAACTTCCTGTCCTTGTTCAAAATTTCTCTGATTAATCTTCCGATCATGCCATAATTTCATCTTTTCTTTATAAATCCGATCATTATCATATGATTCAATTCTTAATTCTTCCAATTCATTTAATTGCAGCAATCTTTTCTCACCAGCTTCCTTCATATTATAATTAAATTCTTTAATCGCCCAATATGTTTTATGTTCTAATTCAACTAGTAAGTGGCATGTTTTTCCATATATAAGCCTGTAAGGAGTCATTCCAATCGGAGTTTTATAAGCGATCCTATAAGCCCATAATGCAGTGTCTAATCTAATAGACCAATCCAACCTATTTGGGTTTACAGATTTTTCTAAAATTCGTTTAATCTCACGATTGGATACTTCAGCTAATCCGCTAGTCTGTGGATGATAAGCAGTGGATATCTTATGTGTAATATTGTATTTTTCTACTAGTTTGTGAATATATTTATTTCTAAGATGAGTTCCTCCGTCAGTGATAATCACTCTCGGCATTCCAAATCTAGTAAAAATATTTTTCATCAAAAATTTTGAAACACTCTTAGCATCACACCTAGGTAAAGCTTGTGCCTCGATCAATTTGGAAACATAATCAATAGCTACTAATATATATGAGTTTCCAAACGAAGGAATAAAAGGTCCCATAAAATCTAATCCCCAAACATCAAAAATTTCAACTTCTAATATAAAATTTAGAGGCATTTCGTTTCTTCTAGATATATTTCCTACTCTTTCGCATTTATCGCAAGTTTTAATATATCTGTATACATCTCTAAATAGAGTAGGCCAGTAAAATCCAGATTGTAGAATCTTATAAGCAGTTTTATCAGTCCCAAAATGTCCTCCAAAATCATAATCATGACATTTTTGAATAATTGGTACAGTTTCTTCATAAGGTACACATCTTCTAATAATTAAATCCTTACATTGCTTATATAAATATGGTTCATCCCAAAAATAGGTTTTCGTATCATGGATGAATTTTTTCTATTGTTGTAAAGTTAACATAGGTGGTAAAATATTACTAACTATATAGTTTACTATATCAGCATACCATGGTATTTTCCACTCATTGATACTATATAGTTGTTCATCAGGAAAACTGTCTATAATTTCATTTTCAATATCAGATAATTCATGATTTTCTAATATTGATAAATGATCCGCAATTTGATTATCAGTTCCTTTCTTATTAACGATCTCAAAATCGAATTCTTGCATTAATAGCATCCATCTAATTAATCTTGGTTTGGAATCTTTCTTTTGCATTAAATATTTGATAGCAGAATGATCAGTATGCACGATACATTTTGTTCTAATCAGATAAGGTCTAAATTTATTAAAACCATATACTACCACTAATAATTCTCTTTCTGTAACTGTATAATTTATTTCAGCATCATTTAGAGTTTTACTAGCATAGTATATAACTTTAAAAATCTTTTCATATCTTTGCCCAAGAACTCGCTCCTACAGGCATAATCACTAGCATCACACATAAGCTCAAATGGTTTCTCCCGGTTAGGTGAAACTATTATAGGTGCTTGTAATTAATTTTTCTTTTAAGAGTTTAAAAGCATTCGGGCATTAGATTGTAAATTCAAATTTCTTGTCCTTTTCGAGAAGTTGGCATAGAGGTTTAGTAATTTTTGAAAAATCTTTTATATAGCGTATGTAGAATCCAGCATGTCCAAGAAAACTTCTTACCCCTTTTACCGTAGTTGGAGGTGGTAATTTAGCTATAACTTGAATTTTTGCAGGGTCCACTTCCATGCCTTTTTCCGAAATTTTATGCCCTAATACAATGCCGCCAACAACCATAAATTGACATTTCTCCCAATTTAGAACTAAATTTGTTTTCTCACATACTTCTAATACTTTTTCAAGATGAGTTAAGCATGTGTCAAATGATGTTCCAAATACAAAGAAATCATCCATAAATACTTCTATTCCATTGTCAATTAACTTACTAAATATAGACATCATACATCTCTGGAATGTTGCTGGTGCATTACATAATCCAAAAAGCATTCTTCGAAAAGCGAAAGTTCCATAAGGACTAGTAAATGTAGTTTTTTCTTGATCCTCAGGAGCAATTTGTATTTGATGATAACCGGTGTATCCATCTAGAAAACAAATATACTTATGTCCGGCTAATCTATCTAACATCTGGTCTATAAATGGTAAAGGGAAGTGATCTTTCCTGGTGGTGGTATTTAATTTCCTATAATCAATACATATACGCCAACCAGTAACTTGTCTTATAGGAATAAGATCATTATTTTCATTGACAGTGACGGTCACTCCTCCCTTCTTAGGAACACAGTGAATTGGGCTTACCCAAGCACTGTCAGAAATAGGATATATAATACCATTATCTAACCATTTTAAAATTTCTTTCTTAACTACTTCTTTCATTATTGGGTTTAATCTCCTTTGGGGATTTGCTTTAGGTTTATGTTCATCATCTAAAATAATTCTATGCATACAGATTGAAGGACTAATTCCTTTAATATCTGCTAAAGTCCAACCAAAAGTTTTCTTATATTTTTTTAAAGTTCCTAAAAGTTTTTGTTCTTGAGATTCGTTTAATGTAGATAAAATAATAACTGGTAAAGTTGAAGAATTACCTAAATAAGCATATTTCAAATGATCAGGTAATATTTTTAGGTCAAGTTCAGGAGGTTTAATAATTGATGGAACTATATTCTTGTCAGTGTTTTCAGTATTATCCAAAAATTCAAATCTTTCCTGAATATAATCTAGTTCTTCAATATTATCTTCAATTAATTCAATATTTTCTTTTTCTAAATTATCTTCGTAATATTCCTTAAAATGTTCTTGTTGTAATTGTTCTAGTATTTCCATCCGAAAACATTCATCATCTTTTTCTAGCGCAGGATATTTCATTGATTTTGCAATATTAAAGGTAACTTTTTGGTCATTTACTCTCATAGTTAATTCTCCTTTCCGAACATCAATCATAGCTTTTCCAGGTAGCTAAAAATGGTCTTCCTAAAATGATAGGAATTTCTTTATCTTCCTCCATATCTAAAACAATAAAATCTACTGGGAAGATAAATTTATCCACTTTTACTAACACATCTTCAATAACTCCCTTAGGATAGGTAACCGAACGATCAGCTAATTGAAGGGTTACCGAAGTAGGTGTAATTTTTCCTAATCCTAATCTCTTAAAAATTGATAGAGACATTAGATTGATGCTTGCTCCTAAGTCACACAAAGCTTTTCCATAAAATTTTTCTCCTATAGCGCAAGGTATAGTGAAACTACCAGGATCTTTCAATTTTTCAGGAAGCTTCTTCTGAATAATAGCACTACACTCTTCACTAAGTGCGACTGTTTCATTATCAGTGAATTTTCTTTTCTTATTTAAAATATCTTTCATAAATTTTACATAATTTGGCATCTAATCTAAAGCTTCGACAAAAGGTATATTGATTGTTAATTTCTTTAGTATTTCAAGGAATTTAGCAAATTGTTTATCTTTTTTATGTTGAGCTAGTCGTTGAGGAAATGGTGGTGGAGGTGTTTCAATAGAAATTTTCATAGGTATTAAAGGATGTTCCAAGTTTGAATCTTGTTGAATTGTTTTCTTTTCAATTTCCACTTTCTCATTTTGGCTTTTAAGTTCTTTTTAAATTTGAGGTTCTAATTCTTTTCCTCTCCTTAGTTGTATTGCTTTAATTTGTTCTTTTCCTTGATCTTTAGGATTTATTTCCACATTACTAGGAAAAGTTCCAGGTATTATATTATTTAGTGCAGTAGCAATATGTCCAAGTTGAGTTTTGATATTTTTAATAGATGTTCCTTGAATTTGTATTTGATTTCCTTGAATTTGTAGTTGATTTCCTTGATTTTGTAGTTGATGACCCATATTCAAAATTAATTCATCAATAGATAATTTCTTATCTTTGAATTGTGGGTTATTGTTATTAAATCTTGGTGGGTAATTAGGTTTATAGTTTGGATTTGCTTGATTAGGTTGATTCATCCATTGTTGATTAGATGTGTTATTCCAATTAAAATTTGGATGAGTTTTCCAACCAGGATTATAATAGTTTGAATAAGGGTTATTAGTTCTATTATTAATAGCATTTAAAGTTTCATAATTAGATTGAAATTCTATGATTTGTCCAGATGAGTTTTCTTCTAAAGTAGGAGAGTAGTTCATTCCAAAATGATCTAATTTCTTAGATATAACAGCAATTTGAGAAGCTAACATAGATATTGCATCGTTTTCATGAATGCTGGCTATTTTTTTCGGATTTACTCTATCTGCAGGCCATTGGAAATTATTTGTTGCCATTTCTTCGATTAGTGCATAAGCTTCATCAAATGGTTTAAACATTAATGAACCTCCAGCAGCAGCATCGATAATTGATCTTAAAGATCCTACTAATCCATTATAAAAGGTTTGAATAATCGACTAATACGGTAGTGCATGATGTGGGCATTTCCTAAGAAGTTCCTTAAATCTCTCCCAAGATTCATATATTGATTCTCCATCTATCTGACAAAAAGAAGTTATATCATTTCTAAACTTAGCAGTTTTAGATGGTGGAAAATATTTGGATAGAAATTTTTGTGATAATTCTCCCCAAGTTTTAATAGATCCAGGTGCTAACGAATTTAACCACATTTTAGCTTTATCCCTTAATGAAAAAGGAAAAAGTCTAAGTCTTATAGCATCGTCAGATACTCCTTGATATTTAAAAGTAGCACAAAGTTCTAGAAAACTAGCAAGATGTAAGTTAGGATCTTCAGTAGGTGAACCACTAAAGTGATTGTTTTGTACAATTTGGATAATTGCAGGTTTAAGTTCAAATGAATTAGCAGCTACATCAGGGTTTTGAATAGTTAAATGAATTTCATCTGATGTAGGGTTAGCATAATCTCTTAATGGTCTTTGTTGGTTTATATTTTGAATTTCAGGAATATTCGCCATTTGTGTTAAATTTATAGTTTGTTTCTTTTGTTTTCTAATTCTTTTAATTGTACGTTCTAATTCAGAATCGTAAGGTATTAAATTTTCGATTAAATAAACTAGAAGATTTGTGACATCCGTTTGGTCTGCGAACCAATTTTATAGGCCAACAAGTTCCCCTGCTTAATATAAAGGAATTAAGTAGGGTTTATATTACCTGGTGACCCACAAATTTATATTATGATATTTTAATTTGATTGCAACGAAGCCAAAAACTTGACCCCGCTATATTATATGTATAGAATTGTAATTGTTTATGTTATGGATGCTACGCAAGTATACGTATCGTATCAAGTAATACAGGGCTCTGGTGGAGTCCTGGTTATCGATCCCACAGGGAAAGAGAAAATTAAATAACAGCTAATTTTAAAATAATAATAATAATTATAATAAAATAGTATACGAAAATTTGGAGTTCTAAATTTAAGCACAATAAAGTAAACTAAGTATTCTAATCAGGTAACTTATCTAAGTAGAAAATTAATACTAATTGCAAGTGCAGGAAATAAAACTAATTGCTAAATAAGTCTTATCTATTCAGAAAAAGTATCTTTCCCTTGTTTAGAAATTTAAGTGATTGATGAATTTAAATAGATAATGTTAAGGTATTGTGACAAATAGGAGCATTCCTATTCTTTACCCTTTGGTCCAGGTGTAAAGAATATTGACTAATCCTATGTTTGATTACTGAATCTGCGGCTAGGCTGGGAGGATACCGACTGCCACTTCAGAGCTCCCACGTTCCCCTCGCCTGAGGGCTAACATCTACACTTCAGCTCTCAAATAATAGGACCGAATTGAATATTTTAGTCTGTCACACTAAAATGCTCAATTCTACACCCAGTGATATTATTTCCCTATTTATTTGCACCCTCCTTCCAAGGCTTTTGAATTTCCCCGAATATCAGATGTAATTTTTACTATAGTTGATAATCAACATATTTTAACAAATCAAATGGCCATTTTGAAAGTAAATTAAGGTTAAGTAAAAATTATCACAATTTATTAATATATATAAAAATACTTCTATTTTTAGTTCATCAAATCACTTAATTTCATAACAGGGAGAAAGACTAGATAAACTACTCAGAATGCATGGAAACTAAACTAAGCATGGATTTCATTTAAAGTTAAAAACAATAAATACAAATACTTATCTTAATTTATCCCCAAGCAGACTCCTCGCAGTTCCTTTGACTCTTCCTTCCAGTACAGCACGACTCACTAACTCACTAATACTCACTAAAGACTCAAAATAACTCACTTATAACACTTAGAACACAAAGACTGCACACTAAATGACACTAAATAACTCAAAAGTAACACACAAGACTTAATTTCGGCTTCTATATATAGAGGTAAGCAAAGGACCAAGAGGTGTGTAAGCATCCCTTCAAAAAGTGTCTAGGTTCAATGTATCTGCACCATTTGAACTAGCTCGCCGTCGGCGACGAACTACCTCGCTGTCGGCGAGGCTTCTAGAAGATCTTCAACCGCTCTAGCTTGCTGTCAGCGGGCTCGGGCTCGCTGTCAGCGAGACAGTTATAAATTCTTCAGAATTTTCCTCTCATAACCTCACCGTCGGCGGGCTCGATCTCGCCGTCGGCGACTTAGTACAAATTGCATGATTTTGCTCCAAATTCGCTCCTTTTTATGATTTTTGCTTTTATCACCTAAATTCTTCATTCCTGCAATAAAATAAAGAAAATACCCTTCTTTAAAGTGCAATTTCATCAAAAATAGGTATGAATTTCTTAATAAATTTTTCAGCGATCACCTGGGTTCTTAAAGTTCCCTATATGGGCAAGCCCCTATAGTTAATTACATCTTAAATGACGGAAATCCTTTAAGAAAACTCTCAATAATGGTCAGTGGTTTTGCTCTCAAGAATTTCAAAGTTTAAAGTTTTCAAAGGATTGGATTTTTGAAATTTCAATAGGGATTAGCTCAATTTCGGAACAGTTTGTTTTAAGAGTCAAAGGAAGAAAAGTAGGAGAAGCTGAGGATCCAAGAAGAATCTTGGCAACTTCCCAAACTATCCTATTGTTTGGCTTCAATTTGGGAATTTACTTAATGTTTCAATCTTGCCAATTTTAATTAATTAGGACTTATATTTGTATGACATAATCATACAATAGCCTCAAAGATGTGAGGGTTTATGTCGTACTGAACGACTACCTCGAAATCCTAAGACTAGTTAGGGCTTAATTTACATAACATGATTATGCAAATGCCTAACAAAGAGTTGAGGATTTTTGTTGCACTGAGCAAACTACCTCGAAATCCTTTGGCTTGGTTATTTGATTCTAAGGAAAGTTTTGCTGAAGTAGACTCAGGTTTTGCTGATGACGATGGCCGTGCTGCCCACCATGCTCCAAGCTCCTTGTTGTTGCAGAGGTTTAGTTTTAGAAAATGATAATCAAGAGATGAGAGAAGTGTTTTGGTTTAGAAATCTTAAAGTCCAAATATTTTTAATATTTTAATTAAAACAAATCTTAAAGTTGTTTAAATAGAACCGATTAAGATCCTACGGTTCCGTCATCCCGGCAGAGTTATTTTCATCAAATTCACTTAGTCCAGATGAATTTACTAAACAAAATTGAATGAGTTCCACACTTTCATTTAGACCGTGGGAAATCCCGTTAGCAACACCTGGGTTACATCATTCGAGGTATTCCTGATCATTCGATGAGAAGCATTAACTTAGTTGCAATTGTAGTTTTGTTATTCTGTTTGTGATTAAATTTTGAGTTGTTTTATATTTTGGAATGTTGTGGCGGTGAATTTTATCTTGTGGTGACTTTTAATTTAGTTTTGGGTTTCAGTTTTGTGACTATCCTAATGGTTTCAGTTTTCATGCAACAATCTTGTTTAACATGAAAGAAGAAGTAAAGTGCAGTGCATGTAAGTAAATTACAATAAAGTAAATTGCAATAAAATAAAAGCGTATCTGGATGGTCTTCCCGTCATCCCAAGCTGCACTTAAAATACATGTTAAGGCATTTAAATATTTCAACAAGTACCTAGGTAAAGCTAAGAGAAGGTTCTGGTTGTCTACCAAGATGATAATCCTATAACTAGTCATTTCCTATGATGTCTAGGTTCGTGTGTTTTATTTAAGGATGATTTTCTTCATCAAAGAACAATTAAATTCAATTGTTCCTCTAAAACATCCCATCATATTAAGAAAGTGTTTAGGACGAGTCTTAAACATCTTTTCAATACTTCCAAGATTATTTTGAGTCCAAGTAAATTTAGTTGCATAGGTGAATTAATGATCCAGGAGTTTAGTTAAGCTTTGTCTCTTGCTCAGTGAACTTGGGCATTTGATTACCTGATGAATGAAGTGACATCTCACTTAATACTCCATTTAAGAGTTATAAAAATTAAATCCTTTAGGGGCAAGTTGGTTTGTTGAGAATTTTAATCATTCTTAATTTGAAGTTTGTGTTAATGGTTTAAAGTGATTTAGTTTAATTATGAGGTTTTAATTAATAATTTTAAGTTTGGAATAGTGTTCAAATTATTTTTGGTTTAAATCTTTATACTTTAAGTGATCTTAATATTTTAAATTAATCTTTGGTGTTTCAAATTCACTTAGACTATTCATATATCTTAATGATTTGGTTTAGGTTAATTATGATATTTTAGGTTAATCTTGATTAGTTTGATTTTTTATATTCTTAATTATGAATTGTCTTAATACTACAAATTTGTTTTACTTTTATTATTGAGTGATGTTAATTTAATATAATTTAAATTAAATTTAATTTAATTTAACTTAATTTAATTTAATTTAATTTCAATATTTTAAATTTAATTTAATTTAATTGTTAAAATGTTAATTTAATTTAATTTTAATTTAATTTAATTTTCACTTAATTTAATTTAATTTAATTTTAATTTAATTTAATTTAATATTTAAACCACTTAATATTTTGAGCTTTCCCTTAATTTAAGGGTTGTTTTTTTAGTTTTTAATTTACTTAGTTTGGATTATCATTTTAATCTTAATTAAGAGTTAAATATTATTGAAGTGATTTATTTAGGGATTTTTTTATTAAAGAATTAATATCCTCTCAAATTATATCCCTATTTTTAATAATTCAAATTTTCATTAATCTTCCAAAATTTAAATTGTTTAAATAATTAAAGTTTCATTTTTGGTTTATTAAAAGTGATTAATGGGTTCCTACCCTTTTAATTTCCCAAAGTTTCAATCATCCAAGAAAGATAAAATCAAATATTTTACCTCCATTTTAATTAAACTTAAAATTTTAATAAAAGGGTTTAAATTATTTAATTACCTTTATGCCCTTTTAGGCTTATTTATTTCATAACTCACTAAATTGAGTTCAAATGAACTTAAAATTTTTATATCACCTCACACACATGTCAATTAAAATATTAGAGGAGAAAATGTGATTTTTCTGAATTTAATTTATTTATATAATTATTTTTAGTGAAAAATATGGGATTTCAAGGAAAATTCAACAACATGACCAAAGTAGGGTTTTTGTCCTTAAGAAAATAATGGGATGTTCCTAATGACTAGAGGACCACTTGGACCAATTTTGGTGATTTTTTAAATTATATTTTATTTATTATAAGTATTTTGAGTTTTGGAGTGTTAATTAACTATAAAATAAAATTAAAGTTGAAAAATGGATTTTATATTTTTCTTAAATCTCTCTGACCTAAAGGAGTTGAAAGAAACAAATTTTACAATTTTTTCATTTTTTTTTATTTATTGGAATTAATTTAGTGAAAAGGTTGGAAAATACATTTTTTAATATTAAAAATTGTTTTGAGCCTTTAAAATTCAATATCTTAACTTAGAAACTTAGGAATAATATTTGGTTGTTTTCTAAGTAATTAGGAGTCAAAATGTGACAATTTTATGATTTTCATTATTTTTGTGATTTTTATTATTTTTTAATTATTTAAATATAAAAAATATCATTAAAAATGAAAAATTTTAGAAAATTCCAATTTTAATTTTTATAGACTCCTTTAATATCAGAGAGCCCAAAAAACCAATTTAGTAAATTTTTTAAATGTATTTTTGGAGTTATGAATTTTTAAAGTTTAATTTTGATCATGTGGCTTAATTAATTTATTTAGTGGGGCTAATCATTTCTAATTGACTTCAAATTTTTATGCAAGGTTTTATGTATCCTAAAGATCAATGAAGAATTGATTTCAAGTTAGTTTGATGTGTAGTTAACCCTAATTAATTAAAATTCAATGTTGAGTTTTTAGGCTAATTAGGGTTATTCTTAATCAATTAAGCCTAACCATAATTATCCTAGGGTCCTCTGGTCCTAAGAAACTTCTCTAATTTTTTCTAGAATTTATTGAGAAATATACTAATTATTGGAATTAAAATACCAAAACAGTGACATAAATTTGAAAAATACATAACTTGCGATAGAGATAGCCTCTAACCTTGATAATTTTAGGGAATGTTCTCAAGATCAGAGGCTTCAAAAGCCCTATGGTCT
Organism: Papilionanthe hookeriana x Papilionanthe teres; assembly: GCA_022702705.1. Classification (NCBI taxonomy): domain Eukaryota; kingdom Viridiplantae; phylum Streptophyta; class Magnoliopsida; order Asparagales; family Orchidaceae; genus Papilionanthe; species Papilionanthe hookeriana x Papilionanthe teres. The sequence goes on from CM040423.1 coordinate 100,383,370, forward strand.
CATGCCATGGTGAATTGTGTATGTAAATAAAAAATCAAAATACTCAAAATAGTAAATAATTAATTAAAAAAATACTCATCAAATTAATCCAATTCTTTTTCTACATTGTTCTCCTCTGTTCACTGAGTAAGAGGGTATTTTAATTTTATTTTTGTGGTTTTTCTATGAAAAGCTATGATTTTTTGAAGTTTATGTTCAAACATAAATAAAAAATCCAATTTCCTTCTCAAACTATTGCTATCAAGGGGGGCCACATGTTGCTCTGTGATTGTCTGACACGTTTCTACTTATGGATGAAGCTCCCGTCCGACTGCATCTCGACCGTCTGTGATGATCGGACGGCTACTGCTCTCTCCTAGTATTATTCACCCAAAATCGTCTACCTTCAAACCTTGATATCTCACTCGTTTCTCAACAAAATTGAGTGATTTTTTTTTAAAATGATCGTCTAATCGAGTAGCACACATCTATATGGTGATGATATACTTAAGCATGTGAATATGTACCAAAATTTAAAATAAGCTCAGTTGGAGGAGAAAAAATTTGATACCTTTGTCCAAGAGGTGAGGCCTCAATTGGAAATGGTTGGATTGAGCTTAGGAGTGCTTGGAGAAGCTTTGAGAACAATTTGGCAGAGTTTCCCCAAGGTAATCTTTTGCATCTCTTCTCTTTGGCCATGAATGGAGCTTAAATATAGGAGTTTAAGTTCAAATTGGTCAAAGCATGAGGTTGGGCTTGGTTCACCTTTCTATGGCCTGATTTGGGCTGAGAAAAGCTCCCTTGATTCAGCTTGATTAGTGGGGAGAAGTCACAATCCAAGTACAATTAGGCTTAAGCATGGGTTAGGGGAGATATGGGAGTGCTTAATTACTTTAAGGGAATCAAGAAAGAGGCTGCTCCTCTTGCCAAATATGGTATGGTCACATGAACACCACTCACATGGCTTACATGGGGCTTAAGGATGGCTTCATGGCTAGCCTATGGCTTGTCCATGGCTTGGTCAATTTTCATGAAAAAAGGTTATTTGGAATTTTTTGAAAACTTTGGATTTTTTGATTGGTTTTGTCATTATGCTATTTTGGTTTAATCAAAATGATGGGTCTTGGACTTAGGGGTGATTTAAATCATAGGGAATGATGAGGGAAAATTTCATGTGGGCGTTGCAATGAAATTTGGGCTTTTGAATTTGTTGGAAGTGGGCTTTTTTTAAAAGGGTTAAGGAGGTGGGCTTTTAGGTTTGAAAACAAATTGGCAGATGGAAATTTTGTAAAATATTTGGTCAAACAAATATTGAGTTTAGTTTAGGTATGTTTCATGAGTGATTTGGAATAAATTTGAAGTGATTTGAATTGAATTGGGTTTAATTTGGGTCTATTTGGGTTAGGTTTGGGTTTTGGCCAATTTAGGGGATTTTGACTTTGGGTTAGGTTTGGGTGGAGTTCAGGTTAAAATTTGGGGCAAATCTAGTTAGTGTTTTGTTTGTAGGGATAATAGGAAGGTTTTGGAAAAAATTTGGGGCCAATTGGAGTTGAATTGGGTTAGTTTGGGCTATGTTTAGGTCATGGGCCAAAATTGGGGTTTAAGCTTCAAATTGGAATTGGATCCAAATGTTAATCAAATTAGGCTTAGATTAGGTCTAAATTGATATTGGGGATATTAAATTGAATTTTATAGTTGAATTGGATCAAAATTGAGGTCAATTGGGTTGATTTGGTTTGACATTGGGCTTACTTTGGTTAAAAATGGGCCAAATTGGGGGTTTTGGTAAAAGTGAGTTAATTTGATAAAATTGGCTTATGGTGTAGTTGAAAAAATGAAATTGGGATTATTTGGGATTTTCTGGAATTTTTTGGGAATTTTTGGAATTTATGGATTTTTTTTGGTTAAAAAGGACATTTTGGGTATCTGGAGGGTATTGGGGGGTATTTTTGGAAATTTTAGTATATTTGGCTATGGATGATCAATTTGAATGGTGGGAAAAGTTTAGGATTGGTTTTGAGAAATTTTGGATAATTTAGGCAATTTTGCAAATTTTGGGTAGTTTTAAGGGCATTTGGTAGGTTTGGTGGGTGTGGGCCTCGGGGGTCAAAAATTGAAATTTTGAAAAAAAATGAAGATTGATCAAGTTTGAGTAGAATGGAATCTCTTTGGTTGAGCCACGAAGCCATATCAAGCCCATAAGAGCCATGAGAGGACTCATTTGAGGTATTCACTATGGTGTTCCTAACCCTCTTAGCCAAGGGCCTATGGGTTAAGGTCCATCCATATGAATTACCTACATGAATCAGGAAGTCAAGCTAGGTATGAATGGTTTTAGGATTGGAATTTGTGTGAAAGTGTAATGCCTGCAAGTCAACCCTTACCAGACCAGGCTACCCAGGGTAGTCCTAAGGCCAAAGAGTCCTATAGGGAACTCATCCTTTAAACCTCCACATTTGATCTTAACCCTCCAAGTGACTTAGGGGTTTACAATAAAAATTATGGGGTTTGCAGGGAGTTAAGAGGTGTTTGAATTTCTAAGTGGTGGGCTCCATTTCTAGTCCTCTAAGATAGTCAAAGGGAAGGCTGAAGGCTAGATCCTAAGTACTAAGGAGAGAGAATAGAAAAGACCTCATCAAAAATGAGGCCAGCAATGGGTTTTGGTATTTTTGATGAATTTAGGGGAATTTAGCCTGAGGCTTAATTTAGAAAAATTTGATGATTAATTTGGAAGTTAGGGAGTTATTTAAATCAAAGGGGTGATGAGGGGAAATTTCATGTGGGCTTTGGAATGAATTTTGTGCTTTTTGAAATTGTTTTGGAATAAGCTTTTAAATGCTTTAAGGGAGAGGGCTTTTATATTTTGAAATGAACTTTTGGTTGAAAATATGGTAAGGGATTGGCCCAAATAAATGTTGGGTTTAGTTTAGGGATGTGTCATGAACATTTTAGAAAAGATTTGGTATCATTTAGAGTGGAATTGGATTTAATTTGGGCTTTTTTGGTAAAGGGGCCAAAGTGGGTCAAATTGGGCTAACTTGGGTTGAGATTGGGCTAAAGTTGGATTTGATGTAAAATTAATGTTGAGAAATGTTTATGGGAGTGTCACAAAGAGTTTTCAACTTTGGTTGGGCTTTGATTTTGGGATTTGGGCCCATTTGAGTTTATGCAAAAATGGGGATTTTGGTTTTGGGTTAGGTTTGTGTGGAGTTTAGTTTCAAATTTGGGGCAAATCTTGTTAATGTTTTGTTTGTGGGGATAATAAGAAGGTTTAGGAAAAGATTTGGGGTTAATTGGAGTTGAGTTGGGTTAGTTTGGGCTAAGTTTAGCTCATGGGCCAAAATTGGGTTTTAAGCTTCAAATTGGAACTAGATCCAAATGTTAATTAAATTGGGATTGGATTTGGCCTAAATTGATATTGGGGATATTTAATTGAAGTTTAGAATTGAATTGGATCAACATTGAGGTCAATTAGGTTGGTTTAGTGGGACATTGGGTTCATTTGGGTTAAAAGTGGGTCCAATTGGGGGGTTTTGATAAAAGTGGGTTAAATTGACAAAATTGGCCTATGTTGTAGTTGAAAAAAATGAAATTGGGAATATTTAGAATTTTCTAGAATTTTCTGGGAATTTTTGGAATTTATGGATTTTTTGGTTAAAAAGGGCATTTTGGGTATTTGGAGGGTATTGGGAGGTATTTTTGGAATTTTTGGTATATTTGGCTAAGGATGATCAATTTGAGTGGTGATAAATGCTTAGGACTAATTTTCAGGAATTTTGGGTAATTTAGGTAACTTTTGCAAATTTTGGGTAGCTTCAAGGACATTTGGTAGGTTTAGTGGGTGTGGGGCCCCCGGGGTCAAAAATTGAAATTTTGAAAAAAAAAAAGATTGATCAAGTTTGAGTAGAATGTAATTACTTTGGTTGAGCCGTGAAGCCATATCAAGCCCATAAGAGCCATGCGAGGACTCATTTGAGGCATTCACTATGTTGTTCCTAACCCTCTTAGCCAAGGGCCTAGGGGTTAAGGTCCATTCATATGAATTACCTACATGAGTCAGGAAGTCAAGCTAGGTATGAATGGTTTTAGGATTTGGAATGTGTGTGAAAGTGTAATGTGTGCAGGTCAACCCTCACTAGACCAGGCCACCCAGGGTAGTCCTAAGGCCAAAGAGTCCTATAGGGAACTCATCCTTTAAACCTCCATATTTGATCTTAACCCTCCAAGTGACTTAGGGGTTTCAAATTAAACTTATGGGGTTTGCAGGGAGTTAAGAGGTGTTTAAATTTATAAGTGGTGGGTTCCATTTCTAGTCCTCTAAGATTGTCAAAGGGAAAGCCTAAGGCTAGATCCTAAGTACTAAGGAGAGAGAAGAGAAATGAGACCTCATCAAAAAATGTGGTCAACAAATTGACCCCCAATAGGTGTGGTGTGCTAACCAAGCACACCGCGCGTATTGGCGTTGACCGAAGAGATCAACAAAACCAACATAGATGTCTAAGTGACACACTTAGAATATAGTAGAAACAAATTTCCGCTGGGGATTATCGAGTATATCTCCAAGACTGGAGATCCCTAAACTCTCGCTGGGGAAAAGAAAAGGAGGTGAATTCCAAATCATAAGATCTGGGGAAATTTGATTTAGATTTCATTTCATTTTCTATTATGATTTTTTTAATGTGTGAGTTTAGATTTCGATTTGTTCTGAGTTTCAATTTCAATTGAGGTTTAATTTAAAATCAATTCAAGAGAGTTGATATTTGGTATAAATCTCAGGAAGAGAGTTAGAAATTGGTACCTACCTCGAAAGGAGAGAACTGGAATTTGTTACCAGTCTCGCAGGTTTAAAGAGAATTGGAATCTGGTTCAAATCTCAAAGGTTTAACGAAAACTAGAATCTGGTTCCAGTCTTGAAAGTTTAAAGAGAGCTGGAATCTAGTTCCAGTCTCGAAGGTTTAAAGAGAATTGGAATCTGGTTCCAATGGAACTCTAAGGTTTAAAGGGAATTGGAATCTGGTTCCAATCTCGAAGGTTTGAAGAGAACTGGAATCTGGTTCCAGTCTCGAAGGTTTAAAGAGAAATAGAATCTGGTTCCAATGTCGAAGGTTTAAGGAGAACTGGAATCTAGTTGCAGTCTCGAAGGTTTAAAGAGAATTGGAATCTGGTTCCAAGCTCGAAGGTTTAAAGAGAATTGGAATCTGGTTCCAATCTTGAAGGTTTAAAGAGAACTGGGATCCGGTTCCAGTCTCGAAGGTTTAAAGGGTTGAAATTTGCTGTGGAGATTTGAGTTTAGCGAAAGATTTGGAATGAGACGTGAAAGTGTTTCACGTCCCACGAGGATCGATCAAAGTCTGATTATTTGGCGAAGGATATGAATCCATGCCATCATAACCAAATTGAAAATTTTCGTGATTCTGTGTTAGTAGATTCAGTCGACCTTCTCAAAAGAGGGAAGGAAATATGGAGAGTCAAAAAGAGATTTGAGAGAATAGCCGAAGGCCGAGGATTTCAGATTCAGGAATTTGTCTTAGTTGCTTGTTGTGATTTGATTTTTTTAGCTTGAGTTTCAATTTAGGGTTCACATTTATTTAGAGTTCGTGTTTATTCGTAGTTTATTTTGACATTCAGATTTTTTTTAAGAGAGTTTTCATTTATTTTTATTTTTCCTTTGTTCTTTATTTGAAGTTCTTTTAATTTAATGGCATTTCTCAGTCAATTTGCACAAAAGAGGTGAAGGGAAAACATGACATGGTCACTTTCATTCCAATCTTGTTGAAAATACATCATAAAACTTGATCCAAAACATGATGATATTTTCTTTGAAAATTTAATATCTCATACAATCCATATAAATCCAAAACGGATTGTGTAAGATTCTTCAAGTTTCTTTTAAAAGCAGTTGCAAAAATCCATGTCTGAATAGTGAGATACATGGACAATAACATCACCTTCCAAGTCATCCTTGGCAGGAATGTCGTATGGATGTGCATTGGAGGTGTGATATTTCCCATGTAACTCACAGAGCCCTACTGGTGTGAAGTCAGAGTCGATCTCAATCATGGCTCCATCATTCATCCTCTTTTTATCGAGTGCTAGACTCACGCCATTCTTAAAGTTCAGAACCAACCTCCCGTTCGATATTTCCCTGCGAAAATAAAGAGAGGATCAGGGGCTGTACCAAGAACAAGAACAGTAGAAAAGTTTGTTTATTAATGATGAGATTTTATTCATTTATTTTAAATTTAAATAAGAGTAGGAAAAGATGAAGAAGGATCAAGAGTGAGACTCGATTTGAAAGGAAGGATAAAAACTTTATTATCATGATTTCACATGTTTTCTTTTAACATTTTTTCTTAACGATTTTCATTATCATCCACTTTTTTTTTATATTTATATTTTTGGGTTCGAACCCAGTCATAAGTAAATACTGTGCCCGTGCTTCTAGGAATGAGGATTCATCCTTCGAAACATCAGGTTGCGTAATACTTCTTTAGATATCATCCATTAATTGGAAGCATAGGTCGTTCTCCACGACAATTTACAAGCTGGTAGGAACCTCCTGAGTAAACTATCTCGACCACGAATGGCCATTCCTAAGTCGGTTCAAATTTACCTCCTATCTTGCGATGTGCAAGAATAGGTCTTCTGAGAACCAAAACCAAGTCACCGACTTTGAATATCCTTGGACGGACTAATTTATCATGGGCCTGGATTATCTTGGCTTGATACAGTTCCAAATTCTGCTGTGCTTTAATTCTTTTTCCTTCCAAGCTTTCCAATTCTTCTAGTTGTAGTTTGGCATTTTCTTCTGTAGTGATCTTGTTTGCAACTGCAATTCTGAGAGGCAGAAGCTGAACATCTAAGGGTAGAACTACCTCGGACCCGTAAACTAAGGCGTAAGGCGTAGACTGTGTGGGAGTTCTGAAAGTCGTCCCGTAGGCCCATAAGGCTTCTAACAACTTCTCGTGCCAATTTCTCTTGTTGTCGTCTAAAGTTTTCTTTAGGATTTGGACGAGAATTTTATTAAAAGCCTCGGCCAAGCCGTTTGCTCTTGGGTAGTAGATTGTTGAATAGCGCCAGTCAATCCCGTGTCTTCTGACAAAATTGTTGATCTTCGTGCTTCTGAATGCGGATCCGTTATCTGAGATAATTCTGCGTGGTATGCCAAAATGGTAGACGACTTGATTCTTGATGAACTGTAGCATGTTATGTGCTTTCACTTCTCTGAGCGGTACTGCTTCTGCCCACTTAGAAAAGTAATCTGTAGCTGCAATAATGAAGCGATGGCCTCTTGAAGAAGGCAGTTCTATTGGACCCACAATATCTAAGCCCTAACATTCAAACGGCCACGACGCGATTGTCGGATGTAGCACATTTGGAGGTTGAGGTAGAACCACTCCAGGCACTTGGCACTGGTGACAACTTTTGGCAATCTTCATGCAATCGATCATCATTGAGGGCCAGTAGTACCCTAGTCTTTTAATCTTCATTTTCATTTTCGGACTCGACTGATGAGCGCCACAAAGTCTTGAGTGTACTTCTTTGACAATTTCACGAGCCTCGGACCCGCTCAGGCATCTTAGCCACATCTGATCAAAAGACCTACTGTATAACGTCTTGTTTATTAATGTGTAAGACAGAGTTCTTTTCTTGATTTGATGGGTTATCGACTTATCGTTTGGTAGGTTTCCTGTTTGCAAGTAGTCTATTAGTGGCTACCGCCAATCTTCTGTATTTTTTGTCACTGCTGCAACTGATTCTTTTTCTTTTCCTTCTGATTTGTGTATTATATCCATGTCAAGCTGTTATAGAACCTGTCATCTCTGAACTGACATTTCAACTGACTCATCCTGCAAGCAAGAAAATTCCTTTGCAAGGCGTGCTAACGCATCTACGAGAGCATTTTCTCTTCTAGGAATCTTGTAGATCGTTACATTTGAAATTCGCTCTAACAATTTCATTGCATACTGAAAGTATTGTTCAAGTCTTGGCTTTAGAATTCTGTATTGTTCTGTGACCAGTTGAATGATCAACTGGGAATCTCCATAGATGTTGATGTCTGTTATCCCCATCTGAATGGTTAATTCCAGTTCGGTTATAGGGGCTTCGTATTCTGCCTCGTTGTTTGTACACAGTTCCGTTAGATTGTAGGAATACCTTAACATCCCCCGCTCCGGTGTTATAAATATTAGTCCGATTCCTGGCTTACCGGGCACTTTCATTTGCAATTCTTTGCCTTTCTGTGCTGAGGATGCTCCATCGAAGTACAGTTCCCAACGCTGATCATCGGGGTCTTTTAGGCTCATTATCTGTTCGTCTAGTAAGTCATCGTTAAGAGCCGATTCTACCGGTAAAGGGTGCTGCAAGTAAGTCTGTCAGGACTTGTCCATTTATGGCATGAAGAGGAAGAAAAGTTATATCGAATTGCAATAGTATCATTGACCACATGGCAAGTCTGCAGGAAAGTGTCGGACGAGTCATCAAATATTGCAACGGATTAAACTTCGAAATAAGGTTGACCTTATGAGAAATCATGTAGTGCCTGAGCTTCTGTGCTGCGAAGATCAGGGCAAAACAGTGCTTCTCAATAGGAGGATACTTTACTTCCGTCAGAATTAGATGACGGCTTAAGTAGTAGAGAGAATTTTCTTTTCCCTCATCATTGACCTGGGCTAGCAGGGCTCCGAGAGAGTCGTCTAACGCTACGGTATAAAGTATCAACGGTCTTCCCGAGACTGGGGCTGCTAAAACAGGAGGTGTCATTAGGTACTGTTTAATGTTATTGAAGGCATGTTGACATTTGGAGTCCCAAGGAAACTTGGCATCCTTCTTGACCAAAGCAGAAAAAGGCTGACACCTTCCTGACAAATTCGAGATAAAGCATCGAAGATATGCCAATTTCCCTTGAAAGGATTTTAGTTGTTTCAAGGTTTTGGGAGGTGGCATTTCTAAGTTAGCTTTATCCTTCTCCAGATCGATTTCAATTCCACTATGTCGGGCAAAAAATCCTAAGAATTTCCCAGAGGTGACGCCGAAGGCGCATTTCAAGGGATTCATCTTAAGGTTAAATTGTCTTAATCGTTCGAAAACAATTCTCAAATCATACAAGTGATCTTCTTTTAGTTTGCTTTTCATACTGTTGGACTAGAATTTCAGGCTCTTTATCGTCTTGCACTTCTTTTGCTTCATTTGGTACGATGTTTCTGGAAAAGATTGTTTTCTTCGGAGGCGCGTAGTAGGCTGCATCTTCGTGAATTCTGATTTCATGCACGGAGAATGGTTGCAAATCACCTTTGACACACTGTTCTCCTCCCTCGTAATATTTTTTGCACTGGTGCATAGACGATGGTACCATCCGGTTCTCATGGATCCATGGCCGACCCAGTAGAGCGTTGTTGACCTCATTTTTGATGAGGTCTCTTCTCTTCTCTCTCCTTAGTACTTAGGATCTAGCCTTAGGCTTTCCCTTTGACTATCTTAGAAGACTAGAAATGGAACCCACCACTTAGAAATTTAAACACCTCTTAAGCTCCCTACAAACCCCATAAGTTTGACTGTAAACCCCTAAGTCACTTGGAGGGTTAAAATCAAATGTGGAGGTTTAAAAGATGAGTTCCCTATGGGACTCTTTGGCCTTAGGACTACCCTAGGTGGCCTGGTCTGGTGAGGGTTGACTTGCACACACATTACACTTTCACACACATTCCAATCCTAAAACCATTGATGCCTTGCTTCACTTCCTGACTCATGTAGGTAATTCATATGGATGAACCTTAACCCCTAGGCTCTTGGCTAAGAGGGTTAGGAACAACCTAGTGAATGCCTCAAGTGAGTCCTCTCATGGATCTTATGGGCTTGATATGGCTTCATGGCTCAACCAAAGTGATTTCACTTCACCCACACTTGATCAACCTTCATTTCCCAAAATTTTATTTTTTGACCCCCGGGACCCTACACCCGCTAAACCTACCAAATACCCTCGAAATTGCCCAAATTTTGCAAAATTTCCTAAATTATCCAAAATTCGACAAAACCAATCCTAAACATTTCCCCCCACTCAAATTGATCATCCTTAGCCAACTATACCAAAAATTCCAAAAATACCCCCCAACACCCTCCAAATACCCAAAATGCCCTTCATAACCAAAAATTCCATAAATTCCAAAAATTCCCAAAGAAGTCCAGAAAATCCAAAATGCTTCAAATCACATTTTGTTCAACTACACCATAAGCCAATTTTTTCAATTTAACCCACTTTTTACCAAAACCCCCAATTTGACCCATTCTTAACCCAAGTGGACCCAATGTCCCACTAAACCAACCCAATTGACCTCAATTTTGGTCCAATTCAATTCTAAACTTTAATTAAATATCCCCAATGTCAATTTAGACCAAATCCAAGCCCAATTTGATTCACATTTGGATCCAATTTCAATTTGAAGCCTAAAGCCTAATTTTGGCCCATGACATAAGCCTAGCCCAAACCAACCCAATTCAACTCCAATTAACCCCAAATCTTTTCCTAAACATTCCTAATATCCCTACAAACAAGACACTAACAAGATTTGTCCCAAATTTGAGCCTAAAATCTTCCCAAGCCTAACCCAAAGTCAAAATCCCCATTTTTGGCCTAAACCCAAACCTAACCCAAATGGGCCCAAATCCCAAAATCAAAGCCCAACCAAAGTTGAAAACTCTTTTTAACATTCCCATAAACATTTCTCAACTTTAATTTTACATCAAATCCAACCTTAGCCCAACCTTAAACCAAGTTAGCCCAATTTGACCCACTTTGGCCCCTTTACTAAAAAGACCCACATTAAACCCAATTCAATTCAAAATCACTTCAAATTTCTTCCAAATCACTCACGAGACATCCCTAAACTAAACCCAACATTTATTTGGCACAATCTTTTACAAAAATTTCATCCGCTAACTTGTTTTAAAACCTAAAAGCCCACCTTTTTTAAGACACTTTAAAAGCCCATCCAAAACAATTTAAAAGGCTCAAAACCTATTTCAAAACCCATATGACATCTTCATTGGTCCTCCATTTGATAAAATCACCCCCTAAGTTTTATTTCATCATTTAAACAAACCAAATGTGGCCCCATGAAAATTTTCAATCAAAATGTCTAAAATTCAAAACCCTTTTTCAGTAATTGACCAAGCTTCGCCCCATGCCACATGGAGCCATGGAGCCATGCATAAGCCATATGCAAACCTTGGAAGCCACTTTCCACATCACCAAACCATTTATGGCTAGAGAGGGAACTCCTTTCCAAACTCCTTCTTAAGCCTTTTTAACCCCTTTTATGTCACACTCTAACCCATGCGTAATCAAAATTCTTAGGATAGAGACTTCTCCACCTAAAGTCGGCGAGACCAAATGATTCATTTCAGCCCAAATCAAACTCTTGGAGGGTGAACCTAACCCATTTCCATGGCTTGACCAAATTAAGCTCAAAATGACCCTTCCCCCTTACCACTTAAATCAAACTCCTTTACAGATGTCATGCCTCAATTGAACCCACCAACTTCCACCCCTGACCCCACTGAGCCAGTTGGTGACCTAAACTTGCCGGCCAGCTGCCTGAGTCTCTGGAAAAAGCCATGGCCGAGAGCTCCATGTGAGCCAAATTTTTTAATTCTTCCTTGCTGAGTTGTCCCAGTCCAATTGAACACCATGGTTGTTCTTCTCTTGCATAGAGCAGCTGATCCCAAGCCTCAAACCCCCTGGGAGGCCCTCCAGCCATGTCTATTTAAACCCACCACCCTCTCGGCCAAAGAGGGTGATGAACCAGACCTAAACAAAACTCTGCCAAAATTGCTCCAGGACCTTCTCTTCACCTAGAGCAGTTGATCCCCACTGTTCTCCTGCCCTAAACCCCATTGATTGAGCTCAATATTGGAGCTCGATTCTCGGCCAGGAACCAGGACATCTATAAAACCTCCACCAAATCCAAATTAAACTCACCCACACCTGGACAGGACCAAGAGAAGGAGTTCCCCAGTGAAAGCCCCCTCTCCAGGCCACCCATTTGCTCCAGCCTCCAAGCTTTGAAATCGGCTGTGGACATTTTAATACCTAGACAATTCTCCAGAGCCAGAGACTTCATCTGGAGCTTCCTTGGGTGCAATCGAAGGTGACACAACTCTCTGATTGAAGCTACACTTCTCAGAGCAAAGGTATGGATCATTCCTTCCTCCCGAGCTTCTAATGATTCTCCATTTTGTTTTACTTAATTTCATAGCATGTAAATCATATGGATGTGTTCGCCTCTTCAAGATGAATCCATAGAGCATAAAAATATGAAAATCTGTTGAGAAATGAGAGAGTTCTTAAGGTTTTAGTGTGGACGGTCACGGGTGCACACCAGTCGTAGACGATGACCAGGCGCCGTCCGATCGAGCGTGTATCGAGTGGACGGTCCAGATTGTGCCGGACCAGAGAATGTTACATGAACCGCGGGGCCCTGGAGCGCTGAGTCACATGGCGGCGTCGAATGGGAGCGCGACCCGTGGGCTTTCAGAGCTGCCGAGGATGAGTCGGCGCTGCGTGGATAAGTAGAAAAATATGGATTTTTTTGTTTATTTAAATACCCAGAACATAGAAAATCCATATCTTTGTGTAGGAAAATCATAAAAATAAACTAAAAATACCCCCTTGCTCAGTGAACAGAGGAGAATAATGTTGAAAAGAAATCAAGTTATTTTGATGAGTATCTTATTTTTAATTAATTATTTACTTATTTTAGTATTTTGATTCTCCATTTACATAGACAATTCACCATGGCAAGACACCATAGGGCTTTTGAAGCCTCTGATCTTGGGAACATTCCCTGAATATTTCAAGGTCAGAGGCCATCCGTATGGAAAGTTATGTATTTTTCAAGTTTATATCACTATTTTTGGTATTTTCGTTCCAATAATTAGCATATTATCCAAGAAATTCTAGGAAAATTTGGGGAAGTCTATTAGAACCAGAGAACCCTAGGATAATTATATTTTGAGTTAACTCATTAAGAATAACGGTAATTGACCTAATTACTCAAAACTTAACTATAATTAATTAGGGTTAACCACACATTAAAATAACTTGAAATCAATTCTCCATTGATCATTAGGATACAGGGAACCTTGCATTAAAATTTGAAGTCAATTGGAAATGATTAGCCCCACTAAATGAATTAATTAAGCCACATGATTAAAATTAAACTTTAAAAATCCATAACTCCAAAAATACATTTCAAAAATTCACCAAATTGGTTTTGTAGGCTCTCTGATATCAGAGGAGTCTATAAAAATTAAAATTGTAATTTTCTAAAATTTTTCATTTTTAATGATATTTTTTATATTTAAATAATTAAAAAATAATAAAAATCACAAAAATAATAGAAATTATAAAAATGTCACATTTTGACTCTTAATCACTTAGGAACAAACCAAATATTTTTCCCAAGTCTCAATGTGAAGATATTGAATTTTAAATGCTTAAAACAAATTTTAATATTAAAAAATATATTTTTCCAACCTTTTCACTAAATTAATTCCAATAATTCAAAGAAAAATTAGAAACATGTAAAATTTGTTTCTCTAAACTCCTTGATGTCAAAGAGATTTAAGAAAAAATATAAAACCCATTTTTCAAATTTAATTTAATTTTATAATTAATTATTACTCCAAAAATCAAAATAATTATGATAAATAAAATATAATTTAAAAAATCACCAAAATTAATTCAAGTGGTCCTCTGGTCATTAGGAAAATCCCATAATTTTGTTAAGGGTAGAAACCTTTCCTTGGTCATGTTATTGAATTTCCATTGAAAACCCTTATTTTTCACTAAAAATAATTATATAAATAAATTAAATTCAGAAAAATCACATTTTCTCCTCTAATATCTTAATTGACATATGAATGAAGTGACATAAAAATTTTAGGTTCATTTGAACTCAATTTAGTGAGTTATGAAATAAACAAGCCTAAAAGGGCATAAAGGTAATTAAAGAATTTAAACCCCTTTTTTAAAATTTTAGGTTTAATTAAAATGGAGGGTAAAATATTTGATTTTATCTTTATTGGATGATTGAAACTTTGGGAAATTAAAAGGTTAGGAACCCATTAATCACTCTTAATTAACCAAAAAATGAAACTTTAATTATTTAAACAATTTAAATTTTTGGAAGATTAATGAAAATTTGAATTATTAAAAATAGGGATATAATTTGAGAGGATATTAATTCTTTAATAAAAAAATTCCTAAGTAAATCACTTCAATAATATTTAACTCTTAATTAAGATTAAAATGACAATCCAAACTAAGTATATTAAAAAAATTAAAAAATAAATAAATAACCCTTAAATTAAAGAAAAGTTCAAAATATTAAATAATTTAATAATTAAATTAAATTAAATTGAACTAAGTAAAAGCTAAATTAATATGAAAATTAAATTAAATTAAAATTTTAACAATTAAGTTAAGTTAAAGTAAAAAATATTTAAATTAAATTAAATTAAATTAAATTAAAATTAAATTAAGTTAACATCATTCAATAATAAAGGTAAAACGAATTTAAAATATTAAGATCACTTAAAGTATATAGATTTAAACAAAATATAATTTGAACACTATTCCAAACTTAAAAAATTATTAATTAAAACCTCATAATTAAACTAAATCACTTTAAACCATTAACTCAAACTTCAAATTAAGAATGATTAAAAATTCTCAACAAACCAACTTGCCCCTAAAGGCTTTAATTATTAAAAATCTTAAATAGAGTATTAAGTGGGATGTCACTTCATTCATCAGGTAATCAAATGCCCAAGTTCACTGAGCAAGAGACAAAACTTAACTAAACTCTTGGATGATTAATTCACCTGTGCAATTAAATTTACTTGGATTCAAAATAATCTCAGAATTATTTAAAAGATGTTTAGGACTCGTCCTAAGCACTTTCTCAATATAACGAGATATTTTAGAAGAACAATTGAATTTAATTGTGGTTTGATGAAGAAAATCATCCTTAAACAAAACACAAGAACCTAGACATAGTAGGAGATGACTAGTTATAGGCCTAGGACTTTGGTAGACAACCAAAACCTGTCCCTTAGCTTTACCTAGGTATTTGTTGAAATATTTAAATACCTTAACAAATGTTTTAAGTGCAGCTTGGGATGACGGGAAGACCCTCCAGGTACGCTTTTATTTTATTGCAATTTACTTTATTGCAATTTACTTACATGCACTGTACTTTACTTTTCTTGCATGTTAAACAAAACTGTTGCATGAAAACCAAAACCTTTAGGATAGTCCCCAAAACTGAAACCAAAACTAAATTAAAAGTCACCACAAGATAAAATTCACCGCCACAACATTCCAAAATATAAAACAACTCAAAATTTAATCACAAATAGAACAACAAAACTACAATTGCAATTAAATTAAAACGTCTCGTTGAATGATCGGGAATACCTCGGATGATGTAACCCACGTGTTGCTAACTGGATTTCCCACGGTCTAAATGAAGGTGTGGAACTCATTCAGTTTAGTTTAGTAAATTCATCTGGACTAAGTGAATTCGATGAAAATAACGATGCCGGGATGACGGAACTGTGGGATCTTAATCGGTTCTGTTTAAACAAATTTAAGATTTGTTTTAATTAAAATATTAAAAATTATTTGGACTTTAAGATTTCTAAACCAAAACACTTTTATCTTCTCCTGATTATCATTTTCTAAAACTAAAACCTCTGCAACAACAAGGAGCTTGGAGCATGGTGGGCAGCACGGCCATCGTCATCAGCAAAACTTGGGTCTACTTCAGCAAAACTTTCCTTAGAATTAAATAACCAAGCCGTAGGACTTCGAGGTAGTTTGCCTACTGCAACATAAATTCTTAACTTTTTGTTAGGCATTTGCATGATCTTGTCATGTAAATTAAGCCCTAACCAGTCTTAGGACTCTGAGGTGGTCGTTTAGTATGACTTAAACCCTCACATCTTCGAGGCTATTTGTGTGATTATGTCATACAAATATAAGACCTAAAGAAATCAAATTGGCAGGATTGCAACATTAAATAAACTCCCAAATTGAAGCCAAACAATAGGATAGTTTGGGAAGTTGTCAAGATTCTTCTTGGATCCTCAGCTTCTCCTACTTCTCTTCCTTCGGATTCTTAAAATAAACTGTTCCAAATTTGAGCTAATCCCTATTGAAATTTCCATAATTCAATCCTTTGAAAACCTTAAACTTTGAAATTCTTAAGAGAAAAACCATTGATCATTATCGAGAGTTTTCTTAAATGATTCCCGTCATTTAAGATGTAATTAACTATAGGGGCTTGCCCTTATAGGGAACTTTAAGAACCCAGGTAATATAAACCCTACTTAATTCATTTATATTAAGCAGGGGAACTTGTCGGCTTATAAAGTTGGTTCACATACCAAACGGATGTCACAAATATTCTATTTTATTTAATCGAGCCCCATTGTCAAGCAGTGTGTTTGTCCTTCGAGACAGATACACGGTTTGTGATGTGGTGCTCATTTATATAAACTATTTGGGATGTGAGATCGGTTTAATTTCATATCTTAAAATTTTCAAACTTAGAATTATTTTCAAAATCAAATACTACTTTCTAAATTATATATATATATTTAAATTAAATTTAAAATTTAAAATTCACCGACAATTTCTGTAGGCGACCCCCTTTTTCAAAACACACAACCTAAAAATATGCCGACAATTTCTGGCGACTCCGCTTGGGAAAAGTTCCTCTCTCCATTCTAATCAGATGGTTTTGCTTTCATAAATCAGTAGTATATCCATGTCCCTAGTGGAGAAAACTACCATTCTTTCCGTTGGAGTACCATGTTCATTTCTATCTTGAACGGGTATGGCCAACTTCTCTACGATTTAGGAGCCATCTGTTTAGACACCCCTAAACAGAGAGGTTCGAAATCCTTTTACCTCTTTTCGAGGTGGGGTGGACCCTCAATAGGTGTTAGCTTAGGAGCGGTCCTTCGGGTTGAGAAGTTTTGCGAGACTTTCTCTTCCTTTCCAATTCTTAATCAAGTCCTTTACCTTTTCTATACCTTTAATCATTTCATTCTTAACAAACAAATCTTCTAATAAACAACCCTTTAAACCAACTCTTTTAAGTCATAAATATACTAAGATAAACAAAAATGTTTTCGGAATCTTTCTTTTTCGTCCTATGTTTTGCGACAAAAGGAAGCATAATTTCGGACTAATACTTAGAATCTACCCTGCAGAAAATGACCGCGCCAAAGTTAAGTTTGTCCTTCACCAATGGAATGGACTTCGCCGTCTATAAGGATGAGCTGTCTGACAATGGGATCATCCGTTTTGGACAAGGATTCGACAATATAGATATTAAGTTCACCGACATCACTCTCTTTGCACTAATGGACAAAGTGCCAGAAACTGAAGAGCCTGTAATAGAGTTCAACCTGAAGTCGAATCAAGAATTCTCTCCCCTGCAAAGGTTTCCAGCCGAAAGAAGTATTGCTATTCGTAGGAGGACTGTTGTCTCTACCCCCACAGGTCTAGTCATCTCTGCACCTACCCCGGCTTCTGCCAAACTGAAGGGGAAGGAAATCCAAGTCTGTGATGAGCCTGTCACCGTGGAGGGTACATATTTTACTGCAATACCATTTGTTTTCGATATTGGGTCTAGTTTAAAAGTTGCACCCCTAACTCGGACTCAAAGGAGAAATAGAAGCAGAAAGATCACCAAGATTGAGAAAGCCAAAGCTGCTGAAGTTGCTTTTCTAGAAGAAATTCCTGAGGAAAGAGAAGAAGCTGCCCGAGTATATACCTGCGGTAGAAGGAGTAGGTTTCAACCCCTCTCTGCTGCATCGGATGAGGAAGATGTTCGACGGATTGCCGCTACACTACCCCAACCTGCATACTATAATAACTACAAAAGAGAAAGGGTTAAGACTACGCCATTTGCTCGACTACAAGCCTTGATAGAAAAATTGGCGAAGAAAGAAAGATGCCCCGTGACAGAAATCTTAAGAAGAATGGGACGAGTGCCAGCTAGATCCCGCCTCGGACCGCGAGTAGAGCCTGTCACTGCCATAAAGAAACCAAAGGAAGAAAAAGAGAGCAAGTTCACCTGTTGTTGTGTCTGGCCATCATATTAGGGAGGACACCACCTACCAGCATATAGCGATAGACCATCTGGTCCTAGGCCTTCTGCTGCAAGAAGGATGGTGTGGCGACCTATTATTATCGAGCCGAGACCAACACAATGGCATGAGAAGAAAAGTCTCGTCAAAGAGCTTGAATCAGAAGAAAGTGCTATTGCAATAAAAGAAACTCTCGAAAAAGAAGTTCAACAGCCATCTCACGACAACCGTGAGACCGTTTGAAAGAGACCCCTCGACGATGCTATAGGAAAGCTAAGGACGATATCCACCGATTGGCAAAAGAAAGAGGAGAAAAGTTGGAAACGGAAGTTGATTCATCAGAGTTCATGGATGAGGAGTATGCCGAGATCAACATGGATGAGACACGAGCATCGTCAGCTTTAAAAGGTGCTCCAGCAGCTGCAGAAAGAGATGAACCGGAAGTGATTGAGCACAGCTTCGGGAAAGAGATGACACGATTTCATAGATGGCAAAGAGGATGGAAGAGATGGCTGCTGCCTTAGCCAATCTCCAGAGTCAGGTGCAACCTCAGAATGAAACACCTCCAGAGATCATCCATATTGCAGATGGAGGAAAAGAGATCACATTCGTCAAAGGAGATGAGCAACCAAAGAAGGATTCTACACAGAGTATGATTCCCGAAAAGGACATTAAAAACATGGTAGAACAGCAGGTGCTAGAGGCCCTAGCACAATCTAAGAGTGGAGCATCTATTCAGGCGAGTAGACCTTACCCGGAAGAGTTTGATGCAGTCCAATACCCGAAAGGCTTCGTACCCCCTTTGTTTAAGACTTTTGATGGAACGGAAAACCCCCGGCAGTATGTCACACATTTTCGTGCTAGTTATTACAATGACGGTGGGAGTGACACTTTACTCTTCCGTCAGTTCGTTAGTAGTTTGTCAGGGATTGCCTTTGACTGGTACGCAGAATTACGAAATGGTTCAGTTAAAACCTTTGCAGAATTAGAAAACCTTTTCATTAAGTGGTTTGCTGGGGCTCGACACCACATCACCATCGGTGATTTAGTGGTGGAACACCAGAAACCGAACGAGACTTTAGTGGATTACATACTTCGATGGATAAATTTAAGCATGAAGTGTGAACCACAACTTTAGGAACAGCATGCAGTCGACATCTTGCTTAAGAGTATCCATGGCCCAATAGCACTTCTCCTTAAAGGATTTACAATCAAGACTTTCGAGAAGCTGCTTAGCAAGGCCGGGAGCTTACAAGAGGAAGCAAAGCATCTAAGTTTCATGGACAATAACGATAAGAAGAAGCCCATGAAAACATTCGAAAAGAAGTCTGGAATCGTCGCGGCAGTTGATAAGGGCAAGCAGCCAATGTAGATACAGCCCGAGCGGCCACAGCCTAGCTATCAACCAGCGCAACTTACTTACCAACAACCTCAGCAGGGTTATCAACAACCTCGACCAAGCTATCAGTCGCATCAGCATTATGAGCAACCGCCTCGTCCACAGCATACCCTGAAAGATTTTCTGAACAAGGAATATCCATTCAAATCTGAAGAAGTAGCGAAAATGTTCCGCAGTTTAATGAAGACACCAAATTTTCAGCTACCAAAGCCCAAGAGGCCATAGGAAGTCAATAAGAAAGATCATCCAAACTATTGCCCTTACCACCGGATGCTCGGGCACAAGATAGAGGATTGCATCACTTTCAATATTTGGCTTGACGACAATCTCCGGAAAGGGAACATAACGATCCTAAAGGAATACATGAAGGAACCCCAAAAGGGAGGCTCTGTCAATGTTATTTCAATGGATCCCATTGTTCCGATAGACCCTTACACAACCCAAGATGGATGGAGTATCGTCTGGTCAAAGTCTTCAAAGAAAATCTTAGATCACGTCCAAACCGCTTCGGTGCGTGCTTCAACTCGAAATTTGAAACCTGCCGAGCTGGCACTATCGCTTGCAATTGAAGAACCACCCCCGAAGGAAGAGAAGATCGCAGAAGAGAACAAAACCGAGGCTCTAAAGAGTAGACTAGGGGCTGCTTATCCGAGGATGGTTGTTTCCGATTCAGGGGAGAAATCCCTCAAACCTCGGACTCTGTATGATTATTTGCTCACCTCAGCGGGATCCTATAATGATAAGAGTTTTGGTGTTGGCTACGTTTTGACTATTTCTAACGATTACTAACTAACGAAAACCAACCTAATCCGGGTCTCAATTCTGAAATAATTAACGATTCTCAAATCATACTAAACCTCAATGACCACTATGTAGAAGTTGTTCACAAGGATGGCTACGAGAGCTCAACAAGCAACGAGTCTATTTGCTAATTTTGAGGAGCTCCAATCGCAATAGAATTAGAGTTATCAGATTCCGAAGCAACGCCAGAAGAGTCAGTCGTTCCGATTCAAGGGGAGACACCGGTAGATTCAACACTAGATTCAGAAGAAATAACAAAAGTCAATCTAAGGAGCGAAAAAGTTCTACCTCCTGTTGACCTCATTTTTGATGAGGTCTTCTCTTCCTTTTTTAGTACTTAGGATCTAGCCTTAGGCTTTTCCTTTGACTCTCCTAGAGGATTAGAATTGGGACCCACCACTTAGAAATTCAAACCACTTCTTAACTCCATACAAACTCAACAAACTTGATTGTAGACCCCTAATCACCTAGAGGATTGAAATCAAATGTGGAAGTTTAAAGGATGAGTACCTATAGGACTCTTTGGCCTTAGGACCTGCAGCTAGGTGGCTCGGTGCAGTGAGGGCTGACTTACACACACACTACACTTATACACTACACTTTCACACACCTCCTAAAACCACACCCATACCCAACTTGACCTCCTGACTCATGAAGGTGATTCGCATGGATGGTCCTTAACCTCTAAGCCCTTGGCTAAGAGGGTTAGGAACAACATAGTGAATGCCTAAAATGAGTCCATTCATGGCTCATGTGGGCTTGATATGGCTTCATGGCTCAACCAAAATGATTTCATTCCACTTACATTTACCCAATCTTCAATTTTCCAAATTTTTAATTTTTGACCCCCGGGACCAGAGACCCGCCTGGCCTACCCAAAACCCTTGAAATTACCTAAATTTTCCAAAATTCTCCAAAATCACCCAAATTCCTCAAAATCAATCCTAAACATTCTCCCACCACTCAAATTGACCATTTTTACCCAAAATAACCAAAATTCCAAAAATACCTCCCAATACCCTCCAAATACCCAAAATACCCCTCTTGACCCAAAAATCCAAAGATTCAAAAAATTCCCAAAAAATTCTGGAAAATCCCAAATATTCCCAATTTTATTTTGTTCAACTACACCATGGGCCAATTTGGTCAATTTACCCCACTTTTGTCAAAACCCCCAATTTGACCCATTTTAACCCAAAATGAACCCAATGTCAAGCCAAACCTACCTAATTGACCCAAATTCTGGTCCAATTCAATTCTAAACTTCAATTTAACATTCCCAACACCAATCTAGACAAAATCCAAGTCCAATTTGATTGACATTTGAATCCAATTTCACTTTTGGCCTTAAAGCCCAATTTGGACCCATGTCCCAAACCTAGCCCAAACTAACCCAATTCAACTCCAATTAACCCCAAACCTTTTCTAAACCTTCCTTAACATCCCCAAAAACAAAAAAATAACATGATTTACCAAAAATTTAGACCCAAACCCCACTCAAATTCAACCCAAAACCAAAAAGCCCAATTTTGACATAAACCCAAACCTAACCCAAATAAGCCCAAACCCCAAAATCAAAACCCAACCAAAGTCAAAACCTCTTTGAAACACTCCTATAAACATTTTACAACATTAATTTTACATCAATTTCAACCCTAGCCCAACATTGGCCCAAATTAGCCCAATTTGACTTACATTGGCCCATGTACCAAATGAACCCAAATCCAACCCAATTCAAGCCCAAACCACCTCAAGTTTATTCCAAATCACTCATGAAACATCCCTAAACCAAACCCAACAATTATTTGGCCCAAGCCTTTACCAAACTTGCATCCTAAAGTCCATTTTAAAATCCAAAAGCCCACTTCCCTAAACCATTTTAAAAGCCCATCTTCACTAAATTTTAAAGGCCCAAAATTCATACAAAGCCCACATGACACTCTTCTTCATCATGACTTCAATTAAAACCATCCCTAAAGTTCCAATCAAATATAAATTTATTCTAAATCAAGATTCATGTTAACCTCTCATACATTTATCAAAAATGTCAAAATCCATTTTCATACAAGTAAGCCAAGCTATGTGCAAGCCATAGGCAAGCCATGAAGCCATGCATGAGCCCCATAGGAGCCATGAGAGCCATGGAATCCACTTTCCACCTCACCAAACCATTAATGGCAAGAGAAGGGATCTCTTTCTTAAACCTTTTTTAACCCTTTTACCTTAAACATGATACACTCTAAACCATACTTTGCCACCTAATCCTTGATGTGGACTTCACTACCTTTGATAGGTTGACTCACATGATCCTCCCAGCCCAAAACTAGAACTTGGAAGGGTGCACCAAACCCAAAATGGTGGGTTGACCCATTTGGACCCAAAATGAGCCTCTCCCCATTCCAATTTAATCCAAGCCCTTTACACATGTCCATGGCCAATTGCCTACACTAAACCCCGCCACGACCCACCGAACAAGATGGTGACCGGTGCACAGCCGGCCGGCCACCGGGCCGCCGAGAAAACACCATGACCGAGACATGGGCGGGAGCCAAACATTGAAATTCCACCTTGCTGAGGCGCCCCATGCCCAATGGCCACCATGGCTGTTCTTCCCTTGACCTAAGCGGCTGATCCCAAGCCTTGAACCCCACAGGAGGCCCTCCGCCCTCTCCTATTTAAACACCCCCTCTCTCGACCATGGGAGAGGTGCTTGAACCAACCTTAAGGAAACTCCGCCAAAATCATTCCGGACCACTCTCTACACATAGAGCATTTGATTCCCACTGGATTCTAGCCCCGATTCCCTCTAGTCGAGCTCAATTTTGAGTTCAAATTTCAGCACAAAACCAGGACACTTCTTCACAGTGGACCAATCCCTAAATTGATTGATCCTACACCTTCACCAGACCAAGGGAAGAAGTCCACCAGCAAAAAAGCCCCCTCTCCAGAACACCCATATGTTCCAGACTCCAAGCTTTGTTATCGGGCTTGGTCGAAATCATACCTAGACAATTCACCAGACCAAGAGACTTCATCTGGAGCTTGCTTGGACGCAATCGAAGGTGACACAACCCTCAGATTGAAGCCACACTTCTCTGAGCAAAGGTATGAGCTAACTCTTTATCTCGAGCTTCTGGAGATTCTCCATTTCAAATGCCTTAATTTCAATGCATGATCACCGTATAGATGTATTCGTCTCCTGAAGACGAATCCATAGAGCACAAGAAAACGAAAATCCGTTAAGTATTGAGTGAGATATTAGGGATTTAGTGTGGACGGTTCTCGGGTTAGGAGGCTTGGGGACGATGAACGGATGCCGTTCATTTAATACATGCACGGATGGACGGCCAGGATCACGCCGGATGAGGAGACGGAACGATACAGCGGGCCCCCGGAGCGCTGAGTTGGATGGCGGCGCTGAATCAGAAGACGACACGCGGCACTTCGGAGATGCCTAGGTTGAGTTGGCGCCGCGTGGATAAGTAGAAAAATAGGTTATTTTTCTATTTATTTAATTCCCTAAACTTCAAAAATGCATAACTTTGTGTAGGAAAACCAGAAAAATAAAATAAAAATACCCTCTTGCTCGGTGAACGAGAGGAGAATAATGTGGAAAAGAAATCATTCAATTTCATCAAGTATTTTATTTTTAATAATTTATTTACTCTCTGTACATTTTTAATTCTCCATGCATATAGGAAATTCACCATGGCATGAGATCATAGAGCTTTTGAAGCCTCTGAATTTGGGAACATTCCCTGAATTTTCCAAAGTCAGAGGCCATCCCTATGAGAAGTTATTGATTTTTCAAATTCATGTTGCTGTTTTGAGTATTTTAATTCCAGTAATTAGCATGTTATGAAATAAATTCTAGGAAAATTTTGTGATGTTTATTATGACCAGAGGAACCTAGGAAAAATAGGATTTGAATTAATACACTTGGAATAAACCTAATTGGCTTAAACACCCAAAATATGTCCCTAATTAATTAGAGCCAATCATACATCAAATTGACTTGAAATCAATTCTCCACTGACCTTTAGGATCAGAGGAACCCACCATAAAAATTTGAAGTCAATTGGACTTGGTTAGCCCTACTAAATGGGTTGATTAAACCATTTAGTTAATTTAAACTTTAAAAAATTCATAATTTTCAAAATACTTTTCAAAAATTCACCAAATTGGTTTTGGAGCCTCTCTGATATCAGGGAAATTTAAGAAAAATAAAATTGCAATTTTTCAAAAAAGTTGTTTTTCTTACATTATTTTAATATTTTAATAATTAAAAAATAATAAAAATCACAACAATAATAAAATTCACCAAAATGTCACATTTTGAATTTTAATTACTCGAGAACAAACCCCATATTTTTCTTTAGTCTCTATAATAAGATATTAAATTTTAAAGCCCTAAGGTAATTTTAAAATTAAAAAAAATGTATTTTCTAGCATTTCCATTAAAATAATTCTAATAAATCAAAGAAAAATCAGAAAATTAAAAAAATTGATTCTCTGATTTCCTTGATATCAGAAAGATTTTTGAAAAATATAAAATTCATTTTTCAACCTTTATTTTATTTTTAAATTAATTAATACTCCAAAATTCAAAATAATTATAATAAAAAGAATGTAATTCAAAAAATCACCAAAATTGGTCCAAGTGATCCTCTGGTCATTAGGAATGTCCCATAATTTTCTTAAGGACAGAAACTTTCCCTTGGTCATTTTATTAAATTTTCCTTAGAAATCCGTATTTTCCACCGAAAATAATTACATAAATAAATTAAATACAGAAAAATCACATTTTCTCCTCCAATGCCTTTATTGACATATGAGTGAAGCCACATAAAAATTTCAAGTTCATTTAAGCTCAATTTAGTGAGTTATGAAATTATTAAGCTTGAAGGGCAAAATGGTAATTAAAATTTTAACCCTTAATTAAAACTTTAGGCTTAATAAAATTAAAAAGTAAAATATTTGATCTTAATCTGATTTGGATGATTAAAACTTGAATAATAAGGGTAGAAACCTATTAAACAATTTAAAAATAATTGAAATAAACGTTAATTAAATAATTGATTAAATTTGGAAGAATAATAAAATTGGAATTATTAAAATAGGGATATTATTAGGAAGAGATTTGTTCTTTAATTTAAGAATCCCTAAATTAATCATCTCAATAATATTTAATTCCTAATTAAAATGATAATTCAAATTTGAGATTTAAAATGCTAAAAGACTTAATCATTAAATTAAATTAAGGTTTAATTATTTAAATTAAACTCTTTTAAAATTTCAATTAAATTAATACTTTAACAATTAAAATTAAATCATCTTTAAAACATAAAATAAAATAAAATAAAATATTAAATTAAAATTAAAAAATAAAATTAAATTAAAATTTAAATTAAATTAAATTAAATTAAATTAAATTAAATTAAATTAAAACATATTAAATTAAATTAAATTAAATTAAATTAAAACATTTTAAATTAAATTAAATTGAATTAAATTAAATTAAATAATAGAACCAAGTTAAAATTAAAATCAAATTAAATTAAATTAAAAGTAAAACTAAACCAAATTAAATTAAATTAAAGTTAAACTAAATTGAATTAAAAATAACATCACCTAACACATAAAGAAATTCAAAAATAAAGCAACTTGAACACTATTCCAAATTTAAACCCGTTAACTGAAATTAAATTAAATCACAAACCATTTGAACATCAATTTGCCCTCGAAAGCTTTTGTTGTCATAACCCCTAAACAAAACGTTAAATGAAGTGTTACTTCAATTATAGGATATTCAAATGTCCTAGTTCACTGAGCAAGATAACAAAACTTGAATTCCTGGACGATTAATTCATTTGTATAATTGAATTCATTTGAACTTAAAATAATCCTAGAAATATTGAAAAGATGTTTACGATTCTTCTTAAGCACTTCCTCAATTGATAGGATGTTTATAAGAACAACTGAACTTAATTGTTCTTTAATGAAGAAAATCGTCCTCAAACCAAAACACAAGAACCTAGACGTCATAGGAGATGACTAGCTATAGGATTAGGAACTTGGTAGAAAACCATAACCCTTCCCTTAGTTTTACCTAGGAACTTGTTCTAAATGCTTAAATATTCCAAATTGTGTTTAAGTGCAGCTTGGAATGACAGGAAGACCCTCCAGGTACGCTTTTATTTTGTTGCAATTTACTTTATTGCAATTTACTTAATCGCATCGCACTTACTTTTCTTGCATGATAAACAACTATTGCATGAAAACCCACACTTTTAGGATAGTCCCTAAAATTGAAACCAAAACTAAATTAAAAGTCATTACAAGATTAAATTCATCGCCACAACATTTCAAAATATAAAACAACTCAAAATTTAATCACAAACAGAACACAAAACTGCAATTACAACGAAATTAAAACGTCTTGTTGGATGATCGGGAATACCTCGGATGATGTAACCTACGTGTTGCTAACGGGATTTCCCACGGTCTAAATAAAAGTGTGGAACTCATTTAGTTGAGTTTAGCAAATTCATCTGGACTAAGTGAATCCGATAAAAATAACGATGCCGGAAGGATGGAACCGTGGTATCTTAACCGGTGTTGTTATAATCAACTTTAAGATTTGTTTAATTAAAATATTAAAAACACTTGGACTTTAAGATTTTCTCTAAAATAAAACACTTCTCTCATCTCCTGATTTATGACTTCTAAAACTAAAACTCTGCAACAACAAGGAGCTTGGAGCACAGTGGGCAGCACGACCATCGTCATCAGCAAAACCTGAATCTGCTTCAGCAAAACTTTCCTTAGAATAAAATGACCAAGTCATAGGATTTCGAGGTAGTTTGCCTAGTGCAACATAAATCCTCGACCTTTTGTTAGGCATTTGCATTGCAAATTAAGCCCTAACCGGTCTTAGGATTTCCGAGGTAGTCGTCTGATACGACATAAACCCTCACATCTTCAAGGCTATTTGTATGATCATGTCAAACGAATATAAGTCCTAATTAATTAAAATTGGCAAAATCAAAACATTAAATAAACATTAGGACTTTCCTAAATCCAAGCCAAACAATAGGACAGTCGGGAAATTACCGAAGTTCGCTTCGAATCTGTAATTTCTCCTACTTTTCTTCCTTTGAATTCCAAAAAAAAAATGTTCCAAACTTGATCCATTCCCTATTGAAATTCCAAAATCCAATCCTTTGAAAACCTTAAGCTTTGAAATTCTTGAGAGCAGAATTGCGATTATTATCGAGAGTTTTCTTAGGTGATTCCCGTCACTTAAGATGTAATTAACTATAGGGGCTTGCCCTTATAGGGAATTTTAAGAACCCGAGTAATATAAACCCCGTTTAATGTTTTCATATTAAGCGGGGAATTTGTCGGCTTATAAAATTGGTTCGTAGACCAAACGGATGTCACAAATCTTCTAGTTTATTTAACCGAGCCCCATCATCAAGCAGCGTGTCTACTCTCCGGGATAGATATACAGTTTGTGGTGCGGTGCTAGTTTATATAAACTATTTTGGATGTGAGATCGGTTTGATTTCATATCTTGAAATTTTCAAATTTAAAATTATTTTCAAAATCAAATACTACTTTCTAAATTACATATATATTTAAATTAAATTTAAAATTAAAAATAAGCCGTACAACTTCTGGCGACTCCGCTGGGGAGGAATTCCTCTCTCCATTTTTAATCACATAGTTCTGCTTTCAAAAATCGGTAGTGTATCCATGTCCCTAGTGGATCAAACTACCCTTCTTTCCGTTGGAATACTATGTTCATTTCTACCTTGAACGAGTATAGCCAACATTCTCTCGGATTTAGGAACCACTGTTTAGACACCCCTAAACGAGAGAGGTTCGAGATCCTTTACCTCATTTCTCGAGTGGGGTGGACCCCGATAGGTATTAGTTTAGGAGCGGTCTTGCGGGTAGAGAAGTTTCTACAAGACTTTCTCTTCCTTTTCCAGTTCCTAATCAATTCCTTTTACCCTTCCTACAACTCTCCTTCTTTTAATAATTCTCCCTCCTAACAAACAAATCTTTTCGAAAAAATAATTTTCTTTTAATACCACAAATACACTAAGGAAAACAGAAATGTGTTCGGACTCTTTCTTTTTCGTCATATGTCTTACGACAAGAAGAAGCACGATTCGGAGACTAACACTTGGGATCTGCCCTGCAGAAATGGAAGCCCCAAAACTGATCTTCTCCTTTGTCAACGGACTCGACTTGGCCGTGTTCAAGGACGAACTGCCTGATAATGGAATTATTCGATTCAGACAAGGATTCGGGGACACCGACATCAAAATCCACGACGTCACTCTCTTTTCACTCACAAGCAAAGTACCGGAAACTGAGAAACCGTTGATTGAGTTTAACCTCAAGTCAACTCATGAATTCCCTCCTCTGCGAAAGATTCCAAGCGAGAGGAGTACTTGTTGTTCGCGAAGGACTCGTTGTTGCTACCCCCACCGGTCTAGTTGTCTACTGCACCTACCCCGGCTTCGCCGGACTAAAGGGAAGGAAATTCAAAACTATGATGAACCTATTACCGTGGAGGGTACAGATCTTCCTGTAAAACCTTCTGTTTTTGAAATCGGGTCCAGCTTGAGAATTCCATCGCTGACACGGACTCAGAGAAGGAACAGAAGTAGAAGGATTGCTAGAGAAGCCAGAGCTGCTGAAGTTGCTTTCCTAGAAGAAATCCCAGAACTGCCCGAGTATACACCGCTGCCTGAATACATACCACTTTTGGGAGGAAGTAGGTTCCATCCCCTCTCCGCCGCAGAGGATGAAGAAAATGTTCGCAAGATTGCTGCCGCATTGCCTCAGCCCGTATATTACAACGATAGCCGTAAGAAAAGGGCTAGAGTTACGCCATTTGCTCGACTGCAAACCTTGATAGAAAAGTTAGCGAAGAAAGAAAAATGCCCTGTGTCAGAAATTTTAAGAAGGATAGGACGGGTGCCAGCCAAATCCCGTCTTGGGCCGCGAGTAGAACCTGCTATCGCTGCGGAAAAACCGAATAAGAGAATGAAAGCTAGTCCACCTGTCGTTGTTTCAGGACTACAAATTAGGGAGGATACCACCTTCCGAAGCATTTGGGCGACGGGCCATCCGGTCCCGGACACCTGCGCTGCTAGAAGGATGGTATGGCGTCCCACTACCGGACAATTAAGATTAAAACAACAACTCGAGAAAGAGAGTCTCGTCGGGAGACTTAGGTACGAAGAAGTGCTACCGCGAGTAAAGGGGACTCATGAGAAGGAAACCCGACGGTTATCACATGACAGCTGCAAGGATGTACGAAAAAGACCACTAGAAGATGCTATGGAAAAGCTAAGTAATCGATATTCGGCGATTAGCAAGGGAAAGAGAAGAGAAATTCGGAGATGAAGTTGACTCGTCGAGTTCATGGATGATGAATATGCAGAAATTAACATGGTTGAAACACGAGCTTCGTCAGCTTCACAAGGTGCCCCTGCAGCCACAGAAAATGAGGAGCCAGAAGTAATGAGGAGGCAGCTTCAGGAGAAAGATGATACGATTGCCCAAATGGCAAAAAGGATGGAAGAGATGGCTGTATCCCTAGCCACTCTCCAGAGACAAGTTCAACCCCAAAGAGAAACACCCCCAGAAGTCATTCACATTGTAGACGGAGGAAAGGAGATTACATTCGTCAACGGGGATGATCGGTTAAAGAAGGATGCAACACAAAGCATGATTCCGGAAAAGGATATCAAGAGCTTGGTGGAACGACGAGTGCGAGAAGCCTTGGCACAATCAAAGAGAGGGACATCCATTCGGACGGGTAGACCTTACCCGAAGAATGGTCGATCGTCGTCCAATACCCGAAAGGCTTCGTACCACCTGCTGTTCAAGACCTTTGATGGAACCGGAAACCCTCAACAGCATGTTGCACATTTTCGTGCCAGTTGTTGCAATGCCAGCGGAAGTGATGCTTTACTCTTCCGACAATTTGTCAACAGCCTATCAAGAATCGCCTTTGATTGGTATGCGGAATTACCGAACGGTTCAGTGAAGACATCTTCAGAACTAGAGAACCTCTTCGTCAAGCGATTTACCGGAGCTTAGCACCACATCACTATAGGTGATTTAGTGGTAGAGAAGCAGAAGCCGAACGAAACTTTGGTGGATTACATACTTCGATGGAGAAATCTAAGTATGAAGTGTGAGCCACGACTACGAGAACGACATGCGATCGTCATTTTACTTAAGAGCATTCATGGCCCGATAGCACTTCTCCTCAAGGGATTTACTATTAAGACTTTCGAGAAGTTGTTAAGCAAGGCCGAAAGCTTGCAAGAGGAGGCGAAGCAATTAAGTTTCACCGATAAAACAGACAAACAGAAACCCGTGAAAACTTTTGAAAAGAAGTATGGGATCGTTGCAGCAGTTGATAAAGGCAAGCAACCGATACAAATATCGTCAGAACGGCCGCATCAACCTCAACAGAATTACCAGCAACCCCGACCCAGCTATCAGTCATCCCAACAGTATGAACAACCGCCTCGTCTGCAACGTACGTTAAGGGAGCTTCTGAGCACGGAGTATTTGTTCAAGAATGAGGCAGTGCCGAAAATGTTGCGCAGTCTAATGAAGACTCCAGATTTCCAACTACCAGAACCTAAGAGACCAGAAGAAGTCGACAAGAAAGGTGATCCCAACTTTTGCCCTTACCACCGGATGCTTGGGCATAAGATAGAAGATTGTATTACCTTCGAAAAGTTGGCTCAACGACGATCTTCGGAAAGGGAATATAACGATCCCAAAGGAGTACATGAAGGAACCCCGGAAAGGAGGTTTCGTCAATGTTATCTCGACGGATCTCATTGTGCTTAGATAGACCCACTATGCGACCGATGATGGATGGACTACCGCTTGGACAAAGTCTTCGAAGAAGATTTTGGATCACATCCAAACCGCTTCGGTGTGAGCCTCAATTCAGAGTTCGAAACCTGTTAAGTCGACACTATCACTTGCGATAGAAGAACCACCTCAACAAGAGACAATTAAAGAGAAGAGGAAAATTGACGAAGAAGAGAAGACCGAGGCTCTTAAGGCTAGACTAGGGGCTGCTTATCCTAGGATAGTTGTTTCCGATTCGGGGGAGAAATCCCTCGAACCTCTGACTCTGTATGATTATCTGCTCACTCCGGTGGGATCTTATAATGATAAGGGTTATGGCGTTGGCTACCTTTTGACTGTTTCTAATGATTACGTAACTAGCGACAACCAACCTAATCCGGACATCGATTCCGATACAAGTAACAATTCTCAAATCATACACAATCTCGATGATCACGATGACAAAGAAGACATCCACCAAGGAGGCTACGAGAGTTCAACAAGCAACGAAACTATTTGCGAGTTTCGAGGAGCTCCAGTCACGATAGAGTTAGAGCCTTCAGACTCTGAAGCTAATCCAGAAGAACCTGTCATTCCGATTCAAGAGAAGACGCCAGCAAATCAATACTAGAATTATAAGAAATTACAGAAGTTAACTTAAGAAGTGGAAGAGTTCTACCTCCGAGAATGGGTCCAAAGGACAAAGGAAAGCAGGTGGTTGTTCAAGAAGAACCAACCCCGGCAGAAGAAATAC
The DNA here is from genome assembly GCA_022702705.1 of Papilionanthe hookeriana x Papilionanthe teres. Taxonomy (NCBI): domain Eukaryota; kingdom Viridiplantae; phylum Streptophyta; class Magnoliopsida; order Asparagales; family Orchidaceae; genus Papilionanthe; species Papilionanthe hookeriana x Papilionanthe teres. The sequence goes on from CM040423.1 coordinate 100,415,364, forward strand.
CCATTCGGGAAGAAATTGAAACACATGAAAATAAAGTGGACTACAACGTGCTAGCCCATCTTAAGAAGCTACCGGCCAAACTGAGCATCTACGACGCTCTAATCTTATCAAAGGAGATGAGAGAAGCTCTGATCAAGGCCTTACTTGATCCGAAATTTTCTTAGCTCAAATGGCCGGAGATTCCTTAGATGAGGTTTGTTCGTTAAAGGAACAGCGAGGTGTCACCTTCACGGACAATGACCTACTACTTGGGATAGCAGACCACAACCGATCGTTGTACATTTCAGTCACGATTGAGAAGTTTACACTCTCCAGAGTATTGGTGGATCCAGGAGCATCAATCAATATAATGAATCTTCGAACGCTAGAATATTTGGAAATTGATGCTCGCGAGCTAGAAGCAGACAAAATGTTATTAAAGGATTCAACCAGAAAGGAGAAAGAGCCCTCAGATCAATAACACTCCTAATGAAAACCTGTGACTTAGCAAAGACAACCGCAAAATTTCACATAATCGATTCAGAAACATCATTCAACGCTCTACTGGGCCGACCATGGATACATGAAAACCGGATGGTACCATCATCTCTACATCAGTGCATCAAATACTACGATGGAGGAGAACAGTGCATCAAAGGTGACTTACAACCATTCTCCGTACATGAAATTGGAATCCATGAAGATGCAGCTTATTATGCACCTCCAAAGAAAACAATCTTCTCCAGAGATACCATAACGAATGAAGCAAAGGAAGTTCAGGACAACGAAGAACCTAAAGTTCTAGTCCAACAGTCACTCACCACTCCCTTACGGCGAGATGGTGAAGGTTTCTCCACAACTCCCATCCGAGGTCGAGGCCGGGGACGAGGTCGTGGCAGAGACGTTAGGACAGTTGTGTCGGCGTATTTTTTTAATTTAATTTAAATAAATAATTTGAAAAGGTAGTATTTGATTTTAAAAATAATTTTTAAATTTGAACATTTTCAGATATGAAATCAAACCGATCTCACATCCCAAATAGTTTATATAAACGAGCACCGTACCACAAACCGTGTATCTATCCTAAGGATAGACACACTGCTTGATGGTGGGGCTCGATTAAATAAACTAGAAGATTTGTGACATCCGTTTGGTCCGCGAACCAATTTTATAAGCCGACAAATTCCCCTGCTTAATATGAAAGTATTAAACGGGGTTTATATTACACAGGTTCTTTAAAATTCCCTATAAGAGGCAAGCCCCTATAGTTAATTACTTCTTAAGTGACGGGAATCACCTAAGAAAACTCTCGATAATAATCAATAATTCTACTCTCGAGAATTTCAAAGTTTAAGTTTTCGAAAGGATTGAATTTTGGAATTTCGATAGGGAATGGATCAAATTTGGAACATTTTGTTTTGAGAATCCAAAGGAAGAAAAGTAGGAGAAATCACAGATTCGAAGCGAACTTCGGTAATTTCCCGACTATCCTATCGTTTGGCTTGAGTTTAGGAAAGTCCTAATATTTATTTAAATGTTTTGATCTTGTCAATTTTAATTAATTAGGACTTATATTTTTATGTGAGGGTTTATGTCGTATCGAACGACTACCTCGGAATCCTAAAACCGGTTAGGGCTTAATTTGCAATGCAAATGCCTAACGAAGAGTTGAGGATTTATGTTGCACTAGGCAAACTGCCTCGATGTCCTATGGCTTTGTTGTTTAATTCTAGGAAAGTTTCTGCGATGTGGATTCGAAGTTTTGCGACGACGATGGCCGTGCTCGCCCACCATGCTCCAAGCTCCTTGTTGTTGCAGAGGTTTAGTTTTATAAGTCATAAATCAGAGGATGAGAAAAATGTTTTGGTTTAGAGAAGTCTTAATTTCCAAGTGTTTTTGTGTTTTAATTAAAACAAATCTTAAAGTTGATTATAACGACACCGGTTAAGATCCCACGGTTCCATCCTTCTGCATCATTATTTTTATCGGATTCACTTAGTCCGGATGAATTTGCTAAACTCAATCGAATGAGTTCTACACTTTCATTTAGACCGTGGGAAATCCCGTTAGCAACACGTAGGTTACATCATCCGAGGTATTCCCGATCATCCAACAGGACGTTTTAATTTAGTTGTAATTGTAGTTTTGTGTTACGTTTGTGATTAAATTTTGAGTTGTTTTATATTTTTAAATGTTGTGGCGGTGAATTTTATCTTGCAATGACTTTTAATTTAGTTTTGGTTTCAGTTTTAGGGTCTATCCTAAAGGTGTGGGTTTTCACGCAACAGTTGTTTATCATGCAAGAAAATTAAGTGCGATGCGGTTAAATAAATTGCAATAATGTAAATTGCGAGAAAGTAAATTGCAATAAAATAAAAGCGTACCTGGAGGGTCTTCCCGTCATCCCAAGCTGCACTTAAAACACAATTAGAATATTTAAGCAAGTTCCTAGGTAAAGCTAAGGTAAGGGTTATGGTTTTCTACCAAGTTCCTAATCCTATAGCTAGTCATTTCCTATGACGTCTAGGTTCTTTGTGTTTTTGTTTGAGGACGATTTTCTTCATCAAAGAATAATTAAGTTCAATTGTTCTTATGAACATCCTATCATATTGAGAAAGTGCTTAAGAATAATCTTAAACATCTTTTCAATATTTCTAGGATTGTTTTAAGTCCAAATGAATTTAATTATATAAATGAATTAATCGTCCAGGGATTCAAGTTTTGTTAACTTGCTCAGTGAACTAGGACATTTGAATATCCTATAAGTGAAGTAACATTTCACTTGATATTACGTTTAGGAGTTATGATGACTAAAGCATTTGAGGGTAAATTGGTGTTCAGATGGTTTGTGATTTAGTTTAATTTCAATTAATGAGTTTAAATTTGGAATAATGTTGAGTTATTTTAGATTTATTTTGAATTCTTCATGTCTTTGGTGATGTTATATTTAATCCAACTTAGTTTAATTTAATTTTATTTAATGAGTTTTAATTTAATTTAATTTAATTTAATTCAATTTAGTTTGATTTGATTTAATTTAATTTGATTTAATTTAACTTAATTTGATTTAATTTAATTTAATTTGATTTAATTTAATTTAATTTAATTTAATTAAATTATTTAATTTAATTTAATTTGATTTAATTTAATTTAATTTGTTTATTTAATTTAATTTAATTCATTTAATTTAATTTAATTTGTTTGTTTTATTTATTTAATTTAATTTAATTTAGTTTGATTTGATTTAATTTAATTTGATTTAATTTTATTATTATTTTTTTATTTTAATTAAAATTTTAAAAGAGTTTAATAATTTAATTTTGGTTTAATGATTAAGTCTTTTAATATTTTAAATTTGAGTTATCATTTTAATTAAGAATTGAATATTAATGAGATAATTAATTTAGGGATTTTTAAATTAAAGAATAAATCTCTTCCTAATAATATCCCTATTTTAATAATTCCAATTTTATTATTCTTCCAAACTTAATCAATTATTTAATTAAGGCTTAATCATTTTAAATTGTTTAATGAGTTTCTACCCTTTAATTATTTAAATTTCAATCATCCAAATCAGATTAGGATCAAATATTTTACTTGTTAATTTTTTATTAAACCTAAAGTTTTAATTAAGGGTTAAAAATTTTAATTACCACTTTACCCTTTAAGCTTAATAATTTCATAACTCACTAAATTGAACTCAAATGAACTTGAAATTTTTATTTGACTTCACTCATATGTCAATAAAGACATGAGAGGAGAAAATGTGATTTTTCTGTATTTAATTTATTTATATAATTATTTTTGGTGGAAAATAGAGATTTCCAAGGAAAATTTAATAACATGACCAATGGAAAGTTTCTGTCTTTAAGAAAATTAGGGGACACTCCTAATGACCAGAGAACCACTTGGACCAATTTTGGTGATTTTTTGAATTATATTATTTTTATTATAATTATTTTAAGTTTTGGAGTGTTAATTAATTTAAAAATAAAATAAATGTTGAAAAATGAATTTTATATTTTTCAAAAATCTCTCTTATATAAAGGAAATCAGAGAATTAAATTTTGCAATTTTCTAATTTTTCTATGATTTATTATGATTATTTTAGTGAAAATGCTAGAAAATACATTTTTTTAATTTTAAAATTATCCTAGAGCTTTAAAATTTAATATCTCACTAAATAGACCTGAAAAAAATATGGGGTTTGTTCCTAAGTGATTAAAATTCAAAATGTGACATTTTGGTGAATTTTATTATTTTTGTGATTTTTATTATTTTTTAATTATTAAAATATTAAAATAATATTAAAAATCAACTTTTTTAGAAAATTGAAAATTTAATTTTCTTAAATTCCCCTGATATCAGAGAGGCTCCAAAACCAATTTGGTGAATTTTTGAAAGATATTTTGAAAGTTATGAATTTTTAAAGTTTAAAATGGCTAAATAGCTTAATCAACCCAATTAGTAGGGCTAACCAAGTCCAATTGACCTCAAATTTTTATGGTGGGTTCCTCTGATCCTGAAGGTCAGTGGAGAATTGATTTCAAGTCAATTTGATGTATGATTAGCTCTAATTAATTAGAGATCCATTTTGGGTGTTTAAGCCAATTAGGGTTATTTTAAATGAACTAACTCAAAACCTATTTTTCCTAGGGTCCTCTGGTCATAAGGAACATCACCAAATTTTTCTAGAATTTATTTCACAACATGCTATTTATTAGAATTAAAATACTTAAAACAGTAACCTGAATTTGGAAAATCAATAACTTTTCATAGGGATGGCCTCTGACTTTGGAAAATTCAGGGAATGTTCCCAAATTCAGAGGCTTCAAAAGCCCTATGGTCTCATGCCATGGTGAATTGTATACATGCATGGAGAATTAAAATAATGCAGACAGTAAATAAATTATTAAAAATAAAATACTTGATGAAATTGAATGATTTCTTTTCCACATTATTCTCCTCTGTTCACTGAGCAAGAGGGTATTTTTATTTTATTTTTCTGATTTTCCTACACAGAGTTATGAATTTTTGAAGTTTAGGGAATTAAATAAATAAAAAAATACCCTAATTTTCTATTTATCCACGCGGCGCCAACTCATCCTCAGCATCTCCGAAAGCACACGCGTCGCACTCCCATTCGACGTCGCCATCTGACTCAGCACTCCGGGCCCCGCGGTTCTCGTACCGTCTTCTGATCCGACGCGATCCTGGCCGTCCGTCCTCGCGTGTATTAAATGAACGGCATCCGTTCATCGTCCCCAAGTGTTCTCACCCGAGAGCCGTCCACACTAAATCCCTAATATCTCACTCGATACTCAATGGATTTTCATGTTCTTATGCTCTATGGATTCGTCTTGAAGAGACGAACACATCTATACGGCTATCATGCATTGAAATTAAAGCATTTGAAATGGAGAATCTCCAGAAGCTCGAGATGAAGAATTAGTTCATACCTTTGCTCAGAGAAGTGTGGCTTCAATCTGAGAGTTGTTGTACCTTCGATTGGATCCTAGCAAGCTCCAGATGAAGTCTCCTGGTCTGGTGAATTGTCTAGATGTGATTTCGACCAAGCCCGATCACAAAGCTTGGAGAGCTGGAGCAACCGGGTGGCCTTGAGATGAGGCTTTTGTTGGTGGACACCTTCCTTGGTCCGGTGAAGGTGTAGAACCAATCAATTTGAGGATTGGTCCACTTGTGGAGAAGTGTCCTGGTTTTGGGTGGAATTTCAACTCCGAAATTGAGCTCACGAGAGAAGAAATGGCAGGGGGATCTCATCGGGGATCAAGTGCTGTGTATGGGGAGGAGTACGGAACAATTTTGGCAGAGTTTCCTTAAGGTTTGTTTTCAGCATCTCTCATGGCCGAGAGGGGTGGAGTTTAAATAGGAGAGGGTGGAGGGCCTCCCAGGGAGAGTTAGGGCTTGGGATCAGCTGCTCTTGGCAAGAGAAGAACGGCTCCGATGGCCGCTGGGGATGGGGCAGCTCAGCAGGTGAGAATTCCAAGTTGGGCTCACATGTGAGCTCTCGGCCATGGTGTTTTCCAGCGGCCTGGTGGCCGGCCGGCCAGGCATGGGTCACCCTCAAGGTCAGGTGGGTCAGGGCTGGGACTTGGTGCAAGCAATTGGCAATTGCCATGTGTAAAGAGCATGGATTGAAATGGAATGGGGGGAAGACCATTTTGGGTTCAAATGAGTCAACCCATGGTTTTGGGCTAGGTTCACCACCCAAGGCCTGGTCTTGGGCTGAAAAGGATCACTTGGGTCAGCCAAGAGAGGATGGTGTGGTCTCCATCCATGATGAGGTGGCTAAGCATGATTTAGTGTGTGACATGCTTAAGGTAAAAAAAGGTTTAAGAAGGATTAGGAAAGGGGCCCCTCCTTTTGCCATTAATGGCTTGATCACATGTCAAGCCTTCCATGGCTTCATGTGGCTTGTCCATGGCTTGCATGGCTCACCTTTGGCTTGGCAAAAAGTTTTGTCAATTTCATGAAAATGGATTTAAGAAAATTTTGATATTTTGATGGGAATTTGTATGGGGCTTGATTTGGAATTATTTGATGATGAATTTAGGACTTAGGTAATGGATTTAATTAAGTGGATGACAAATGGAGATGTCATGTGGGCTTTAGGGTGGATTTTGGGCTTTTGGATGTGGTGAAGGATGGGCTTTTAAAATGGTTTAGGAAGGTGGGCTTTTGAATTTTTAAAATGGATTTTGGGATGAAATTTTGGTAAAGGCTTGGGCCAAATAATTGTTGGGTTTAGCTCATGGATGTATCATGAGTGATTTGAAATGAATTTGAGGTGGTTTGGGTTTGAATTGAGTTGAATTTGGGTTGATTTGGTAAATGGGCCAATATAGGTCAAATTGGGCTAACTTGGGCCAATGTTGGGCTAGGGTTGAAATTGATGTAAAATAAATATTGAGAAATGTTTATGGGAGTGTTTCAAAGAGGTTTTGGCTTTGGTTGGGCTTTTATTTTGGGGTTTGGGCTCATTTGGGTTAGGTTTGGGTTTAGGTCAAAATTGGGCCTCTTAGCTTTGGGTTGAATTTGAGTGGGGTTTGGGTCAAAATTTTGGGCAAATCATGTTAGTGTTATGCTTGTGGGGATGCTAAGGAAGATTTAGAAAAGATTTGGGGTTAATTGGAGTTGAATTGGGTGAGTTTGGGTTAGGTTTGGGCCATGGGTCCAAATTGGGCTTTAAGGCCAAAAGTGAAATTGGATCCAAATGTCAATCAAATTGGACTTGGATTTGGTCTAGATTGGTGTTGGGAATGTTGAATTGAAGTTTAGAATTGAATTGGACCAGAATTGGGGTCAATTGGATAGGTTTGGTTTGACATTGGGTTCACTTAGGGTTAAAATAGGTCAAATTGGGGGTTTTGACAAAAGTTGGGTAAATTGACAAAATTGGCCCATGTTGTAGTTGGACAAAATGCAATTGGGAATATTTGGGATTTTCTGGAATTTTCTGGGAATTTTCTGAATCTTTGGATTTTTTGGCCAAGAGGGGTATTTTGGGTATTTGGAGGGTATTGGGAGGTTTTCTTGGAATTTTTGGTATTTTTGGGTATGGATGATCAATTTGAGTGATGTGGAAATGTTTGGGATTAATTTTGAGGAATTTTGGGTAATTTAGGAAATTTTGAAGAATTTGGGTAATTTCAAGGGTGTAGGGTCCCGGGGGTCAAAAATTGAAAATTTGGAAAATTGAAGATTGGGTGAATTTGAGTGGAGTGAAATCATTTTGGTTGAGCCATGAAGCCATATCAAGCCCACATGAGCCATGAAGGGACTCATTTGAGGCATTCACTATGTTGTTCCTAACCCTCTTAGGCAAGGGCTTAGGGGTTAAGGACCATCCATGTGAATCATCTACATGAGTCAGGAGGTCAAGTTGGGTATAAGTGTGGTTTTAGGAGATGTGTGAAAGTGTAGTGTATAAGTGTAGTGTATGTGTAAGTCAGTCCTTAACCAGACCAGGCCACCCAGGGCAGTCCTAAGGCCAAAGAGTCCTATAGGAACTCATCCTTAAACTTCCACATTTGATTTCAACCCTCTAGGTGATTAGGGGTCTATAGTCAAGCTTGTGGAATTTGCAGGGAGTTAAGAAGTGGTTTGAATTTCTAAAAGGTGGGTCCCAATTCTAGTCCTCTAAGATAGTCAAAGGAAAAGCCTAAGGCTAGTTCCTAGGTACTAAAGAGAAGAAGAGAAGACCTCATCAAAAATGAGGTCAACAAATGGACCCCCAATAGGTGTGGTGAGTCGACGGAGCACACCGCACGTATTGGTGTTGACCGAAGTGATCAACAAAACCAACACAAATGTCCAAGTGACAAACTTAGGACAAAGCAAAAGAATTTCCTTTGGGGAGTATCGGGTATGTTCCCAAAGCCGAAGATACTCGAACTCTCGCTGGGAAAGGAAAAGGAGGTGAATCCCAAATCACATGACCTGGGAGAATTTCGATTTAGATTTTATTTTGTTTCAATTTAAGTTTTGATGTGTGAATTTAGATTTCAACTTGGAGTTTTAATTTAGATTGAAGTTTTGTCAAAATTAATTTGAGGGATTCGATTTGAAATGAAAATTGGAATTCTGAGGTTTTAGATGTAACATCTTCAGCCTCGAAAGAAAATTGAATTGATCAGATTGAATCATTGCAATGAGGAGAGATCTCAGAGCAATGCGGTATTGGATGTAAAATCCTTAACCTCAAGAGTTTGATTTTGATGTATTTCATTGCTGTAGGGAAAGAATCCTAAAGCGATGCGGTCTTGGATGTAAAATCCTCGACCCAAAAAGTTTGATTTTGATGTACTTCAGTGCAATAGGGAAGAATCCTAAAGCAGTGCAGTCTTGGATGTAAAATCCTCGACCCAAAAAGTTTGATTTTGATGTATTTCAGTGCAATAGGGAATAAACCTAAAGCAGTGCAGTCTTGGATGTAAAATCCTCGACCTAAAAAGTTTGAATTTGATGTATTTCAGTGTAATAAGGAAAGAATCCTAAAGCAGTGCAGTCTTGGATGTAAAATCCTCGACCCAAAAATATGAATTTGATGTATTTCAGTGCAATAGGGAAGAATCCTAAAGCAGTGCAGTCTTGGATGTAAAATCCTCGACCCAAAAAGTTTGATTTTGATGTACTTCAGTGCAATAGGGAAGAATCCTAAAGCGGTGCGAGTCTTGGATGTAAAATCCTCGACCCAAAAAGTTTGATTTTGATGTACTTCGAGTGCAATAGGGAAGAATCCTAAAGCGAGTGCGAGTCTTGGATGTAAAATCCTCGACCCAAAAAGTTTGATTTTGATGTACTTCGGTGCAATAGGGAATAATCCTAAAGCGGTGCGGTCTTGGATGTAAAATCCTCGACCTAAAAAGTTTGAATTTGATGTATTTCAGTGTAATAGGGAAAGAATCCTAAAGCAGTGCAGTCTTGGATGTAAAATCCTCGACCCAAAAATATGAATTTGATGTATTTCAGTGCAATAGGGAAGAATCCTAAAGCAGTGCAGTCTTGGATGTAAAATCCTCGACCCAAAAGTTTGAATTTGATGTATTTCGGTGCACTAGGGAAAGAATCCTAAAGCGGTACGGTCTTGGATGTAAAATCCTCGACCCAAAAGTTTGAATTTGATTTATTTCGGTGCAATAGGGAAGAATCCTAAAGCGAGTGCGGTCTTGGATGTAAAATCCTCGACCCAAAAGTTTGAATTTGATGTATTTCGGTGAAATAGGAAAAGAATCCTAAAGCGAAGCGATCTTGGATGTAAAATCCTCGACCCAAAAAGTTTGATTTTGATGTACTTCGGTGCAATATGGAAAGAATCCTAAAGCGAGTGCGGTCTTGGATGTAAAATCCTCGACCCAAAAGTTTGAATTTGATGTACTTCGGTGCAATAGGGGAAGAATCCTAAAGCGAGTGCAGTCTTGGATGTAAAATCCTCGACCCAAAAAGTTTAATTTTGATGTACTTCAGTGCAATATGGAAAGAATCCTAAAGCAGTGCAGTCTTGGATGTAAAATCCTCGACCTAAAAAGTTTGAATTTGATGTATTTCAGTGCAATAGGGAAGAATCCTAAAGCAGTGCAGTCTTGGATGTAAAATCCTCGACCCAAAAAGTTTGATTTTGATGTACTTCAGTGCAATAGGGAATAATCCTAAAGCAGTGCAGTCTTGGATGTAAAATCCTCGACCTAAAAAGTTTGAATTTGATGTATTTCGAGTGTAATAGGGAAAGAATCCTAAAGCGAGTGCGGTCTTGGATGTAAAATCCTCGACCCAAAAATATGAATTTGATGTATTTCGGTGCGATAGGGAAGAATCCTAAAGCGATGCGGTCTTGGATGTAAAATCCTCGACCCAAATGTTTGAATTTGATGTATTTCGGTGCGATAGGGAAAGAATCCTAAAGCGGTGCGGTCTTGGATGTAAAAACCTCGACCCAAAAGTTTGAATTTGATGTATTTCAGTGCAATAGGGAAGAATCCTAAAGCAGTGCAGTCTTGGATGTAAAATCCTCGACCCAAAAGTTTGAATTTGATGTATTTCGGTGCAATAGGAAAAGAATCCTAAAGCGAGTGCGGTCTTGGATGTAAAATCCTCGACCCGAAAAGTTTGATTTTGATGTACTTCGGTGCAATATGGAAAGAATCCTAAAGCGAGTGCGGTCTTGGATGTAAAATCCTCGACCCAAAAGTTTGAATTTGATGTACTTCGAGTGCAATAGGGGAAGAATCCTAAAGCGGTGCGGTCTTGGATGTAAAATCCTCGACCCAAAAAGTTTAATTTTGATGTACTTCGGTGCGATAGGGAAGAATCCTAAAGCGAGTGCGGTCTTGGATGTAAAATCCTCGACCCGAAAAGTTTGATTTTGATGTACTTCGAGTGCGATAGGGAAGAATCCTAAAGCGGTGCGGTCTTGGATGTAAAATCCTCGACCCAAAAAGTTTGATTTTGATGTACTTCAGTGCAATAGGGAATAATCCTAAAGCAGTGCAGTCTTGGATGTAAAATCCTGGACCTAAAAAGTTTGATTTTGATGTACTTCAGTGCAATATGGAAAGAATCCTAAAGCAGTGCAGTCTTGGATGTAAAATCCTCGACCTAAAAAGTTTGAATTTGATGTATTTCAGTGCAATAGGGAAGAATCCTAAAGCGGTGCGGTCTTGGATGTAAAATCCTCGACCCGAAAAGTTTGATTTTGATGTACTTCGGTGCGATAGGGAATAATCCTAAAGCGAGTGCGGTCTTGGATGTAAAATCCTCGACCTAAAAAGTTTGAATTTGATGTATTTCGGTGTAATAGGGAAAGAATCCTAAAGCGGTGCGAGTCTTGGATGTAAAATCCTCGACCCAAAAATATGAATTTGATGTACTTCGAGTGCAATAGGAAGAATCCTAAAGCGGTGCGGTCTTGGATGTAAAATCCTCGACCCAAAAAGTTTGATTTTGATGTACTTCGAGTGCAATAGGGAATAATCCTAAGCGGTGCGGTCTTGGATGTAAAATCCTCGACCTAAAAAGTTTGAATTTGATGTATTTCGGTGTAATAGGGAAAGAATCCTAAAGCGGTGCGAGTCTTGGATGTAAAATCCTCGACCCAAAAGTTTGAATTTGATGTATTTCGAGTGCGATAGGAAAAGAATCCTAAAGCGAGTGCGAGTCTTGGATGTAAAATCCTCGACCCAAAAGTTTGATTTTGATGTACTTCGGTGCAATAGGGAAGAATCCTAAAGCGGTGCGGTCTTGGATGTAAAATCCTCGACCCAAAAGTTTGAATTTGATGTACTTCGAGTGCGATAGGGAAGAATCCTAAAGCGGTGCGGTCTTGGATGTAAAATCCTCGACCCAAAAAGTTTGATTTTGATGTACTTCGGTGCGATAGGGAATAATCCTAAAGCGGTGCGAGTCTTGGATGTAAAATCCTCGACCTAAAAAGTTTGAATTTGATGTATTTCGAGTGTAATAGGGAAAGAATCCTAAAGCGAGTGCGGTCTTGGATGTAAAATCCTCGACCCAAAAATATGAATTTGATGTATTTCGGTGCAATAGGGAAGAATCCTAAAGCGGTCACGGTCTTGGATGTAAAATCCTCGACCCAAATGTTTGAATTTGATGTAGTTCGAGTGCGATAGGAAAAGAATCCTAAAGCGGTGCGGTCTTGGATGTAAAATCCTCGACCCAAAAAGTTTGATTTTGATGTACTTCGGTGCAATATGGAAAGAATCCTAAAGCGGTGCGAGTCTTGGATGTAAAATCCTCGACCCAAAAGTTTGAATTTGATGTATTTCGGTGTAATAGGGAAAGAATCCTAAAGCGGTGCGGTCTTGGATGTAAAATCCTCGACCCAAAAATATGAATTTGATGTATTTCGAGTGCAATAGGGAAGAATCTAAAGCGGTGCGGTCTTGGATGTAAAATCCTCGACCCAAAAGTTTGAATTTGATGTATTTCGGTGCAATAGGTAAAGAATCCTAAAGCGGTGCGATCTTGGATGTAAAATCCTCGACCCAAAAGTTTGAATTTGATGTATTTCGGTGCGATAGGGAAGAATCCTAAAGCGGTGCGGTCTTGGATGTAAAATCCTCGACCCAAAAGTTTGAATTTGATGTATTTCAGTGCAATAGGAAAAGAATCCTAAAGCAGTGCAGTCTTGGATGTAAAATCCTCGACCCAAAAAGTTTGATTTTGATGTACTTCAGTGCAATATGGAAAGAATCCTAAAGCAGTGCAGTCTTGGATGTAAAATCCTCGACCCAAAAGTTTGAATTTGATGTACTTCAGTGCAATAGGGGAAGAATCCTAAAGCAGTGCAGTCTTGGATGTAAAATCCTCGACCCAAAAAGTTTAATTTTGATGTACTTCAGTGCAATATGGAAAGAATCCTAAAGCAGTGCAGTCTTGGATGTAAAATCCTCGACCTAAAAAGTTTGAATTTGATGTATTTCGGTGCAATAGGGAAGAATCCTAAAGCAGTGCAGTCTTGGATGTAAAATCCTCGACCCAAAAAGTTTGATTTTGATGTACTTCAGTGCAATAGGGAATAATCCTAAAGCAGTGCAGTCTTGGATGTAAAATCCTCGACCTAAAAAGTTTGAATTTGATGTATTTCAGTGTAATAGGGAAAGAATCCTAAAGCAGTGCAGTCTTGGATGTAAAATCCTCGACCCAAAAATATGAATTTGATGTATTTCAGTGCAATAGGGAAGAATCCTAAAGCGGTGCGATCTTGGATGTAAAATCCTCGACCCAAATGTTTGAATTTGATGTATTTCGGTGCAATAGGGAAAGAATCCTAAAGCGATGCGGTCTTGGATGTAAAATCCTCGACCCAAAAGTTTGAATTTGATGTATTTCGGTGCAATAGGGAAGAATCCTAAAGCGAGTGCGGTCTTGGATGTAAAATCCTCGACCCAAAAGTTTGAATTTGATGTATTTCGGTGCAATAGGAAAAGAATCCTAAAGCGAGTCTTTGTCTTGGATGTAAAATCCTCGACCCGAAAAGTTTGATTTTGATGTACTTCGAGTGCAATATGGAAAGAATCCTAAAGCGGTGCGGTCTTGGATGTAAAATCCTCGACCCAAAAGTTTGAATTTGATGTACTTCGGTGCAATAGGGAAGAATCCTAAAGCGGTGCGATCTTGGATGTAAAATCCTCGACCCGAAAAGTTTAATTTTGATGTACTTCAGTGCGATAGGGAAGAATCCTAAAGCGGTGCGGTCTTGGATGTAAAATCCTCGACCCGAAAAGTTTGATTTTGATGTACTTCGGTGCGATAGGGAAGAATCCTAAAGCGGTGCGGTCTTGGATGTAAAATCCTCGACCCAAAAAGTTTGATTTTGATGTACTTCGGTGCTGATAGGGAATAATCCTAAAGCGAGTGCGGTCTTGGATGTAAAATCCTTGACCTAAAAAGTTTGAATTTGATGTATTTCGGTGTAATAGGGAAAGAATCCTAAAGCGATGCGGTCTTGGATGTAAAATCCTCGACCCAAAAATATGAATTTGATGTATTTCGGTGCAATAGGGAAGAATCCTAAAGCGGTGCGGTCTTGGATGTAAAATCCTCGACCCAAAAGTTTGAATTTGATGTATTTCGGTGCAATAGGGAAAGAATCCTAAAGCGAGTGCGGTCTTGGATGTAAAATCCTCGACCCAAAAGTTTGAATTTGATGTATTTCGGTGCAATAGGGAAGAATCCTAAAGCGAGTGCGGTCTTGGATGTAAAATCCTCGACCCAAAAGTTTGAATTTGATGTATTTCGGTGCAATAGGAAAAGAATCCTAAAGCGGTGCGGTCTTGGATGTAAAATCCTCGACCCAAAAAGTTTGATTTTGATGTACTTCGATGCAATATGGAAAGAATCCTAAAACGGTGCGGTCTTGGATGTAAAATCCTCGACCCAAAAGTTTGAATTTGATGTACTTCGGTGCGATAGGGGAAGAATCCTAAAGCGAGTGCAGTCTTGGATGTAAAATCCTCGACCCAAAAAGTTTAATTTTGATGTACTTCAGTGCAATAGGGAAGAATCCTAAAGCAGTGCAGTCTTGGATGTAAAATCCTCGACCCAAAAAGTTTGATTTTGATGTACTTCAGTGCAATAGGGAAGAATCCTAAAGCAGTGCAGTCTTGGATGTAAAATCCTCGACCCAAAAATTTGAATTTGATGTATTTCGGTGCAGATAGGGAAGAATCCTAAAGCGAGTGCGGTCTTGGATGTAAAATCCTCGACCCAAAAGTTTGAATTTGATGTATTTCAGTGCAATAGGGAAAGAATCCTAAAGCAGTGCAGTCTTGGATGTAAAATCCTAGACCCAAAAAGTTGAATTTGATGTATTTCAGTGCAATAGGAAAAGAATCCTAAAGCTGTGCAGTCTTGGATGTAAAATCCTCGACCCAAAAATTTGGATTTTGATGTATTTCAGTGCAATAGGAAAAGAATCCTAAAGCAGTGCAGTCTTGGATGTAAAATCCTCGAAACAAAAGTTTGATTTTGATGTATTTCAGTGCAATAGGGAAAGAATCCTAAAGCAGTGCAGTCTTGGATGTAAAATCCTCGACCCAAAAATTTGAATTTTGATGTATTTCAGTGCAATATGGAAAGAATCCTAAAGCAGTGCAGTCTTGGATGTAAAATCCTCGACCCAAAAGTTTGAATTTGATGTACTTCAGTGCAATAGGGAAAGAATCCTAAAGCAATGCAGTCTTGGATGTAAAATCCTCCACCCAAAAATTTGAATTTGATGTATTTCGAGTGCAATAGGGAAAGAATCCTAAAACGGTGCGATCTTGGATGTAAAATCCTCGACCCAAAAAGTTTGAATTTTGATGTATTTCGGTGCGATAGGAAAAGAATCCTAAAGCGGTGCAGTCTTGGATGTAAAATCCTCGACCCAAAAGTTTGATTTTGATGTATTTCAGTGCAATAGGGAAAGAATCCTAAAGCAGTGCAGTCTTGGATGTAAAATCCTCGACCCAAAAATTTGAATTTTGATGTACTTTAGTGCAATAGGGAAAGAATCCTAAAGCAGTGCAGTGTTGGATGTAAAATCCTCGACCCAAAAGTTTGAATTTGATGTATTTCAGTGCAATAGGGAAGAATCCTAAAGCAGTGCAGTCTTGGATGTAAAATCCTCGACCCAAAAATTTGAATTTTGATGTATTTCATTTGAGATCTGGAAAGATTGAATTCGAAATTTGATTTGAAATTTGATTTGAAATTTGGAAGATCAAATTTGAAATTTGATCGAGATTTGATTTGGAATCTGGAAAGATTGAATTTGAAATTCGGAGGGATGAGTTTGAACTCGATTGAAATTTGATTTAAGATTTGATTTGAAATTTGGAAGATCAAATTTGAAATTTGATCGAGATTCGATTCGAAATCTGATTGAGAATTTGATTTGAGATTTGATTTAACACTTATGTTGATTTTGTTTATCTTTTAATGATTCAAATTTTACTTTATTGTTTATTTAATGTTCATGTGAATTTGGTATTCGTCATTTTTAGATTTCTTTTTTAGGAAAGTTTTCTTTTATTCTTCTTCTTTTTTTTTCTTTTCTGTTCTTTGTTCGAAGTTCATTTAACTTTAATGGCGTTTCCCAGTCAATTTACACAAAAGAGGTGAAGGCCAAAAATGTGACATGGTCACTTTCATTCCAATCATGTTGAAGATACATCATACAACTCGATCTGGAATACATTTCATACAATCCATGTAAACTCAAAACGGACTATGTATGATCTTTGTTGATCCATCAAAGAAGCATCTGTCAAAAATCCATGTCTGAATAGTGGGGTACATGGTCAATAACATCACCTTCCAAGCCATCCTTGGCAAGGATGCCGTATGGATGTACATTAGAGGTGTGATATTTTCCATGTAACTCACAGCTCGTAAGGCGGAGGTTCTCTAGCTGCGGGTGCAGTTGGAAATGGTAAGGTGTCTTCTTGTCGTCCATCCTTCGAAAGTAGCCGAGATTCGCTTCACTGGTTCTCCTGGTATGCAATGCTTAGCGATATACTGCTCCGTTTCCCTTCGGTATCATGACGGAACCTACCGGTAAAGGTATCTTTACTGGCCCTCGGACCTCACCCGGGCCTGCTATCCGGAGGTCAGATCCGAACATGATGTTACACTCGTTCAGGTAAGAGACAATGCAGAAGGGTCTGACAAAGTCGTGGTGATCTATATGTGGGGATATGCAGTCACCCTGTTTGTAGATGTTGATAATGCAACTATTGGGTATGCAATCTGCTGGCAGTACCCTCCATGTTATCAATCTCTTTACCATTCTCTTGATGACTAATGGCATCGGATCCACTTGCCCATGACGGAGTATCCCCGGTGGGTTTCCCTTCCTGTCTTCAGCAAAGTTGTAGCAGCATCCGCATTGTATTGTAATTCTTCCCTTCCCTGGCATCCATTTCCGGGGTTCGTATGTGTTTTCCCTTAGGCGGCCTGCTCGGCCCATTCTTTTCAAATCCCGGATACAATCCACGATTTGCTGTTGTTCATACTCTGAGAATACGTACGTATGTAGCTCGAGGCCCTCTAGTATGTTGATCCTTTTGCCTCTAATTCTCTCGAAGTATTCAAAGGTTTTCTTTTCAACATTTTGCATTCTCTCCAGCTCGTATTCCGGAATGATTTGCAGATGGTGAGGCCTCGTGACATATTGTGGGATATACGGTTCAATCCCTTCATGTTCTCCTGCATACCTCGGCTCCTCAGGGATGATGCCTGTCGGGACATCCCCCGGGGTCACTTCTGCAACAATGTCATGCATTATTGGTGGTTCTATCCGGTGGCGTGGTAGCCTTCTTTCTTCTGATCTTACGGAGATTTCCACTGGTTCTTTACGGTATCCTAGGAGCTGGCCTCCTTTCTTCGAGTTCCTGGTGAACCGGTGTCCTTGAAGTGTGTGTGCGGCATTAGCGATTGTCTCGTCGCGCTGGTCCGCGGCTAGTTTTGTTAACATCTTACGGATACGGCGATTCTTATTTCTTCGTTGCGTGGGCGTGAGAGTAGCTCTCCGAACTTCTTGAGTATACGTGGGCGCGGCGCGACAAGCTCGCCCTCTGCCGTAGCAGCTACGGACTTCATTTTCTTGTATTCTTCGGTGTTTGCTTTTCTTTTCTTGTTCTTTGGATTGGTGGCTTGGGCCACCCACTTTCATCCTTGTCCGCCCGAGCGGTTCTTCTCGGTCAGCGGGACCCGGTCACTTTCCTCGTGCGTAGGCCTGCGGGTGCGAAGTCCGAGTCAATCTCGATTATCGCTCCATCTTTCACCCTCTTTTCATCGAGTGCGAGGCTTACACCCTTCTTAAAGTTCGGGACCAACCGCCCGTTCGACATTTCCACGAGAAAAGACAAGGAAAAGGATCGGGGGCTGTACTAAGAACAAGAACATTAAGAAAATGTTTATTAAAGACATTTTTTTTATATATATTTTTTATTTTCGAATTTAACGGGAATGAAGTAGGATAAGATCGGGGAAGAGATTTTGATTTGGAAGAGAAAACAAGGAAAACTTTATTATCATGATTTTATTTATTTTAGCACATTTTATTATTTTTTGGGTTCGGACCCAATCATAAGTAATTACTTCGCCCGTGTTTCTTAGGGATGAAGAATTCATTCCTTCAAAACATCGAGTAGCGTAATACTTTTCAAGTATCGTCCGTTGATCGGAAGCATATGTCGTTCTCCCGGCAATTCACTAGCTGGTAGGAACCTCCCGAGTATACTTGCTTCGACCACAAACGGTCCTTCCCGAGTGGGTTCAAATTTTCCTCCTATCTTGCGATGTGCGAGAATAGGTCTCTTGAGAACGAGAACTAAGTCACCAACTTTGAAGGTTCTTGGGCGGACCCGGTTGTCATGGGCTTGAACCATCTTAGCTTGGTATAGCTCTAAATTACTGCTCATGCTGTAAGTCTTTTCCCTTCCGGGCTTTCTAATTCTTCTAGTCGTAATTTGGCGTTTTCTTCGACGTGATCTTGTTCGCAAGCTGCAGTTCGAGTGAAGGAAGGCTGAACCTCTAAAGGTAACACTCGCCTCGGACCCATACACCGGAGCGTAAGGTGTAGCTTGAGTAGGAGTTCGAAGGTTGTCCGGTAGGCCCATAAGGCTTCTAACAATTTCTCGTGCCAATTTCTCTTATTATCATCCAAGGTTTTCTTTAAGATTTGAACGAGAGTTTTATTAAAAGCCTCAGCGAGGCCGTTTGCTCTTGGGTAGTAAATTGTTGAGTATCGCCGATTGATTCCGTGTCTCCCGACAAAATTGTTGATTTGTGTGCTTCGAATGCGACCCATTATACGAGATGATCCTGCGCGGCACTCCGAAACGGTAGACAACTTGGTTCTTGAAAAGCCGTAGCACGTGGTGTGCTTTCACTTCCCCAAGTGGAACTTCCTCTGCCCACTTGGAAAAGTAATCGTAGCCGCAAGAATGAAGCGATGTCCTTTTGAAGATGGTGGTTCTATCGGACCCACTATATCTGTGCCCCAACATTCAAATGGCCACGACGCAATTGTCGGATGTAGCACATTTGGAGGTTGGTGTAGAACCACTCCATGCACTTGGCATTGATGACAGCTCTTGGCGATTTTCATGCAGTCTGTCATCATCGAGGGCCGATAGTACCCTAGTCTTTTAATTTTCATTTTCATCTTCGGACCCGGCGGTGAGCACCACGAGTCTCGAATGTACCTCTTTAACAATTTAACGGGCCTCGGACCCGCTTAGGCACCTTAGCCACATTTGATCAAAAGACCTTCGTATAATGTGTTGTTTATTAATGCGTAAGACGAGTTCTTTTCTTGATCCGATGGGCTAGCGACCTATCATGCGGTAACTTTCTGTTTGCGGGTAGTACATTAATGGGCGTCGCCGGTCTTCCGTGTTTTTCGTCACTTCTTGCAGCTGATTCTTTTTCTTTTTCGATTTGTGTATTGTGTCTATGTCGAGTCGTGATAGGACTCGACGTCCGTGAACCGACACTTCCACCGATTCATCTTGCAAACGGGTAAATTCTTTTGCGAGACGGGCTAAAGCATCTGCTAAAGCATTTTCTTTTACGGGAATTTTGTAGATCGTTACATTTGGAATCTGTTCCAACAATCTGTATGGCATCTTGGAAGTATTGTTCGAGTCTTGGCTTTAAAATTCTGTATTATCCGACGATCCGTTGAATGATTAGCTGCGAATCCCTGTATATGTTGATGTCCGTTATCCCCATTTGAATAGTTAATTCCGGTCCGTTATGAGGGCTTCGTATTACGCTTCATTGTTTGTACACGGTTATGTCAAGTGGTAGGAGTATCTTAACATCCCCCGCTCCGGTGTTATAAAGATTAGCCCGATTCCT
This sequence comes from Papilionanthe hookeriana x Papilionanthe teres, assembly GCA_022702705.1. NCBI lineage: Eukaryota > Viridiplantae > Streptophyta > Magnoliopsida > Asparagales > Orchidaceae > Papilionanthe > Papilionanthe hookeriana x Papilionanthe teres. Next base: position 100,435,233 of record CM040423.1, read on the forward strand.
GCCTTACCGGGCACTATCACTTGCGATTCTTCATCTTTGTGTGCTGAAGATGCTCCGTCGAAATACAATTCCCAACGTCGATCATCAAGGTCTTCTAGGTTCATTATTTGTTCATCTGGCAAATCGTCATTGAGAGGAGATTCTGCCGGTAAAGGGTGTCTTTGCGAGAAAGTCCGCTAAGACTTGTCCCTTTACGACACGCGGAGGCACAAAAGTTATATCGAATTGCGATAATATCATTGACCATCCGGCAAGTACGCCGGAAAGTGTTGGACGAGTCATCGAGTATTGCAATGGATTAAACTTCGAGATCGGGTTGACCTTATGAGAAAGCATGTAGTGCCGAGCTTTTGAGCGGCGAAGATCGGGGCCAAACAATGCTTTTCAATTGCGGGATACCTTATTTCCGTCGGAAGTAAACGACGGCTTAAGTAGTAAAGAGCATTTTATTTACCCTCATCATTGACTCAGGCTAACGGGGCTCCGAGAGAGTCGTCTAAAGCCGCGGTGTAAAGTATCGACGGTCTACCCGAGGCCAGGGGCTGCTAAGACGGGAGGTGTCATTAAATATTGTTTAATGTCCTCGAAGGCCTTCCGGCATTTCTCTTCCCGAATAAATTTGGCGTCCTTTTTAACTAGTGCCGAGAAAGGCTGACACCTACAGGACGGGTTTGAGATAAAGCGTCGAAGATATGCCAACTTCCCTTGAAAAGATCGTAGTTGTTTTAAGGTTTTGGGAGGCGGCATTTCTAAGATAGCTTTAATCTTTTCCGGGTCGATTTCAATTCCACGATGTCGGACAACGAATCTTAAGAATTTCCGGAGGTGACGCCGAAGGCGCATTTTAAGGGATTCATCTTAAGGTTAAATTGTCTTAACCGTTCGAAAACAATTCTCAAATCATACGAAGTGGTTTTCCTTTACTTTGCTTTTGATGACCACATCGTCCACGTAGCATTCGACTTGATTGTGGATGAGATCATCAAAAATTCTTTTCATTGCTCTTTGGTAGGTTGCTCCTGCGTTCTTTAGTCCGAATGGCATCACTGTGTAGCAAAATACTCCGATTGGCGTTCTGAATGTTGTAAGCTTTTCATCTTCTGGAGCCATTTTTATCTGGTTGTATCCTGAAGATCCATCCATGAACGAGAATATTTCATGTGTTAAAGCAATGTCGATCATTAATTCGGGATCGGTAGAGGAATTCATTTTTTGGACATGCCTTGTTTAAATCTCCGAAGTCTACACAAATTCCGATCCGACCATTCTTCTTTCGATCGGCACCACATTGGCTAACCAAGTCGGGTATTGTTCTTCACGGACAAATTTAGCGTCTATTAGTTTTTTAACTTCGGCTATGACTTGTTATTCAATTTCTAGACGCATTCTTACGGGACCTTGTCGTGGAACGAGAGGTAGGATCCACTCCTAGCTTATGGATCGCAACCTCTGGAGCTAATCCTGGCATCTCATCGTAGTTCCAAGCAAAACAGTCTTTAAATTCCATTAATAACTTGATTATTTCTTCGGAGTCTTCTTTGTTGAGTAAGGAGCTAACAAAGGTAGGTTTAGGCTCGTCGCTAGTACCTAAGTTAACTTCCGTTAACTCATCTATTGTAGATTTGATTTCTTCTTCGAATTCTGGTGGAGCGTCTCCAATTTGTACATCTTCGAGTTCGTCTGTAGTTTCCATGCAGTTTTCATTGGATTCGCAAGTGACAACCAAGCAAAATTCAGTATCGTCAACTGACCCTACTGTGCCGAATCCGAGTCCATACTTTGAATTGGGAGGACCACCGGAGTTATTCCATAATTTTTCAAAATGTTGTGATTGGCCTTTTGTCCATTGTCGAGGTAAGAAACCACGTTGAATTAAATTTTGAACACGGGGGAGAGTACCACTCAAAAGGTAATTCCATTAATTCCGATGAAGTGACATCTTCGAATTGTACATGATTTTCAGTTTTGGAGGAAGAAGCACCACGGTAAAACTTGATTGGCCTTGCACCGTCGTTACGTACTTCTTTGACCACCATACTCTCGATCTTGTTAGAATGGATCGGGGTTAGGTTCATAGTATGTACGTAGTGGTTAATCTTCTCGTACATTGATTTGTATTCTTCGTTCTTCTCATCTTCGAGAGAGATTTTGAATTGCGGCCTCTTCTGACTTATTGTCGCTGCTTCTTGCTTGATTTCTTTTTCTTCTTCAGAACTATCTTCCCAATCAACATTGATGGCTGGTTTCCTCTGTCCAATCGTCCTAACGTCTCTACCACGGCCTCGTCCCCGGCCTCGACCTCGGATGCGAGTTGTGGAGAAACCTTCACCATCTCGCCGGAAGGGAGTGGTGAGTGAGCTGTTGGACTAGAACTTCGAGTTCTTCGTTGGCCTGAACTTTCTTTGCTTCATTTGTTACGGTATCTCCGGAGAAGATTGTTTTCTTTGGCGGTGCATAATAAGTCGCGTCTTCATGGATTCCAATCTCATGTACGGAGAATGGTTGCAAGTCGCCTTTGATGCCTTGTTCCCCTCCATCGTAGTATTTGATGCATCGGTGCGAGATGATGGTACCATCCTGTTTTCATGTATCCATGGTCGGCCCGACAGAGCGTTGAACGACGTTTACGAATCGATTATGTGAAATTTCGCGGTTGTCTTTGCTAAGTCACCGGTCTTCATCGATAGCGTTATTGATCCGAGGGCTCTTTCTCCTTTCACGGTTGAATCCTCTTAATAACATTTTGTCTGCTTCGAGCTCACGAGCATCAATTTCCAAGTATGCTAGCGTTCGAAGACTCATTATATTGATTGATGCTCCTGGATCCACCAATACTCTGGAGAGTGTAAATTTTCCGATTGTAACTGAAATGTATAACGGTCGGTTGTGATCTGCTGTCCCAAGTAGTAGGTCATTGTCCGTGAAGGTAACGCCTCGCTGTTCCTTTAACGAGCAAACCTCATCTAAGGAATCTCCGGCCATTTGAGCTAAGCAAATTTCTGGATCAAGTAAGGCTTTGATCAGAGCTTCTCTCATCTCCTTTGATAAGATGAGAGCATCGTAAATGCTCAGTTTGACCGGTAGTTTCCTAAGATGGGCTAGCACGTTGTAGTCCACTTTGTTTCCATGTGTCTCGGCTTCTTCTCGAATGGGTATTTCTTCTGCTGGGGTTGGTTCTTCTTGAACAACCACCTGCTTTCCTTTGTCTTTTGGACCCACTCTTGGAGGTAGAACTTTTCCACTTCTTAAGTTGACTTACGTAATTTCTTCGAATCTAGTGTTGAACTTGTCGGTGTCTCCTCTCGAATCGGAATGAGCGGCTCTTCGGATTAGCTTCGAATACTGAAGGCTCTAATTCTATTGTGACTGGAGCTCCTCGAAACTCGCAGATAGATTCGTTTCTTGTTGAGCTCTCGTAGCCTCCTTGATGGATGTCTTCGTTATTTTGATCGTCGAGATCGTGTATGATTTGAGAATTGTTGTTGGTATCGAGATCGATGTCTGAATTGTCGCTAGTTACGTAATCGTTAGAAACAGTCAAAACGTAGCCAACGCCATCACCCTTATCATTATATGATCCCACCGAAGTGAGCAGATAATCATACAAAATCAGAGGTTCGAGGGATTTCTCCCCCGAATCGGAAACAACTATCCTAGGATAAGCAGCCCCTAGTCTAGCCTTAGGAGTCTCAGTCCTCTCTTCTTCGTCAATTTTCTTCTTTTCTTTAATCGTCTCCTGTTGAGGTTGTTCTTTTATCGCAAGTGATAGTACCGCTTAACAGGTCTCGAACTCTGAATTGAGGCTCGCACCGAGGCGGTTCGGATGCTTGTCTAAAATCTTCTTCGAAGACCTCGTCCGAGCGGTAGTCCATCCATCGTCGGTTGCATAGGGATCTATCGGAATGACGGGATCGGTTGAGATAACATTGACGGAACCTCCTTTACGGGGTTCCTTCATGTACTCCTTCGGGATTGTTATATTCCCTTTCGAAGGTTGTCGTTGAGCCAACTTTTAAAGGTAATGCAATCTTCTATCTTGTGCCCAAGCATGCGGTGGTAGGGGCAAAGTTGGGATCACCTTTCTTGTTGACTTCCTCTAGTCTTTTAGGTTCGGCAATTTGGAAATCTGGAGTCTTCATTAGGCTACGGAACATTTTCGGTACTGCTTCATTTTTGAACGGATATTCTCTGCTCAGAAGCTCCCTTAATGTACGTTGCGGACGAGGCGATTGCTCATACTGCGGAGATGACTGATAGCTGGACCGGGGTTGCTGGTAATTCTGTTGTGGTTGCTGCGGCCGTTACGGTGGTATTTACATCGGTTGCTTGCCTTTGTCAACTGCTGCAACGATCCCAGATTTCTTTTCGAAGGTCTTCACCGGCTTCTGCTTGTCCGTCTTGTCGGCGAAACTTAATTGCTTCGCCTCTTCTTGCAAGCTTTCGGCCTTGCTTAACAACTTCTCTAAAGTCTTAATAGTGAATCCTTTGAGGAGAAGTGCTATCGGGCCGTGAATGCTTTTAAGTAAGATGCCGACTGCATGTTGTTCTTGTAGTTGTGGTTCACACTTCATGCTTAAGTTCCTCCATCGAAGTATGTAATCCACCAAAGTTTTGTTCGGCCTTTGTTTCTCTACCACTAAATCACCTATAGTGATGTGGTGCTGAGCTCCGACGAATCGCTTGATGAAGAGGTTCTCTAGTTCTGAGAACGTCTTCACCGAACCATTTGGTAATTCTGCATACCAGTCGAAGGCGATTCTCGACGGACTGCCGACGAGCTGTCGGAAGAGTAATCCATCGTTCCCGCCGGCATTACAACAAGCGGCACGAAAGTGTGCAACATGCTGTCGGGGGTTCCGGTTCCGTCGAAGGTCTTGAACGAGAGGTGGTACGAAGCCTTTTGGGTATTGGACAGCGTCGAATTCTTCTGGGTAAGGTCTACCCGTCCGAATGGATTTCCCGCTCTTCGATTGTGCTAAGGCTTCTCGCACTTGCTGTTCCACCAAGTTCTTGATATCCTTTTCAGGGATCATACTTTGTATTGTATCCTTTTTCAGTTGATCATCCCCATTGACGGATGTAATCTCCTTTCCTCCGTCTACAATGTGAATGACCTCTGGGGGTGTCTCTCTTTGTGGTTGTATTTGACTCTGGAGAGTGGCCAGAGCTACGACCATCTCTTCCATCCTCTTTGCCATTTGAGCGATCGTGTCGTCTTTTTCCCGAAGTCGCCTTCTCATCGGTTCCGGCTCCTCTCTTTCTGAGGCTGCAGGAGCACCTTGCGAAGCTGATGAAGCTCGTGTCTCAACCATGTTGATTTCTGCATATTCGTAGTCCATGAACTCCGATGAATCAATCTCATCTCCGAACTTTTCTTCTCTTTCTTTTGACAACCGTCGGATATCGGTTCTCAACTTTTCCATGGCATCTACTAGCGGAGCTTTCTGTGTGTCATCGCGGTTGTTGTGCGATAGCTGCCGGGTCCCCTTTATCGCAGTAGCACTTTTTCGGATTCAAGTCTCCTGGTGAGACTTTCTTTCTCGGGCTGCTGTTTCAATCTTAACTGCCCAGTAGTGGGACGCCATACCATCCTTCTAGCAGCGGAAGGTCTAGGACCAGATGGTCTGTCGGCCAAATGCTGGAAGGTGGTATCCTCCCTAATCTGTAATCCTGAGACTACGACAGGCGGACTAGCCTTCATTCTTTTACTTGGCTTTTCTATCATGACGGCGGGTTCTACTCGGGGTCCAAGACGGGATTTGACTGGCACCCGCCCCATCCTTCATAGAATCTCCGATACGGGGCAGTTTTCCTTCTTCGCTAACCTTTCTACCAAAGTTTGCAGTCGAGCAAACGGCGTAGTTCTAGTTCTTTTCTTGCGGATATCGTTGTAATATGCGGGCTGAGGTAATGTGGCAGCAATCTTGCGAACATTCTCCTCATCCTTTGCGGCGGAGAGGGGATGGAACCTGCTTCCTCCCAAAAGTGGTATGTAGTTAGGCAGCGGTGTATATTCGAGCGGCGGCGGAATTTCCTCAGGAAAGCAATTTCGGCGGCTACGGCTTCTGCGGCGATCCTTCTACTTGTTTCTTCTTTGGGTCTTTGTCGGTGACGGAATCTTTGAAGCTGGACCCGATTTCGAAAACGGAAAGTCTTACGGGAAGATCTGTACCCTCCACGGTAACGGGTTTACCATAGTTACGGATTTCTTTCCCCTTTGATTTGGCGGAAGTCGGGGTAGGTGCGGAAACAACTAGACCAGGTGGGGGTAGTAAGAACGAGTCCTCTCGCGGATGGCAGTACTCCTTCTAGTCGGGATCCTTTGCAGGGGAGGAAACTCTTGGGTTGAACTCAAGCAGCGGCTCCTCAGCTTCAGATACCTTGTTCGTCAGTGCAAAGAGGGAGACGTCGGTGACCTTGACATTCGTGTTTTCAAATCCTTATCCGAATCGGATGATCCCATTGTCGGGCAGCTCATCCTTATAGACAGCGAAGTCCAGTCCATTGGTGAAGGAGAAAATCAGCTTTGGGGCTTCCATTTCTGCAGGGTAGATTTTGGTTGTCAGTCCCAAGTTATGCTTCTTTTCTTTAGGACGAAAAGGAAGGAATTGAAAAGAGTCCGAACTCATTCTTGTTCATGTATTTATAAAAAGGAATCATTTGTTAAAAGAATCACTTATTAGAGGGTTTGTTTATTTAGAACGAAATGTTCAAAGGTGTAGAGAAGGTAAGGAATCCGATTCAGAGTTGGAAAGGAAAAGAGAGTCTTAAGCAAGACTTCTCGACTCGAAGGATCATTCCTAAACTAACACCTATCGGGGGTCCACCCCACCTCGGAAATGAGGTAAAAGGATCTCGGAACCTCTGCGTTTAGGGGTGTCTAAACAGTGGCTCCTAAATCCGAGAGAATGTTGGCTATACTTATTCAAGGTAGAAATGAACATAGTATTCCAACGGAAAGAAGGGTAGTTTGATCCACTAAGGACATGGATGCACTACCGATTTTTGAAAGCAGAATTATTTGATTATAATGGAGAGAGGAATTATTCCCCAGCGGAGTCGCCAGAAATTGTCGGCGTATTTTTTTAATTTAATTTAAATAAATAATTTGAAAAGGTAGTATTTGATTTTAAAAATAATTTTTAAATTTGAACATTTTCAGATATGAAATCAAACCGATCTCACATCCCAAATAGTTTATATAAACGAGCACCGTATCACAAGCCGTGTATAGCCGTGTATCTATCCTAAGGATAGATACACTGCTTGATGGTGGGGCTCGATTAAATAAACTAGAAGATTTGTGACATCCGTTTGGTTTGCAAACCAATTTTATAAGCCGACAAATTCCCTTGCTTAATATGAAAGTATTAAACAGGGTTTATATTACCCAGGTTCTTTAAAATTCCCTATAAGGGCAAGCCCCTATAGTTAATTACATCTTAAGTGACGAGAATCACCTAAGAAAACTCTCGATAATAATCAATAATTCTGATCTCAAGAATTTCAAAGTTTAAGTTTTCAAAGGATTGAATTTTGGAATTTCAATAGGGAATGGATCAAATTTGGAACATTTTGTTTTGAGAATCCAAAGGAAGAAAAGTAGGAGAAATCACAGATTCGAAGCGAACTTCGGTAATTTCCCGACTATCCTATCGTTTGGCTTGAGTTTAGGAAAGTCCTAATATTTATTTAAATGTTTTGATCTTGTCAATTTTAATTAATTAGGACTTATATTTGTATGATAAAATCACACAAATAGCCTCGAAGATGTGAGGGTTTATGTCGTATCGAACGACTACCTCGGAATCCTAAAACCGGTTAGGGCTTAATTTGCGATGCAAATGCACTAACGAAGAGTTGAGGATTTATGTTGCACTAAGCAAGCTGCCTCGAAGTCCTATGGCTTTGTTGTTTAATTCTAGGAAAGTTTTCTTGATGTGGATTCAAGTTTTGCTGACGACGATGGCCGTGCTGCCCACCATGCTCCAAGCTCCTTGTTGTTGCAGAGGTTTAGTTTTATAAGTCATAAATCAGAGGATGAGAAAAATGTTTTGGTTTAGAGAAGTCTTAATTTCCAAGTGTTTTTGTGTTTTAATTAAAACAATTCTTAAAGTTGATTATAACGACACCGGTTAAGATCCCACGGTTCCATCCTTCCGGCATCATTATTTTTATCGGATTCACTTAGTCCAGATGAATTTGCTAAACTCAACTGAATGAGTTCCACACTTTCATTTAGACCGTGGGAAATCCCGTTAGCAACACGTAGGTTACATCATCCGAGGTATTCCCGATCATCCAACAGGACGTTTTAATTTAGTTGTAATTGTAGTTTTGTGTTACGTTTGTGATTAAATTTTGAGTTTGTTTTATATTTTTAAATGTTGTGGCGGTGAATTTTATCTTGCAATGACTTTTAATTTAGTTTTGGTTTCAGTTTTAGGGTCTATCCTAAAGGTGTGGGTTTTCACGCAACAGTTGTTTATCATGCAAGAAAAATAAGTGCAATGCAGTTAAATAAATTGCAATAATGTAAATTGCAAGAAAGTAAATTGCAATAAAATAAAAGCGTACCTGGAGGGTCTTCCCGTCATCCCAAGCTGCACTTAAAACACAATTAGAATATTTAAGCAAGTTCCTAGGTAAAGCTAAGGTAAGGGTTATGGTTTTCTACCAAGTTCCTAATCCTATAGCTAGTCATTTCCTATGACGTCTCAGGTTCTTTGTGTTTTTGTTTGAGGACGATTTTCTTCATCAAAGAATAATTAAGTTCGATTGTTCTTATGAACATCCTATCATATTGAGAAAGTGCTTAAGAATAATCTTAAACATCTTTTCAATATTTCTAGGATTGTTTTAAGTCGAAATGAATTTAATTATATAAATGAATTAATCGTCCAGGGATTCGAGTTTTGTTAACTTGCTCAGTGAACTAGGACATTTGAATATCCTATAAGTGAAGTAACATTTCACTTGATATTCTGTTTAGGAGTTATGATGACTAAAGCATTTGAGGGTAAATTGGTGTTCAGATGGTTTGTGATTTAGTTTAATTTCAATTAATGAGTTTAAATTTGGAATAGTGTTCAAGTTATTTTAGATTTATTTTGAATTCTTCATGTCTTTGGTGATGTTATATTTAATCCAACTTAGTTTAATTTAATTTAATTTAATGAGTTTTAATTTAATTTAATTCAATTTAATTCAATTTAGTTTGATTTGATTTAATTTAAATTGATTTAATTTAATTTAATTTGATTTAATTTAATTAAATTAAATTAAATTAAATTATTTAATTTAATTTAATTTGATTTAATTTAATTTAATTTGTTTATTTAATTTAATTTAATTCATTTTATTTAATTTAATTTGTTTGTTTTATTTATTTTAATTTGATTTATTTATTTATTTAATTTAATTTAGTTTGATTTCATTTAATTTAATTTGATTTAATTTTATTATTATTTTTTTTATTTTAATTAAAATTTTAAAAGAGTTTAATAATTTAATTTTGGTTTAATGATTAAGTCTTTTAATATTTTAAATTTGAGTTATCATTTTAATTAAGAATTGAATATTAATGAGATAATTAATTTAGGGATTTTTAAATTAAAGAATAAATCTCTTCCTAATAATATCCCTATTTTAATAATTCCAATTTTATTATTCTTCCAAACTTAATCAATTATTTAATGAAGGCTTAATCATTTTATATTGTTTAATGGGTTTCTACCCTTTAATTATTTAAATTTCAATCATCCAAATCAGATTAGGATCAAATATTTTACTTGTTAATTTTTTATTAAACCTAAAGTTTTAATTAAGGGTTAAAAATTTTAATTACCACTTTACCCTTTAAGCTTAATAATTTCATAACTCACTAAATTGAACTCAAATGAACTTGAAATTTTTATGTGACTTCACTCATATGTCAATAAAGACATGAGAGGAGAAAATGTGATTTTTCTGTATTTAATTTATTTATATAATTATTTTTGGTGGAAAATAGAGATTTCCAAGGAAAATTTAATAACATGCGCAAGGGAAAGTTTCTATCCTTAAGAAAATTAGGGGACACTCCTAATGACTAGAGAACCACTTGGACCAATTTTGGTGATTTTTTAAATTATATTATTTTTATTATAATTATTTTAAATTTTGGAGTGTTAATTAATTTAAAAATAAAATAAATGTTGAAAAATGAATTTTATATTTTTCAAAAATCTCTCTGATATCAAGGAAATCAGAGAATCAAATTTTGCAATTTTCTGATTTTTCTATGATTTATTATGATTATTTTAGTGAAAATGCTAGAAAATACATTTTTTTAATTTTAAAATTATCCTAGAGCTTTAAAATTTAATATCTCACTAAATAGACCTGCGAAAAATATGGGGTTTGTTCCTAAGTGATTAAAATTCAAAATGTGACATTTTGGTGAATTTTATTATTTTTGTGATTTTTATTATTTTTTAATTATTAAAATATTAAAATAATATTAAAAATCAACTTTTTTAGAAAATTGAAAATTTAATTTTCTTAAATTCCCTGATATCAGAGAGGCTCCAAAACCAATTTGGTGAATTTTTGAAAGATATTTTGAAAGTTATGAATTTTTAATGTTTAAAATGGCTAAATAGCTTAATCAACCCAATTAGTAGGGCTAACCAAGTCCAATTGACCTCAAATTTTTATGGTGGGTTCCTCTGATCCTGAAGGTTAGTGGAGAATTGATTTCAAGTCAATTTGATGTATGGTTAGCTCTAATTAATTAGAGATCCATTTTGGGTCTTTAAGCCAATTAGGGTTGTTTTAAATGAACTAACTCAAAACCTATTTTTCCTAGGGTCCTCTGGTCATAAGGAACATCACCAAATTTTTATAGAATTTATTTCACAACATGCTATTTATTGGAATTAAAATACTTAAAACAGTAACCTGAATTTGGAAAATCAATAACTTTTCATAGGGATGGCCTCTGACTTTGGAAAATTCAGGGAATGTTCCCAAATTCAGAGGCTTCGAAAGCCCTATGGTCTCATGCCATGTGAATTGTATACATGCATGGAGAATTAAAATAATGCAGACAGTAAATAAATTATTAAAAATAAAATACTTGATGAAATTGAATGATTTCTTTTCCACATTATTCTCCTCTGTTCACTGAGCAAGAGGGTATTTTTATTTTATTTTTCTGATTTTCCTACACATAGTTATGAATTTTTGAAGTTTAGGGAATTAAATAAATCAAAAAATACCCTAATTTTCTATTTATCCACGCGGCGCCAACTCATCCTCGGCATCTCCGAAAGCACACGCGTCGCACTCCCATTCGACGCCGCCATCTGACTCAGCACTCCGGGCCCCGCGGTTCTCGTACCGTCTTCTGATCCGACGCGATCCTGGCCGTCCGTCCGCGCGCGTATTAAATGAACGACATCCGTTCATCGTCCCCAAGTGTTCTCACCCGAGAGCCGTCCACACTAAATCCCTAATATCTCACTCGATACTCAATGGATTTTCATGTTCTTATGCTCTATGGATTCGTCTTGAAGAGACGAACACATCTATACGGCTATCATGCATTAAAATTAAAGCATTTGAAATGGAGAATCTCCAGAAGCTCGGGATGAAGAATTAGTTCATACCTTTGCTCAGAGAAGTGTGGCTTCGATCTGAGAGTTGTTGCACCTTCGATTGGATCCCAGCAAGCTCCAGATGAAGTCTCCTGGTGCGAGTGAATTGTCTAGATGTGATTTCGACCAAGCCCGATCACAAAGCTTGGAGGGCTGGAGCAAGCGGGTGGCTCGGAGATGGGGCTTTTCTGGTGGACACCTTCCCTTGGTACGGTGAAGGTGTAGAACCAATCAATTTGAGGATTGGTCCACTGTGGAGAAGCATGTCCTGGTTTTGGGTGGAATTTCGACTACGAAATTGAGCTCGCGGAGAAGAAATGGCAGGGGGATCTCACTTGGGGATCGAGTGCTCGGTGTATGGGGAGGAGTTTGGAACAATTTTGGCGAGTTTCCTTAAGGTTTGTTTTCGGCACCTCTCATGGCCGAGAGGGGTGGTGTTTAAATAGGAGAGGGTGGAGGGCCTCCCGGGGAGAGTTAGGGCTTGGGATCGAGTTTGCTCTTGGCAAGAGAAGAACTGCTCCGATGGCCGCTAGGGATGGGACGGCTCGGAAGGTGAGAATTCCAAGTTGGGCTCACATGTGAGCTCTCGGCCATGGTGTTTTCCGGCGGCACAGTGGCCGGCCGGCCGGGCATGGGTCACCCTCGAGGTCGGAGTGGGTCGGGGCTGGGACTTGGTGCAAGCGATTGGCAATTGCCATGTGTAAAGAGCATGGAGTGAAATGGAATGGGGGAAGACCATTTTGGGTTCAAATGAGTCAACCAATGGTTTTGGGCTAGGTTCACCACCCGAGGCCTGGTCTTGGAGCTGAAAAGGATCACTTGGGTCGGCCAAGAGAGGATGGTGTGGTCTCCATCCATGATGAGGTGGCTAAGCATGATTTAGTGTGTGACATGCTTAAGGTAAAAAAAGGTTTAAGAAGGATTAGGAAAGGGGCCCCTCCTTTTGCCATTAATGGCTTGATCACATGTCAAGCCTTCCATGGCTTCATGTGGCTTGTCCATGGCTTGCATGGCTCACCTTTGGCTTGGCAAAAAGTTTGGTCAATTTCATGAAAATGGATTTAAGAAAATTTTGATATTTTGATGGGAATTTGTATGGGGCTTGATTTGGAATTATTTGATGATGAATTTAGGAATTAGGTAATGGATTTAATTAAGTGGATGAGAAATGGAGATGTCATGTGGGCTTTAGGGTGGATTTTGGGCTTTTGGATGTGGTGAAGGATGGGCTTTAAAAATGGTTTAGGAAGGTGGGCTTTTGAATTTTTAAAATGGATTTTGGGATGAAATTTTGGTAAAGGCTTGGGCCAAATAATTGTTGGGTTTAGCTCATGGATGTATCATGAGTGATTTGAAATGAATTTGAGGTGGTTTGGGTTTGAATTGAGTTGAATTTGGGTTGATTTGGTAAATGGGCCAATATAGGTCAAATTGGGCTAACTTGGGCCAATGTTGGGCTAGGGTTGAAATTGATGTAAAATCAATATTGAGAAATGTTTATGGGAGTGTTTCAAAGAGGTTTTGGCTTTGGTTGGGCTTTGATTTTGGGGTTTGGGCTCATTTGGGTTAGGTTTGGGTTTAGGTCAAAATTGGGCCTCTTAGCTTTGGGTTGAATTTGAGTGGGGTTTGGGTCAAAATTTTGGGCAAATCATGTTAGTGTTATGCTTGTGGGGATGCTAAGGAAGATTTAGAAAAGATTTGGGGTTAATTGGAGTTGAATTGGGTGAGTTTGGGTTAGGTTTGGGCCATGGGTCCAAATTGGGCTTTAAGGCCAAAAGTGAAATTGGATCCAAATGTCAATCAAATTGGACTTGGATTTGGTCTAGATTGGTGTTGGGAATGTTGAATTGAAGTTTAGAATTGAATTGGACCAGAATTGAGGTCAATTGGATAGGTTTGGTTTGACATTGGGTTCACTTAGGGTTAAAATGGGTCAAATTGGGGGTTTTGACAAAAGTGGGGTAAATTGACAAAATTGGCCCATGGTGTAGTTGGAAAAAATGAAATTGGGAATATTTGGGATTTTCTGGAATTTTCTGGGAATTTTCTGAATTTTTGGATTTTTTGGCCAAGAGGGGTATTTTTGGTATTTGGAGGGTATTGGGAGGTTTTCTTGGAATTTTTTGTATTTTTGGGTATGGATGATCAATTTGAGTGATGTGGAAATGTTTGGGATTAATTTTGAGGAATTTTGGGTAATTTAGGAAATTTTGAAGAATTTGGGTAATTTCAAGGGTTTTGGGTAGGCTAGGTGGGTGTAGGGTCCCGGGGGTCAAAATTTGAAAATTTGGAAAATTGAAGATTGGGTGAATTTGAGTGGAGTGAAATCATTTTGGTTGAGCCATGAAGCCATATCAAGCCCACATGAGCCATGAAGGGACTCATTTGAGGCATTCATTATGTTGTTCCTAACCCTCTAGCGCGAGGGCTTAGGGGTTAAGGACCATCCATGTGAATCATCTACATGAGTCGGGAGGTCAAGTTGGGTATAAGTGTGTTTTTAGGAGGTGTGTGAAAGTGTAGTGTATAAGTGTGGTATGTGTGTCAGCCAACCCCTTCACCAGACCAGGCCACCCAGGGCAGTCCTAAGGCCAAAGAGTCCTATAGGAACTCATCCTTAAACTTCCACATTTGATTTCAACCCTCTAGGTGATTAGGGGTCTATAGTCAAGTTTGTGGAGTTTGCGGGGAGTTAAGAAGTGGTTTGAATTTCTAAAAGGTGGGTCCCAATTCTAGTCCTCTAAGATAGTCAAAGGAAAAGCCTAAGGCTAGTTCCTAGGTACTAAAGAGAAGAAGAGAAGACCTCATCAAAAATGAGGTCAACAAGTTGGACAGAGGAAACCAGCCATTAATGTTGACTGGGAAGATAGTTTTGAAGAAGAAAAAGAAATCAAGCAAGAAGAAGCGACAATAAGTCGGAAGAAGCCGCAATTCAGGATCTCTCTCAAAGATGAAAAGAACGAGGAATATAAATCGATGTACGAGAAGATTAACCACTATGTACATACTATGACCCTAACCCCGATTCATTCTAATAAGATCGAGGGTATGTTGGTCAAAGAGGTACATAGCGGCGGTGCAAAGCCCATCAAATTCTACCGTGGTGCTCCCTCCTCCAAAACTGAAAATAATGTGCAATTTCAAGATGTCACTTCATCAGAATTAATGGAATTACCTTTTGAGTGGTACTCTCCCTGTGTTCAAAATTTAATTCAGCGCGGTTTCTTACCTCCACAATGGACAAAAGGTCAATCACATCGTTTTGAAAATTTATGGAATAACTCCGGTCATCCACCCAATTCAAAGCATGGTTTCAGATTCAACACAGTAGGATCAGTTGATGATACTGAATTTTGCTTGGTTGTCACTTGCGAGTCTAATGGAAACTGCATGGAAACTACAGAAGAATTTGAAGATTTACAAATTGGAGACGCTCCACCAGAATTCGAAGAAGAGATTGATTCTACAATAGATGAGTTAATGGAAGTTAACTTAGGTACTAGCGAAGAGCCTAGACCTACCTTTGTTAGCTCCTTACTCAATAAAGAAGACTCCGAAGAAATAATTAAGTTATTAATGTAATTTAAAGACTTGTTTTGCTTGGAGCTACGATGAGATGCCGGGATTAGCTCCGAGAGGTCGCAGATCCATAAGCTAGGAGTGGATCCTACTGCGTTCCGATCGGACGAGGTTCCGAGAAGAATGCTTCTAGAAATCGAACAACAAGTCATAGCTGAAGTTAAAAAGCTAATAGATGCTAAATTTGTCCGTGAAGAACAATACCCGACTTGGTTAGCCAATGTGGTACCGATCGAGAAGAAGAATGGTCGGATCGGAATTTGTGTGGATTTCGAGAGATTTAAACAAGGCATGTCCAAAAGATGAATTCCCTCTACCGATCCCGGAATTAATGATCGACATTGTATCAACACATGAAATATTCTCATTCATGGATGGATCTTCGGGATACAACCGGATAAAAGTGGCTCCGGAAGATGAAAAACTTACGGCATTCGAACGCCGATCGGAGTATATTGCTACACGGTGATGCCATTCGGATCTGAAGAATGCGGGAGCAACCTACCGAGAGAGCAATGACAAGAATTTTTGATGATCTCATCCACAATCAAGTCGAATTCTACGTGGATGATGTGGTCATCGAAATCAAAGTAAAGGAAAACCACTGTATGATTTGAGAATTGTTTTCGAACGATTAAGACAATTTAACCTTAAGATGAATCCCTTAAAATGCGCCTTCAGTGTCACCTCCGGGAAATTCTTAGGATTCGTTGTCCGACATCGTGGAATTGAAATCGACCTGAAAAAGATTAAAGCTATCTTAGAAATTCCACCTCCCAGAACCTTAAAACAACTACGATCCTTTCAAGGGAAGTTGGCATATCTTCGACGCTTTATCTCGAAACTTGTCGAGTAGGTGTCGGCCTTTCTCGGTATTAGTTAAAAGGACACCAAATTTATTTGGGAAGAGAAATTTCGGAGGGCCTTCGAGGACATTAAACAGTATTTAATGACACCTCCTGTCTTAGCAGACTCAGTCACGGGTTAACTGCTGATACTTTATACCGCGGCTTTAGACGACTCCCTCAGAGCCCTGTTAGCTCAGAGTCAATGATGAGGGTAAAGAAAATGCTCTTTACTACCTAAGCCGTCGTTTACTTCCGACGGAAGTAAAGTATCTCACAATTGAAAAGCATCATTTGGCCACGATCTTCGCCGCTCAAAAGCTCGGGCACTACATGCTTTCTCATAAGGTCAACCCGATCTCGAAATTTAATCCATTGCAATACTTGATGACCCGTCCAACGCTTTCTGGCAGACTTGCCAGGTGGTCAATGATATTATTGCAATTCGATATAACTTTCGTGCCTCTTCGTGCCGTAAAGGGACAAGTCCTAGCAGACTTCCTCGTAGCACACCCTTTGCCGGCAAAATCTCTTCTCAATGACGACTTGCCAGATGAACAAATAATAAGCTTAGAAGACCCTGGTGATCGACGTTGGAAATTATATTTCGACGGAGAATCTTCAGCACACAAAGATGAAGAATCGCAAGTGATAGTGCCCAGTAAGGCAGGAATCGAACTAATCTTTATAACACCGGAGCGGGGGATGTTAAGATACTCCTACCACTTAACAGAGCCGTGTACAAACAACAAAGCAGAATACGAAGCTCTCGTAACAGGACTAGAATTAACTATTCAAATGGGGATAACAAACATCAACATCTACGAGGATTCACAGTTAATCATTCAACAGATCGCCGGACAGTACAGAACTTTAAAGCCAAGAATCGAGCAATACTTCCAGTATGCCATACAGTTGTTGGAACAGATTCCGAATGTGACGATCTACAAAATTCCCGAAAAGAAAATGCTTTAGCGGACGCGTTAGCTCGCCTCGCAAAAGAATTTGCACGCTTGCAAGATGAATCGGTGGAAGTGTCGGTTCACGGACGTCGGGTCCTATCACGGCTCGACATAGACATAATACACAAATCGAAAAAGAAAAAGAATCGGTTGCGGCAGGTGACGAAAAACACGGAAGATTGGCGACGGCCATTAATGAACTACCTGCAAATAGGAAAACTATCGGATGATAGGTCGCTAGCCCATCGGATCAAGAAAAGAACTCGTCCTACGCATTAATAAACAACACATTATACGAAGGTCTTTTGATCAAATGTGGCTAAGGTGCCTAAGCGGGTCCGAGGCCGGAGAAATTGTTAAAGAGGTGCATTCGGGACTCGTGGCGCTCACCGGTCGGGTCCGAAGATGAAAATGAAAATTAAAAGACTAGGGTACTACCGGCCCTCGATGATGACCGATCGCATGAAAATCGCCAAGAGCTGTCACCAATGCCAAGTGCACGGAGTGGTTCTACACCAACCTCCAAATGTGTTACATCCGACAATTACGTCATGGCCATTTGAATGTTGGGGCACAGATATAGTGGGTCCAATAGAACCACCATCTTCAAAAGGACATCGCTTCATTCTTGCGGCTACAGATTACTTTTCCAAATGGGCAGAGGCAGTTCCACTCGGAGAAGTGAAAGCACACCACGTGCTACGGTTTTTCGAGAACCAAGTTGTCTACCGTTTCGAGTGCCGCGCAGGATCATCTCGGATAATGGTTCGGCATTCGAAGCACGCAAATCAACAATTTTGTCGGGAGACACGGAATCGGCTGGCGATATTCAACAATTTACTACCCAAGAGCAAACGGCTCGGTCGAGGCTTTTAATAAAACTCTCATTCAAATTTTAAAGAAAACTTTTGACGATAATAAGAGAAATTGGCACGAGAAGTTATTAGAAGCCTTATGGGCCTACTGGGACAACCTTCGAACTCCTACTCGAAGCTACACCTTACGCTCTAGTGTATGGGTCCGAGGCGAGTGTTACCCTTAGAGGTTCGGCTTCCTTCACTCGAATTGCGAGTTGCAAACAAAATCACGACGAAGAGAATGCCAAATTACGACTAGAGGAATTAGAAAGCTCGGAAGGGAAAAGACTTGCGAGCACGGCGAGAATTTAGAATTATACCGAAGCTAAGATGGTTCAAGCCCATGACGGACGGTCCGCCCGAGAACCTTGAAAGTTGGTGACTTAGTTCTCGTTCTCAAGAGACCTATCCTTGCACACCGCAAGATAGGAGGAAAATCTGAACCCACTTGGGAAGGGCCGTTTGTGGTTGAGGCAGTCTACTCAGGAGGCTCCTACCAGCTAGTGAACTACCAAGGAGAACGACATATGCTTCCGATCAACGGACGATACTTGAATAAGTATTACGCTACCTGATGTTTCGAAGGAATGAATTCTTCATCCCTAGAAGCACGGGCGAAGTAATTACTTATGACTGGGTCCGAACCCAAAAATAATAAAAAATGTGCTAAAATAAATAAAATCATGATAATAAAGTTTTCCTTGTTTTCTCTTCCGTATCAAAATCTCTTTCCTGATCTTATCCCACTATATTCCTGTTAAATTTAAAAATACAAAAAAGTAATAAAAAAAACTGCCTTTAATAAACATTTTCTTAATGTTCTTGTTCTTAGTACAACCCCTGATCCTTTTCCTTGTCTTTTCGCAGGGAAATGTCGAACGGGCGGTTGGTCCTGAACTTTAGAAATGGCGTAAGCCTTGCACTCGACGAAAAGAGGGTGAAAGATGGAGCGATAATAGAGATTGACTCGGACTTCGCACTAGCGGGCACTGCAATACGAGGAAGGTGGCTGGGTCCCGATTGATCGAGAGGAACCGCCTAATCGGACGAGTAATGAAAGTGGGTGGCCCAAGCCACCACTCCGGCAACAAGAAAAGGAAAATAAGCACCGAAGAAGACAAGAGAATCAAGTCCGTGGTCGCTACGGCGAGAGGGCGAGGCTTGTCGGCGCCGCGCCCACAGAGATTCAGGAAGTACGAAGAGCTACTTTCACAGCAACTCAGCGAAGAAATAAAAATCGCCGTATCCGCAAGATGTTAACTAAACTAGCAGCGGACCAGCGCGACGAGGCAGTTGCTACTTCTAGTGCATATACTTCGAGGATGCCAGTTCACCGGGTACCTGAATGAAGGAGGCCAGCTCTGAGGATAACAGAAGAGACCAGGGAAATCTCAAGAAGAACAGAAGAAGGAAGGCTACAACGCCACCAGATAAAGCCACCAGTAATGCATAACCTTGTTGCAGAAGCAACCCCGGAGGATGTCTCGACAGACACCATCCCCGAGGAGCCGAGGTATGTAGGAGAACGTGAAGGGATTGAGCCATACATCCCACAATACGTCACCAAGCCTCGCCATTTACAGATTATTCCAGAATACGGGCTAGAAAGAATGCAGAATGTGGAGAAGAAAACTTTTGAATACTTCGAGAGAATCAGAGGCAGGAGGATCAATATACTAAAAGGCCTCGAGCTACATACAGACGTGTTCTCAGAATACGAACAACAACAAATCGTGGACTGCATCCGGGATTTGAAAAGAATAGGCCGAGCGGGCCGCCTAAGAGAAAACACTTACTCAGAACCCCGGAGATGGATGCCAGGGAAAGGGAAAATTACAATAAAATGTGGATGCTGCTACAACTTCGCAGAAGACAGGAAGGGAAACCCACCGGGGATACTCCGTCATGGCCAGGTGGATCCAATGCCATTAGTCATCAAAAGGATGGTAAAAAGAATGATAGCATGGAGGGTATCGCCGACAGATTGCATACCCAGCAGTTGCATCATTAACATTTACAAGAAGGGTGACGCATACCCGCACATAGATCACCACGACTTTGTCGGACCTTTGCGCACGGCTTCTTTTCTGAACGAATGTGATATCATGTTCGGATCTGACCTCCGGATAGCAGGCCCAAGTGAGTTCCGAGGGCCAGTAAAGATACCATTACCGGTAGGTTCCGTCATGATACTGAAGGGCAATGGAGCAGACATCGCTAAACATTGCATACCGAGAGTACCAATGAAGCGGATCTCGGTTACTTTCGAAGGATGGATGACAGGAAAACACCTTACCACTTCCAGACGGACCGGAGCTAGAGAGCCTCCAGCCTTACGAGTTCGTGAGTTACATGGAAAATATCACACCTCCAACGTACATCTATACGGCATCCTTGCAAATGATGTCTTGGAAGGTGATGTTATTAACCATGTACCTCACTATTTAGACATGGATTTTTGACAGATACCTTTTTGGATGGATCGACAAAGATCATACATAGTCCATTTTGAATCTATATGGATTGTATGAGATGTATTCCAGATCGAGTTGTATGATGTATCTTCAACATGATTTGAATGAAAGTGACCATGTCACATTTTTGGCCTTCACCTCTTTTGTGCAAGTTGACTGAGAAATGCCATTAAAGTTAAATGAACTTCGAACAAAGAACAAAAAAGAAACAAAAAAAAAAAGAATGAACGAAAACTTTCCTTAAAAATCTATATAAAAAAATGATGAACTCCAAATTCAAGATAAAATAAAATTTGAATCGTTAAAAGACAAACAAAATGACCACAAATTTTTAATCAAATTCAAATTCGATCTTCCAGATCTCAAATCAAATTTTCAATCAAATTCAAAATCGATCTTCCATATCTCAAATCAAATCTCAATCAAATTCAAGTTCGATCTTCCAGAGCTCAAATTAAATCTCAATCAAATTCACAATTCAATCTTCCAAATCTCAAATTAAATCTCAATCAAATTCAAATTCAATCTTTCCAAATTTCAAATCAAACCTCAATCAAATTCAAACTCAACCTTCCAAATCTGAAATCCAATCCGTTCTACTCTCTCCCTTGTCTGGGATGGAGGCGGTTGATTCCATTGACACAGAGCCATGAGGTTTTCGATTTGAATCTGATGGCAAGGAATTATATCCAATCCAAACCAGCAACTCTCAATCAACTCTTTTGATTGGGATATGTAACATCTACATATTCCCTCCTAATCTGTTTCTTTTCACAAAATCTTTTACAACTTTCATGAAATTCTTGAAACACTAAAATTCCACAATACAAATCTTTGCAAAATCAGTTACCATTCAAATTCAAATTCTTGGGGTTGAGGATTTTACATCCGAGACTGCATTGCTTTAGGATTCCTTCCCTATCGCAATGAAATACATCGAAATCAAACTTTTGGGGTTGAGGATTTTACATCCGAGACTGCATTGCTTTAGGATTCCTTCCCTATCACAATGAAATACCTCGAAATCAAACTTTTGGGGTTGAAGATTTTACATTCGAGACTGCATTGCTTTAGGATTCCTTCCCTATCGCAATGAAATACATCGAAAACAAACTTTTGGGGTTGAGGATTTTACATCCTAGACTGCATTGCTTTAGGATTCCTTCCCTATCGCAATGAAATACATCAAAGTCAAACTTTTGGGGTTGAGGATTTTACATCCGATACTACATTGCTTTAGGATTCCTTCCCTATCGCAATGAAATACATCAAAATCAAACTTTTGGGGTTGAGGATTTTACATCCGAGACTGCATTGCTTTAGGATTCCTTCCCTATCGCAATGGAATACATCAAAATCAAACTTTTGGGGTTGAGGATTTTACATCCGAGACTGCATTGCTTTAGGATTATTTCTCTATCGCAATGAAATACATCAAAATCAAACTTTTGGGGTTGAGGATTTTACATCCGAGACTGCATTGCTTTAGGATTCTTTCTCTATCGCAATGAAATACATCAAAATCAAACTTTTGGGGTTGGGGATTTTACATCCGAGACTGCATTGCTTTAGGATTCTTTCCCTATCCCAATGAAATACATCAAAATCAAACTTTTGGGGTTGAGGATTTTACATCCGAGACTGCATTGTTTTAGGATTCTTTCCCTATCACAATGAAATAAATAAAAATCAAACTTCTGGGGTTGAGGATTTTACATCCGAGACTGCATTGCTTTAGGATTCTTTCCCTATCGCAATGAAATACATCAAAATCAAATTCTTGGGGTTGAGGATTTTACATCCGAGACTGCATTGCATTAGGATTCTTTCTCTACCGCAATGAAAGACATCAAAATCAAACTCTTGAGGTTAAGGATTTTACATCCAATACCGCATTGCTTTAAGATCTCTCCTCGTTGCAATGATTTAATCTAATCAATTCAATTTTCTTTGGAGGTTGAAGATGTTACATTTCAAACCACGAAATTCTGATTTTCATTTCAAGTTCAAATCCCTTCAAATTAATTTTAACAAAACTTCAATCTAAATTGAAACTCAAACTAAAATCTGAGCTCACACATCAAAGCTTAAACTGAAACAAAATGAAATCTAAATCGAAATTCCCCCAGATCATGTGATTTGGGATTCACCTCCTTTTCCTTTCCCCAGCGAGAGTTCAGGAATCTCCATTCTCAGAGATATACTTGACATTCCCCAGCGGAAACTCTTCTACTCTGTCCCAAGTTTGTCACTTGGACTTTTGTGTTGGTTTTGTTGATCGCTTCGGTCAACACCAATACGCGCGGTGTGCTCCGTCAGCTCACCACACCTATTGGGGGTCCATTTTTTGACCTCATTTTTGATGAGGTCTTCTCTTCCTTTTTTAGTACTTAGGATCTAGCCTTAGGCTTTTCCTTTGACTATCCTAGAGGATTAGAATTGGGACCCACCACTTAGAAATTCAAACCACTTCTTAAATCCCTGCAAACTCCACAAATATGATTATAGACCCCTAATCACCTAGAGGGTTGAAATCAAATGTGGAAGTTTAAAGGATGAGTTCCAATAGGACTCTTTGGCCTTAAGACTGCCCTGGGTGGCCTGGTCTGGTGAGGGCTGACTTACACACACACTACACTTATACACTACACTTTCACACACCTCTTAAAACCACACCCATACCCAACTTGACCTCCTGACTCATGAAGGTGATTCACATGGATGGTCCTTAACCCCTAAGCCCTTGGCTAAGAGGGTTAGGAACAACATAGTGAATGCCTCGAATGAGTCCATTCATGGCTCATGTGGGCTTGATATGGCTTCATTGCTCAACCAAAATGATTTCATTCCACTTACATTTACCCAATCTTCAATTTTCCAAATTTTTAATTTTTGACCCCCGGGACCCCAGACCCGCCTAGCCTACCCAAAACCCTTAAAATTACCTAAATTTTCCAAAATTCTCCAAAATCACCCAAATTCCTCAAAATCAATCCTAAAAATTCTCCCACCACTCAAAGTGACCATTTTTACCCAAAATAACCAAAATTCCAAAAATACCTCCGAATACCCTCCAAATACCCAAAACACCCCTCTTGACCCAAAAATCCAAAGATTCAAAAAATTCCAGAAAATCCCAAATATTCCCAATTTCATTTTGTTCAACTACACTTTGGGCCAATGTTGTCAATTTACGCCACTTTTGTCAAAACCCCCAATTTGACCCATTTTAACCCAAAATGAACCCGATGTCAAGCCAAACCTACCCGATTGACCCAAATTCTGGTCCAATTCAATTCTAAACTTCAATTCAACATTCCCAACACCAATATAGACCAAATCCAAGTCCAATTTGATTGACATTTGAATCCAATTTCACTTTTGGCCTTAAAGCCCAATTTGGACCCATGACCCAAACCTAGCCCAAACTAACCCAATTCAACTCCAATTAACACCAAACCTTTTCTAAACCTTCCTTAACATCCCCACAAACAAAATCCTAACATGATTTACCAAAAATTTAGACCCAAACCCCACTCAAATTCAACCCAAAACCAAAAAGCCCAATTTTGACATAAACCCAAACCTAACCCAAATAAGCCCAAACCCCAAAATCAAAACCCAACCAAAGTCAAAACCTCTTTAAAAACTCCTATAAACATTTCACAACATTAATTTTACATCAATTTCAACCCTAGCCCAACATTGGCCCAAATTAGCCCAATTTGACTTACATTGGCCCATGTACCAAATGAACCCAAATCCAACCCAATTCAAGCCCAAACCACCTCAAGTTTATTCCAAATCACTCATGAAACATCCCTAAACCAAACCCAACAATTATTTGGCCCAAGCCTTTACCAAACTTTCATCCTAAAGTCCATTTTAAAATCCAAAAGCCCACTTCCCTAAACCATTTTAAAAGCCAATCTTCACTAAATTTTAATGGCCCAAAATTCATATAAAGTCCATATGACACTCTTCTTCATCATGACTTCAATTAAAACCATCCCTAATGTTCCAATCAAATATAAACTTATTCTAAATCAAGCTTCATGTTAATCTCTCATACATTTATCAAAAATGTCAAAATCCATTTTCATACAAGTAAGCCAAGCTATGTGCAAGCCATAGGCAAGCCATGAAGCCGTGCATGAGCCCCATAGGAGCCATGAGAGCCATGGAATCCACTTTCCACCTCACCAAACCATTAATGGCAAGAGAGGGGTTCTCTTTTTTAAACCTTTTTTAATCCCTTTTTACCTTAAACATGATACACTCTAAACCATACTTTGCCACCTAATCCTTGATGTGGACTTCACTACCTTTGATAGGTTGACTCACATGATCCTCCCAGCCCAAAACCAGAACTTGGAAGGGTGAACCAAACCCAAAATGGTGGGTTGACCCATTTGGACCCAAAATGAGCCTCTCCCCATACCATTTTAATCCAAGCCCTTTACACATGTCCATGGCCAATTGCCTACACTAAACCCCAGCCCTGACCCACCTGAACAAGATGGTGACCAGTGCCTGGCCGGCCAGCCACTGGGCCGCCGGAAAACACCATGGCCGAGACATGGGCAGGAGCCAAACATTGAAATTCCACCTTGCTGAGCTGCCCCATGCCCAATGGCCACCATGGCTGTTCTTCCCTTGACCTAAGCAGTTGATCCCAAGCCTTGAACCCCCCTGGGAGGCCCTCCACCCTCTCCTATTTAAACACCCCCTCTCTCGGCCATGGGAGAGGTGCTGAACCAACCTTAAGGAAACTCTGCCAAAATCATTCCAGACCACTCTCTACACATAGAGCATTTGATTCCCACTGGATTCCAGCCCCAATTCCCTCTAGCTGAGCTCAATTTTCGGCTCAAATTTCAGCACAAAACCAGGACACTTCTTCACAGTAGACCAATCCCCAAATTGATTGATCCTACACCTTCACCAGACCAAGGGAAGAAGTCCACCAGCAAAAGCCCCCTCTCCAGGCCACCCATCTGTTCCAGACTCCAAGCTTTGTGATCGGGCTTAGTCGAAATCATACCTAGACAATTCACCAGGCTAAGAGACTTCATCTGGAGCTTGCTTGGATGCAATCGAAGGTGACACAACACTCAGATTGAAGCCACACTTCTCTGAGCAAAGGTATGAGCTAACTCTTTATCCCGAGCTTCTGGAGATTCTCCATTTAAAATGCCTTAATTTCAATGCATGATCACCGTATAGATGTATTCGTCTCCTCAAGACGAATCCATAGAGCACAAGAACATGAAAATCCGTTAAGTATTGAGTGAGATATTAGGGATTTAGTGTGGACGATTCTCGGGTTAGGAGGCTTAGGGACGATGAACGGATGCCGTTCATTCAATACACGCGCGGACGGACAACCAGGATCGCTCCGGATGAGGAGATGGAACGATACAGCGGGCCCCCGGAGCGCTGAGTTGGATGGCGGCGCCGAATCAGAAGACGACACGCGGCGATTCGGAGATGCCTAGGTTGAGTTGGCGCCGCGTGGATAAGTAGAAAAATATGTTATTTTTCTATTTATTTAATTCCCTAAACTTCAAAAATGCATAACTTTGTGTAGGAAAATCAGAAAAATAAAATAAAAATACCCTCTTGCTCAGTGAACAGAGGAGAATAATGTGGAAAAGAAATCATTCAATTTCATCAAGTATTTTATTTTTAATAATTTATTTACTCTCTGCACATTTTTAATTCTCCATGCATATAGGAAATTCGCCATGGCATGAGACCATAGGGCTTTTGAAGCCTCTGAATTTCGGAACATTCCCTGAATTTTCCAAAGTCAGAGGCCATCTCTATGAGAAGTTATTGATTTTTCAAATTCATGTTGCTGTTTTGAGTATTTTAATTCCAATAATTAGCATGTTGTGAAATAAATTCTAGGAAAATTTGTTGATGTTTATTATGACTAGAGGAAGCTAGGAAAAATAGGATTTGAATTAATACACTTGGAATAACCCTAATTGGCTTAAACACCCAAAATAGGTCCCTAATTAATTAGAGCTAATCATACATAAAATTGACTTGAAATAAATTCTCCACTGACCTTTAGGATCAAAGGAACCCACCATAAAAATTTGAAGTTAATTGGACTTGGTTAGCTCTACTAAATGGGTTGTTTAAACCATTTAGTCAATTTAAACTTTAAAAAATTCATAATTTACCAAATTCTTTTCAAAAATTCACCAAATTTGTTTTGGAGCCTCTCTGATATCAGGAGAATTTAAGAAACATAAAATTGCAATTTTTCAAAAAAGTTGATTTTCTTACATTATTTTAATATTTTAAGAATTAAAAAATAATAAAAATTAAAAAAATAATAAAATTCACCAAAATGTCACATTTTGAATTTTAATCACTCAGGAACAAACCCCAAATTTTTCTTAAGTCTCTATAATAAGATATTAAATTTTAAAGCCCTAAGGTAATTTTAAAATTAAAAAAAATGTATTTTCTAGCATTTCCATTAAAATAATTCTAATAAATCAAAGAAAAATCAGAAAATTACAAAATTTGATTCTCTGATTTCCTTGATATCAGAGAGATTTTTGAAAAATATAAAATTCATTTTTCAACCTTTATTTTATTTTTAAAATAATTAATACTCCAAAACTCAAAATAATTATAATAAAAAGAATGTAATTCAAAAAATCACCAAAATTGGTCCAAGTGATCCTCTAGTCATTAGGAATGTCCCATAATTTTCTTAAGGACAAAAACTTACCCTTGGTCATATTATTAAATTTTTCTTGGAAATCCCTATTTTCCACCAAAAATAATTACATAAATAAATTAAATACAGAAAAATCACATTTTCTCCTCTAATGCCTTTATTGACATATGAGTGAAGCCACATAAAAATTTCAAGTTCATTTAAGCTCAATTTAGTGAGTTATGAAATTATTAAGCTTGAAGGGGAAAATGGTAATTAAAATTTTAACCCTTAATTAAAACATTAGGCTTAATAAAATTAAAAAGTAAAATATTTGATCTTAATCTGATTTGGATGATTGAAACTTGAATAATAAGGGTAGAAACCTATTAAACAATTTTAAAATAATTGAAATAAACTTTAATTAAATAATTGATTAAATTTGGAAGAATAATAAAATTGGAATTATTAAAATAGGGATATTATTAGGAAGAGATTTGTTCTTTAATTTAAGAATCCCTAAATTAATCATCTCAATAATATTTAATTCCTAATTAAAATGATAATTCAAATTTGAGATTTAAAATGCTAAAAGACTTAATCATTAAATTAAATTAAGGTTAAATTATTTAAATTAAACCCTTTTAAAATTTCAATTAAATTAATAATTTAACAATTAAAATTAAATCATCTTTAAAACATAAAAAAAATAATAAAATATTAAATTAAAATTAAAAAATAAAATTAAATTAAAATTTTAATTAAATTAAATTAAATTAAATTAAATTAAATTAAAACATATTAAATTAAATTAAATTAAATTAAATTAAATTAAATTAAATTAAATTAAATTAAATTAAATTAAATTAAATTAAATTAAATTGAATTAAATTAAATTAAATAATAGAACCAAGTTAAAATTAAAATCAAATTAAATTAAATTAAAATTAAAACTAAACCAAATTAAATTAAATTAAAGTTAAACTAAATTGAATTAAAAATAACATCACCTAACACATAAAGAAATTCAAAAATAAAGTAACTTGAACAATATTCCAAATTTAAACCCGTTAACTGAAATTAAATTAAATCACAAACCATTTGAATATCAATTTACCCTCGAAAGCTTTTGTTGTCATAACCTCTAAACAGAATGTTAAATGAAGTGTTACTTCACTTATAGGATATTCAAATGTCCTAGTTCACTGAGCAAGATAACAAAACTTGAATTCCTGGACGATTAATTCATTTATATAATTGAATTCATTTGGACTTAAAATAATCCTAGAAATATTGAAAAGATGTTTAAGATTCTTCTTAAGCACTTCCTTAATATGATAGGATGTTTATAATAACAACTGAACTTAATTGTTCTGTAATGAAGAAAATCATCCTCAAACCAAAACACAAGAACCTAGACGTCATAGGAGATGACTAGCTATAGGATTAGGAACTTGGTAGAAAACTATAACCCTTCCCTTAGTTTTACCTAGGAACTTGTTCTAAATGCTTAAATATTCCAAATTGTGTTTAAGTGCAGCTTGGGATGATGGGAAGACCCTCCAGGTATGCTTTTATTTTGTTGCAATTTACTTTATTGCAATTTACTTAATTGCATCGCACTTACTTTTCTTGCATGATAAACAATTGTTGCATGAAAACCCACACTTTTAGGATAGTCCCTAAAATTGAAACCAAAACTAAATTAAAAGTCATTACAAGATAAAATTCACCGCCACAACATTTCAAAATATAAAACAACTCAAAATTTAATCACAAACAGAACACAAAACCGCAATTACAACTAAATTAAAACGTCTTGTTGGATGATCGGGAATACCTCGGATGATGTAACATACGTGTGGCTAACAGGATTTCCCACGGTCTAAATGAAAGTGTGGAACTCATTTAGTTGAGTTTAGCAAATTCATCTGGACTAAGTGAATCCAATAAAAATAACGATGCCGGAAGGATGGACCGTGGGATCTTAACCGGTGTTGTTATAATCAACTTTAAGATTTGTTTAATTAAAATATTAAAAGCACTTGGACTTTAAGATTTTCTCTAAAACAAAATACTTCTCTCATCTCCTGATTTATGACTTCTAAAACTAAACCTCTGCAACAAGGAGCTTAGAGCACAGTGGGCAGCACGACCATCGTCATCAGCAAAACCTGAATCTGCTTTAGAAAAACTTTCCTCAGAATAAAATAACCAAGCCATAGGATTTCGAGGTAGTTTCCTAGTAAAACATAAATCCTCAACCTTTTGTTAGGCATTTGCATTGCAAATTAAGCCCTAACCTGTCTTAGGATTTCCGAGGTAGTCGTCTGATGCGACATAAACCCTCACATCTTCAAGGCTATTTGTATGATCATGTCATACGAATATAAGTCCTAATTAATTAAAATTGGCAAAATTGAAACATTAAATAAACATTAGGACTTTCCTAAATCCAAGCCAAATAATAAGACAGTCGGGAAATTACCGAAGTTCGCTTCAAATCTGTAATTTCTCCTACTTTTCTTCCTTTGAATTCCTAAAACAAAATGTTCCAAACTTGATCCATTCCCTATTGAAATTCCAAAATCCAATCCTTTGAAAACCTTAAGCTTTGAAATTCTTGAGAGCAGAATTACTGATTATTATCGAGAGTTTTCTTAGGTGATTCCCATCACTTAAGATGTAATTAACTATAGCGGCTTGCCCTTATAGGGAATTTTAAGAACCCAGGTAATATAAACCCTGTTTAATGTTTTCATATTAAGCAGGGGAATTTGTCGTCTTATAAAATTGGTTCGTAGACCAAACGGATGTCACAAATCTTCTAGTTTATTTAACCGAGCCCCATCATCAAGCAGTGTGTCTACTCTCCGGGATAGATTTACAGTTTGTGGTGCGGTGCTCGTTTATATAAACTATTTGGGATGTGAGATCGATTTGATTTCATATCTTGAAATTTTCAAATTTAAAATTATTTTCAAAATCAAATACTACTTTCTAAATTACATATATATTTAAATTAAATTTAAAATTAAAAATAAGCCGTACACCTCCGAGAGTGGGTCCAAAGGATAAAGGAAAGCAGGTGGTTGCTCAGGAAGAGCCAACACCAGCAGAGGAATTGCCCATTCAGGAAGAAACCAAGGAACATGGTAATAAAGTGGACTATAACGTGTTAGCCCATTTTAGGAAGCTACCAGCCAAACTAAGTATATACGATGCTCTGATCCTGTCAAAGGAGATGCGGGAAGCTCTGATCAAGGCTCTACTTGATCCAGAGGGTTGTTTAGCTCAAATGGCAGGTAATTCCTTCGACGAGGTTTGCTCGTTAAAAGAACAACGAGGTGTTACCTTCACGGACAATGATTTACTACTCGGAACGGCTGATCACAACTGACCGTTGTACATTTCAGTCACTATCGAAAAGTTTACGCTCTCCAGAGTGTTGGTTGATCCAGGAGCATCAATCAATATAATAAGCCTTCGAACGTTAGCATATTTGGAAATTGATGCTCGCGACCTCAAAGCAGACAAGATGTTATTAAGAGGGTTCAATCAGAAAGGAGAAAGAGCACTCGGATCGATAACACTGTTAATGAAGACTGGTGATTTGGCAAAGACAACCGTAAAATTCCACATAATGGATTATGAGACATCGTTCAACACTCTACTGGGTCGACCATGGATCCATGAGAACTGGATATTACCATCGTCTCTGCACCAGTGTATAAAATATTACGAAGGAGGTGAAAAGTGTATCAAAGGTGACTTGCAACCATTCTCCGTGCATGAAATAGGAATTCACGAAGATGCAGCCTACTACGCACCTCCGAAGAAAACAATCTTTTCCAGAAATATCATACCAAATGAAGCAAAAAAGTGCAAAATGATAAAGAGCTGGAAATTCTAGTCCAACAGTTACTCACGACTCCCTTATGGCGAGATGGTGAAGGTTTCTCCAGAACTCGCACCCGAGGTCGAGGCCGGGGATGAGGTCATGGAAGAGACGTTAGAACAGTTGGACAGAAGAAATCAGTCATCGACGTGGATTGGGAGACAAGTTCCAAAGAATAAGAAATCAAGAAAGAAGCAGCAACGGTAAATCAAAATAAACCCTAGTTCAAGATCTCTCTCGAAGATGAAAAGAATGAAGAATACAAATCAATGTACGAGAAGATTAACCCTTATGTACATACTATGACCCTAACCCCGATCCATTCTAATAAGATCGAGGGTACGGTGGTCAAGGAAGTACGTGGTGGTGCTAAACCGATTAAATTCTACTGTGGTGCTTTGATCCATAAAAAATACCTATTTTTATGCCTTGATTTTTATCAATTTTTAAGGATATTATGCTTTAGTGAAAGGTGTTTTTGTGTTTTTAGATGTAGGTGATGTAAAAAGGTTCAAAAAAGCAAAAAGGAGCAAAAAGGAGCAAAAATGGAGCAAAAATGGAGCAAAATAAAAAATTATAAAAAATTTGACCTTGCGCCTAGGCGCCAGAAGTTGGCGCCTAAGTGCCAGACTCGATACAGAAACTGTCAAGTTTTTGACAATGTTTGGACGATTATTTTGACGGAGTGAGCGGTTATTGGACATTCTAGAAGACTGGCAGTTGTTCCAGGATAATAGGACATGTGATACATTGCATTTGGACGCTCCAAAACAGTTTTAATCGCGAAGAGGTACGAGCCAAAGTGAAGAGGTGCGAAGAACTAGACGCGGTGTTCGGCGCCTAGGCACCAGATTCTGGCGCCTAGGTGCCAGACAGACCTTCTAGAGGATTCATTGAATATGGACATGTTTTGAAGAGGTGCCTCAAGACAACCCTTTAAGCCTATAAATAGGAGTCCATTTCTTTAGAAAAATGTGCCCCCATTGTAACCCCTTTCTCTTTGCCACTTTAGGATCTCTCATCCTTAGAGAGACATACAGAGAGAGATATTTAGCGCCACTTTTATTTAGTTTAGTGAGTTTATTATCAAGTTGTTGCATCTGGATTTCATTACACTGTGGAGTCAGTAGGAATCAGAAGATCTGTAGAAGGAATATTTGAGATAAGTATTTTATTTTTGATTCAAAGTTTATTTTTTATGTTTTGTTGTTTATATTAAATGTGTTCTGAGTAGCTAGTTTACTTTCTTCCTTCAATTATGAAAAGATAAATAAGATAATATAAAATTTGATGGAGAATTGAAAATCAAAATATTTTCAAAACATTGTGATGATATTAATACCTGATCATACTTTACTTTTTAAATTGGCCATTTAAATTGTTAAAACCTCGTTGAAGAGTTTTGAGACCTAGAAGGAGAAGAACTCTTAACTTGTAGATGTCACATGAATCCTTGATTAGTCGAAGGCCATGTGCAGGCTATTTAAGGTGAAGTGCAAATAAATAGGAAAATAAGATTCAAAGGGCGTAGAATTGATAAGTTTTTAGAGTGATAGACTAACTTCTTATAATTTGATTTATAGATAAGGAAAGGGTCACTAGTAGGGCCGACCATAGCCACTCTTAGACATCTAGTAGTGTGAGCCTAGATTAACCCATTCTATTAACAATACATCCGGACCTGATCTGTAAATTAGCCAATGTTCTTTGTGCTGGATCAAAGGGTAAAGAATAGGAATGCTTCTATTTGGCACAATACCATAAATTAGATTCTCCATCGAATATTAAATTATCTTAAAAATCATAGATTAATTGAAGGCAAGAAAGTTGTTGTTTTATATAGTTTTCACAAAATCGTTTTCTTATTATTGTTTTCTTAATCTGCATCTGGTATATTATAAGTAATTTATAGATAGATTAAAATAAAAAAAGATTTTTGAAATACAATATTAAAAAATTTATTACCATATTTTTTCCCCGTGGGATCGATACTGGGGACTTTGTTTCAAAGCCCTATATTACTTGAAACGATACATATACTTGCGTAGTACCCAAAAAGTATATAAAATATTTTCTTTTATAATTATATTTTTCTATATAAACATATATTTAAAAAGTATTAAACATTAACGGCCTAGCATTTAGTAGCAAATCAAGTTTTATTTAATTCTATTGCCATAATTAAAATTTGGTGCACATCTATATAGCAAGTTATTCCAGGTCAAGTGTTTGCGCCTTTGCCAGAAATTAAATTTTCTAGCAGTGGTAACAAATCCTTGTATTTGGAAATACAAAAATCGGGTCAAGTTTTTGGCGCCATTGCCGGGGAAGGAATAAAAAAATATATATATTTTTAAATATTATATTTCCAAAAACATAAAAAAATATATAAAAATGTAAAATATAAAAAAAAATATTAAAAAATATATATATATATTATTCCTTGTTTTATTTTTCATGTAAAGTTTTGGTCCTGAAGGACTAACACCTTCAGATTCTGAACTAGAAAGAACAATTAGAAAAATTAAAAGTGGAAAACAAATTAAAAAATTTCAAGAAATGGCTACTTTACAAAATCCAATTGAACTTAATGATCAAAATGTTTATAAACCATTAAGGGATTATGCTAACCCTACAGTTGATGAACTTCATAGTAATATTCAAATACCCACTGTAGATGCTAATTCTTCTGAACTTAAATCGTCTATTATTCAAATGGTGCAAACAATCAATTTGGTGGAACACCAAATGAGGATCCAAATTTACACCTTGTTAATTTTTTAGAACTTTGTGCTACCTTTAAATATAACAATGTATCTGATAATGCTATTAGACTTAGACTATTTCCTTTTTCCTTAAGAGATAAAGCAAAAATGTGGTTAAACTCATTAGCAACTGGTTCTATTAAAACATGGGCTGAAATGGCACAAAAATTCCTTGCTAAATATTTTCCTCCTTCTAAAAATGCTAAAGTAAGAAATGATATTACTTCGTTTAGTCAATTTGACGGGAGACAATATATGAAACTTGGGAAAGATTTAAAGAACTATTAAGAAAATATCCTCATCATGCTTTACCTGATTGGTTAATTATTCAAACATTTTACAATGGATTAATTGGATCTTTAAAATCAATTATTCATGCTACTGCTGGAGGTTCTTTAATGTCTAAATCATTTGAAGAAGCTTACAGTTTAATTGAAGAAATGGCTAATATCAATTTTCAATGGCCTTCCGAAAGGATTAATCCTAAAAAGATGGCAAGTATTCACGATAATGAAGCCTTTTCTTTTCTAGCTTCACAAGTAGCAGCAATGTCTAAGAAATTATATAATTTTGTAATTAATATTTCACATAATAACTCTGCTAAAATTGAAGATTCTCAGACTATTGAAACTTTACAAGCTATTGCAAGTAAAAATAATCCTTATTCAAATTATTATAATCCCGGTGGAAAAATCATCCTAATTTTAACTGGAATAATTCACAACAACAATGGGGTAATAATCAATCTCATCCTACTGGAAATTGGAATAATCAAGTTAATCCAAATTATAAACCTCGTGGATTTAATAATCAACAGAAAAAGTTATCATCGAAGAATTAATTTTACTTATGAATAATCAATTACAAAATTAAAATACTGTTATTCGTAATATTGAAAATCAAATGGGGCAAATTGCTACTTTGATTAATAAAAGACTTGTAGGAAGACTTCCTAGTAATGTTGAAATTAATCCAAGGGAAGCTGGAAAAGAACATGAACATGTTAAGGCTATGCAACTTAGAAGTGAAAAGGAATTAAAAGAAAGAATGCAGAATGAAATTGAAGAAGAGATTGAGGTTGAAGAGATTGAAAAACCTAAAGAAACTCTCTCTCCTAGTCAAGATCAGACTGTTATACCTATTAATGTGGAATTTGAAAAACCACCACCACCTTTTCCTCAAAGACATAAACAGCAGAAACTTGTTCATCAATTTTCTAAGTTCTTTGAAATTTTTAAGAAACTTACTATTAACATACGTTTTGCTGAAGCTTTGGAACAAATGCCAACTTATGTAAAATTTATGAAGGATATTTTAAGCAAGAAACGAAAATTTGAAGCTTTTGAAACTGTTGCATTAAGTGAAGAATGCAGTGCAATAATTCAAAAGAAATTAATTGAAAAGCTTAAGGATCCTGGAAGTTTCACTATACCCTGTGCTATTGGAGAAAAATTTTGTGGAAAAGCTTTATGTTATTTAGGAGCAAGTATTAATCTCATGCCATTTTCTATCTTTCGACGATTAAAGTGGATAAATTTATCTTCCCTGTAGATTTCATCGTACTTGATATGGAAGAAGATAAAGAGATACCTATTATTTTAGAGAGACCTTTTCTAGCTACCAGACGAGCGATGATAGATGTGCAAAAGGGAGAACTAACCATGAGAGTTAATGATCAAGAAATTAATTTCAATGTTCTTAAATCAATGAAGTACCGTGATAAAGAGAAATGTTATCGAATGGATATAATTGATTATTTAATTGAGAAACATTATCAAGAAAAATGTAAAGTCATTTCTGAAGAAAAATTTAAATTTTTAACTGATGAAAATGAAGAAGTAAAAGAAGAAGAGACTCATTTTATTAAAGATAACTGGGAAACTTTAGACATAACTCAAAATGATATACTTTTACTATCCATAAAAAAAGCCCCTGAATTGGAATTAAAAATTTTACCTTCACATTTAAAATATGCGTTTCTTGGAAATTCGTTAACATTACCTGTTATTATTTCTTCTGAACTGAGTAAAGATCAAGAAGAAAAACTACTAGGTGTGTTAAAGAATTATAAGAAAGCTTTTGGTTCGACTATTGCTGATATAAGAGGAATAACCCCTTCCATTTGTATGCATAGAATTTTAATGGGAAAAAATTCTAAACCTACTATTGAATCACAAAGAAGATTAAATCCTATCATGAAAGAGGTTGTTAAAAAAGAAATTGTTAAGTGGTTAGATGCTGGTATTATTTATCCTATTTCAGATAGTCAATGGGTAAGTCATTTTCATTGTGTTCCGAAAAAAGGAGGTGTAACTGTCATTGTTAATGATAAAAATGAACTAATTCCTACATGACAAGTTACTGGATGACAAATTTGTATTGACTATAGGAAATTAAATAAAGCCACTAGAAATGATCATTTTCCTTTACCTTTCTTGGATCAAATGCTCGATAAATTAGTTGGACACCCATATTTCTATTTTCTGGATGGATATTCTTGTTATCATCAATTACTTATTGCTCCTAAGGACCAAGAAAAAACAACAGTTACAAGTCCTTATGGAACCTTTGCTTTTAGAAGAATGCCTTTTGGTTTATGCAATGCACCTGCAACTTTTCAAAGATGTATGATGTCAATATTTTGTGATTTGATTGACAAAGGAATTGAAATATTCATGGACAATTTTTCAGTTTTTGGAACTTCTTTTGAATCTTGTTTAGAAAACATTTCCAAAGTTCTGAAAAGATGTGAAGAAACAAACTTACTTCTTAACTGGGAAAAATGTCAATTCATGGTCACAGAAAGCATTGTACATGGTCACAAAATTTCACAAAAAGGGATGGAAGTAGATCAAGCGTAAGTGAAAATTTTTGCTGAATTGCAACCACCTACTACTGTTGCTGATGTGAAATGTTTTCTAGGTCATGCTGGATTTTATAGAAGATA
Organism: Papilionanthe hookeriana x Papilionanthe teres; assembly: GCA_022702705.1. Classification (NCBI taxonomy): domain Eukaryota; kingdom Viridiplantae; phylum Streptophyta; class Magnoliopsida; order Asparagales; family Orchidaceae; genus Papilionanthe; species Papilionanthe hookeriana x Papilionanthe teres. Next base: position 100,471,881 of record CM040423.1, read on the forward strand.
CATAAAGGATTTTTCTAAAATTTCTAAACCTCTTTGTTATTTATTAGAAAAAGATGAGAAATTTGAATTTAACAAAGAATGTATTAATGCTTTTAATATTCTAAAAGAAAAACTAATAACTGAACCTATTATTGTTGCACCTAATTGGAATAAACCTTTTGAATTAATGTGTGATGCAAGTGATTTTGCAATTGGAGCTGTATTAGGACAAAAATATGACAAAATTTTCAAAGTTATATATTGTTCTAGTAAAACTCTCGCTGAAACACAAAGAAATTACACTACCACTGAGAAGGAGCTTCTAGTTATAGTATATGCTTTTAATAAATTTAGACCTTATCTTCTTGGTACTAAATGCATAGTTCATACTGATTATTTTGCTATTAAATATCTATTATCTAAGAAAGATTCTAAACCTAGACTTATAAGATGGGTTTTACTTCTACAAGAATTTGATTTCCAAATAGTAGATAGAAAAGGAACTAAAAACTAAATTGCTGATCATTTGTCTAGAATTAAAAATGATATTATTTCGGGAGAAAATATAAATGAGAAATTTCCTGATGAATCTTTATATGTTATTCAAGGATTCAAAACAACTTGGTATGCTGATATTGTTAATTATTTAGTTAGCAATATTTTACCTTATGAATTGGATAACAAATTTATTAAGAAATTTAAATATGATGCTAAATCTTATATTTGGGAAGATCCTCATTTATTTAAAATTGGAAAAGATTCTATAATCGAAGATGTGTACCTTATGAGGAAACTTTTGCTATTATTCAAAAAAGTCATGATTCCGATTTTGGAGGACGCTTTGGCATAGATAAAACTGCATTTAAAATTTGAAATTCTGGATTTTATTGGCCTACCTTATTTAAAGATGTGAGACATTATGTGAAAACATGTGATCGATGTCAAAAGATAGGAAATATATTTAGGAAGGATGAAATGTCTTTAAACTATATATTGGAAGTTAAAATTTTTTATATATGGGGTTTAGATTTTATAGGACCATTTGTTCCATCATCTGGAAAAATTTATATTTTATTAGCAGTTGATTATATTTCAAAGTGGATTGAAGCTGTTGCTTTACCAAACTGTGATTCTAAAAGTGTTTCTAAATTCTTGAAGAAAATGATATTTTCAAGATTTGGAATGCCTAAGGTAATTATCACAGATGGTGGAAGTCATTTCAGGAATGTAAGAATTCAATCATTACGACAAAAATTTGGAATCAAACATAGAATTGCAACTACTTATCACCCACAAATAAGTGGAATGACTGAAGTATCAAATAGAGAAATTAAAAGAATTTTAGAGAAGACTGTTAATCCTAAAAGAACTGATTGGGTTAATAGACTTGATTCTGCATTATGGGCTTATAGAACAGCATATAAGACACCAATCAGACTGTCACCCTACCGGTTAATTTATGGTAAACATTGTCACTTACTTGTTGAACTTGAACATAAAGCTTATTGGGTGATAAATGAGTTAATTTTAATTTGAATAAAACAGAAGAAAAGCGATTATTGCAATTGAATGAGATGGAAGAGATAAGGAATGAATCATATGAAAATACAAGGATTTATAAAGAGAAAAATGAAGATGTTACATGATAAGAAAATTTCAGGAAAAATTTTTGAGCCTGGACAAGAAGTATTACTGTTTAATTCTCGTTTAAAACTTTTTCCTGGAAAATTAAGATCTAAATGGATTGGACCCTATATAGTTGAGAAAGTATACCATTATGGAGCTGTGGATATTAAAGACCACAAAACAGGAAAATTTTTTAAAGTAAATGGATTAAGGTTGAAGCCTTATTTGGGAGATATTAAAATGATTTATAAAGAGGCTTCTGAATTGAGTCAACCTGATTAAAGATTTACTTAAGTTGGGCTGACGACGTTAAACCAAGCACTTTGAGGGAGGCAACCCATAATTATCTTTTGTTTTGAGTGTTTTTATGTTTTAATGTAAGGTTATGCCTCCATCATGACTAATTTTATATTACTTTAAATTTTTTGATGCTTATAATTCTTTGTTGACTTAGGCTGAAGATTATTTTGAAGTATGTAAGATTTCGAAATTGGATCACTCTATTCTAAATATAAGTAAAACGGAGATCAAGTTAACCTTCATTATGATTGTTTACAATGTGTGTTATTGAGTTTAGATTACTCTTAACAGTATAATTTACCTATCTTTGAGAACGAATCTTTGAAGTTTGACGATTAGGCGAAACGGAGTTGAACATAGTTCCAGCGCCTAGGCTTCAAGATTCGGCGCCTAAGCACCCGAGTTAAACTATGTATCAATAGCTCAGGCGCTTAGGCGCCAGATTCGGTGCCTAAGTGCCACGGTTAATGGGTAGGGCAAAAACTGAAAATTTTCAGTTTTTCACACGATTTTCACCTTTAAATCAACCCATCTTCATCCCTAACCATCAAGCAATGAAATTTACGTCCATTACACTTCATTCTTGAGAGATTTGAGAAATTTTTGAAGAAATGGAAGGAAGAAATCATGAAGAAGAAGCTAGGGACAAGGTCTCAAAGGATCCTCAACCCTACTTCATTGGTTTCATCGCGGTAAGTTTAGAGAAAATTTCTAGTCATTTCGATAAGTTTGAAGCCGAGTTTAAAAGCATTGGAGATCACCTTCATGAGATGTTTCATCAGATTGAACATCTAGAATGGCAGATGAAACTTTAATTTGATCATTTTGCGGCTTATTAAGATGCTCAAGTTGAAATGTATGCGAAGAACAAGTGGATTGACGAAAAGACGGTTACGGATTTCCCGAGAGCATTAGTGTTCTTTCCTAGCGGAATGCACAATTTCCCTTGTGAAGATTAGAGTATTCTGGTAATGAGATAGTTATTATCTGGTTTGTTGAGTCGTCGAATCGATTTAGTGAATCGATTGTGTTTGTTTGTGTATTTGCTTTCATGTTCAAAGTGGGTTGTTTTTGCTTAAAAATTGTTGTATTTGAGTGTGTATTAGGAACTTGAATCAAGAATGATACTTATCTGGAATATATTGAGCCAATATTGAAGATTATTAATGGAATTTAGTGAAGTTTGATTTAAACTTTATGTTTGATTGGTGGATTTAATATTTAATTTTTAAAATTTTTTTGAAAAATGTTTTGGAAGTTAGAACTGAAGCCCTACTCTAATGTGAGTAATTGAAAGTTAAATTTATGAATATTAGTGGAAAATTAAATTTAAAAATAATTTTTTGTGAAAGGCAAGTCTGGCGCCTAGGCGCCAGAATTCGGTGCCTAAGCGCCGGTTCGGCCTGTAACCAAAAATTTCCTTAAATACTCCCAAAAGCCATTATCGACGCCTAAGCTTCATCTTCTTCACCATTTTCGCGAAAATACACCTCTTAGATCCATTTTGAGGTCAAAACATCAAGGATTTGAGCGCGAAACCACTCGATTTCTTCATCTCAAGGTCAAATCTACACTTTAAACCATTTATTTTCGATTTTCACCATAGATTTCCCTAGGTTTTGCTAAGAACCGAAATTTTGAAAAAAATTTTGATTTTTAGTGATTTCTTTGGATTTTTAAACTTATATTAAGTTTTATAAACTTAGAAAGAGTTTAAATTTTTTATTCCTAAATTTGTTCTTGTTTTCTTTCACGTTTAGATGGCTCCGAAATCTAAGCGCGGGAAGGTACGAGATAACTTTGATAGCAGCAAATTTTCTACTGCGGCTGCACATTTTCGATTCCATAAATTTGCGACGTTGAGGAAGATCATTTCAGAACAAAGTTTCTATCTTCCGGGAGAAATGATTGAAAACACTATCGTTGCGCACAATTGGCAACAATTCTGTTATTTCACTACTGTTGCTGCTATCCCTATAGTTCGAGAGTTTTTATGCAAATTTTCTGGATGCCGAAGATTATGAAGTTTTTGTCATAGGTGTCAGAGTAGGATTTAATCCTGAAAGAATCAATGTATTTTATGACCTGCCACCGACTATAGAGTGCTACTATTCTGGATTATCACCATCTGAGGGAGATTTGGATATGATCATTGCTTATTTGACTGACGGTACTGGATCTTGGAAGATCAGGAACGGAAAAAGGGTAAACTTCAAATCCTCCAAGTTAAATGGTATTTCTATAGCATGGCACTATTTTATTTATGCAAGATTGTTACCTTCCAACCACCTGAGTGAAGTGACTAGAGATCGAGCGATCTTAAACTACTACATTCAGGAAAGGAAGCCTTTTGATGTCGGCAGTATTATTTATGATTCTATGGATTCTACTGCGAGATCCAAGACTTCTGTTGGACTGGGATTCCCATCTCTGATTTATTCATTATGTATTAGCAATGGAGTCACTGCAGATATTTCAGAGGAAAGGTTGAAGACAACTAAGCCGATTGGTCAGGAGAGCATTAGCATATATGATCATCTTCGAGGGAAGAAATTGACTGCTCCTTCTTTTTCTGCACCTACTCCAGGTAGAACCTCTACTTCCAGACCCTCTACTTCTGCTGAGCCACCATCGAGTTTCTGGGAGTCAATACATGATCAGTTTACAACAGCAGGAGTTATTTCAAACTCACTGCAGAGTTGATACTATTGATAGGAAACTTGATCATTTATCTGATTATACCCAGAGGAAGAGTAGCTATGATGCTGAGTATAATGAAGCCCTAGTAAGATTTCTGAAAGGTGAGCATGATGTTAGTTTCCCTACTTTTCCTAGTTTCACACCATTTGTTGATCCTAAGGATGTTGAGTTTTCCTTTGGTAACGATGATGATGATGAGGTTATAGCCAGTGACTAGTAGTTTATAGATCTCTATGTTGTGCTACTTTGTTTCTTTGTTTTGTTTGGTTTGTTTGTTTAGTTTTATGTTTGATGTATGTTGATTTGTTTAAGTACCTGTGTGGATTGATTAGTGTTAAGATTCTGTTGTTAGAATATTCTTAGTATATTGTGTTTGAGACTGAGATTAGAGTTAATTTATGATATGTTTGTTTCAGTCTACTGTTTAGTAATTAATAATCTTGCTCTGCTTTTATTTTTTTATTTCAAATTTAGTATAATCATAAAAATTAGCCTGCTTACTTTTTATTCTTGCTTCAATTTTATCTTTATTATTCATAAAAGCATGAGTAGAAGTAAATTTTTCTTTTTAAGATCGTTTTTACATACTTATAAAAAATTTCCTTTTTAAAATTATGATTTTCTTTCTCTCATACTTTCAAATTTTCATAGTATACCAAAACTTAAGTTTGGGGGAAGGGAAAATACATTCAAATTTAAATTTTATTTGTCCTTAAAGAGATAATATTTTCTTAAAATAAAAACTTTTTAACATAACTTAAGGAATGAAGAATCTATTTAAGATCACCTTTATTTTTGAAATTATAAACAATTTAGTGAAATTAACCAAAATTTTAATAACTTTGATTGATTTTAAGAATAGAATTATTTAACTTAAAGAAGAAAAAGATTAAGAAATTTTTTTATTCATAGTAAAAATAATGGATTTTAGAAATATTAAATAATAAAAAATTATCACTTGAAAAAGAAAAGATTGAAAATCTTTTTGAATTGTTATTCATGTTATAATAACTAAGTGGAAATGTATAAGTTTTGAAAATATAAGTTAAGGATATTGAAGTTCAAAATCATTAAGAGGCTATCCTGATATAGTAATCCTCTCTATATATAAAAAAAAGAAAAGAAAAAGAAAAAAAAAGAAAAAGAGAAGAGAGGAGAAGCTTGAGGAAATGCCTAATAAAAAATTGGCTTCACTTGAATTATCTTATAGAAAGAAAACTAGTTACATATTTTACTTAATTTTTATGCATGAATCTTTATTTAGGAAAGATTTTTCAAGAAGATCTTTTTCTTGTAAATAATCTATGAGATCTTAATGTAATAAACTTCTATTATTTTCAATTTGGATGAAAAATTTGAAATCTTATGATTTGGTAGTTAAATATTCTTTAAATTCTTAAGGTTAAACCTAGTTAGTGAAATTGGGTTAATAATTTACTAAAGACTTTATAAAATCAAAAATAATAAGGAATCTTAAATATTTATCTTTTATTCCAAAGGTTATACATTTTATATAGTAAAAAGAGTTACTTGAGGACAAGTAACATTTAAGTTTGGGGGATTTTGATCCATAAAAAATGCCTATTTTTTTGCCTTGATTTTTATCAATTTCTAAGGATATTATGCTTTAATGAAAGGTATTTCTGTGTTTTTGGATGTAGGTGATGTAAAAAGGTTCAAAAAAGGAAAAAGGAGCAAAAAGGAGCAAAAATGGAGCAAAATACAAAAATTATAAAAAATATGGCCTGACACCTGAGCGCCAAAAGTTGGTGCCTAAGCGCCAGACTCGATACAGAAACTGTCAAGGTTTTTACAACGTTTGGACGATTATTTTGACGGAGTGAGCAGTTATTGGACATTCTAGAAGACTGGCAGTTGTTACAGGATAATAGGACATGTGATACATTGCATTTGGACGCTCCAAAACTGTTTTAATCACGAAGAGGTGCGAGCCAAAGCGAAGAGGTGCGAAGAACTGGATGCGGTGTCCGGCGCATAGGCGCCAGATTCCGGCGCCTAGGCGCCAGACAGACCTTCTAAAAGATTCATTGAATATGGATATGTTTTGAAGAGGTGCCTCAAGGCAATCTTTGAAGCCTATAAATAGGAGTCCATTTCTTCAGAAAAACGTGCCCCCATTGTAACCCCTTTCTCTTAGCCACTTTAGGATCTCTCATCTTTAGAGAGACAAACAGAGAGAGAAATTTTGGGCCACTTTTATTTAGTTTAGTGAGTTTATTTTCAAGTTGTTGCATCTGGAATTCATTACACTGTGGAGTCAGTAGGAATCAGAAGATCTATAGAAGGAATATTTGAGATAAGTATTTTATTTTTGATTGAAAGTTTATTTATTATGTTTTGCTGTTTATATTCAATGTGTTCTGTGTAGTTAGTTTACTTTCTTCCTTCAATTATGAAAAGATAAATAAGATAATATAAGATTCGCTGGAGAATTGAAAATCAAAATATTTTCAAAACATTGTGATGATATTTATACTCGATCTTACTTTACTTTTAAATTGGCCATTTAAATTGTTAAAACTCGTTGAAGAGTTTTGAGACCTAGAAGGAGAAGAACTCTTAACTTGTAGATGTCACATGAATCCTTGGGTAGTCGAAGGCCATGTGCGGGCTATTCATGGTGAAGTTCAAATAAATAGGAAGATAAGAATGAAAGGGCGTAGAATTGATAAGTTTTTAGAGTGATAGACTAAATTCTTATAATTTGATTTATAGATAAGGAAAGGGTCACTAGTAGGGCCGACCATAACCAACCTTGGACATCTAGTAGTGTGAGCCTAGATTAACCCATTCGGCAGTCGGCCTCCCAATTCAAAACATGGTCTCAGATTCAGCACAGTAGGATCAGTCGACGATACGAGATTTTGCTTGGTTGTCACTTGGAAGCCTAATGAAGACTGCTTGGAAGCTTCAAAAGATCTCGAAGATCTATTAATCGGAGATGCTCTGCCAGAATTTGAAGAAGAAATTAAATCTACAATAGACGAGTTAATGGAAGTTAACTTAGGTACTGGCGAAGAGCCTAGGCCGACCTTTGTTAGCTCCTTACTCAATAAAGAAGGCTCCGAAGAGATAATCATGCTATTGTTGGAATTCAAGGACTGTTTTGCTTAAAGTTATGATGAGATGCCAGGATTAGCTCTAGAGGTCGCAGTTCACAAGTTAGAAGTGGATCCCACTGCCATTCTAGTCAGACAAGCTCCGAGAAGAATGCGTCTGGAGATTGAACAACAAGTTATAGCTGAAGTTAAGAAGGTAATAGATGCTAAATTTGTTCGTGAAGAGCAATATCCAACTTGGTTAGCCAATGTGGTACCAGTTAGAAAGAAGAATGGTCAGATCAGAATCTGTGTAGACTTCAAAGATTTAAATAAAGTATGTCCAAAAGAAGAATTCTCTCTACCAATTCCAGAATTGATGATCGACATTGCTTGAACACATGAAGTCTTTTCTTTCATGGATGGATCTTCAGGATACAATCAGATAAAGATGACACCAGAAGATGAAAAGCTTACAGCTTTCAGAATGCCGATCGGGTATACTGCTACACAGTGATGCTGTTTAGATTAAAGAACGCAGGAGCAACTTATCAAAGGGCAATGACAAGAATTTTGTATGATCTCATTCACAACCAAGTCGAGTGTTACGTGGATGATGTGGTCATCAAGAGAAAACTAAAAGAGGATCACTTGTATGATTTGAGAATTGTTTTCGTGCGATTAAGACAATATTACCTTAAGATGAATCCCCTGAAATGCGCCTTCGGCGTCACTTCTGGGAAAATCATAGGATTTGTTGTTCGACATCGTGAAATTGAAATCGATCTGGAAAAGATTAAAGCTATCTTAGAAATGCCACCTCCCAAAACCTCGAAACAATTACAATCCTTTCAAGGAAAATTGGCATATCTTTGACGCTTTATCTCGAATTTGTCAGGAAGGTATCGGCCTTTTTCTGCTTTGATCAAGAAGGATGCCAAGTTTACTTGGGACTCCAAATGTCAACATGCCTTCGATGACATCAAACAATATTTAATGACACCTCCGGTCTTAGCAGCCCCACTCTCGGGTAGACCGTTGATACTTTATACTGTGGCTTTAGACGACTCTCTTGGAGCCCTGATAGCCCAAGTCATTGACGAGGGAAAAGAAAACGCGCTCTATTACCTAAGCAGTCGTCTAATTCCGACGGAAATAAAGTATCCTCCTTTGGCCCTGGTCTTCGCCACTCAAAAGCTCAGGCATTACATGCTTTCTCATAAGGTCAACCTTATTTCGAAGTTTAATCCGTTGCAATATTTGATGACCTGACACGCTTTCCGGCAGACTTGCCAGGTGGTCGATGATACTATTGCAATTCAATATAACTTTCATTTCTTGTCAGCATATTTTTAGGTTATGTGTTGTATTTTTGAAAAGGGGTCGCCTAACAGAAATTGCCAGCGAATTTTAGATTTTAAATTTAATTTAAATATGTATATATGGTTTAGAAAGTAGTATTTGATTCTGAAAATAATTTTAAGATATGAAATCAAACAGATCTCAGATCCCAAATAGTTTATATAAATGAGCACTGCATCACAAACCATGTATTTATCCCGAAGAATAGACACACTGCTTGATGATGGGGCTCGGTTAAATAAACTAGGAGATTTGTGACATCCGTTTGGTCTGTGAACTAATTTTATAAGCCGACAAATTCCTCTGCTTAATATAAATGAATTAAACAGGGTTTATATTATCTGGGTTCTTAAAGTTCCCTATAAGGGCAAGCCCATATAGTTAATTACATCATAAATGAAGAGAATCATTTAAGAAAACTCTCGATAATGACCAGTGACTTTGCTCTCAAGAATTTCAAAGTTTAAGGTTTTCAAAGGATTGTATTTTGGGAATTTCAACAGGGAATGGATCAAATTTAGAACAGTTATTTTTAGGAGTCCAATGGAAGAGGAGTAGGAGAAGCTGAAGATCCAAGAAGAATCTTGGCAACTTCCTAAACTATCCTATTGTTTGGCTTAGAGTTTAAGAAATCCTAATATTATCTGAGATTTCAATCTTGCCAGTTTTAATTAATTTGGACTTATATTTGTATGATGAAATCATACAAATAGCCTCGAAGATATGAGGGTTTATGTCGTACTAAACAACTACCTCGGAGTCCTAAGACCGGTTAGGACTTAATTTACATGACATGATCATGCAAATGCCTAACGGAGAGTTGAGGATTTATGTTGCACTAGGCAAACTACCTCGAAATCCTATGGCTTGGTTTTTTAATTCTAAGAAAGTTTTGCTGAAGTAGACTCAGGTTTTGCTGATGACGATGGCCGTGTGCCCACCATGCTCCGAGCTCCTTGTTGTTGCAGAGGTTTAGTTTTAGAAGATTGTAATCAAAAGAGAAGAGAAGAGTTTAGTTTTAGGAATCTTAAAGTCCAAGTGTTTTTAGTGTTTTAGTTAAAACAAATCTTAAAGTTATAAGAACAGAACCGATTAAGATCCCACGGTTCTGTCATCCCGACACCGTTATTTTCATTGAATTCACTTAGTCCAGATGAATTTGCTAAACTCGACAGAATGAGTTCCACACTTTCATTTAGATCGTGGGAAATCTCGTTAGCAACACGTGGGTTACATCATCCGAGGTATTCCCGATCATTCAACGAGACGTTTTAATTTTAGTTGCAATTGTAGTTTTGTGTTCTGTTTGTGATTAAATTTTGAGTTGTTTTTATATTTTGAAATGTTGTGGCGGTGATTTTTATCTTGCAGTGACTTTTAATTTAGTTTTTGTTTCAATTCAGGGACTACCCTAAGGGTTTTGGTTTTCATGCAACAGTTGTTTATCATGCAAGAAAGGTAAAGTGCATTTGCAATAAAGTAAATTGCAATAAAACAAAAGCGTACCTGGAGGGTCTTCCCGTCATCCCAAGCTACACTTAAAACACAAGTTAAGGCATTTAAATATTTCAACAAGTACCTAGGTAAAGCTAAGGGGAAGGTTTAGGTTATCTATCAAAGTCCTAATCCTATAGCTAGTCACCTCCTATGACGTCTAGGTTCTTGTATTTTGGTTTAAGGACGATTTTCTTCATCAAAGAATAATTAAGTTCAATTGTTCTTATAAACATCCTATCATATTGAGGAAGTGCTTAAGACAAATCTTAAACATCTTTTCAATATTTCTAGGATCGTTTTAAGTCCAAGAGAATTTAATTATACAAGTGAATTAATCATCCGGGAGTTTAAATGTTATTCTTTTGCTCAGTGAACTTAGGACATTTGAATATCCTATAAGTGAGGTAACACTTCACTTGATGTTTCATTTAAGAGTTATAATAATAAGAGCTTTAAAAGGACAAATCAAGTTATTAAGTATTTTTGATGATTTAAACTTAATATTCAATTTTATTTTTTTTTTTATAAAAAATTAGTTTAAGTTTGGAATAGTGTTCAGGTTATTTTAGGTTTAATTCTTAATAATTTCATTTAGGTTTGTTATTAAATGATTTTAATTTAATTTACCTTAATTTAAATTTAATTTCAATTTAATTTAATTTCAATTTAATTTTATTTTAATTTAATTTCAATTTAATTTAATTTCAATTTTAATTTAATTTAATTTAATTTAATTTAATTTAATTTTAATTTAAATTTAATTTCAATTTAATTTTATTTTAATTTAATTTCAATTTAATTTAATTTCAATTTAATTTTATTTTATTTTTAATTTAATTTAATTTTATTTTAATTTAATTTAATTTATAATTTAGTTTAGTTTAATTTGATTTGACTTTAATTTAATTTAATTTAATTTACTTTAATTTAATTTTAATTTAATTTTAATTTGGATTATTATTTTAATCTTTTAATAAAGAATTAAGTATTATTGAAGTGATTTATTTAGGGATTTTTAAATTAAAGAATAAACATCTTCCTAAATAATATCCTACTTTATAATTTCAATTTTTTTATTAATCTTCCAAATTTAATTAATTAATTAATTAAGGTTTACTTTAATTATTCTTAAAATGATTGGTGGGTTTCTACCCTTAACCATTTAGGTTTCAATCATCCAAAATCAGTTTAAAATAAATTATTTTACCCTTCCCTTTTGATTAATCTTAAAATTTTAATTAAAGGTTGAAATTTTTAATTACCGTTTTGCCCTTCAAGCTTAATAATTCTATAACTCACTAAATTAAGCTCAAATGAAATTGAAATTTTTATATGACCTCACTTACATGTCAATTAAGACATTAGAGGAGAAAATGTGATTTTTCTGTATTTAATTTATTTATGTAATTATTTTTAATGGAAAATAGGGGTTTTTCAAGGGAAATTCAATAACATGACCAAGGGAATTCTTCTGCTCTTAAGAAAATTATGAGGCATTCCTAATGACCAGAGGACAATTTGGACAAATCTTGGTAATTTTTTGAATTTTATTTTATTTATTATAATTATTTTGAGTTTTGGAGTATTAATTAATTTAAAAATAAAATAAAGGTTGAAAACTGAATTTTATATTTTTCAAAAATCTTTCTGATATCAGAGAAACTAGAAACCAATTTTTATAATTTTCTGATTTTTCTTTGATTTATTAGAATTATTTTAGTGAAAAGGTTAAGAAAAATACATTTTTAATATTAAAAATTACATTAAACCTTCAAAATTCAATATCTTATCCTAAGGACTTAAGAAAAATATTTAGTTTATTCCTAAGTGTTTAGAATTCAAAATATGACATTTTGGTGATTTTTAATATTTTTTAATTATTTAAATTATTAAAATATTGATAAAAATCAACTCTTTTGGAAAATTATAATTTTAATTGTTCTAAGTTCCTCTAATATCAGAGAAGCTCCAAAACCAATTTTGTGAATTTTGGAAAAGTATTTTGTGAGTTATAAATTTTTAAAGTTTAATTTTATTCATTATTACTTAGGAGGCTTAATCAACCCATTTGGTGGGGTTAATCAAGTCCAATTGTTTTCAAATTTTTATTTACTGTTCTCCTATCCCTAAAGGACAGCGGAGAATTATTTTTAAGTTAATTTGATGAATGATTAGCCCTAATTAATTAAAGTTCACTTTTGGGTGTTTAAGCCAATTAGGGTTGTTCAGAATGAATTAGCTCAAAAATTATTTTTCCTAGGTCCTTCTGGTCATAAGAAACATCACCAAATTTTCCTAGAATTTATTTCTCAACATGCTAATTATTGGAATTAAAATACTTAAAACAACAACATGAATTTGAAAAATCAATAACTTCTCATAGGGATGGCCTCTGACCTTGGAAAATTCAGGGAATGTTCCTAAATTCAGAGGCTTCAAAAGTCCTATGGTCTCATGCCATGGTGAATTTCCTATATGCATGGAGAATTGAAATAATGCAGAGAGTAAATAAATAATTAAAAATAAAATACTTAATGAAATAACATGATTTCTTTTCCACATTATTCACCTCTGTTCACTGAGAAAGTGGGTATTTTTATTTTATTTTTAGGATTTTTCTACACAAAGTTATGAATTTTCAAAGTTCTGGTAATTAAATAAATAGAAAATAGCCCTAATTTCCTAGATCCACGCGGCGCTGACTCAACCTCGGCATCTCCGAAAGGCCACGCAGCGTATTTTGATTCGGTGCCGCCATCCGACTCAGCGCTTCAGGGGCCCGAGGTTCATGTCCCATTACTCTGTCCGGCGCAATCCTGACCGTCTGCTCGATACACACGCGATCCGACGGCTCCTGGTCATCGTCTACGACTGGTGTGAACCCGTGACCGTCAACCTTCTAACCCAAATTTCTCACTCGATTCTCAACAGATTTTCAAGTTCTTATGCTCTATGGATTCGTCTTGAAGAGACGAACACATCCATATGGTAAACATGTATTGAAATTGACCCAAACTAAATTGAGAATCTCTGGAAGCTCGGGAAGAAGAGTGAGTCCATACCTTTGCTCAGAGAAGTGAAGCTTCGATCTGAGAGTTGTGTCACATTCTATTGGGTCCAAGCAAGCACCAGATGAAGTCCCTTGGCCTAGTGAATTGTCTAGGTATGAAAGTGCCGCCAACTGATCACAAAGCTTGGAGGCTAGAAGCAATGGCTGGCCTGGAGAGGGAGCTTTTGCTGGTAAACTTCTCCTCTTAGTCTGGTGAAGGTGTAGGACCAATCAATTTGGGGATTGGCTCACTGTGGAGAAGTGTCCTGGTTTTGGGCTTGGATTTCATCTCTGAAATTGAGCTCACAAAGAGGAAATGGTAGGGGGGTTTCAGTGGGGATCAAGTTCTCTATGTGTGGGGAGTAGTCTGGAACAATTTTGGCAGAGTTTCCTTAAGGTTTGTTTCAGCACCTCATTTGGCCGAGAGGTGGTGGTGTTTAAATAGGAGAGGCTGGAGGGCCTCCCAAGTGGAGTTAGGGCTTGGGATCGGCTGCTTAGGTCAAGGGAAGAACAGTCATGGCAGCCACTGGACTTGGGGCAGCTCAGCAAGGGGGAATTTCAATGTTGGCTCACATGTGAGCTCTCGGGTGTGGTGTTTTTCGGCGATCCAGGTGGCTGGCCGGTAGGCATGGGTCACCCTCAGGTCCAGGTGGGTCAGGGCTGGAGGTTTCTACAGTCAATTGGGCCTTGCCATGTGTAAAGAGGCTGGCTTGGAATGGAATGGGGAAGAGGCCATTTTTGGCTTGGTTTGGGTCAAACCATGTGCCTGGGTTGGGTTCACCTCCCCATGACCTGGTTTTAGGCTGAGAAAATAAGTTAGGTCAGCTGGTCAAAGGTGGTGAGGTCTCTTTCTAAGAATATTTAGATTAAATTTGGGTTAAGGGGAATCATGGTTAAGGCTAATGACTTTAGGAGATTAAGGAAAGAGTCTCCTTCTTTTGCCCAAAATGGCATGGTGACATGTAAAGAGGCTCTCATGGCTTCCATGTGGCTCATGCATGGCTTCATGGCTTGCCTATGGCTTAGGATGGCTTGGCTTGATTTCATGGAAGTAAAATTTAGGAATTTTGGTACTTTGGTGGAGAATTTTCATGAAGCTTGATTTGGAATGGTTTAATGATGATTTTGAAACTTAGGGGTGATTTTGATTAAATGGATGATGAGGGGAAGTGTCATGTGGGCTTTGGATGAATTTTGGGCCTTTTGATATCATTTTTGATGGGCTTTTAGGAAGGCTAAAGGGGATGGGCCTTTAGGTTTAAGAATGAATTCATGGATGGGAATTTTGAAGAAGTTTGGGCCAAATAATTGTTGGGTTTGGTTTAGTGATATGTCATGAGTGATTTGAAATGAGTTTGGAGTGATTTGGGTTTGAATTGGGTTGGATTTGGGCCTCTTTGGTAAATGGGCCAATATAGGTCAAATTGGGCTAACTTGGGCCAATGTTGGGCTAGGGTTGAAATTGATGTAAAATTAATGTTGGGAAATGTTTATGGGAGTGTTTCAAAGAGGTTTTGACTTTGGTTGGGTTTTGATTTTGGGGTTTGGGCTTATTTGGGTTAGGTTTTGGTTTAGGTCAAAATTGGGCCTTTTGGTTTTGGGTTAAATTTGAGTGGGGTTTGGGTCCAAATTTTGGGCAAATCATGTTAGAGTTTTGTTTGTGGGGATGTTATGAAGGTTTGGGAAAGATTTGGGATCAATTGGAGTTGAATTGGGTCAAATTGGGTCAAGTTTATGTCATGGGTCAAAATTGGGCTTTAGGCTCCAAATTGGAATTGAATCCAAATGTCAATCAAATTGGACTTGTATTTAGTCTAAATTGATATTGGGTATATTTAATTGAAGTTCAAAATTAAATTAGACCAAAATTGGGGTCAATTGGGGAGGTTTGGTTTGACATTGGGTTCACGTGGGTTAAGAATGGGCTAAATTGGGGGTTTTGGAAAAAGTGGGGTAAATTGACAAAATCAGCCCATGGTGTAGTTGAACAACATGAAATTGGGAATATTTGGGATTTTTTTGAATTTTATAGGAATTTTCTGAATTTTTGGATTTTTTGGCTAAGAGGGGCATTTTGGGTATTTGGAGGATATTGGGGGGTTTTTTTGGAATCATTGGTATTTTTTGCTATGGATGATCAATTTGATTGGTGAGGAAATGTTTAGGGCTAATTTTGGAGAATTTTGGGTGATTTGAGAATTTTGGAGGATTTGGGAAATTTTAAGGGCTTTTGGTAGGTTTGATAGTTGTAGGGTCCTCAGGGTCAAAAATTGAAATTTTGGAAAAAAGAAGATTGATCAAATATGAGTGAAATGGAATCACTTTGATTGAGCCATGAAGCCATATTAAGCCTATATGAGCCATGAGATGACTCATTTGAGGCATTCACCATGTTGTTCCTAACCCTCTTAGCCAGGGGCTTAGGGGTTAAGGTCCATCCGTATGAATTACCTAAATGAGTCAAGGAGTCAAGTTGGGTATGGGTGTGGTTTTAGCATTTTGGATTGTGTGTGTGGGAGTGTAGAGTATGAGTGTAGTGAGTGTGTAAGTTAACCTTCACCGACCAAGCTACCCAAGGTGGTCCTAAGGCCAAAGAGTCCTATAGGGCACTCATCCTTTAAACCTCCACATTTGATTTCAACCCTCTAGGTGATTAGGGGTCCATAATCAAGCTTGTGGGGTTTGCAGGGAGACAGGAAGTGGTTTTAAATTTCTAAAGGATGGGTCCCAATTCTAGTCCTCTAAGATAGTCAAAGGAAAAGCCTAAGGCTAGATCCTAAGCACTAAAGAGGGAAGAGAAGACCTCATCAAAAATGAGGTCAACATTCCTCTTCGTGCCGTAAAGGGACAAGTCCTAGCAGACTTCGTCGCAACACACCCTTTACTGGCAGAATCGCCTCTCAATGACGACTTGCTATACGAGCAGATAATGAGCCTAGAAGAACCCGATGATCAGCGTTCGGAACTGTACTTCGATGGAGCATCCTCAACATAGAAAGATAAAGAATCACAAATGATAGTGCCCGGTAAGGCAGGAATTGAACTAATCTTTAAAACACCGGAGCGGGGAATGTTGAGGTACTCCTACCACTTAACAAAACCTTGTACAAACAACGAGGTAGAATACGAAGCCCTCATATCCAGACTGGAATTAACCATTCAGGTGGGGATAACGGATATCAACATCTATGGGGATTCTTAGTCGATCATTCAAAAGGTCGCCAGATAATACAGAATTCTAAAGCCAAGACTCGAGCAGTACTTTCAGTATGCCATGAAACTGTTGGAGCAGATTCCAAATGTAACGATCTACAAGATTCCCAGAAGAGAAAATGCTCTCGCAGATGCATTAGCCCGCCTTGAAAAGGAATTTGCCTGCTTGCAGGATGAGTCAGTTGAAGTGTCAGCTCAAGGACGATAGGTCCTATCACAGCTCGACATGGATACAATACATCAGCAGAAAAAGCAGAAGAAACAAATGCAGCAGTAACAGAAAGTACAGAAGACTAGCGGCAGCCACTGATAGACTACTTGCAAACAGGAAACTTACCATACGATAAGTCATTTGCCCATCAAATCAAGAAAAGAACTCTGTCTTACGCATTAATAAACAACACGTTATATAGAAGGTCTTTTGATCATATGTGGCTAAGATGCCTGAGTGGGTCCGAGGCTTGTGAAGTTGTCAAAGAAGTACACTCAAGACTTTGTGGCACTCATCAGTCAGATCTGAAAATGAAAATGAAGATTAAAATACTAGGGTACTATTGGCCCTCAATGATGACCGATTGCATGAAGATTGCCAAAAGTTGTCACCAGTTCCAAGTGCATGGAGTGGTTCTGCATCAAACTCTAAATGTTCTACATCCGACAATCACGTCGTGGCCATTTGAGTGTTGGGGCACATATATCGTGGGTCCGATAGAGCCGCCTTCTTTAAGAGGACATTGCTTCATTCTTGCAGCTACAGATTACTTTTCTAAGTGGGCAGAAGCAGTACCGCTCAGAGAAGTGAATGCTCATCATATACTGCAATTCTTCAAGAATCAAGTTGTCTACCATTTTGGGGTACCGCGCAGAGTTATCTTAGATAACGGGTCCGCATTCAGGAGTACGAAGATCAACAATTTTGTCAAAAGACATGGGATCGACTGGCGCAATTCAACAATCTACTACCCAAGAGCGAACTTCTTGGCCGAGGCTTTTAATAAAACTCTCGTCCAAATCCTAAAGAAAACTTTGAACGACAACAAGAGAAATTGGCACGAGAAGTTGTTAGAAGCCTTATGGGCCTATAGGACGACTTTCGGAACGCCCACCCAGTCTACGCCTTAGGCCTTAGTGTACGGGTCTGAGGCCGTTCTAATCTTAGAGGTTTAGCTTCCTTCTCTCAGAATTGCAGTTGCAAACAAAATTACTACAGAAAAGAATGCAAAACTATGACTAGAAGAGTTAGAAAGCTTGGAAGGGAAATGACTTTTAGCGCAGCAGAATTTGGAACTGTATCAAGCCAAGATGATGCAGGCCCATGATAAAATAGTCCGCCCAAGGACATTCAAAGTCGGTGACTTGGTTTTAGTTCTCAGAAGACCTATTCTTGCACATCGCAAGATAGGTGGTAAATTTGAACCCACATGGGAAGGGACATTCGTGGTCGAGGCAGTCTAATCAGGAGGTTCCTACCAGCTTGTAAATTGCCATGGAGAGCGACCTATGCTTCTAATTAATGGACGATATCTAAAGAAGTATTACGCAACCTGATGTTTCGAAGGATGAATTCTCATTCCTAGAAACACGGGCACAGTAATTACTTATGACTGGGTCCGAACCCAAAAATATAAAAAATTGATGATAAAGAAAATCATTAAAAAATGTTAAAAAAGAAAACATGTGAAATCAGGATAATAAAATCTTTATCCTTCCTTTTAAATCGAGTCTCACTCTTGATCTCTCTTAATCTTTTCCTACTTCTATTTAATTTTAAAATGAACGAATAAAAGCTCGTCATTAATAAACATATTTTTCTACTGTTCTTATTCTTAGTACAGCCCCTGATCATTTCCTTGTTTTTTCACAGGGAAATGTCGAACAGGCGGCTGGTTCTGAACTTTAAGAATGGCGTGAGTCTAGCAGTTGATGAAAGAGGGTGAGGGATGGAGCCGTGATCAAGATTGACTCTGACTTCACACTAGCTGGGATGCAATATGAAGAAAATGATTGGACCCCGATCGATCGGGAAGAACTCCGCAGCCATACAGTGATGAAATTTGGTTGCTCAAATCAACCATCTACCAGCAAAAAGAGAAAAGCAAACACCGCTCATGCAACAGGAGAAGATAAGAAAGTTAAGTCTGTTATTGCTACAGCAGAGGGCAGGCTTATCATTGTCGTGCCCACAGAAATTCCAAGGGGTAAGGAGAGCTACTCTCACAGCCACTCAGCGAAGAAACAAGAACCGTCGCATTCGCAAGATGCTGATTAAGCTGGCGCGACAGATCAGCGTGAAGATACAGCCGCAACCGTCAGTACAAATCAGGAACCAGAAAGAGGAAGTCAATTCCAAGTACAGCAGAAAGGATGAAAGAAATCCCGAGGAAAATAGAATCAGAGATAGTACCACAACGCCAGACAAATGCACCAGTTCTGAAGAGTCTTGTTGAGAAAGCAACCCCGGAGGATGTCCCGACAGAGACTATCCCCGAGGAGCCAAGACATGCAAGAGAGCGTGCCAGGTTGGAACCATACATTCCCCAGTATGTTACTACACCTCGCCGGTTGCAGATAATTCTAGAATATGAGTTAGAAAGAGTGCAGAATGTCGAAAAAAGAACTTTTGAATATTTTGAGAGAATTGGAGACAAGAGGATCAATATCTCAGAAGGCCTCGAGCTACATACAGATGTGTTCTCAGACTACGAACAAAAACAAATTGTAGAATGCATACTTGAACTCCAGAAAATGGGCCGAGCTGGTAGTCTGAGAGAAAAGACTTATTCAGAACCCCGAAGGTGGATGCTATTGAAAGGAAGAGTTACGATCCAGTGCGGATGTTGCTACAACTTCGCGGTAGACAGAAAAGGAAATCCACCAGGAATACTCCATCGCAGTGAGGTGGATCCGATGCCGAATGTTATTAAAAGAATGGTAAAGAGGATGATAACATGGAGGGTATTGCCTACGTATTGCATACCCGATGTACTGCATCATTAACATCTACAAGGAGGGCGACCGCATACCTCCACATATAGTACCATCATGATTTCGTTAGAACTTTCTGCACAGTGTCTTTTGTCAACCAGTACAGTATCATGTTTAGATCTGACCTCCGGATAGTAGACCCCGGTGAGTTTCGAGGGCTGATGGAGATACCACTACCGGTAGGTTCCGTCATGGTATTAAAAGGGAATGGAGCGGACATCGCAAAGCATTGCATTCCAGGAGTGCCTGTTGAGTGGATCTCTGTTACTTTCAGAAGGATGGACGACAGAAAAATGCCTTTCCACTTCCAGCCAGATCCAGAGTTAGAGAATCTCCGGCCTTACGAGTTGTGAGTTACATGGGAGATAGCACACCTCCAATGCAAGTCCATACGACATTTCTGCCAAGGATGACTTGGAAGGTGATGTTATTATCCATGTATCTCACTATTCAGACATGGATTTTGACAGCTGCTTTTAGAAGAAACTTGAAGAATCTCACGCAATCTATTTTGGATTTATATGGATTGTATGAGATATTAAATTCTCAAAGAAAATATCATCAAGTTTTGGATCAAGATGTATGACATATTTTCAACAAGATTGAAATGAAAGTGACCATGTCATGTTTTGCCTTCACCTCTTTTTGTGTAAATTGACTGGGAAACGCCATTAAATTAAAAGAACTTCAAGCAAAGAACAAAGGGAAAATGAAAATAAACGAGAAATTTTTAAGAATCTAAATGTCAAAATGAATTCTAAACTGATACGAATTCTAAATATTTTTGAAATTGAATCACCAAAATGAATGAAATAAATTTGAATCTCAATCTGAACCCTTCAATCTGAATCCTTCAATCTGAATCTTTCAATCTGAATCCTTCAATCTGAATTCTTCAATCTGAATCATTCAACTATTCTTCAAAATAAAATCTGTTTGAAACTCTTCTGAAATTCAAAGCTTTTCCTCGAATTGTCACTGGGTCGAGTCTTTTCAACATGGTTCACTTACCAGTTCTTTTAAAATCTTTTCTCTGAGTGTTAGAGGATCGACTAGTTCTATTGACACGGAGCCACGAACTTTGTTTGATTTGGTTCTGATGGCATGGGATTGGGTCCCTCTACATACAGATAAATCTTTGAGATTGGAACCAGTTTCCATTTCTCATTAAATCTTCGAGATTGGAACCAGTTTCCAATTCTCATTAAATCTTCGAGATTGGAACCAGTTTCCATTTCTCATTAAATCTTCGAGATTGGAACCAGTTTCCATTTCTCATTAAATCCTTGAGATTGGAACCAGTTCCAATTCTCATTAAATCCTCAAGATTGGAACCAGTTTCCAATTCTCATTAAATCCTCGAGATTTGCAACCGGTTTCCAATTCTCATTAAATCCTCGAGATTCGAACCAGTTTCCAATTCTCATTAAATCTTCAAGATTGGAACCAGTTTCCATTTCTCATTAAATCTTGGAGATTGGAACCACTTTCCAATTCTCATTAAATCCTCGAGATTGGAACCAGTTTCCATTTCTCATTAAATATTCGAGATTGGAACCAGTTTCCGATTCTTATTAAATCTTCGAGATTGGAACCAGTTTCCAATTCTCATTAAATCCTTGAGATTGGAACCAGTTTCCATTTCTCATTAAATCCTCAAGATTGGAACCTGTTTCCATTTCTCATTAAATCCTCAAGATTGGAACCCGTTTCCAATTCTCATTAAATCCTCGAGAATGGAACCAGTTTCCAATTCTCATTAAATCCTGGAGATTGGAACCAGTTTCCATTTCTCATGAAATCCTCGAGATTAGAACCAGTTTCCAATTCTCATTAAATCTTCGAGATTGGAACCAGTTTCCAATTCTCATTAAATCTTCAAGATTGGAACCACATTTCATTCCTCATTAAATTTTTGAGATTGGAACCAGTTTCCAATTCTCATTAAATCTTTGGGATTGGAACGAGTTTCCATTTCTCATTAAACCTTCGAGATTGGTACCAAATTCCATTTCTCTCCCTTCGAGGTCGGTACCAAATTATGAATCTCTTTCCGAGATTGATACTAAATTTCAATTTCCCCTTTAGATGCTGGAACCCGATTCCAGTTCTCTTTAAACTTTCAAGATCAGTACCTAAATTCTGATTCTCATCCTTTTCAATCACTACTTAAACTCCGATTCTCACCCCGAGGCTGGTACCTAAATTCCAGTTCTCTTCGCAGGCCCGAGGTTGGAACCTAGGTTCCAATTATTATTTCAAATCCAGATTTCCTTAAATTGATTTTTAAATTAAACCTCAATCGAAATTGAAACTCAAAACAAATCAAAATCTAAACTCACACATTAAAACTTGAAACAGAAAAATGAAATGAAATCTAAATTTAATTCCCCAGACCTTATGATCTGGAATTCACCTCCTTCTCTTTTCCCCAACGAGTTTTCAGGGATCTCCAGTCTTGGAGATATACTCGATACTCCCCAGTGGAAATTTGTTTCTACTCCGTTCTAAGTGTGTCACTTAGACGTCTATGTTAATTTTGTTGATCTCTTCGGTCAACAGCAATACGCGCGGTGTGCTTGGTTAGCACACCACACCTATTGGGGTTCATTTGTTGACCTCATTTTTGATGAGGTCTCTTCTCTTCTCTCTCCTTAGTACTTAGGATCTAGCCTTAGGCTTTCCCTTTGACTATCTTAGAAGACTAGAAATGGAACCCACCACTTAGAAATTTAAACACCTCTTAAGCTCCCTACAAACCCCATAAGTTTGATTGTAAATCCCCAAGTCACTTGGAGGGTTAAAATCAAACGTGGAGGTTCAAAAGATGAGTTCCCTATGGGACTTGTTGGCCTTAAGACTACCCTGGGTGGCCTGGTCTGGTGAGGGTTGACTTGCACACACATTACACTTTCACACACATTCCAATCCTAAAATCATTCATGCCTAGCTTCACTTCCTGACTCATGTAGGTAATTCATATGGATGGACCTTAACCCCTAGGCTCTTGGCTAAGAGGGTTAGGAGCAACATAGTGAATGCCTCAAGTGAGTCCTCTCATGGCTCTTATGGGCTTGATATGGCTTCATGGCTCAACCAAAGTGATTTTATTTCACCCACACTTGATCAACCTTCATTTTCCCAAAATTTCAATTTTTGACCCCCGGGACCCTACACCCGCTAAACCTACCAAATACCCTCGAAATTGCCCAAATTTTGCAAAATTGCCTAAGTTATCCAAAATTCCTCAAAACCAATCCTAAACATTTCCCCCCACTCAAATTGATCATCCTTAGCCAACTTTACCAAAAATTTCAAAAATACCCCCCAATACCCTCCAAATACCCAAAATGCCCTTCTTAACCAAAAATTCCATAAATTCCAAAAATTCCCAGAAAATTCCAGAAAATCTCAAATATTCCCAATCTCATTTTATTCAAATACACCATAAGCCAATTTTTTCAATTTAACCCACTTTTACCAAAACCCTCAATTTGACCCATTCTTAACCTAAGTGGATCCAATGTCCCACTAAACCAGCCCAATTGACCTCAATTTTGGTCCAATTCAATTCTAAACTTCAATTAAATATCCCCAATGTTAACTTAGACCAAATCCAAGCCCAATTTGATTGACATTTGGATCCAATTTCAATTTGATGCCTAAAGCCCAATTTTGGCCCATGACCTAAACCTAGCCCAAACCATCCCAATTCAACTCCAATTAACCCCAAATCTTTTCCTAAACCTTCCTAATATCCCTACAAACAAGACACTAACAAGATTTTCCCCAAATTTGAACCTAATCTCCACCCAAGCCTAACCCAAAGTCAAAATCCCCATTTTTGGCCTAAACCCAAACCTAACCCAAATGGGCCCAAATCCCAAAATCAAAGCCCAACCAAAGTTGAAAACTCTTTGTCACACTCCCATAAACATTTATCAACATTAATTTTACATCAAATCCAACCTTAGCCCATCCTTAAACCAAGTTAGCCCAATTTGACCCACTTTGGCCCCTTTACTAAAAAGACCCACATTAAACCCAATTCATATCAAAATCACGTCAAATTTGTTCCAAATCACTCATGAAACATCCCTAAACTAAACCCAACATTTATTTGGCACAATATTTTACAAAAATTTCATCCACTAACTTGTTTTAAAACCTAAAAGCCCACCTTTTTAAGACACTTTAAAAGCCCATCCAAAACAATTTCAAAGGCCCAAAACCTATTTCAAAACCCATATGACATCTTCATTGGCCATCCATTTGATAAAATCACCCCCTAAGTTTTATTTCATCATTTAAACAAACCAAATGTGGCCCCATGAAAATTTTCCATTAAAATGTCTAAAATTCAAAACCCTTTTTCATGTAATTGACCAAGCTTTGCCCCAAGCCACATGGAACCATGGAGCCATGCATAAGCCATATGCAAGTCTTGGAAGCCACTTTCCACATCACCAAACCATTTATGGCTAGAGAGGGAACCCCTTTCCAAACTCCTTCTTAAGCCTTTTTAACCGCTTTTATGTCACACTCTAACCCATGCTTAATCAAAATTCTTGGGATAGAGACTTCTCCACCTAAAGTCAACTGAGCCAAATGATTCATTTTAGCCCAAATCAAACTCTAGGAGGGTGAACCCAACCCATTTCTATGGCTTGACCAAATTAAGCTCAAAATGACCCTTCCCCCTTACCACTTAAATCAAACTCCTTTACACATTTCAAGCCTCAATTAAACTCACCAACTTCCACCCCTGACCCCATAGAGCCAGATGGTGACCTAACCCTGCTGAAAAACGCCATGACCGAGAGCTCCATGTGAGCCAAAATTTTCAATTCTTCCTTGCGGAGTTGTCCTAGTCCAATTGAACACCATGGATGTTCTTCTCTTACATAGAGCAGCTGATCGCAAGCCTCAAACCCCCCTGGGAGGCCCTCCAGCCATGTCAATTAAAACCCACCACCCTCTTGGCCAAAGAGGGTGATGAACCAGACCTAAACAAAACTCTGCCAAAATTGCTCCAGGACCTTCTCCTCACCTAGAGCAATTGATCCCCACTGCTCTCCTGCCCTAAACCCCATTGATTGAGCTCAATTTTGGAGCTCAATTCTCAGCCCAGAACCAGGACATCTCTAAAACCTCCACCAAATCCAAATTAAACTCACCCACACCTGCACAGGACCAAGAGAAGGAGTTCCCCACGAAAGCCCCATCTCCAGGCCACCCATTTGCTCCAGCCTCCAAGCTTTGAAATGTGCTGGGGACACTTTCATACCTATACAATTCCCCAGAGCCAGAGACTTCATCTGGAGCTTCCTTGGGTGCAATCGTAGGTGACACAACTCTCTGATTGAAGCTACACTTCTCAGAGCAAAGGTATGGATCATTCCTTCCTCCCGAGCTTCCAGTTATTCTCCAATTTGTTTTACTTAATTTCATAGCATGTAAACCATATGGATGTGTTCGTCTCTTCAAGTCGAATCCATAGAGCATAAGAACACAAAACTCCATTGATAAATGAGAGAGTTCTTAGGGTTTTACTGTGGACGGTCACGGGTGCACACCAGTCATAGACGATGACCAGGCACCGTCTGATCGAGCGTGTATCGAGTGGACGGTCCAGATTACGCCGGACCAGAGAACATTACATGAACAGTGGGCCCCTGGAGCACTGAGTCAGATGGCGGCGTCGAATGGGAGTGGGACTCGTGGGCTTTCGGAGCTGCTGAGGATGAGTCGGCGCCGCGTGGATAAGTAGAAAAAATATGGATTTTTTTATTTATTTAAATACCCAGAACATAGAAAATCTATATCTTTGTGTAGGAAAATCATAAAAATAAACTAAAAATACCCTCTTGCTCAGTGAACAGAGGAGAATAATGTGGAAAAGAAATCAAGTTATTTTGATGAGTATTTTTTTTAATCAATTATTTACTTATTTCAGTATTTTGATTCTCCATTTGCATAGGCAGTTCACCATGGCATGAGACCATAGGGCTTTTGAAGCCTCTGATCTTGGGAACATTCCTTGAATTTTTCAAGGTCAGAGGCCATCACTATGGAAAGTTATGTATTTTTCAAGTTTATGTCACTGTTTTTGATATTTTAATTCCAATAATTAGCATATTATCCAATAAATTCTAAGAAAATTTGGGGAAGTCTTCTAGGAATAGGGAACCCTAGGAAAATTATATTTTGAGTTAACTCATTAAGAATAATCCTAATTGACCTAATTACTCAAAACTTAACTTTAATTAATTAGGGTTAACCACACATTAAAATAACTTGAAATCAATTCTCCATTGATCTTTAGGATACAAGGAACCTTACATAAAAATTGGAAGTCCATTGGAAATGATTAGCCCCACTAAATGAATTAATTAAGCAACATGATTAAAATTAAAATTTAAAAATCTATAACTCCAAAAATACATTTCAAAAATTCACCAAATTAGTCTTGTGGGCTCTCTGATACCAGAGGAGTCTATAAAAATTAAAATTGTAATTTTCTAAAATTTTTCATTTTTAATGATATTTTTGATATTTAAATAATTAAAAAATAATAAAAATCACAAAAATAATAGAAATCATAAAAATGTCACATTTTAACTCCTAATCACTTAGGAACAAACAAAATATTTTTCCCAAGTCTCAAAGTAAAGATATTGAATTTTAAATGGTTAAAACAATTTTTAATATTAAAAAATGTATTTTTCCAACCTTTTCACTAAATTAATTCCAATAAATCAAAGAAAAATCAGAAAATTATAAAATTTCTTTATCCGAGTTCTTTGATTCAAAGAGATTTAAGAAAAATATAAAACCCATTTTTCAACTTTAATTTTGATTTTATAATTAATTAATACTCCAAAAATGAAAATAATTATAATAAATAAAATATAATTTAAAAAATCACCAAAATTGGTCCAAGTGGTCCTCTGGTCTATAGGAACATCCCATAATTTTCTTAAGGGTAGAAACCTTTCTTTGGCCATGTTGTTGAATTTCCATTGAAAACCCTTATTTTTCACTAAAAATAAATATATAAATAAATTAAATTCAAAAAAATCACATTTTCTCCTCTAATGTCTTAATTGACATATGAATGAAGTGAAATAAAAATTTCAAGTTCATTTGAACTCAATTTAGTGAGTTATAAAATAAATAAGCCTAAAAGGGCATAAAGGTAATTAAAGAATTTAAACCCCTTTATTAAAATTTTAGGTTTAATTAAAATGGAGGGTTAAATATTTGATTTTATCTTTCTTGGATGATTGAAACTTTGGGAAATTAAAAGGGTAGGAACCCATTAATCACTCTTAATAAACCAAAAAATGAAACTTTAATTATTTAAACAATTTAAATTTTTGGAAGATTAATGAAAATTTGAATTATTAAAAATAGGGATATAATTTGAGAGGATATTAATTCTTTAATAAAAAAATCCATAAATAAATCACTTCAATAATATTTATCCCTTAATTAAGATTAAAATGATAATCCAAACTAAGTATATTAAAAAAATTAAAAAAAAAATAAATAACCCTTAAATTAAAGAAAAGATCAAAATATTAAATAATTTAATAATTAAATTAAATTAAATTAAATTAAATTGAACTAAGTAAAAGTTAAATTAAAATTAAAATTAAATTAAATTAACATTTTAATAATTAAGTTAAGTTAAATTAAAAAAATATTTAAATTAAATTAAATTAAATTAAATTAAATCAAATTTAAATTAAATTAAGTTAACATCATTCAATAATAAAAGTAAAACGAATTTAAATTACTAAGATCACTTAAAGTATAAAGATTTAAACCAAATATAATTTGAACACTATTCCAAACTTAAAAAATTATTAATTAAAACCTTATAATTAAACTAAATCACTTTAAACCATTAACTCAAACTTCAAATTAAGAATGATTAAAAATTCTCAACAAACCAACTTACCCCTAAAGGCTTTAATTATTATAACTCTTAAATAGAGTATTAAGTGGGATGTCACTTTATTCATCAGGTAATCAAATTCCCAAGTTCTCTGAGCAAGAGACAAAGCTTAACAAAACACTTGAATGAATAATTCACCTGTGCAATTAAATTTACTTGGATCCAAAATAATCTCAGAAATATTGAAAAGATGTTTAGGACTCGTCCTAAGCACTTTCTCAATATAACGGGATATTTTAGAAGAACAATTGAATTTAAATGTGCATTGATGAAGAAAATCATCCTTAAATAAAACACAAGAACCTAGACATCATAGGAGATGACTAATTATAGGACTATGACTTTGGTAGACAACCAAAACCTGTCCCTTAGCTTTATCTAGGTATTTGTTGAAATATTTAAATGCCTTAACATATGTTTTAAGTGCAACTTGGGATGACGGGAAGACCGTCCAGGTACGCTTTTATTTTATTGCAATTTACTTTATTGCAATTTACTTACATGCACTGTACTTTACTTTTCTTGCATGTTAAATAAAACTGTTGCATGAAAACCAAAACCTTTAGGATAGTCCCCAAAACTGAATCCAAAACTAAATTAAAAGTCACCACAAGATAAAATTCACCGCCACAACATTCAAAAATATAAAACAACTCAAAATTTAATCACAAACCGAACAACAAAACTACAATTGCAACTAAATTAAAACGTCTCGTTGAATGATCGAGAATACCTCGGATGATGTAACCCACGTGTTGCTAACGGGATTTCCCAAGGTCTAAATGAAAGTGTGGAACTCATTCAGTTGAGTTTAGCAAATTCATTTGGACTAAGTGAATTCGACGAAAATAAAGGTGCCGGGATGACGGAACCGTGGGATCTTAATCGGTTCTGTTTAAAAAACTTTTAGATTTGTTTTAATTAAAATATTAAAAAATATTTGGAATTTAAGATTTCTAAACCAAAACACTTTTCTCTTCTCCTGATTATCATTTTCTAAAACTAAAACCTCTACAACAACAAGGAGCTTGGAGCATGGTTGGCAGCACGGCCATCGTCATCAGCAAAACTCGGGTCTACTTCAGCAAAACTTTCCTTAGAATTAATTAACCAAGATGTAGGACTTTGAGGTAGTTTACCTAGTGCAACATAAATCCTCAACTTTTTGTTAGGCATTTGCATAATCATGTGATGTAAATGAAGCCCTAACCAGTCTTAGGACTCTGAGTGGTCGTTTGGTACGATATAAACCCTCAAATCTTCGAGGCTATTTGTGTGATTACGTCATACAAATATAAAACCTAAGTAAATTAAATTAGCAGGATTGCAAAATTAAATAAACTCCCAAATTGAAGCCAAACAATAGGATAGTTTGGGAAGTTGTCAAGATTCTTCTTGGATCCTCAGCTTCTCCTACTTCTCTTCCTTTGGATTCTTAAAATAAACTGTTCCAAATTTGAGCTAATCCCTATTGAAATTTCCATAATTCAATCCTTTGAAAACCTTAAACTTTGAAATTCTTGAGAGCAAAACCACTGATCATTATCGAGATTTTTCTTAAATGATTCCCATCATTTAAGATGTAATTAACTATAGGGGCTTGCCCTTATAGGGAACTTTAAGAACCCAAGTAATATATACCCTGCTTAATTCCTTTATATTAAGCAAGGGAACTTGTCGGCTTATAAAGTTGGTTCGCAGACCAAACAGATGTCATAAATCTTCTAGTTTATTTATTTGAGCCCCATCGTCAAGTAGTGTGTTTGTCCTTCGAGACAGATACACGGTTTGTGATGTGGTGCTCATTTATATAAACTATTTGGGATGTGAGATCGGTTTAATTTCATATCTTAAAATTTTCAAACTTAGAATTATTTTTAAAATCAAATACTACTTTCTAAATTATATATATATTTAAATTAAATTTAAAATTTAAAATTCACCGACAATTTCTGTAGGCGACCCCCTTTTTCAAAACACACAACCTAAAAATATGCCGACAAGCGTTGAACAATGCCTCAGAATCAATTATGTGGAATTTTGCGGTTGTCTTTGCTAAGTCACCGATCTTCATTAAAAGTGTTATTGATCCAAGAGCTCTTTCTCCTTTATGATTGAACCCTCTTAATAACATCTTGTCTGCTTCAAGTTCGCAAGCATCAATTTCTAAATATGCTAACGTTCGAAGGCTCATTACGTTGATTGATGCACCCGGATCAACTAGCACCCTTGAGAGCGTAAACTTTCCAATAGTAACTTAAATGTACAACGGTCGATTGTGATCAGCCGTTCCGAGTAGTAGATCGTTATCTATAAAGGTAACACCTCGCTGTTCTTTTAACGAGCAAACCTTATCTAAGAA
This sequence comes from Papilionanthe hookeriana x Papilionanthe teres, assembly GCA_022702705.1. Classification (NCBI taxonomy): domain Eukaryota; kingdom Viridiplantae; phylum Streptophyta; class Magnoliopsida; order Asparagales; family Orchidaceae; genus Papilionanthe; species Papilionanthe hookeriana x Papilionanthe teres. The sequence goes on from CM040423.1 coordinate 100,501,976, forward strand.
ATTACCGGCCATTTGAGCTAATCAAATCTCTGGATCAAGTATAGCCTTGATCATTGTTTCCCTCATCTCCTTTGACAGGATTAGAACGTCGTATATGCTTAGTTTGGCTGGTAGTTTCCTAAGATGGGCTAGCACGTTCTAGTTTACTTTATTTCCGGGTTCTCCAATTTCTTCCAGAATGGGCAATTCCTCTGCTGGGGTTGGCTCTTCCTGAGCAACCACCTGCTTTCCTTTTTCTTTTGGACCCATTCTCGGAGGTAGAACTTTCCCATTTCTTAAATTGACTTCAGTTATTTCTTCTGAATCTAGTGTTGAATCTGCCGGTGCATCCTCTTGAATTGGAATGACTGGCTCTTCTAAAGTTGCTTCAGAATCTGATGACTCTAATTCTATTGCAATCGAAGCTCCTTAAAATTCATAAATAGACTCATCGCTTGTTGAGCTTTCATAGACATCCTTGTGAACGTCTTCTCCTTCTTCGTGGTCATTGAGGTTTCGTATGATTTGAGAATCGTTATTTATATCGGAATCGAGATCCGGATTAGCTTTGTTTTTGTTAGTTACGTAATCATTAGAAACAGTCAAAACGTAGCCAACACTAAAACTCTTATCATTATAAGATCCCGCCGGGGTGAGCAAATAATCATACAGAGTCAGAGGTTCAGGGGATTTCTCCCCCGAATCAGAAACAACTATCCTAGGATAAGCAGCCCCTAGTCTACCCTTCGTAGCCTCGGTTTTCTTCTCTTCTACGATCTTCTCTTCCTTCTGGGGCAGTTCTTCAATTGCAAGCGATAGCATCGGCTCGGCAGGTTTCAAACTTTGAGTTGAAGCGTGCACCGAAGTGTTCTGGATATGATCTAAGATTTTCTTTGAAGACTTTGTCCAGATGGTACTCCATCCATCATGGGTCGTGTACGGTTCTATCAGAACAATAGGATCTGTTGAAGTAACATTGACAAAACCTCCTTTTGGGGTTCCTTCATGTATTCCTTCGGGATCGTTATGTTCCCTTTCCAGAGATTGTCGTCAAGCCAAATATTGAAAGTGACGCAATCCTCTATCTTATGCCCGAGCATCCGGTGGTAAGGGCAATAGTTCAGATGATCTTTCTTGTTGACTTCTTCCGGCCTCTTGGACTCCGATAGCTGAAAATTGGGTATCTTCGTTAAACTGCGGAACATCTTCGCTACCGCTTTAGTTTTGAATGAATATTCCTTATGCAGAAAATCTTTCATGGTACGCTGTGGACTAGGCGGTTGTTCATAATGCTGAGGCGACTGATAGCTCGGTCGAGGCTGTTGATAACCCTGCTGAGGTTGTTGGTAAGTGCATTGTAGTGGTTGATAGCTAGGCTGTGGCCGCTCTGGCTATATCTCCACTGGCTGCTTGCATTTATCTACTACCACAATGATTCCGGACTTCTTTTTGAATGTATTTACCGGTTTCTGTTTATCGGTCTTGTTTACAAAGCTTAGCTGCTTTGCTTCCTCTTGTAAGCTCCCGGCCTTGCTAAGCAGCTTCTCGAAATTCCTGATTGTAAATCCTTTAAGGAGAAGTGCTATCGGGCCGTGGATGCTTTTCAGCAAAATACCGACCGCATTCTATTCCTGTAGCTGTGGCTCACACTTCATGCTTAAGTTTCTCCATCAAAGTATGTAATCCACTAGAGTTTCGTTTGGTTTCTGGTGCTCCACCACTAGATCACTGATAGTGATGTGGTGCCGAGCTCCGACAAACCGCTTAACGAAGAGGCTTTCCAATTCTGCAAAGGTCTTTACTGAAACATTTGGCAATTCTGCGTACCAGTCGAAGGCAATTCCTGACAGGCTGCTGACAAACTGTCGGAAGAGTAAAGCGTCACTCCTACCGGCATTGCAGCAACTAGCACAAAAATGTGCGACATGCTGCTGGGGGTTTTCTGTTCCATCAAAAGTCTTAAACAGAGGTGGTACGAAGCCTTTTGGGTATTGGATGACATCAAATTCTTCGGGTAAGGTCTACCCATTTGAATAGATGCTCCACTCTTGGATTGTGCTAAAGCTTCTCGCACCTGCTGTTCTACCATGTTTTTAATGTCCTTTTATGGGAATCATGCTCTGCGCAGAATCCTTCTTTTGTGGCTCATCTCCGTTGACGGATGTGATCTCTTTTCCTCCATCTGCAATATGGATGATTTCTGGGGGTGTTTCTTTCTGAGGTTGCACCTGAGTTTGGAGAGTGGCTAAAGCAGCAGACGTCTCTTCCATTCTCCTTGCCATCTGGGAAATTGTGTCATCTCTTTCCCGAAGCTGTGCTCTCATCACTTCCGGTTCGTCTCTTTCCGCAGCTGCCGGAGCACCTTGCAAAGCTGATGATGCTCGTGTCTCAACCATATTGATCTCGGCATACTCTTCATCCATAATTCTGATGAATCAACTTCATTTTCTAACTTTTCTCCTCTTTCATTCGCCAACCCTCGGATATCCGTCCTTAGCTTTCCTATAGCATCCTCGAGGGGTCTCTTCCACACGGTCTCGCAGTTGTCATGTGATGACTGTTGAACTTCTTTTTCGGGAATTTCTTTTATTGCAGCAGCACTTCCTTCAGATTCGGGCTTTTTGACGAGACTTTTCTTCTCAGGCCGTTGTGTTGGTCTCAGCTCGGTAATAATAGGTCGCCACACCATCCTTCTTGCAGCATAAGGCCTAGGACCAGACGGTTTGTCGGCTATATGCTGGTAGGTGGTGTCCTCCTTAATATGATGGCCGGATACAACAATAGGTGAACTAGCTTTCATTTTCTTCCTTGGTTTTTCTATGGCAGTGACAGGCTCTACTCGCGGTCCGAGGCGGGATCTAGCTGGCACTAGTTCCATTCTTCTTAGGATTTCTGACACGGGGCATCTTTCTTTCTTTGCCAATTTTTCTATCACAGCTTGTAGCCGAGCAAATGGCGTAGTCTTAACCCTTTTTCTTTTCTAGTTACTATAATATGCAGGTCGGGGTAGTGTAGTGACAATCCTTCGGACGTCTTCTTCATCTGATGCAGCAGAGAGGGGGTGAAACCTACTCCCCTCCAACAGAGGTATATACTCAGGCAGTTCAGGGATCTCTTCCAGGAAAGCAACTTTAGAGGCCTTTGCTTTCTCAATGCTGGCTATCTTTCTGCTTCTATTTCTCCTTTGAGTCCGAGTTAGGGGTGCAACTCTTGAACTGGACCCAATCAAAAATACAGATGGTATTGTAGCAAAATTTGTACCCTCCATAGTGACAGGCTCATCGCAGACTTGGATTTCCTTCCCCTTCATTTTGGTAGAGGCCGGGGTAGGTGCAGAGATGACTAGACCGGTGGGGGTAGAGACAACAGTCCTCCTACGAATAGCAGTATTTCTTTCAGCTGGAACGCTTTGCAGGGGAGGGAATTGTCGAGTCAACTTCAGGTTGAACTCTATCAGAGGTTTCTCAGTTTCTGGCACTTTGTCCATTAGTGCAAAGAGAGTAACGTCAGCGAACTTGATTTCTGTATTGTAAAATCCTTTTCCAAAATGGATGATCCCATTGTCGGGCAGCTCATCCTTGTAAAAGGCGAAGTCTATTCCGTTGGTGAAGGAGAAGATTAACTTTGGGGCAGACATTTTCTGCAGGGTAGATTCTGAGTATTTGTCCCGAATTATGCTTCCTTTTTGTCACAAAATTTAGGACGAAAAAAGAAAGAGTTCGAACACATTTTCGTTTATCTTAATGCATTTGCGATCTAAAAGAATTTTTTTATTAAAGGGTTGTTTATTAGAAGATTTGTTCGTTAGGAACGAAATGTTTAAAGAACGGAGGTTTATAGAAAAAAGGAAGGGACCCGGTTTGGAATTGAAAAGGGAGAGAAATTCTCATAAGGCTTCTTAATCCGAAGGACTACTCCTAAGCTAACACCTATTGGTGGTCCACCCCACCTCTTAGGAGGTAAAAGGATTTTGGAACCTCTCTGTTTAGGGGTGTCTAAACAGTGGCTACAAAATCCAAAAGGGAGCTGACTATACTTGCTCAAGATGGAAATGAGTGAGGTATGCCAACGGAAGAATGATAGTTTGGTCCACTAGGGATATGGACTCACTATCGATTTATGAAAGCAAAACCATCTGATTAGGATGGAGAGAAGAACTAGTCCCCAGCAGAGTCTCCAGAAGTTGTCGGCATATTTTTAGGTTTGTGTGTTGTACTTTAAAAAAGGGGCCGCATACAAAAGTTGTCGGCGAATTTTAGATTTTAAATTTAATTTAAATATATATATATAGTTTTATAAAGAAGCATTTGAATTTGAAAATAACTTCAAGTTTGAAAATTTTAAGATATGAAATCAAATTGATCTCACATCCCAAATAGTTTATATAAATGAACACCTCATCACAAACCGTGTATCTATCCCAAAGAATAGACACACTGCTTGATGATGGGGCTCGATTAAATAAACTAGAAGATTTGTGACATCCGTTTGGTCTGCGAACCAATTTTATAAGCCGACAACTTCCCCTGCTTAATATAAATGAATTAAGCAGGGTTTATATTACCTAGGTTGTTAAAGTTCCCTATAAGGGCAAGCCCCTATAGTTAATTACATCTTAAATGACGGGAATCATTTAAGAAAACTCTTGATAATGATCAGTGGTTTTGCTCTCAAGAATTTCAAAGTTTAAGGTTTTCAAATAATTGGATTTTGTAAATTTCAATTGGGAATAGATCAAATTTGGAACAGTTATTTTAGGAATCCAATGGAGGAGAAGTAGGGGATGTCACGGATTCGAGACAAGTCTCGGTGACTTCCCAACTATCTTATTTGTTTGGCTTCAATTTAAGAGTTTATTTAATGTTGTAATCCTGCCAATTTTAATTAATTAGGACTTATGCTTATATGATATGATCATACAAACAACCTTGAAGGTGTGAGGGTTTATGTCGTACCAAACAACTACCTCGGAATCCTAAGACAGGTTAGGGCTTAATTTACATAATATGATTATGAAAATGCCTAACGAAAAGTTGAAGATTTATGTTACACTAGGCAAACTACCTCGAAGTTCTATGGCTTTGTTATTTAAAACTAGGAAAAGGTTTTGCTGAAGTAGACTCGAGTTTTGCTGATGACGATGGCGGTGCTGCCCACTATGCTCCAAGCTCCTTGTTGTTGCAGAGGTTTAGTTTTAGAAGGTGAAAATCAGGGGATGAGAGAAGTGTTTTAGTTTAGAAGTCTTAAAGTCCAGGTGTTTTTAATATTTTGTTAGGGAATATTAAAGTTGATTATAACAACACCGGTTAAGATCCCGTGGTTCCATCATTCGGGCATCGTTATTTTTATCGGATTCACTTAGTCCATATGAATTTGCTAATCTCAACTGAATGAGTTCCATACCTTCATTTAGACCGTGGGAAATACCGTTAGCAACACGTAGGTTACATCATCCGAGCTATTTCCGATCATCCAACAAGACGTTTTAATTTAGTTATAGTTGTAGCTTTGTGTTCTGTTTCTGATTAAATTTTGAGTTGTTTTATCTTTTGAATGTTGTGGCGGTAAATTTTTTCTTTTTATGACTTTTAATTTAATTTTGGTTTCAGTTTTGTGGCTATCCTAAAGGTTTTAGTTTTCATTCAACAATCTTGTTTAACATGCAAGAAAACTAAAGTGCAGCTCATATAAATAAATTGCAATAAGGTAAATTGCAATAAAATAAAAGCGTACTTGAAGAGTCTTCCTTTCATTCCAATATGCACTTAAAACACATGTTAAGGCATTTAAATATTTATAACAAGTACCTAGGTAAAGCTAAGGGAAAGGTTTTGGTTGTCTACAAAATTCCTAATCCTATTGCTAGTCATCTCCTATGACGTCTAGGTTCTTGTATTTTGTTTAAGGATGATTTTCTTCATCAAAGAACAATTAAATTCAATTGCTCTTATAAAACATCCTATCATATTGAGGAAGTGCTTAGGATGAATCCTAAACATATTTTCAATACTTCTGAGATTAATTCAAGTCCAAATGAATTTATTTGTTTAGGTGAGTTGATCATCCAAGAATTTAGTTAAGTTTTGTTTCTTGCTCAGTGAATTAGGATGTTTAATTATTCTATGAGTGGAGTGACATTTCACTTAATGCTCCATTTAAGAGTTATGATAACGAAAGCCTTTAAGAGCAAATTAATTTATTAAAGATTTTAGTGATTTAAAATTGGAATTGATGATTTAAAGTGACTTAATTTAGTTATGAAGTTTTAATAATTTAAGTTTGGAATAGTGTTCAGGTTATTTTATTCTTAAGTGTTTTAAACCATTTGAATTAAAAGAGGAGTTTAAATTATTTAATTTATACTTTAATGATTTAATTTTAATTTAATTGCAATATTCTTGATTAACTTTTAATTGGTTTCATATTTTTTTAATTAAGAATTATTTTAATGAAATTGATTTTAAAGTTTCAAATTTGTTTTAAATTTCTTTTAAGTGATTTTTGAAATTAATAATTTTTTAATGTTTTAAATTTATTTCAATTTAATTATCAAGTTATTTAATGTTTTAAGTTTTAATTTAATTAAGGTTCACTTTCCTTTTAATTATTTAATTATTAATTTCAATTATCACTTTAAATTTAATTAAAAGTTAAATATTATTAAAGTAATTCATTTAGGGATTTTAGTTTAAGTTATTATAGTCTCTCTAAATTATATCCCCATTTTAATAATCCAAATTTTAACTTATTCTTCCAAAATTCAAATTGTCTAATTAATTAAGGTTTACTTTAAATATTTTCAAGATGATTAATGGGTTTCTACCCCTTAATTCTCTAGGTTTCAATCTTCTAATGAAAATCTTAAGATCAAATATTTCACCTCCCCCCCCCCCATTTTGATTAGACCTAAATGTTAATTAGGGGTTAAAATTCTTAATTAATAATATGCCCCTCTAAGCTTAATTATTTCATAACTCATCAAATTGAGCTCAAATGAGCTTGAAATTTTTTATGTCACTTCACTCATATGTCAATTAAGACATTAGAGGAAAAAATGTGCTTTTTCTGAATTTAATTTAATTTATATAATTATTTTTTATGAAAAATACGGGTTTTCAATGAAAATTCAACAACATGACCAAGGTAAGGTTTCTATCCCTAAGAAAATTATGGGATGTTCCTAATGACCAGAGGACAACTTGAACCAATTTTGGTGATTTTTTTAATTATATTTTATTTATTATAATTATTTTGAGTTTTGGAGTGTTAATTAATTATAAAATAAAATAAAGGTTGAAAATTCAGTTTTATATATTTTTTTAAATCTCTCTAAGCTCAAGGAGTTCAAAGAAACAAATTTTATAATTTTATGATTTTTCTTTGATTTATTAGAATTAATTTAGTGAAAATGTTGGAAAATTCATTTTTTAATTCAAAAATTGTTTTAAGCATTTAAAATTCAATATCTTTACTTTGAGACTTGGCAAAAATATTTGGTTTATTCATAAGTGATTAGGAGGTGAAATATGACATTTTCGTGATTTTTAATATTTTTGTTATTTTTATTATTTTTAATTATTTAAAATATTAAAATATGGTGAAAAACGAAGATTTTCAGAAAATTCCAATTTTAATTTTCTTAGACTCCCATAACATCAGAGAAGCCCCAAAATTAATTTGTTGAATTTTTAAAGTGTATTTTTGAAGTTATGAATTTTTTAAGTTTAATTTTGGTCATGTGACTTAATTAATCCATTTAGTGGGGTTAAACATTTCCAATTGATTCCAAATTTTTATGTGAGGTCTCTCTTATCCTGAATATCAGTGGAGAATTGTATTCAAGTTCTTTTGATGTGTGGTTTACCTTAATTAATTAAACTTCAGTTTCGAGTAATTAGGCTAATTAGGGTTATTCTTAATGAATTAACTCAAAACATAATTATCCTAGGGTCCTCTGTTCCTAAGAAACCTTCCCAAATTTTCTTAGAGTTTTCTAAGCAATATGCTAATTAATGGAATTAAAATATGAAAAACAGTGACATAAACTTGAATAATACATAACTTGCCATAGAGATAGCCTCTGATCTTGAAAAATTCAGGGAATGTTCCCAAGATCAGAGGCTTCAAAAGCTTTATGGTCTCTTGCCATGGTGAATTGTCTATGCAAATGGAGAATTAAAATATTGAAATGAGTAAATAATTAATTAAAAATAAAATACTCATCAAATTAACTCAATTCTTTTTCCACATTATTCTCCTCTGTTCACTGAGCAAGAAGGTATTTTTAGTTTATTTTTGTGATTTTTCTACACAAAGATATGAATTTTCTAATTTCTGGGTATTTAAATAAATAAAAAAATCCATATTTTTCTACTTATCCATGCGACGCTGGCGTTGCCTCCTCATTCAATGCCGCCATCTGACTCAGCTCTCCGGGGGCCCACGGTTCACGTAACGTCCTTCGATCCGGTGCAATCTGGACCGTCCACTCAATACACGCGCGATCCGACGGCGCCTGGTCATCGTCTACGACTGGTGTGCACCCTTGACCGTCCATACTAAAACCCTAAGATCTCTCTCGTTTCTCAATGGATTTTTGTGTTCTTATGCTCTATGGATTATTCTTGAAGAGACGAACACATCCATATGGTTTACATGCTACGAAATTTAGCCAATCAAAATAGAGAATCGCTAGAAGCTTGGGAGGAAGGAGAGGTCTATACCATGGCTCTGAGAAGTGAAGCATCAATCAGAGAGTTGTGGCACCTTCGATTGCACCCAAGGAGGCTCTAGATGAAGTCTCTGGCTTTGGGGAATTGCCTAGGTATAATTTCCACCAAGCCCGATTTCAAAGCTTGGCCGATAGAGAGAATGGCTAGCCTGGTGAGGGGGCTTCCACTGGGGAACTCCTTCTTCTGGTCCTGTGCAGGTGTGGGTGAGTTTAATTTGATTTTAGTGGAGGTTTCAGAGTTGTCCTGGTTTTTGGGTGGATTTTTGACTGAGAAATTGAGCTCCGTTAATGGGGATTAGGGCAAAGGGACACTGTGGATCAATTTCTCTAGGTTAGGAGAAGGTCCTGGAGCAATTTTGGGAGAGTTTTGTAAAGCTCTGGTTCATCACCTTGTTTGGCCGAGAAGGTGGTGCGTTTAAATAGGCATGGCTGGATGGCATCCCAGGGGGAGTTAGGGCTTGGGATCAGCTGCTCTATGCAAGGGAAGGATAGCCATGGAGTCCAATTGAGTTGGGATAGCTCAGCTAGTGATTCTGAAATTTTTGAATCAAATGGGTGCTTTCGGCCTGGTGTTTTCTGGCGGCTGTGGAGGTGGTCCGGCCAGAGTCAGGTCACCCTCGGGTCAGGGAGGTCAGGGCTTGATGTTTATGAGCTCAATTGGCTGTTGCCATGTGTAAAGAGGTTTGATTTAAGTGGAATGGGGGAGAGTGTATTTTGGGTCCAAATGGATCAAGTCATGGTTTAGGGCTTGGTGAACCACCCAAAGCTTGACTTTGGGCTGAGGGAGAATCATTTGGGTCAGCTAGGAAGGGGTGGTGAAGTCCCCATCCAAAGTGATGTGGCTAATTTTTGGTTAAAGTGTAACATAAATGGGGTTAAAAAGGTTTAGTGAGGGGTTAAGAAAGAACCCTCTCTTCTTGCCATTAATGGCTTTGTGAGGTGTCAAGACTCTCATGGCTTCATATGGCTTGTAAATGGCTTCATTTGGCTTGCCCATGGCTTGGGAAAAGGTGGGCTCATTTTCATAAAAATGGGTTTTGGCATTTTTGATGAATTTAGGGGAAATTGGCAAGAGGCTTAATTTAGAAAAATTTGATGATTAATTTGGAACTTAGGGAGTGATTTAAATCAAAGGGGTGATGAGGGGAAATTTCATGTCGGCTTTGGAATTAGTTTTGTGCTTTTTGAAATTGTTTTGGAATGGGCTTTTAACTGCTTTAAGGGAGTGGGCTTTTAAATTTAGAAATGAACTTTTGGTTGAAAATTTGGTAAGGGATTGGGACAAATAAATGTTGGGTTTAGTTTAGGGATGTGTCATGAACATTTTAGAAAAGATTTGGTATCATTTAGAGTGGAATTGGATTTAATTTGGGCTTTTTTGGTAAAGGGGCCAAAGTGGGTCAAATTGGGCTAACTTGGGTTGAGGTTGGGCTAAAGTTGGATTTGATGTAAAATTAATATTGAGAAATGTTTATGAAAGTGTCCCAAAGAGTTTTCAACTTTGGTTGGGCTTTGATTTTGGGATTTGGGCCCATTTGGGTTTATGGTGGGTTTAGGCAAAAAATGGGGATTTTGGTTTTGGGTTAGGTTTGGGTGGAGTTTAGGTTCAAATTTTGGGAAAATATTGTTAGTTTTTTGTTTGTGGGGATTTTAAGAAGGTTTAGGAAAAGATTTGGGGTTAATTGGAGTTGAGTTGGGCTAGTTTGGGCTAAGTTTAGGTCATGGTCAAAAATTGGGTTTTAAGCTTCAAATTGGAATTGAATCCAAATGTTAATCAGATTGGGCTTGGATTTGGTCTAAATTGATATTGGGGATATTGAATTGAAGTTTAGAATTGAATTGGATCAACATTGAGGTCAATTGGGTTGGTTTAGTGGGACATTGGGTCCATTTGGGTTAAAAATGGGTCAAATTGGGGGTTTTGGTAAAAGTGGGTTAAATTGACAAAATTGGCCTATGATGTAGTTGAACAAAATGAATTTGGGAATATTTGAGATTTTCTAGAATTTTCTGAGAATTTTTGGAATTTATGGATTTTTTGGTTAAAAAGGGCATTTTGGGTATTTAGAGGGTATTGGGAGGTATTTTTAGAATTTTTGGTATATTTGGCTAAGGATGATCAATTGGAGTGGAGATAAATGTTTGGGACTAATTTTGAGGAATTTTGGGTAATTTAGGTGATTTTTACAAATTTTGGGTAGCTTCAAGGACATTTGGTAGGTTTAGTGAGTGTGGGGCCCCGGGGGTCAAAAGTTGAAATTTTGAAAAAAAGAAGATTGATCAAGTTTGAGTAGAATGGAATCACTTTGGTTGAGCCATGAATCCATTTCAAGCCCATAAGAGCCATGAGAGGACTCATTTGAGGCATTCACTATGTTGTTCTTAACCCTCTTAGCCAAGGGCCTAGGGGTTAAGGTCCATCCATATGAATTACCTACATGAGTCAGGAAGTCAAGCTATGTATGAATGGTTTTAGGATTTGGAATGTGTGTGAAAGTGTAATGTGTGCATGTCAACCCTCACCGCACTGTGCCACCTAGTAGGCAGTCCTAAGGCCAAAGAGTCCTATAGGAACTCATCCTTGATCTTAACCCTCCAAGTGACTTAGGGGTTTACAATCAAACTTATGGGGTTTGCAGGGAGTTAAGAGGTGTTCAAATTTCTAAGCGGTGTGTTCCATTTCTAGTCCTCTAAGATAGTCAAAGGGAAAGCCTAAGGCTAGATCCTAAGTACTAAGGAGAGAGAAGAGAAAAGAAACCTCATCAAAAATGAGGACAACATGGCTGCTATCTCTTCTTATCTAAGCTTGTGTAGACTGTCGAGGTCGATTTGTGACAAAACCTGATGTCCTTGTATTGTAACATCTATAGAATCTTCAGGTGGACAAGCTAATTCTTTAGGAAGTTTGGCTAAAGCGTCTGTGTGGGTGTTGTCTGCTTAAAGAATCCTATAGAATATCACACTCAGAATCAGCTCGATTAGTTTCATCATGTACCTGGGATATTCTTCAAATCTTAGTTTTAGAATTTTGTATTGTCTTGCCACTTGTTGAATGACGAGTTGTGAGTAACCATAAATGATCCATTGAAAATTTGATAGCTTTTTACTATTCATTTCATACCTATTTTTGATGATATTGCACTCTAAAGAAAATTATTTTTGATGATTTCATACAGGTACAATGATTTTAGGCCTTTGGAGTAAAAGGAAGTGAAAAGGAGCAAATTTGGAGCGAAAATGGACAAAAGTGTATTTTATTGAACTAGCTCCGAACGACACTGTCACCAGCGCCAGACAGCGCTAGTTTTTAGAGAGTTACGATGTTTTGGTGGAATAATGCGCCGGACGATGTTCTTATTAGTGTCGGAGAGTGCCTTATCCTGATTTTGCACTAGATTCAATGTATTTTACCGGATTTTGAAAGTTTGCTTCAGGAAACTCTTAGAAATTTAGTTTTGGCAAAATTTAAACACTTTTGGAGGAAAATTTCAAAAGGGGGGAAGAAAGGGACGAGAAGAGAAGAGGAGTTTAGAGTTTAGAGAGAGTTTCTTTCCATTTTATGTAGGAAGTTAGGTCTTGTATTTTGTCTTCTAGGGAGTTTGAGAGGAGAGGGAAAGTGAGAGATTTCTTCATCCTTACTATTCTAAAGAGAGAATTGTGTGTTGTTGCGAAGAAATAAGAGGAGTCAAAGGAATTCCTTGAGATTCGCTTGGGGAAGAGTTTGAGATAAGTTGTCTTTACTTTACTCTCTTTGTATGATATTATTTTTATATATGAAATCCATATTTTTTCATGGTTTCCTCTCGAGTCTTAAGTATATTTCTTTGTCTTTCTCCTTTTCATGTGATGTGTTGATGTTGTTAAATAGAAATGAAGTAACGATTTATTATGGAGAATTTGTGATGACTTTTTCACTTAGAACTTCACTTACTTTTTGATCTAACCAATTGAATTGTTAAAACCTGTCGGAAAACATATGTTCCAAAAGGATTATGAGTTCCACAATAAAAGTGAAGGTTAAATTTTAAGTTCATGAATGAGAGAAGTAGTTCATGGGGATTGAGTGTAAATAAATAGATAAATATAATTTGATGGGCATAAAATTGGAGATTTCAGAGTGACAGGCTGAAATCCTCAATTTGGTCCTAAAGTTTTGAAACTGAAGCGAGAGTTAACCTTCAGGTGAAGGGAAGTGGGAGCTCTAGAGTGAAAGCTAGTATCCTCCCAGCCTAACCACAGATTCAGAGACTAAACTCAGGATTAGCCGATGTTCTTTATACACTGAAATATAGGTAACGAATTGGACTGCTCCTATTTGGCACAATACATTTGTATCGCTAATCTATATCACAATAATCATCACATTACAAATGGAAAGGAGGAAGACTCTTTCTTGTAACAGAACTTTGTTATAAATTTAGTCTTGTGTTAATTTAACTTGCTAGAGTTTAGAAAGTACTTGGTAGAAATAGTAACTGAATATGTTTGTCTTTACTTTAAGAATTAAACCACTTGCAATTGTGCTGTGATTTGATAAGTTATTTCTGTACTACACTATTAAATTAGAGTCTCCCTATGGGATCGATAAACAGGACTCCACTAGAGCTCTGTATTACTTGAGTGATACATATACTTGTGTTAATAGTGTGACTCATATTCATCTAAATCAATATATAAATATCTAATTCTGAGTTCCTTAGTTTTTGCAAATTTAAAAAGTCGCAACAAGTTTTTGGCGCCATTACCGGGGAGGCAAGGTAAATAAAAAGAGTAACTGTTAAAAAATCTTTTTTTGTTGTACCTGAAATCCTATATTTGAATTACGAGTCATAATTGTGTGTGTCTGTTTATTGTTAGTTTGTTTTCTGTGTTCGCATGCGTAGTATCGAATCTATAGGTTTAGTGCCTTACAATTCTAAATTAGAGCATACTATTAGAAAAATTCAAAAACAACAAAAATAATCTGCAAATCCTCACAAAATGGAGACCAATTTAAACAATCAAAATAAAAATATAATAAGACCTTTAAGAGATTATGCTAATCCAACAGTAGATGAAATTTACTTAACTATCCAAAATCCTGATGTTGCTGCTAATTCATTCGAGCTTAAACCTGCTATTATCCAAAGGGTACAAAATAATCAATTTAGAGGAACACCTAATGAAGATCCTAATTTACATCTCGCTAGTTTTATAGAACTATGTGCTACTTTTAAATATGATGGAGTGTCAAATGATGTTGTTAGACTTAGTCTTTTTCCTTTTTTGCTAATGAATAAGGCTAAGGCGTGCTTAAATTTGTTAGCACCTGGATCTATTAAAACTTGGGGAGAGCTTTCACAAAAGTTTCCTTCAAAATATTTTCCTCCTTCTAACACTACTATGTTGAGGAATGAAATCACATCTTTTATTCAGTTTGATGGAGAAACTATATATGAAGCTTGGGAAAGATTTAAAGATCTTCTGAAGAAATATCTACACCATGTTTTACCAAACTGGTTATTAATTCAAACCTTTTATAATGGATTAGTAGGATTTTTAAGATCGATTATCGATGCTGCTGCTGGTGGATCATTAATGACAAAACCTTTTAATGGAGCATATTCATTAATTGAACTAATAATTTTCAATGGCCCTTTGAGCGGGTAAATCCTAAGAGAGTAGCCAGTATTCATGATTCTGATGAGATAAATATGATAGCCTCTCAAATTGTTGCACTTTATAAGGAAATAGATAATATGGAATGAATTATCCATCAACACCCCCTAGTGTTAGAAGAAATTTCATCGGGACAGATGATAGACACTCAAATGCCTTATGAAACTTTAAATGATATTTGTAACAAAACCAATAATCCTTATTCAAATTATTATAATCTTAGTTGGAGAAATCACCCAAATTTCAACTAGAGTGACACCAACAATGTTGTTAATCCGCAATTGGGGAAACAATCCTATGAATCCAGTTGGAAATCCAAACAACCATAGAAATACCAATTTTAGACCTTCTTATCCTCCTGGTTTTAATAGTAATCAACAATTTATGGAAAAGAAGTTGTCTACTGAAGAAATGATTCTGAGTATGGGTAATCAAATTCAAGCTCAAAACGTTGCAATGAAGAGCATTGGAAATCAATTGGGACATAATTTTACTGCGCTTAATAATAGACCTTTTGGGAATCTTCCTAGTAACGTTGAGATCAACCTGAAAGATCAAAACAAAGAGAAAATTAAGGCTATTAAACTAAGATTTCAAAAAGAAGTCAAAGTTGAAGAGAGGAAGTGAATAATGAAAAAGGTTCTAATAAGATATATCCAGATAAATATCCATTAGAACCAATGAAGATAACTGTTGAAAAACCAACTGATCCTTTTCCTGAAAGACTGAAGAAACAAAACAGGGAATTCTTAATAAGTTAACGATTAATATTCCCTTTGTTGAAGCTTTACAGATGCCTGATTATGCAAAGTTTATAAAGGATATACTTAAAAGAAAAATAAATTTTAAAGACCATGAGACGGTTGCACTTAGCAGTGAGTGTAGTGCAATTATTCAGAAAAAGCTTCCTGAAAAACTTAAAACACTTCCACTAGAAAAGATCACTTTCCCTTACCATTTTTAGACCAAAAGCTAGAAAAACTTGCTGGACACAAGTACTGTTGCTTTCTAGATGGATATACCGGTTATCACCAAATACCTATTGCTCCCGAGGATCAAGAAAAGAGTACATTTACCCTTATGAAACTTTTGCTTTTAGAAGAATTCTCTTTGGATTATGCTATGCACCTGCAACATTTTAAAGATGTATGACGTCCATATTTAGCAAATTAATTGATGATGGAATAGAAGTATTTATGGATGACTTCTCAGTATTTGGAGATTCATTTGATGCATGCCTATGTAACTTAGAAAAAGCTTTAGAGGTATGCGAAAGAACAAACTTAGTCCTAAACTGGGAGAAGTGTCAATTTATGGTTGCAAGAGGAATTGTGCTTGAGCATAAAATATTGGAATATGGTATGGTAGTAGATCATGCAAAAATTCAAGTTATAGAAAAACTACCACCTCCAACAACTGTGAGAGGGATAAGAAGCTTTTTAGGACATATAGGATTCTACAAATGATATATTAAAGATTTTTCAAAAATTTCTAAGCCTCTATGCCAACTTTTGAAAAAAGATAGAAAGTTTGATTTTAATGAAGAATGTTTAAAAGCTTTCAATCTATTGAAGGAAAAACTAATTGCTGCACCTATAATAGTTTCACCCGACTGGGAGAAACCATTTGAACTAATGTCTGATGCTAGCGATTATGCTATTGGAGTCGTTTTAGGGCAAAGACATGACAAAATGTTTAAAGTTATATATTATGCTAGTAAGACTCTTACTGATGCTCAAATTAATTACACAACTACTGAAAGAGAGTTATTAGTGATTGTAAATGCTTTTGAAAAATTTAGATCTTACTTAATCAGAGCTAAATGCAACACACTGATCATTCTGCTACTAAATACATAAGGCAAGAGAAAGATGCAAAACCAAGACTCATTCGATGGATGCTTTTAATTCAATAATTTGGCTTTGAATTAGTAAATAGAAAAGGGTTCGATAATCAAATAGGTGATCATTTATTTAGACTTGAACAACCTAATTTGGATGATTTTGAGAAAGAAATTATTGAAACTTTTCTTGATGAGCAATTATATAATATTATTGAAGAAAATTTACCGTGGTATGCTGATATTGTGAACTACATCATTAGTAATATTTTACCTCCTGATTTAACAATGCAACAACAAAAAAAATTTAAGCATGACGCTAAATTTTATTTCTGGGACGATCCTTATCTATACAAGCAATGTAATGATATAATTATTAGGAGATGTGTGCCTTATGAAGAAACTGAAAGAATTATTTGAGAATGTCATGATTCTGAATTTGAAGGACATTTTTAAATTGATAGAACTGCACATAAGATTTTACAATCTGGATTTTATTGGCCTGCACTTTTCATAGGTTTGTTGACCTCACTTTTGGTTAAGGTCTAGTTTCTCTATAGATTGCCTAGGGTCTAGCCACAGGACTTCCTAGTGACTTTTATTAGAGGACTAGCAATGGAACCCTCCCCATAGAAAATTAAACTTTTTGTACTTCACTTGAATTTTCATGTGCTTAAGGCCTAACCTCTAGCTTCGGGAGGAAGAGACCAAGCATAAGGAAGTCTAAGTGAAATCCCTATAGGTGACAAGCCTTAGAATCAGTGATCCATGAAAAAAATACCTATTTTTATGCCTTGATTTTTATCAATTTCTAAGGATATTATGCTTTAATGAAAGGTATTTTTGTGTTTTTGGATGTAGGTGATGTAAAAAGGTCCAAAAAAGGAAAAAGGGTGAAAAGGGAGCAAAAAGAAGCAAAAATGGAGCAAAATACAAGAATTATAAAAAATTATGGTCTGGCGCCTAGGCGCCAGAAGTTGCCGCCTATACGCCAGACTCGATACAGAAACTGTCAAGTTTTTGACGACTTTTGGACGGTTATTTTGACGGAGTGAGCCGTTATTGGACATTCTAGAAGACTGGAAGTTGTTCCTTGATAATAGGACATGTGATACATTGCATTTTGACGCTCCAAAACGTTTTTAATCGCGAAGAGGTGTGAGCCAAAGTGAAGAGGTGCGAAGAACTGGACGCGGTGTCCGGCGCCTAGGCTCTAGATTCCGGCACCTAGGCGCCAGACAGACCTTCTAGAAGATTCATTCAATTTGGACATGTTTTGAAGAGGTGCCTCAATGCAACCCTTGAAGCCTATAAATAGGAGTCCACTCCTTCAGAAAATGGTGCCCCCCATTGTATCCCCTATCTCTTAGCCACTTTAGAATCTCTCATCCTAAGAGAGAGAAATAGAGAGAGAAATTTAGGGCCACTTTTATTTAGTTTAGTGAGTTTATTTTCAAGTTGTTGCATTTGAAGTTCATTACATTGTGGAGTCAGTAGGAATCAGAAGATCTGTAGAAGGAATATTTGAGATAAGTATTTTATTTTTGATTCAAAGTTTATTTATTATGTTTTGCTGTTTATATTCAATGTGTTCTGAGTAGTTAGTTTATTTTTTTCCTTCAAATATGAAAAGATAAATAAGATAATATAAAATTCGATGGAGAATTGTAAATCAGAATATTTTCAAAACATTGTGATGATATTAATACCTGATCTTACTTTACTTTTTAAATTGGCCATTTAAATTGTTAAAACCTGTTGAAGAGTTTTGAGACCTAGAAGGAGAGGAACTCTAAACTTATAGATGTCACATGAGTCCTTGGGTAGTCAAAGGCCATGCGCGGGCTATTCAAGGTGAAGTGCAAATAAATATGAAGATAAGATTTAAAGGGCGTAGAATTGATAAGTTTTTAGAGTGACAGACTAAATTCTTATAATTTGATTTATAGATAAGGAAAGGGTCACTAGTAGGGCCGACCATAACCACCCTTGGACATCTAGTAGTGTGAGCCTAGATTAACCCATTCTACTAACAGTACATCCGGACCTGATCTGTAGATTAGCCAATGTTCTTTGTGCCTGGATCAAAGGTTAAAGAATAGGAATGCTTCTATTTGGCACAATACCATAAAATAGATTCTCCAACGAATATTAAATTATCTTAAAAAACTTTGATTAATTGAAAGGAAGAAAGTTGTTAGTTTTATATAGTTTTCACAAAATCATTTTCTTATTATTGTTTTCTTTATCTCCATCTAGTAAATTAAAAGTAATTTATAGTTAGATTAAAATACCAAAAAGATTTTAAAATACAATATTTAAAAATTTATTACCATTTTTTCTCTGTGGGATCTATATTGGGGTCTTTGTTTCAAAGCCCTTTATTACTTGAAACGATACATATACTTGCGTAGTACCCAAAAAGTATATAAAATATTTTCCTTTAAAATTATATTTTGCTATATAAACATATATTTAAAAAGTATTAATCAATAATGATCTAGCCTTCAGTAGCAATCAAGTTTTATTTAATGCTATTGCCGTAAATTAAAATTTGGTACACATCTATATAGCAAGTTATTCCGGGTCAAGTCTTTCGCGCCTTTGCCAGAAATTAAATTTTCTAGCAGTGGTAACAAATTCTTGTATTTGGAAATACAAAAATCGAGTCAATTTTTTCGCGCCGTTTCCTGGGAATAAGAGGTACAATTTATAGATTTTTAAATATTATATTTCCAAAAACATAAAGAAAAATATAAAATATAAAATAAAAAAAAATAAAAAAATTTTATTCCTTGCTTTATTTTTTTTATGCGTAGTTTCGGTTCTGAAGGATTAATACCTTTAGATTCTGAACTAGAAAGAACAATTAGAAAAATTAAAACGGGAAAACAAATTTAAAAATTTCAAGAAATGGCTACTTTACAAAATCCAATTGAACTTAATAATAAAAATGTTTATAAACCATTAAGGGATTATGCTAACCCTACAGTTGATGAACTTCATAGTAGTATTCAAATACTCACTGTAGATGCTAATTCTTCTGAACTTAAATTGTCTATTATTCAAATAGTGCAAAATAATCAATTTGGTTGAACACCAAATGAGGATCCAAATTTACTCCTTGTAGTTTTTTAGAACTTTGTGCTACCTTTAAATATAACAATGTTTCTAATGATGCTATTAGACTTAGACTCTTTCCTTTTTCCTTAAGAGATAAAGCAAAGATGTAGTTAAACTCATTAAGAATCGGTTCTATTAAAACATGGGCCGAAATGACACAAAAATTCCTTGCTAAATATTTTCCTCCTTCTAAAACTGCTAAATTAAGAAATGATATTACTTCATTTAGTCAATTTGACGGGGAGACAATATATGAAACTTGGGAAAGATTTAAAGAACTATTAAGAAAATGTCCTCATCATGCTTTACCTAATTGGTTAATTATTCAAACATTTTATAATGGATTAATTGGATCTTTAAAATTAATTATTGATGCTACTGCTGGAGGTTCTTTAATGTCTAAATCATTTGAAGAAGCTTACACTTTAATTGAAGAAATGGCTAATAACAATTTTCAATGGCCTTCCGAAAGGATTAATCCTAAAAAGATGGTAAGTATTCACGATAATGAAGCCTATTCTATTCTAGCTTCACAAGTAGAAGCAATGTCTAAAAAATTAGATAATTTTGCAATTAATATTTCATAAAAAAACTCTGCTAATATTGAAGATTCTCAAACTATTGAAACTTTACAAGCTATTGCAAGTAAAAATAATCCTTATTCAAATTATTATAATCCTGGGTGGAAAAATCATCTTAATTTTATCTGGAATAATTCACAATAACAATGGGGTAATAATCAATCTCATCCCACTGGAAATTGGAATAATCAAGTTAATCCAAATTATAAACCTCATGGATTTAATAATCAACAGAAAAAGTTATCAAAAGAAGAATTAATTTTACAAATGAATAATCAATTACAAAATCAAAATACTCGCTATTCGTAATATTGAAAATCAAATGGGGCAAATTGCTACTTTAATTAATAACGATACTCGTAGGAACACTTCCTAGTAATGTTGAAATTAATCCAAAGGAAACTGGAAAAGAACATGAGCATGTTAAGGCTGTGCAACTTAGAAGTGGAAAGGAATTAAAAGAAAGAATGCGTAATGAAATTGAAAAAGAGATTGAGGTCGAAGAGATCGAAAAACCTAAAGAAACTCTCTCTCCTAGTCAAGATCAGACTGTTATACCTATTAATGTGGAAGTTGATAAACCACCACCACCTGTTCCTCAAAGACTTAAACAACAGAAACTTGATCAGCAATTTTCTAAGTTCATTGAAATTTTTAAGAAACTTACTATGAACATACCTTTTGCTGAAGCTTTGGAACAAATGCCAACTTATGCAAAATTTATGAAGGATATTTTAAGCAAGAAACAAAAATTTGAAGCTTTTGAAACTGTTGCATTAAGTGAAGAATGCAGTGCAATAATTCAAAATAAATTACCTGAAAAGCTTAAGGATGCTGGAAGTTTCACTATACCCTGTGCAATTGGAGAAAAAATTTGTGGAAAAGCTTTATGTGATTTAGGAGCAAGTATTAATCTCATGCCATTTTCTATTTTTCAAAGATTAAATTTAGGAGAGATTACACCCACCACCGTAACCCTTCGCTTAGTCGATAGATCTATCACTTATCCTAAAGGAGTTATAGAGGATGTCCTTGTTAAAGTGGATAAATTTATCTTCCCTGTAGATTTCATCGTACTTGATATGGAAGAAGATAAAGAGATACCTATTATTTTAGGGAGACCTTTTCTAGCTACGGGACGAGCTATGATTGATGTGTAAAAGGGAGAATTAACCATGAGAGTTAATGATCAAGAGATTAAATTCAATGTTCTTAAATCAATGAAGTACCCTGATAAAGAGAAATGTTATCGAATGGATATAATTGATTATTTAATTGAGAAAAATTATCAAGGAAAATGTAAAGTCATTTCTGAAGAAAAATTTGAATTTTTAACTGATGAAAATGAAGAAGTAAAAGAAGAAGAAACTCATTTTATTAAAGATAACTGAGAAACTTTAGACATAACTCAAAATGATATACTTTTACCATCAATTAAAAAAGCCCCTGAACTGGAATTAAAAATGTTACCTTCACATTTAAAATATGCATTTCTTGGAAATTTGTTAACTTTACCTGTTATTATTTCTTCTGAACTGAGTAAAGATCAAGAAGAAAAATTACTAGGTGTGTTAAAGAATTATAAGAAAGCTTTTGGTTGGACTATTGCTGATATAAGAGGAATAAGCCCTTCTATTTGTATGCATAGAATTTTAATGGAAGAAAATTTTAAACCTACTATTTAACCACAAAGAAGATTAAATCCTATCATGAAAGAGGTTGTTAAAAAAGAAATTGTTAAGTGGTTTGATGCTGGTATTATTTATCCTATTTCGGATAGTCAATGGGTAAGTCCTATTCATTGTGTTCCAAAGAAAGGAGGTGTAACTGTCATGGTCAATGATAAAAATGATCTAATTCCTACAAGACAAGTTACTGGATGGAAAATTTGTATTGATTATAGGAAATTAAATAACGCCACTAGGAAGGATCATTTTCCTTTACCTTTCTTGGATCAAATGCTCGATAAACTAGCTGGACACCCATATTTATGTTTTCTGGATGGATATTCTGGTTATCATCAATTACTTATTGCTCCTGAGGACCAAGAGAAAACAACATTTACAAGTCCTTATGGAACCTTTGCTTTTAGAAGAATGCCTTTTGGTTTATGTAATGCACCTGCAACTTTTCAAAGATGTATGATGTCAATATTTTGTGATTTGATTGATAAAGGAATTGAAATATTCATGGACGATTTTTCAGCTTTTGGAACTTCTTTTGAATCTTGTTTGGAAAACATTTCCAAAGTTCTGAAAAGATGTGAAGAAACAAACTTAGTTCTCAACTGGGATAAATGTCAATTCATGGTCACAGAAGGCTTTGTACTTGGTCACAAAGTTTCACAAAAAGGGATGGAAGTAGATCAAGCGAAAGTGAAAATTATTGCTGAATTGCAACCACTTACCACTGTTACTGATGTGAGAAGTTTTCTAGGTCATGCTGGATTTTATAGAAGATACATAAATGATTTTTCTAAAATTGCTAAACCTCTTTTTCATTTATTGGAAAAAGATGCAAAATTTGAATTTAACAAAGAATGTATTAATGCTTTTAATATTCTAAAAGAAAAACTAATAACTGCACCTATCATTGTTGCACCTAATTGGAATAAATCTTTTGAATTAATGTGTGATGCAAGTGATTTTGCAATTGGAGCTGTATTAGGACAAAAATATGAAAAGATTTTCAAAGTTGTATATTATGCTTGTAAAACTCTCACTGAAACACAAAGAAATTATACTACCACTGAGAATGAG
This sequence comes from Papilionanthe hookeriana x Papilionanthe teres, assembly GCA_022702705.1. Classification (NCBI taxonomy): domain Eukaryota; kingdom Viridiplantae; phylum Streptophyta; class Magnoliopsida; order Asparagales; family Orchidaceae; genus Papilionanthe; species Papilionanthe hookeriana x Papilionanthe teres. The sequence continues at coordinate 100,524,647 of CM040423.1, forward strand.
CTTCTAGCTATAGTATATGCCTTTGATAAATTTAGACCTTATCTTCTTGGTACTAAATGCATAGTTCATATTGATCATTCTACTATTAAATATCTAATATCTAAGAAGGATTCTAAACCTAGACTGATAAAATGGGTTTTACTTCTACAAGACTTTGATTTTCAAATAGTAGATAGAAAGGGAACTAAAAACCAAATTGCTGATCATTTGTCTAGAATTAAAAATGATATTATTTCGGAAGAAAATATAAATGAGAAATTTCCTGATGAATCTTTATATGTTATCCAAGGTTGCAAAACACCTTGGTATGCTGATATTGTTAATTATTTAGTTAGCAAAATTTTACCTTATGAATTGGATAACAAATTTATTAAGAAATTTAAACATGATGCTAAATCTTATATTTGGGAAGATCCTCATTTATTTAAAATTGGAAGAGATTCTATAATTCGAAGATGTGTACCTTATGAGGAAACTTTTGCTATTATTCAAAAATGTCATGATTCCGATTTTGGAGGAAATTTTGACATAGATAAAACTACATTTAAAATTTTAAATTCTGGATTTTATTGGCCTACGTTATTTAAAGATGTGAGACATTATGTAAAAATATGTGATCAATATCAAAGGTTGGGAAATATATCTAGAAAGCATGAAATGCCTTTAAACTATATATTGGAAGTTGAAATTTTTGATATATGGGATTTAGACTTTATGGGACCATTTGTTCTATCATCTGGAAAAACTTATATTTTATTAGCAGTTGATTTTGTTTCAAAGTGGATTGAAGCTATTACTTTACCAAACTGTGATTCCAAAAGTGTTTCTAAATTCTTAAAGAAAATAATATTTTCAAGATTTGGAATGCCAAAGGTAATTATCACTGATAGTGGAAGTCATTTCAGGAATATAAGAATTCAATCACTACTACAAAAATTTGGAATCAAACATAGAATTGGAACTGCTTCTCATCCACAAACATGTGGAATGGCTAAAGTATCAAACAGAACAATTAAAACAATTTTAAATACTGTTAATCCTAAAAGAACTGATTGGATTGATAGACTTGATTCTACATTATGGGCTTATAGAACAACTTATAAGGCACCAATCGGAATGTCACCTTACCGGTTAATTTATGGTAAACATTGTCACTTACCTATTGAACTTGAACATAAAGCTTATTGGGCAATAAAGGAGTTTAATTTTAATTTGAATAAAGCAGGAGAAAAGGGATTATAGCAATTGAATGAGATGGAAGAGATAAGAAATGAATCATATGAAAATGCAAGGATTTATAAAGAGAAAATGAAGATGTTACATGATAAGAAAATTTTAGAAAAAATTTTTGAGCCTGGACAAGAAGTATTACTGTTTAATTCTCGTTCAAAACTTTTTCCTGGAAAATTAAGATCTAAATGGATTGGACCCTATATAATTGAGAAAGTATACCATTATGGAGCTGTGGATATTAAAGACCCCAAAACAGGAAAATTTTTTAAAGTAAATGGATTAAGATTAAAGCCTTATTTGGGAGATATTAAAATGATTTATAAAGAGGCTTATGAATTGAGTCAACCTGATTAAAGCCTTTTTCGGGCTGATGACGTTAAACCAAGCGCTTTGTGGGAGGCAACCCATAATTATCATTTGTTTTGAGTGTTTTTATGTTTTTAATGTAAGGTTATGCCTCGATCTTGACTAATTTTATATTACTTTAGAAAAATTGATGCTTATAAGTCTTTGTTGACTTAAGCTGAAGATTATTTTAAAGTATGTAAGATTTAGAAATTAGATCGCTCTATTCTAAACATAAGTAAAAAGGAGATCAAGTTAACCTTAATTATGATTGCTTACAATTTGTGTTATTGAGTCTAGATTACGCTTACCAGTATAATTTACCTATCTTGGAGAACGAAACTTTGAAATTTGACAATTATGCGAAACGGAGTTGAACATAGTTCCGGTGCCTAGGCGCCAAGATTCGGCGCCTAAGCGCCCGAGTTAAACTATGTATCAATAGGTCCAACGCCTAGGCGCCAGACTTGGCGCCTAAGCACCGCAGTCACTGGGTCGTGCAAAAACTGAAAAATTTCAGCTTTTCACATGATTTTCACCTATAAATCAACCCATCTTCATCCCTAACGATCAAGAAATCAAAGTTACATCCATTACACTTCATTCTTGAGAGATTTGAGAAATTTTTGAAGAAATGAAAGGAAGAAATCTTGGAGAAGAGGCTAGGGACTAGGTCCCAAAGGATCCTCAACCCTACTTCAATGGTTTCATCGTGGTAAGTTTAGAGAAAATTTCTAGTCGCTTAGATAAGTTTGAAGCGGAGTTTAAAAGCATTGGAGATCGCCTTCATGAGATGTTTCATCAGATTGAACATCTAGAATGGTAGATGAAACCTCAATTTGATCATTTTTGCGGCTTATTAAGATGCTCAAGTTGAAATGTATGCGAAGAACAAATGGATTGACGAAAAGACGACTACTGATTTCCCGAGAGCATTAGTGTTCTTTCCAAGCGGAGTACACAATTTCCCTTGTGAAGATTAGAGTATTCCGGTAATGAGATCATTATTATCTGGTTTGTTGAGTCATTGTATCGATGTAGTGAATCGATTGTATTTGTGTATTTGCTTTCATGTTCAATGTGTGTTGTTTTTGCTTAGAAATTATTGTGTTTGATTGTGTATTAGGAACTTGAATCAATTATGATACTTATCTGGAATATATTGAGCCAACATTGAAGATTATAAATGGAATTTAGTGAAGTTTGATTTAAACTTTATGTTTGATTTAAACTTTATGTTTGATTGGTGGATTTAATATTTAATTTTTAAAAATTTTTAGAAAATGTTTTGGAAGTTAGAAACTAAAGCCCTACTCTAATGTGAGTAATTGGAAGTTGAATTTATGAATTTTGGTGGAAAATTAAATTTAAAAATAATTTTTTGTGAAAGGCGAGTCTGGCGCCTAGGCGCCAGAATTCGTCGCCTAAGCGCCTGTTCGGCCTGTACCCGAAAAATTCCTTAAATACCCCCAAAAGCCTTCTTCTTCCTCCATTTTTCGCAAAAATCAGCCTTTAGAATCCATTTTGAGGTCAAAACATTATGGATTTGGGTGTGAAACCACTCGATTTCTTCGTCTTAAAGTCAGATCTATACTTTAAACCATTTATTTTCGATTTTCACTATAGATTTCCCTAGGTTTTGCTAAGAACCAAAATTTTGAAAAAATTTTGATTTTTAGTGATTTCTTTGGATTTTTAAACCTATTTTAAGTTTTCTAAACTTAAAAAGAGTTTAAATTTTTTATTCCTAAATTTTTTCTTGTTTTCATTCACGTTTAGATGGCTCTGAAATCTAAACGTAGGAAGGTACGAGACAACTTCGATAGCAGCAAATTTTCTACTGCTGCTGCGCATTTTCAATTCCATGAATTTGCGACGTCGAGGAAGTTCATTTCAGAACGAAGTTTCTATCATCCGGGGGAAATGATTGAAAACACTATTGTTGCGCACAACTGGCAATGATTTTGTTATTTCACTGTTGTTGCTGTTATCCCTATAGTTTGAGAGTTTTATGCAAATTTTCTAGATGCCGAAGATTATGAAGTTTTTGTCAGAGATGTCGGAGTAGGATTTACTCCTGAAAGAATCAATGTATTTTATGGCCTGCCACCGACTATAGAGTGCCACTATTTTGGATTATCTCCTTCTGAGGGAAATTTGGATATGGTCATTGCTTATTTGACTGACGGTACTGGATCTTGGAAGATCAGTAGCGAAAAAAGGGCAAAATTTAAATCCTTCAAGTTAAATGGTATTTCTAAAGCATGTCACTATTTTATTTCAGCAAGTTGTTACCTTCCAACCACCTGAGTGAAGTGACTAGAGATTGAGCGATCTTAAATTACTGCATTTAGGAAATGAAGCCTACTGATATCGGCAGTATTATTTATGATTCTGTGGATTCTACTGTGAGATCCAGCACTTCTGTTGGACTAGGATTCCCATCTCTGATTTATTCATTATGTATTAGCAATGGAGTCACTGCAGATATTTCGTAGGAAAGGTCGAAGACTACTAAGCCGATTAGTCCGGAGAGTATTAGCATATATGATCGTCTTCGAGGGAAGAGATCGACCGCTCCTTCTTCTTTTGCACCTACTACGTGTAGACCTTCTACTTCCCAACCTTCTACTTCGCCGAGCCACCATCGAGTTTCGGGAGTCAATGCATGATCGCTTTATAGAGCAAGCAACAGGAGTTATTTCAAACTCACTACGTGGTTGATACTATTGATAGGAAACTTGATTATTTATCTGATTATACCCAGAGGAAGAGTAGCTATGATGTTGAGTATGATGAAGCCCTCATCAGATTTCTGAAGGGTGAGCATGATGTTAGTTTCCCTACTTTCCTAGTTTCACACCTTTTGTTGATCCTAAGGATGTTGAGTTTTCCTTTGGTGACGATGATGATGATGAGGCTACAGCCAGTGACTAGTAGTTGATAGATCTCTATGTTGTGCTACTTTGTTGTTAGTTTGTTTTGTTTAGTTAGTTTGTTTAGTTTTATGTTTGATGTATGTTTATTTGTTTATGTACCTGTGTGCATTGATTAGTGTTAAGATTCTGTTGTTAGAATATTCTTAGTATATTGTGTTTGAGACCGAGATTAGAGTTAATTTATGATATGTTCGTTTCGACCTACTCGTTTAGTATTTAGTAATTTTGCTCTGCTTTTATTTTATTTTAAATTTAGTATAATCATAAAAATTTGCCTGCTTACTTTTTATACCTGCTTCAATTTTATCTTTATTATTCATAAAAGCATGAGTAGAAGTAAATTTTTCTTTTTAAGATCGTTTTTACATACTTATAAAAATTTCCTTTTTAAAATTATGATTTTCTTTCTCTCATACTTTCAAATTTTCATAGTATACCAAAACTTATGTTTAGGGGAAGGGAAAATACATTCAAATTTAAATTTTATTTGTCCCTGAAGAGCTATTATTTTCTTAAAACAAAAACTTTTTAATATAACTTAAGGAATGAAGAATCTATTTAAGATCACTTTTATTTTTGAAATTATAAACAATTTAGTGAACTTAACCAAAATTTTAATAACTTTGATTGATTTTAAGAATAGAATTATTTAACTTAAAGAAGAATAAGATTAAGGAATTTTTCTATTCATGGTAGAAATAATGGAATTTTAGAAGTATTAAGTAATAAAAAATTATCACTTGAAAAAAAGAAAAGATTGAAAATCTTTTTGAATTTTTATTCATGTTATAATAATTAAGTGGAAATGTCTAAGTTTTGAAAATATAAGTTAAGGATAATGAAGTTCAAAATCATTAACAGGCTATCCAGATGTAGTAATCCTATCTCTATAAAAAAAAGAGAGAGGAGAAGCTTGAGGAAATGCCTAATCTAAAATTGTCTTAACTTGAATTATCTTATAGAAGGAAAACTAGTTACATATTTTACTTAATTTTTATGCATGAATCTTTATTTAGAAAAGGTTTTTTAAGAAGATCTTTTTCTTGTAAATAATCTATGAGATCTTAATATAATAAACTTCTATTATTTTCAAAATGGATGAAAAATTTGAAATCTTATGATTTGGTAGTTGAATATTCTTTAAATTCTTAAAATTAAACCTTGTTAATGAAATTAGGTTAATAATTTACTAAAGACTTTATAAAATAAAAAATTATAAGGAATCTTAAATATTTATCTTTTATTCCAAAGGTTATACATTTTCTATAGTAAACATTTAAGTTTGGGGGATTTTGATCCATGAAAAAATACCTATTTTTATGCCTTGATTTTTATCAATTTCTAAGGATATTATGCTTTAATGAAAGGTATTTTTGTGTTTTTGGATGTAGGTGATGTAAAAAGGTCCAAAAAAAGAAAAAGGGTGAAAAAGGAACAAAAAGGAGCAAAAATGGAGCAAAATACAAGAATTATAAAAAATTATGGCCTGGTGCCTAGGCGTCAGAAGTTCGCGCCTGTCAAGTTTTTGACGACTTTTGGACGGTTATTTTGACGGAGTGAGCGGTTATTAGACATTCTAGAAGACAGGCAGTTGTTCCTTGATAATAGGACATGTGATACATTGCATTTGGACGCTCCAAAACGGTTTTAATCGTGAAGATGTGCGAGCCAAAGTGAAGAGGTGCGAAGAACTGGATGCGGTGTCCGGTGCCTAGGCGCCAGACAGACCTTCTAGAAGATTCATTGAATTTGGACATGTTTTGAAGAGGTGCCTCAAGGCAACCCTTGAAGCCTTGTCGGCATTATTTTTAGGTTGTGTCGTATTTTTGAAAAAGGGTCACCTACAGAAATTGTCGGTGAATTTTAGATTTAATTTAAATAAATAATTTGAAAAGTAGTATTTTATCTTGAAAATAATTTTAAATTTGAAAATTTTAAGATATGAAATCAAACTGATCTCACATCCCGAATAGTTTATATAAATGAGCACCGCATCACAAACTGTGTATCTATCTCGAAGAATAGACACACCGTTTCGGTGATGGGGCTCGATTAAATAAACTAGAAGATCTGTGACATCCATTTGGTCTGCGAACCAATTTTATAAGCCGACAAGTTCCCCTGCTTAATATGAAAGCATTAAATAGGGTTTATATTACCTAGGTTCTTAAAATTCCCTATAAGGGCAAGCCCCTATAGTTAATTACATCTTAAGTGACGGGAATCACCTAAGAAAACTCTCGATAATAATCGGCAATTCCGCTCTCAAGAATTTCAAAGTTTAAGTTTTCAAAGGATTGAATTTTGGAATTTCAATAGGGAATGGATCAAGTTTGGAACATTTTGTTTTGGGAATTAAAAGGAAGAAAGGTAGGAGAAATCACAGATTCGAAGCGAACTTTGGTAATTTCCCAACTATCCTATTGTTTATCTTAGATTTAGGAAAGTCCTAATGTTTATTTAATGTTTTGATTTTGCCAATTTTAATTAATCTGGACTTATATTTGTATGATAAAATCATACAAATAGTCTGGAAGATGTGAGGGTTTATGTCGTATCGGACGACTACCTCGGAATCCTAAAACCGGTTAGGGCTTAATTTGCAATGCAAATGCCTAACAACAGGTTGAGGATTTATGTTGCACTAGGCAAACTACCTCGAAGTCCTATGGCTTGGTTATTTAATTTTAAGAATGGTTTTGCTGATGTAGATTCAAGTTTTGCTGATGACGATGGTCGTGCTGCCCACCATGCTCCGAGGTCCTTGTTGTTGCAGAGGTTTAGATTTAGAAGTCATAAATCAGGAGATGAGAAAAGTGTTTTGGTTTAGAGGAATTCTTAATTTCCAAGTGTTTTTTTATGTTTTATTTAAAACAAATCTTAAAGTTGATTATAACAACACCGGTTAAGATCCCACGGTTCCATCCTTCCGCATCGTTATTTTTATCGGATTCACTTAGTCCAGATGAATTTGCTAAACTCAACTGAATGAGTTCCACACTTTCATTTAGACCGTGGGAAATCCCATTAGCAACACGTAAGTTACATCATCCGAGGTATTCCCGATCACCCAACAAGACGTTTTAATTTAGTTGTAATTGCAGTTTTGTGTTCTGTTTGTGATTTTATTTAATTAATTTAATTTAATTTAATTCAATTTAATTTAATTTAACTCAATTTAATTTAATTTGTTTAATTTAATTTAATTTAAATTTAAATTTAATTTTATTTTTAATTTTAATTTAATTGAAATTTTAAAAGAGTTTAATAATTTAACTTTAATTTAATTTAATGATTAAGTCTTTTAACATTTTAAATCTTAAATTTGGATTATCATTTTAATTAGGAATTAAATATTATGGAGATGATTAATTTAGGGATTCTTAAATTAAAGAACAAATCTCTTCCTAATAATATCCCTATTTTAATAATTCCAATTTTATTATTCTTCCAAATTTAATCAATTATTTAATTAAAGTTTATTTTATTTATTTTTAAATTGTTTAATAGGTTTCTACCCTTTAATTATTTAAATTTCAATCATCCAAATCAGATTAAGATCAAATATTTTACTCTTTAATTTTATTAAGCCTAAAGTTTTAATTAATGGTTAAAATTTTAATTACCATTTTGCCCTTCAAGCTTAATAATTTCCTAACTCACTAAATTGAGCTTAAATGAACTTGAAATTCTTATGTGACTTCACTCATATGCCAATAAAGACATGAGAGGAGAAAATGTGATTTTTCTGTATTTAATTTATTTATGTAATTATTTTTGGTGGAAAATAGGGATTTCCAAGGAAAATTCAATAATATGACCAAGGGAAAGTTTCTGTCCTTAAGAAAATTATCGAACATTCCTAATGACCAGAGGACCACTTGGACCAATTTTAGTGATTTTTTGAATTATATTCTTTTTATTATAATTATTTTGAGTTTTGGAGTATTAATTAATTTTAAAAATAAAATAAAGGTTGAAAAATAAATTTTATATTTTTCAAAAATCTCTCTGATATCAAGGAAATCAGAGAATCAATTTTTACAATTTTCTGATTTTTCTTTGATTTATTAGAATTATTTTAGTGGAAATGCTAAAAAATACATTTTTTTTTTAATTTTAAAATTACCTTAGGGCTTTAAAATTTAATATCTCATCAAATAGACCTAAGAAAAATATGGGGTTTGTTCCTAAGTGATTAGAATTCAAAATGTGACATTTTAGTGAATTTTATTATTTTTGTGATTTTTATTATTTTTTATTTATTAAAATATTAATATAATATAAAAAATGAACTTTTTTATAAAATTGAAATTTTAATTTTCTTAAATTCCCCTGATATCAGAGAGGCTCCAAAACCAATTTGGTGAATTTTTGAAGAGTATTTTGAAAGTTATGAATTTTTAAAGTTTAAATTGGCTAAATGGCTTAATCAACCCATTTAGTATGGCTAACCAAGTCCAATTGACTTCAAATTTTTATGGTGGGTTCCTCTGATCCTAAAGGTCAGTGGAGAATTGATTTCAAGCCAATTTGATGTATGATTAGCTCTAATTAATTAGGGACCTATTTTGGGTGTTTAAGCCAATTAGGGTTATTCCAAGTGAATTGATTCAAAACCTATTTTTCCTAGGGTCCTCTGGTCATAAGAAACATCACCAAATTTTTCTAGAATTTATTTCACAACATGCTAATTATTGGAATTAAAATACTCAAAATAGCAACAAGAATTTGAAAAATCAATAACTTCTCAAAGGGATGGCCTCTGACTTTGGAAAATTCAGGGAATGTTCCCAAATTCAGAGGCTTCAAAAGCCCTATGGTCTCATGCCATGGTGAATTTCCTATATGCATGGAGAATTAAAACAATGCAGAGAGTAAATAAATTATTAAAAATAAAATACTTGATGAAATTAAATGATTTCTTTTCCACATTATTCTCCTCTCGTTCACCGAGAAAGAGGGTATTTTTATTTTATTTTTCTGATTTTCCTACAAAAAGTTATGCATTTTTGAAGTTTAGGGAATTAAATAAATCAGAAAATACCCTAATTTCCTACTTATCCACGCGGCGCCGCGTCAACCTCGGCAGCTCCGAAACGCCGCGTGTCGCGCTACCATTCGACGCCGCCATTCAACTCAGTGTTCCAGGGGCCCGCTGTATCGTTCCATCTCCTCATCCGGCGCGATCCTGGCCGTCCGCCCGCGCGTGTATGGAATGAACGACATCCGTTCATCGTCCCCAAGCGTCCTCACCCGAGAGCCGTCCACACTAAAACCCTAAGAACTCACTCATTTCTCAACAGATTTTCGTGTTCTTGTGCTCTATGGATTCGTCTTGAAGAGACGAATACATCTATACGGTGATCATGCATTGAAATTAAAGCATTTGAAATGGAGAATCTCCAGAAGCTCGGAATGAAGAATTAGCTCATACCTTTGCTCAGAGAAGTGTGGCTTCAATCTGAGGGTTGTGTCACCTTCGATTGGATCCCAGCAAGCTCTAGATGAAGTCTCCTGGTCTGGTGAATTGCCTAGGTATGATTTCGACCAAGCCCGATCACAAAGCTTGGAGTCTGGAACAGATGGGTGGCCTGGAGAGGGGGCTTTTGCTGGTGGACTCTTTCCTTGGTCCGGTGAAGGTGTAGGACCAATCAATTTGAGGATTGATCCACTCGTGGAGAAGTGTCCTGGTTTTGGGTGGAATTTTGGCTGAGAAATTGGGCTCGGTGGTGGGGATTAGGGCAAATTGCCACTCGGGGATCAAGCTGCTCTAAGTATGGAGAGTGTTCCGGAACAATTTTGGCGGGGTTTCGGCAAGATCTCGGTTCGGCAGCCTCATGGCCGAGAGGAGGTGAGGTTTGAAGTCAGGAGAGGGTGGAGGGCCTCCCGTGGGGAGTTAGGGCTTGGGATCGAGCCGCTCTTGGCAAGAGAAGAACGGCTACAATGGCCACTCGGGGATGGGGCAGCTCAGCGAGTGAGAATTCCAAGTTCGGGCTCACGTGCGAGCTCTGGCCCGGTGGTTTCCGTGGTCGTGGTGGCCGGCCGGCCGTGGTCGGGTCACCTTCAGGCTCGTGGAGGTCGGGTCTCGGCAATGGTGAAATCAATCGCAGCTTGGACATGTGTAAAGGTGTTGAATCACAGTAGAAGGGGGAGGGATCATTTTGGCTTAGTTTGGGTCAACCCATGGTTTTGGGAATGGTGCACCCTCCAAGGGGCTTTGGGTGCTGTGGGGAATCAGATAGGCTAGCTGCGATGGAGTGGTGAAGTCCCTATCAACTTGGTTTAAGTAAATCTTGGGTTTAGGTGTTGCATAAAAAAGGGTTAAAATTTGCTTAAGGGAGGGTTTGGAAAGGGGTTCCCCTTTTTGCCATTAATGGCTTGATCACATGTCAAACCTTCCATTGCTTCATGTGGCTTGTTCATGGCTTGCATGGGGCTTCATGGCTCCATTTGGCTTGGGGCAAAGCTTAGTCAATTTCATGGAAGTAGATTTTAGGAATCTTGGCATTTTTGGTGGAAATTTGGATGAAGCTTGATTTGGAATGGTTTAATGATGATTTTGAAACTTAGGGGTGATATCAATTAAAGGTATGATGAAAAGAAATTGCCATGTGGGCTTTAGGGCCAATTTTGGGCTTTTGTATTTGGTGGAAATGGGTTTTTAGAATGGTTTAGGAAAGTGGGCCTTTAGGTTTGAAAACAAATTGGTGGATGGAAATTTTGCAAAGGATTGGATCCAATGAGTGTTGAATTTAGTTTAGGAATGTTTCATGAATGATTTGGAATAAATTTGAAGTGTTTGGGCTGGGTTTGGGTTGGATTTGGACCTCTTTGGTGAATGGGCCAATATAGGTCAAATTGGGCTAACTTGGGCCAATGTTGGGCTAGGGTTGAAATTGATGTAAAATAAATGTTGGGAAATGTTTATGGGAGTGTTTCAAAGAGGTTTTGTCTATGGTTGGGTTTTGATTTTGGGGTTTGGGCTTATTTGGGTTCGGTTTGGGTTTAGGTCAAAATTGGGCCTTTTAGCTTAGGGCTGAATTTGAGTGGGGTTTGGGTCCAAATTTTGGGCAAATAATGTTAATTTTTTGTTTGTGGGGATGCTAAGGAAGGTTTAGAAAAGATTTGGGGTTAATTGGAGTTGAATTGGGTTAGTTTGGATTAGGTTTGGGTCATGGGTCCAAATTGGGCTTTAAGGCCAAAGGTGAAATTGAATTCAAATTTCAATCAAATTGGACTTGTATTTGGTATAGATTAGTGTTGGGAATGTTGAATTGAAGTTTAGAATTGAATTGGACAAGAATTTGGGTCAATTGGGTAGGTTTGGCTTGACATTGGGTTCACTTAGGGTTAAAATGGGTCAAATTGGGGGTTTTGACAAAAGTGGGGTAAATTGACAAAATTGGCCCATGGTGTAGTTGAACAAAATGAAATTGGGAATATTTGGGATTTTTTGGAATTTTCTAGGAATTTTCTGAACTTTTAGATTTTTGGGTCAAGAGGGGTATTTTGGGTATTTGGAGGGTATTGGGAGGTATTTTTGGAATTTTTGGTATTTTTGGCTATGAGTGATCAATTTGAGTAATATGGAAATGTTTGGGATTGTTTTTGAGGAATTTTGGGTGATTTGGGATTTTTTGAAAAATTTGGGTGATTTCAAGGGCTTTGGGTAGGCTAGGCAGGTGTAGGGTCCCGGGGGTCAAAACTTAAAAATTTGGAAAATTGAAGATTGGGTGAATGTAAGTGGAATGAAATCATCTTGGTTGAGCCATGAAGCCATATCAAGCCCACATGAGCCATGAAGGGACTCATTTGAGGCATCCACTATGTTGTTCCTAACCCTCTTGCCCGAGGGCTTAGGGGTTAAGGACCATCCATGTGAATCACCTACATTAGTCGGGAGGTCAAGTTGGGTATGGGTGTGGTTTTAGGAGGTGTGTGAAAGTGTAGTGTATAAGTGTAGTGTGTGTGTAAGTCAGCCCTTCACCGGACCAGAGCCACCTGTGGTAGTCCTAAGGCCAAAGAGTCCTATAGGAACTCATCCTTTAAACTTCCATATTTGATTTCAACCCTCTAGGTGATTAGGGGTCTATAGTCAAGTTTGTGGAGTTTGCAGGGAGTTAAGAAGTGGTTTGAATTTATAAGTGGTGGGTCCCAATTCTAATCCTCTAAGATAGTCAAAGGAAAAAGCCTAAGGCTAGATCCTAAATACTATAGAGAGAAGAGAAGACCTCATCAAAAATGAGGTCAACAAGCCTATATATAGGAGTCCACTCCTTCAGAAAATGGCGCCCCCCATTGTATCCCCTATCTCTTAGTCACTTTAAAATCTCTCATCCTTAGAAAGAGAAATAGAGAGAGAAATTTAGGGCCACTTTTATTTTGTTTAGTGAGTTTATTTTCAAGTTGTTGCATTTGGAGTTCATTACACTGTGGAGTCAGTAGGAATCGGAAGATCTGGAGAAGGAATATTTGAGATAAGTATTTTATTTTTGATTCAAAGTATATTTGTTATGTTTTGCTGTTTATATTCAATGTGTTCTGAGTAGTTACTTTACTTTCTTCCTTCAATTATGAAAAGATAAATAAGATAATATAAAATTCAATGGAGAATTGTAAATCATAATATTTTCAAAACATTGCGATGATATTAATACCTGATCATACTTTACTTTTTAAATTGGCCATTTAAATTGTTAAAACCTGTTGAAGAGTTTTGAGACCTAGAAGGAGAGGAACTCTTAACTTGTAGATGTCACATGAATCCTTGGGTAGTCGAAGGCCATGCGCGGGCTATTCAAGGTGAAGTGCAAATAAATAGAAAGATAAGATTTAAAGGGCGTAGAATTGATAAGTTTTTAGAGTGACGAGACTAAATTCTTATAATTTGATTTATAGATAAGGAAAGGGTCACTAGTAGGGCCGACCATAGCCACCCTTGGACATCTAGTAGTGTGAGCCTAGATTAACCCATTCTACTAACAGTACATCCGGACATGATCTGTAGATTAGCCAATGTTCTTTGCGCCTGGATCAAATGGTAAAGAATAGGATTGCTTCTATTTGGCACAATACCATAAAATAGATTCTCCAATGAATATTAAATTATCTTAAAAATCTTAGATTAATTGAAAATAAGAAAGTTGTTAGTTTTATATAGTTTTCATAAAATCATTTTCTTATTATTGTTTTTTTTATCCGCATCTAGTAATTTTAAAAGTAATTTATAGTTAGATTAAAATACCAAAAATATTTTGAAATACAATATTTAAAAATTTATTACTATTTTTTCTCTGTGGGATCGATACTGGGGGTCTTTGTTTCAAAGCCCTTTATTACTTGAAACGATACGTATACTTACGTGGTACCCAAAAAGTATATAAAATATTTTCCTTTAAATTATATTTTGGTATATAAACATATATTTAAAAAATATTAATCAATAACGGCCTAGCATTTAGGAGCAATCAAGTTTTATATAATGTTATTATCGTAAATTAAAATTTGGTACACATCTATATAGCAAGTTATTCTGGGCCAACATGGCTCTGATACCATTTTTACTTTTCTCTTATTAACTTTTTCCATTATATGTAAAAATCTTCCTGCATCTATAATCTATAAAATTATCTTAATAAGGGTCCATTACGCTTCCTATTATTTTATAATACTGACCTGATATTATTACTACTGTTCTTCTCTTAGGGATTGATCCGTACTTTTTCGGTTCATGTTATATTCATCCTTGTGGCTTTCTAAGGATGACAAGGATTCGAACAAACAGACCACACTCCTCTATAACCACTTAAAAAACGTAGAACATAGCTTTAATTCATTTCCTACCTTAAAGCGTGGCTAAGAGAATAAAAGCAATGATAATAAGCATTCAATTTTATAAGATAATGGAAGCATAACATGACATATATTAAAATAAACTTACAGACATAGACACCATGAAGAAGATATTTAGCCGCAGAGGCTTGCACACATTATAGTAGAAGAGAAATGAAGAGGGAATTCAGAGATGAAGAGATTACAACAGCGAGAGTTCCTATATATAGACATAGAATTACATAATTTCAGCTCACTAATTCCGAATCTTCAAGGCTGGAAAGAATCCCATAATTGTACCTTTAATTTTTAGAGCTGGAAAGAGGCCCATAATTGTACCTTCGTTGTCACAGGTTGTACAGCTGCATAACTTTTGAGCTGTAAAATTTTTCATAGTTGTACCTGCTATCGATGGGAATCGTACCTACATCTGTGGAATAATTGAATCGTCGTCGTTGGGAAGTATTTCTTGCTCAAATATTTCTTGTATTATAACTATATTCTACCTGCCTGTAGTTTCATACGTATTTCTTCAATAGTTTCCTTTTTCTGACAATAAGGACATTTATGCGACTTGTCTTTTTGCATTTTCTCACAGAATAATTTCTTTGCTTCTTTGTTAACTACAACATTATTTCTCTTAAGTGTATTAATCCATTTCAGATAAAGAATTTCATGTATTTTATTCGTCGGCTGCTTACTATGGCTGTAGATGAATAATTTGTCAGAAGAATGATATACCCAGATGTTGGTTGCATCGATTTTTTAGTCTCTATCCATATTTGATATAAATCTTCAGTTTTCGACCGAGGATGTATAATTTCAGCTGGCTTATACTTAGGGGTGAAAGGTTCACTGCTAATTCCAATCTGTATGAGCGAGATGATTCCTCCGTCTGGATACCTTCTGTCATTTTTACTCTATCTAATTTATGTCTTAAGGTTAGAGAACGGTCAATGTGTCTATCGTTTATATTAATAGCATAGTTTGGATTTAAATTGAATATTAATGTTTGGTAACACAGATTTCCTTGTATAACTCCTAATAAGGCATCTTTTTTAGAATGTATTATTCGATCATCATATATCCAGATCGTAATTGGGTTATCTATTCCTTTTCTAAAATATGCTTTTATTAATATTTGGATTCCTCCAAAAAATATATGTTAGTATTTTTCGGGGTTTTTTATTCTTTGTAAATCCTGTATTTTTATTTGTTGATTATAGAGTGGTATTTTAGTTTTGCCTTCCGTCCGGATTATATCTATGGGATGTTTGCCTTGTTCGATACTATAATGTATTGATCTTTTCCATAAGAATACGAGCATATCAAAACGATCTTTAGTGCCTAAAGATAACTTTCTTTTCTGTATTTTATTATATGATTCTTCAGATAATGTAATATGTCTTTCATATTCGATTGAATCATCATTAGATATATCAATTTGAGAATTCTGTTCCATCTAATCAGAATATAAATATTCGTCTATTTCATTATCTGAATTAATCATTTCTATCAAAGTGTTCTCTGTTTCTGATAATTGATATAATTCTTCATCAGTTTTGATATCTGAGAAATTGAATATAGGTTCTAATTCGTGTTCGTTGATAATTGAAACAGATGTGACATGGCTTAATTTATTCTTTTGTGGACATTTATTGGCATAATGCCCTTCTTTTTTGCAGATCCAACATTTATTATTTTTATTTTTATTATTTGAATAATTAGTTCTTTTTCTAAAGGTTCTTTTGTTAGGATTAAAATATTTTTTGTTTATTTTTCTGAAGAATTTTTTCTTTTTATCTTTTGTAGAACAATTACAGCTTTCTTTAGAAGTAGAACATCCCCATTACTGAATAATTAAATCAGATTTTTCGCAACAAAGAGATTGTTTATATTTTTTATTTTGTTTATGTAGGTCGATATATTGACATGCTTGTGTTAATTTTTCGTAGGCAAATTGTATGTGACTTCCTAAAGTTGTATCATCGGGATAAGCCTTTTTAAATTTTTGACTCCATAACATATTATAAGGTTCAGGTAATTTATAAAAATATGAATCTAAATATAGTGGTTTATCTTTATCTAATATGTCATAAAAGAATTTTTGATAATCACAACTATATTCGTTCAAGTAGCAAATGTTACAGATATTTAAATTAATTATTTTTTGTTTAGCTATATCTGCTTGGATCTTTCTCTTTTCTAATTCTGTATTATGAGTTAAATATCCTAAAAATTCACTTTTTAAAAAACTACTATAAATATTTGGCCATCGTCCTGGAGTATTGATTGTTTCTTGAGCTTGACATGTTTCTCTAATAGTACGTTTTTGATCAGGTTCAAGTCCAATGAGCCATTTTCTGGCTAAACCTGTTAACGTATTTTCAATGAATGCATGAGCATCTTCTCCTTTTAGATTATAATTATAGATTGCTAGACTATTTTCTATTATCCATCTATCTATTATTTCAGTTACATCTTTTGTACAATCTAAATTTAAATAGATTCCATGACCGCTAATAGGTTCTGGTATATTATTTTTCTTTTCTGGTCTATAGGTAGGAATATTTGAAGCTAGGAGGTAGATATCGTACAGAAGAGCTGGGGTTCTGGTCATTGGCTGGATGATTTATACCGGAAGTTATACTTAGAGGTTGATTGTTAGATGTGCTTGGTGCATCTATAGAAGGATAATTGACTGGTCCTGCCATAAATTGATGTTTAGTTAAAACATCTATTAAATTTCTTATTTCATTTTCGGAAGGGGAATGTTCATCAATATGGATAATTTCGTTGATTCTAATGGCTCCTTGTAAATTTCCTTGTGGGTTAACTTTATTTATATTACTCAAATTAAGAATTTCAGTAATGTTTTCTTGCCTTTTTAAATTACAACAAGCAGCTCAGATGGTTGTTGTAGCTATGTTATTATTTAAAATTTGTTGATTCTGAAATATTTTTGATCCTAGTTCAAAAATATTAGAAGTACTTTCGATATTAGTCAAACTCTTAAATCGATTTTGAGTTAAATTTTTAAACAATTTAATTTTTTCTAATTGTTCTTGATTTAATTCCATATATTAAGAATCTCAGTATTTTGTATATTTTCTGAGTAAATTCCTAGCTCAATTTGTTGTTTTAAAATCATATAACTTATTACTATCCATTCGTTGCTATTTCTTAAAGGAGATTTTATATGAAAAGCATGTTCTTTCTGGAATACCTCTAATTGTTTATTTCTTATATTTATTTGAAGAACTTCACAAATTCTATTAAATTCAGTTTCTAAGAAAAATTTATTCAACATCTAATTTCTTTTCAATAAGTTCTCTAAGTTCATTTATTATCAATCTTTTTTCTAATTCTTTTTCATCAATCCAATCTTTAACTTCATCAATTAAAATTTCTCTTTTTAAATCTTTTTCATCTTTCATTTGTTGTTTATATGAACTAATAAATGTTTCGTATGACCAAGTAGATGTACAAAGACATTTTTTATGTTTTGGACATATATATATATATATCTGCTTCAGGCCAACATGGCTCTGATACCAATTTTAGTTCGGCATGATTTTTTACAAATGCTTCCGCATAATTAACACATCCTAAGAAGCGCTGTAAATCTTTCTTATTATTGATTTGTTTAAAATAACTTATTTTTGTTAGAATATGTTCTTGTAATTCAATAGATCCTTGATTAATGATAAGTACTAGGAAATCAATAGAGTTAATTAAAAATACGGCTTTCTTTTTACTTAGTACAATTCCATGTTTTTGCGCTCTCCGAGAAAGTCTGGATAGATATTTTAAATGTTCGGTGATACTTTCACTGAATATTGGAATATTATCAACATAAATAAGACAAAAATGAGATAAATCTTTAAATATATTATCCATCCTTCTTTGGAATATTTGGGGTGCGTTTTTTAACCCGAATGGCATTACATTCCATTGATAATGTCCCTGTGGAGTACTAAATGCAGTATATTCTTTGCTGTCTGGTTGCATTTTTATTTGCCAGAATCCTGATTTACAATCTAGTTTAGAAAACCATTTAGCATTTTTGATAAGATTAATTAATACTTCTTTAGTAGGTAAGTAATATCCGTCGAATTTAGTGTTATCGTTTAATTTTTATGGGCACCGGTGACTCTTTTCACGAACAAGTTTTCCATTTTTGTAAAAGTTTTTATTGATCCATTGGGATGCCTGGCATACCAATCGAAAGCTATTCTTGATAGGCTATTGACAAACTGACAGAACAACAGAGCTTCATTTCCTCCTGTGTTGCAACAACTAGCTCTGAAATGTGCATGTGCTGGTGAGGATTTTTTGTCATGTCGAACGTCTTGAAAGTTGGGGGCACGAAGGCTTTGGGGTAAGGTAAGGCATCGAACTCCTCTGAGTATGGTCTAGCCTTTGAAACTGATGCTCTACCTTTAGACTGAGCCAAGTTCTCCCAAACTTATTTTTCGACCATCTGTTTGATGTCATTTTCTGGCGGCTTCAGAGTCGGATATCTTCTTAGTGGTTCGTCTTCATTGGCTGAAGCAACCTCCCTTCTTTCATCGATGATGTGTATAATCTCAGGTTGGTTAACCTCTAGAGATGCTGTTGGTCATGACTGTGACTGTCCGTAGTGTGTAGCCATTGTGATCATGGTGGCAGTCATCTCCTCCATTCTCTCCTCCAGACGGATAATCTGTTCATCTATTGTCAGGATGGTCCTCCGCAGCTCATCTGCGATGTTCTCCTGTACGGCTTATTTTTTTTAGGATGTGTTTGTTTTTAGAAAAGGGGGTCGCCTAACAGAAGCTGTCGGCGAATTTTAATTTAATTTAAATAAATAATTTGAAAAGTAGTGTTTGATTTTTAAAATAATTTTAAATTTGAAGGTTTTGAGATATGAGATTAAACCGATCTCACATCCCAAATAGTTTATATAAACGAGCACCGCACCACAAACCGTGTATCTATCCCGAAGAATAGACACATCGCTTGATGGTGAGGCTCGATTAAATAAACTAAAAGATTTGTGACATCCGTTTGGTCTGCGAACCAATTTTAAGCCGACAAATTCCTCGCTTAATATGAAAGCATTAAACGAGGTTTATATTACTCAGGTTGTTTAAAATTCCCTATAAGGGCAAGCCCCTATAGTTAATTACATCTTAAGTGATGGGAATCACCTAAGAAAACTCTCGATAATAATCAATAATTCGCTCTCAAGAATTTCAAAGTTTAAGTTTTCAAAGGATTGAAGTTTGGAATTTCAATAGGGAATGGATCAAATTTGGAACATTTTGTTTTGAGAATCCAAAGGAAGAAAAGTAGGAGAAATTACAGATTCGAAGCGAACTTCGGTAATTTCCCGACTATCCTATTGTTTGGCTTGAGTTTAGGAAAGTCCTAATATTTATTTAAATGTTTTGGTATTGCCAATTTTAATTAATTTGGACTTATATTTGTATGACACAATCATACAAATAGCCTCGAAGATGTGAGGGCTTATGTCGTATCGGACGACTTACCTCGGAATCCTAAAACCGGTTAGGGCTTAATTTGTAATGCAAATGCCTAACGAAGAGTTGAGGATTTATGTTGCACTAGGCAAACTACCTCGAAGTCCTATGGCTTTGTTGTTTAATTCTAAGAAAGTTTCTGTCGAAGTAGACTCAGGTTTTGCTGATGACGATGGCCGTGCTGCCCACCATGCTCCGAGCTCCTTGTTGTTGCAGAGGTTTAGTTTTAGAAATCATAAATCAAAAGATGAGAAAAGTGTTTTGGTTTAGAGAAGTCTTAATTTCCAGGTGTTTTTTATGTTTTAATTAAAACAAATCTTAAAGTTGATTATAACGACACCGGTTAAGATCCCACGGTTCCATCCTTCCGGCATCATTATTTTTATCGGATTCACTTAGTCCAGATGAATTTGCTAAACTCAGTTGAATGAGTTCCACACTTTCATTTAGACCGTGGGAAATCCCGTTAGCAACACATAGGTTACATCATCCGAGGTATTCTCGATTATCCAACAGGACGTTTTAATTTAGTTGTAATTGTAGTTTTGTGTTCCGTTTGTGATTAAATTTTGAGTTGTTTTATATTTTGAAATGTTGTGGCGGTGAATTTTATCTTGCAATGACTTTTAACTTAGTTTTGGTTTCAGTTTTAGGGACTATCCTAAAGGTGTGAGTTTTCATGCAACAGTTGTTTATCATGCAAGAAAAGTAAGTGCAATGCAGTTAAATAAATTGTTATAATCTGAATTGCAAGAAAGTAAATTGCAATAAAACAAAAGCGTACCTGGAGGGTCTTCCCGTCATCCCAAGCTGCACTTAAAACACAATTAGAATATTTAAGCAAGTTCCTAGGTAAAGCTAAGGTAAGGGTTATGGTTTTCTACCAAGTTCCTAATCCTATAGCTTAGTCATTTCCTATGACGTCTGCAGGTTCTTCGTGTTTTTGTTTGAAGACGATTTTCTTCATCAAAGAACAATTAAATTCAATTGTTCTTATAAACATCCTATCATATTGAGGAAGTGCTTAAGAATAATCTTAAACATTTTTTCAATATTTCTAGGATTGTTTTAAGTCCAAATGAATTTAATTATACAAATGAATTAATCGTCCGGGATTCAAGTTTTGTTAACTTGCTCAGTGAACTAGGATATTTGAATATCCTATGGGTGAAGTAACATTTCACTTGATATTCCGTTTAGGAGTTATGATAACTAAAGCTTTTGAGGGTAAATTGGTGTTCAAATGATTTGTGATTTAGTTTAATTTCCATTTATGGATTTAAATTTGGAATAGTGTTCAAGTTGTTTTAGATTTATTTTGAATTCTTTATGTCTTTGGTGATGTTATATTTAATTCAACTTAATTTAATTTAATTTAATTTAATTGAGTTTTAATTTAATTTAATTCAATTTAATTTAATTTAGTTTGATTTGAAGTTAAATTAAATTAATTTGATTTGATTTAATTTTAATTTAATTTGATTTAATTTAATTTAATTTGATTTAATTTAATTTAATTTAATTTAATTTAATTATTTAATTTAATTTAATTTGATTTAATTTAATTTAATTTGTTTATTTAATTTAATTTAATTCATTTAATTTAATTTAATTTGTTTGTTTAATTTAATTTAATTTAATCTTTAATTTAATTTAATTTTTAATCTTAATTTAATTTAATTTAGTCCAATTTAATTTATTTAATTTAATTTAATTTTAATTTAATTTTATTTTTTTAATTTTAATTGAAATTTTAAAAGAGTTTAATAATTTAATTTTAGTTTAATGATTAAGTCTTTTAATATTTTGAATTTGAGTTATCTTTTTTAATTAAGAATTGAATATTAATGAGATAATTAATTTAGGAATTTTTAAATTAAAGAATAAATATCTTCCTAATAATATCCCTATTTTAATAATTCCAATTTTATTATTCTTCCAAATTTAATCAATTATTTAATTAAGGTTTAATTATTTTAGAATTTGTTTAATGGGTTTCTACCCTTTAATTATTTAAATTTCAATCATCCAAATCAGATTAGGATCAAATATTTTATTTGTTAATTTTTATTAAACCTAACGTTTTAATTAAGGATTAAAAATTTTAATTACCACTTTACCCCTTAAGCTTAATAATTTCATAACTCACTAAATTGAACTCAAATGAACTTGAAATTTTTATGTGACTTCACTCATATGTCAATAAAGACATGAGAGGAGAAAATGTGATTTTTCCGTGTTTAATTTATTTATATAATTATTTTTTGTGGAAAATAGAGATTTCCAAGGAAAATTTAATAACATGACCAAGGGAAAGTTTCTGTCCTTAAGAAAATTAGGGGACATTTCTAATGACTAGAGGACCACTTGGACCAATTTTGGTGATTTTTTGAATTATATTATTTTTATTATAATTATTTTAAGTTTTGGAATATTAATTAATTTAAAAATAAAATAAATGTTGAAGAATGAATTTTATATTTTTCAAAAATCTCTCTGATATCAAGAAAATCAGAGAATCAAATTTTGCAATTTTCAGAATTTTGTATGATTTATTATAATTATTTTAGTGAAAATGCTAGAAAATACATTTTTTTTAATTTTAAAATTACCCTAGAGCTTTAAAATTTAATATCTCACTAAATAGACCTAAGAAAAATATGAGGTTTGTTCCTAAGTGATTAAAATTCAAAATGTGACATTTTGGTGAATTTTATTATTTTTGTGATTTTTATTATTTTTTAATTATTAAAATATTAAAATAATATTAAAAATCAACTTTTTTAGAAAATTGAAATTTTAATTTTCTTAAATTCCCCTAATATCAGAGAGGCTCCAAAACCAATTTGGTGAATTTTTTTAAAAGTATTTTGAAAGTTATGAATTTTTAAAGTTTAAAATGACTAAATGGCTTAATCAACCCAATTAGTAGGGCTAACCAAGTCCAATTGACCTCAAATTTTTATAGTGGGTTCCTCTAATCCTAAAGGTCAGTGGAGAATTGATTTCAAGTCAATTTGATGTATGGTTAGCTCTAATTAATTAGAGACCTATTTTGGGTGTTTAAGCCAATTAGGGTTGTTTTAAATGAACTAACTCAAAACCTATTTTTCCTAGGGTTCTCTCGGTCATAAGGAACATCATCAAATTTTCCTAGAATTTATTTCACAACATGCTATTTATTGGAATTAAAATACTCAAAACGAGTAACATGAATTTGAAAAATCAATAACTTTTCATAGGGATGGCCTCTTACTTTGGAAAATTCGGGGAATGTTCCCAAATTCGGAGGCTTCAAAAGCCCTATGGTCTCATGCCATGGTGAATTGTATACATGCATGGAGAATTAAAAGTATGCAGGGAGTAAATAAATTATAAAAAATAAAATACTTGATGAAATTGAATGATTTCTTTTCCACATTATTCTCCTCTGTTCACTGAGCAAGAAGGTATTTTTTATTTTATTTTTCTGATTATTCTACACAAAGTTATGAATTTTTGAAGTTGAGGGAATTAAATAAATAGAAAATACCCCTAATTTTCTATTTATCCACGCGGCGCCAACTCATCCTCGGCATCTCCGAACGCACACGCGTCGCGCTCCCATTCGACGCCGCCATCTGACTCGGCGTTCCGGGCCCCGCGGTTCTTGTACCGTCTCCTGGTCCGACGCCATCTGAGCCGTCCGTCCGCGCGTGTATTAAATGAACGGCATCCGTTCATCGTCCCCAAGTGTTCTCACCCGAGAGCCGTCCACACTAAATCCCTAATATCTCACTCGATACTCAATGGATTTTCATGTTCTTATGTTCTATGGATTCGTCTTGAAGAGACGAACACATCTATACGGCTATCATGCATTGAAATTAAAGCATTCGAAATGGAGAATCTCTAGAAGCTCGGGATGAAGAATTAGCTCATACCTTTGCTCAGAGAAGTGTGGCTTCAATCTGAGAGTTGTTGCACCTTCGATTGGATCCTAGCAAGCTCCAGATGAAGTCTCTCGGTCCGGTGAATTGTCTAGGTTGGATTTCGACCAAGCCCGATCACAAAGCTTGGAGGCCTGGAGCAACCGGGTGGCCTCGGATATGGGGCTTTTATCGGTGGACACCTTCCCTTGGTTTGGTGAAGGTGTAGGACC
Source organism: Papilionanthe hookeriana x Papilionanthe teres (assembly GCA_022702705.1). NCBI lineage: Eukaryota > Viridiplantae > Streptophyta > Magnoliopsida > Asparagales > Orchidaceae > Papilionanthe > Papilionanthe hookeriana x Papilionanthe teres. The sequence continues at coordinate 100,548,664 of CM040423.1, forward strand.
AATCAATTTGAGGATTGGTCCACCGTGGAGAAGTGTCCTGGTTTTGGGTGGAATTTCGACTGCGAAATCGAGCTCGCGGAGAAGAAATGGCAGGGGGATCTCACCTGGGGATCAAGTGCTCTCGTGTATGGGGAGGAGTCCGGAACAATTTTGGCGAGTTTCCTTAAGGTTTGTTTCAGCACCTCTCATGGCCGAGAGGGGTGGTGTTTAAATAGGAGAGGGTGGAGGGCCACCCGAGGAGAGTTAGGGCTTGGGATCAGCCGCTCTTGGCAAGAGAAGAACGAGCTCCAATGGACACGGGGATGGGGCGGCTCGACGGTGAGAATTCCAAGTTGGGCTCACATGTGAGCTCTCGGCCATGGTGTTTTCCGGTGGCCTGGTGGTTTGCCGGCCAGGCATGGGTCACCATCTTGTTTAGGTGGGTCAGGGCTGGGGTTTAGTGTAGGAAATTGGCAAATGCCATGTGTAAAAAGCTTGGATTGAAATGGAATGGGGGGAAGACTATTTTTGGGTTCAAATGAGTCAACCCATGGTTTTGGGCTAGGTTCACCACCCAAGGCCTGGTCTTGGGCTCAAAAAGATCACTTGGGTCAGCCAAGAGAGAATGGTGTGGTCTCCATCCGTGATGAGGTGGCTAAGCATGGTTTAGTGTGTGACATGCTTAAGGTAAAAAAGGGTTTAAGAAGGATTAGGAAAGGGGCCCCTCCTTTTGCCATTAATGGCTTGATCACATGTCAAGCCTTCCATGGCTTCATGTGGCTTGTCCATGGCTTGCATGGCTCACCTTTGGCTTGGCAAAAAGTTTGGTCGATTTCATGAAAATGGATTTTAGGAATTTTTGGTAATTTGATGGAAATTTGTATGAAACTTGATTTGTAATTATTTGATGATGAATTTAGGACTTAGGTAATGGATTTAATTAATTGAATGGCAAATGGAGATGTCATGTGGGCTTTAGGGTGGATTTTGGGCTTTTGGATTTGGTGAAGGATGGGCTTTTAAAAAGGTTTAAGGGGAGTAAGCTTTTGAATTTTAAAATGGATTTTGGGATGAAATTTTGGTAAAGGCTTGGGCCAAATAATTGTTGGGTTTAGCTCATGGATGTGTCATGAGTGACTTGAAATGAATTTGAGGTGGTTTGGGTTTGAATTGAGTTGAATTTGGGTTGATTTGGTAAATGGGCCAATATAGGTCAAATTGGGCTAACTTGAGCCAATGTTGGGCTAGGGTTGAAATTGATGTAAAATCAATGTTGCGAAATGTTTATGGGAGTGTTTCAAAGAGGTTTTGACTTTTGTTGGGCTTTGATTTTAGGGTTTGGGCTCATTTGGGTTAGGTTTGGGTTTAGGTCAAAATTGGGCCTTTTTGCTTTGGTTTGAATTTGAGTGGGGTTTAGGTCAAATTTTTTGGCAAATTATGTTAGTATTTTGCTTGTGAGGATGCTAAGGAAGATTTGCAAAATATTTGGGGTTAATTGGAGTTGAATTGGGTGAGTTTAGGTTAGGTTTGGGTCATGGGTCCAAATTGGGCTTTAAGGCCAAAAGTGAAATTGGATCTAAATTTCAATCAAATTGGACTTGGATTTGGTCTAGATTGGTGTTGGGAATGTTGAATTGAAGTTTAGAACTGAATTGGACCAGAATTGGGGTCAATTGGGTAGGTTTGGTTTGACATTGGGTTCACTTAGGGTTAAAATGGGTCAAATTGGGGGTTTTGACAAAAGTTGGGTAAATTGACAAAATTGGCCCATGGTGTAGTTGGACAAAATGAAATTGGGAATATTTGGGATTTTCTGGAAGTTTCTGGGAATTTTCTGAATTTTTGGATTTTTTGGCCAAGAGGGGTATTTTGGGTATTTGGAGGGTATTGGGAGGTATTTTTCGAATTTTTGGTATTTTTGGGTATGGATGATCAATTTGAGTGATGTGGAAATGTTTGGGGTTAATTTTGAGAAATTTTGGGTGAATTTGAGTGGAGTGAAATCATTTTGGTTGAGCCATGAAGCCATATCAAGCACACATGAGCCATGAAGGGACTCATTTGAGGCATTCACTATGTTGTTCCTAACCCTCTTAGCCAAGGGCTTAGGGGTTAAGGACCATCCATGTGAATCACCTACATGAGTCAGGAGGTCAAGTTGGGTATAGGTGTACTTCTAGGAGGTGTGTGAAAGTGTAGTGTGTAGGTGTAGTGTGTGTGTAAGTCAGTCCCTTCACCAGACCAGGCCACCCAGGGCAGTCCTAAGGTCAAAGAGTCCTATAGGAACTCATCCTTAAACTTTCACATTTGATTTCAACCCTCTAGGTGATTAGGGGTCTATAGTCAAGTTTGTGGAGTTTGCAGGGAGTTAAGAAGTGGGTTGAGTTTCTAAATAGAGGGTCCCAATTCTAGTCCTCTAAGATAGTCAAAGGAAAAGCCTAAGGCTAGATCCTAAGTACTAAAGAGAAGAAGAGAATACCTCATCAAAAATGAGGTCAACAAATGGACCCCCAATAGGTGTGGTGAGCTGACGGAGCACACCGCGCGTTTTGGCGTTGACCGAAGCGATCAACAAAACCAACACAGACGTCCAAGTGACGAACTTAGGATGAAGTAGAAGAGTTTCCGCTGGGGAGTAGCAAGTATATCTCTGAAACCGGAGATTCCTGAACTCTCGCTTGGGAAAGGAAAAGGAGGTGACTTCCAAATCACATGATCTGGGGGAATTTCGATTTAGATTTTATTTTGTTTCAATTTAAGTTTTGATGTGTGAGTTTTGATTTCAATTTGGAGTTTTAATTTAGATTGAAGTTTTATCAAAATTAATTCGAGGGATTTGATTTGAAATGAAAATTGGAATTCTGAGGTTTTAGATGTAACATCTTCAACCTCGAAAGAAAATTGAATTGATCGGATTGAATCATTGCGATGAGGAGAGATCTCAGAGCAATGCGGTATTGGATGTAAAATCCTTAACCTCAAGAGTTTGATTTTGATGTATTTCATTGCTGTAGGAGAAGAATCCTAAAGCAGTGCAGTCTTGGATGTAAAATCCTCGACCCAAAAGTTTGAATTTAATGTATTTCAGTGCAATAGGGAAAGAGTCCTAAAGCAGTGCAGTCTTGGATGTAAAATCCTCGACCCAAAAATTTGAATTTGATGTATTTCGATGCCATAGGGAAAGAATCCTAAAGCAAGTGCGGTCTTGGATGTAAAATCCTCGACCCAAAAGTTTGAATTTGATGTATTTCAGTGCAATAGGGAAAGAATCCTAAAGCGATGCAGTCTTGGATGTAAAATCCTCGACCCAAAAATTTGAATTTGATGTATTTCGAGTGCAATAGGGAAGAGTCCTAAAGCGATGCGATCTTGGATGTAAAATCCTCGACCCAAAAATTTGAATTTGATGTATTTCGGTGCAATAGGGAAGAATCCTAAGCAGTGCAGTCTTGGATGTAAAATCCTCGACCCAAAAGTTTGAATTTGATGTATTTCAGTGCAATAGGGAATAATCCTAAAGCAGTGCAGTCTTGGATGTAAAATCCTCGACCCAAAAGTTTGAATTTGATGTATTTCAGTGCAATAAGGAAAGAATCCTAAAGCAGTGCAGTCTTGGATGTAAAATCCTCGACCCAAAAGTTTGAATTTGATGTATTTCAGAGTGCAATAGGGAAAGAATCCTAAAGCGAGTGCGGTCTTGGATGTAAAATCCTCGACCCAAAAGTTTGAATTTGATGTATTTCGAGTGCAATAGGGAAAGAATCCTAAAGCGAGTGCAGTCTTGGATGCAAAATCCTCGACCCAAAAGTTTGAATTTGTTGTATTTCAGTGCAATAGGGAAGAATCCTAAAGCAGTGCAGTCTTGGATGTAAAATCCTCGACCCAAAAGTTTGAATGTGATGTATTTCAGTGCAATAAAGAAAGAATCCTAAAGCAGTGCAGTCTTGGATGTAAAATCCTCGACCCAAAAGTTTGAATTTGATGTATATTTGATTCGAGATCTGGAAGAAATTGAATTTGAATTTGATTTGAAATTTGATTTGAAATTTGGAAGATCAAATTTGAAATTTGATCGAGATTTGATTTGGAATCTGGAAAGATTGAATTTGAAATTTGGAAGGATGAGTTCGAACTCGATTGAGATTTGATTTAAGATTTGATTTGAAATTTGGAAGATCAAATTTGAAATTTGATCGAGATTGGATTTGAAATTTGATTGAGAATTTGATTTGAAATTTGGAAAGATTGAAATTTGATTTTTGATTTAACACTTATGTTGACTTTGTTTATCTTTTAATGATTCAAATTTTACTTTATCGTTTATTTAATGTTCATGTGAATTTGGTGTTTGTCATTTTTTAAGATTTTTTTTTTAGGAAAGTTTTCTTTTATTCTTCTTTTTTTTCTTTTCTGTTCTTTGTTCGAAGTTCATTTAACTTTAATGCCGTTTCCCAGTCAATTTGCATAAAAGAGGTGAAGGCCAAAAATGTGACATGGTCACTTTCATTCCAATCATGTTGAAGATACATCATACAACTCGATCTGGAATACATTTCATACAATCCATGTAGACTCAAAACGGACTATGTATGATCTTTGTTGATCCATCAAAGAAGCATCTGTCAAAAATCCATGTCCGAATAGTGGGGTACACGGTTAATAACATCACCTTCCAAGCCATCCTTGGCAAGGATGCCGGCTGGATGTACGTTGAAGGTGTGATATTTCCCATGTAACTCACAGCTCGTAAGGCCGGAGGTTCTCTAGCTCCGGGTCTGGCTGGAAATGGTAAGGTGTCTTGCTGTCGTCCATTCTTCTGAAAGTAACTGAGATCCGCTTCACTGGTACTCCTGGTATGCAATGCTTAGCGATATCCGCTCCGTTGCCCTTCGGTATCATGACGGAACCTACCGGTAAAGGTATCTTCACCGGCCCTCGGAACTCACCCGGGCCTGCTATCCGGAGGTCGGATCCGAACATGATGTTACACTCGTTCGGGAAAGAGACCGTGCGTAAGGGTCCGACAAAGTCGTGGTGATCTATGTGTGGTGGTATGCGGTCACCTCGTTTGTAGATGTTGATAATGCAGCTATTGGGTATGCAATCTGCTGGCGTACCCTCCATGTTATCAATCTCTTTACCATTCTCTTGATGACTAATGGCATCGGATCCACTTGCCCATGACGGAGTATTCCGGTGGGTTTCCCTTCCTGTCTTCGACAAAGTTGTAGCAAGCATCCGCATTGTATTGTGATTCTTCCCTTCCCCGGCATCCATCTCCGGGGTTACGAGTAGGTATTTTCCCTTAGGCAGCACTGCTCGGCCCATTCTTTTCAAATCCGGATACAATCCACGATTCTGTCGTTGTTCATACTCTGAGAATACGTCAGTATGTAGCTCGAGGCCCTCTAGTATATTGATTCTTCTACCTTTAATTCTCTCGAAGTATTCAAAGGTTTTCTTTTCAACATTCTGCATTCTCTCCAGCTCGTATTCCGGAATGATTTGCAGATGGCGAGGCCTCATGACATATTGTGGGATATACGGTTCAATCCCTTCACGTTCTCCTGCATACCTTGGCTCCTCAGGGATGATGCCTGTCGGGACATCCCCCGGGGTTGCTTCTGCAACAAGGTCATGCATTATTGGTGGCTCTATCCGGTAGCGTGGTAGCCTTCTTTCTTCTGATCTTCTGGAGATTTCCCCGGTTCTTTTCGTTATCCTAGGAGCCGGCCTCCTTTCTTCGAGTTCCCGGTGAACCGGTGTCCTTGAAGTGTGTGTACGCGGCATTAGCAATTGTTTCGTCGCGCCGGTCCGCGACTAGTTTTGTTAACATCTTACGGATACGGCGATTCTTATTTCTTCGTTGCGTTGCTCGTGAGAGTAGCTCTCCGAACTTCTTGAGTATCCGTGGGCGCGGCGCCGACAAGCTCGCCCTCCGCCGTAGCGACTACGTGATTTCATTTTCTTGTCTTCTTCGCATTTGCCTTTCTTTTCTTGTTCTTTGGATTGGTGGCTTGGGCCACCCACTTTCATCTCTGTCCGCCGGGCGGTTCTTCTCGGTCAGCCGGGACCCGGTCACTTTCCTCGTACTCGTAGGCTCGCTGGTGTGAAATCCGAGTCAATCTCGATTATCGCTCCATCTTTCACCCTCTTTTCATCGAGTGCAAGGCTTACGCCATTCTTAAAGTTCAGGAACAACCGCCCGTTCGACATTTCCCTGCAAAAAGACAAGGAAAAGGATCAGGGGCTGTACTAAGAACAAGAACATTAAGAAAATGTTTATTAAAGACATTTTTTTTTATAAAATTTTTATTTTCAAATTTAACAGGAATGAAGTAGGATAAGATCAGGGAAGAGATTTTGATTTGGAAGAGAAAACAAGGAAAACTTAATTATCATGACTTTATTTATTTTAGCACATTTTATTATTTTTGGGTTCGGACCCAATCATAAGTAATTACTTCGCCCGTGTTTCTTAGGGATGAAGAATTCATTTCTTCAAAACATCAGGTAACGTAATACTTTTTCAAGTATCGTCCGTTGATCAGAAGCATATGTCGTTCTCCCTGGCAATTCACTAACTCGTAGGAACCTCCTGAGTATACTGCTTCAACCACAAACGGTCCTTCCCAAGTGGGTTCAAATTTTCCTCCTATCTTGCGGTGTGCGAGAATAGGTCTCTTGAGAACGAGAACTAAGTCACAAACTTTGAAGGTTCTTGGGCGGACCCGGCTTGTCATGGGCTTGAACCATCTTAGCTTGGTATAGTTCTAAATTCTCGCTCGCGCTGCAAGTCTTTTCCCTTCCGGGCTTTCTAATTCTTCTAGTCATAATTTGGCGTTTTCTTCGTCGTGATCTTGTTTGCAACTCGCAATTCGAGTGAAGGAAGCTGAACCTCTAAAGGTAACACTCGCCTCGGACCCATACACCGGAGCGTAAGGTGTAGTTTGAGTAGGAGTTACGAAGGTTGTCCGGTAGGCCCATAAGGCTTCTAACAATTTCTCGTGCCAATTTCTCTTATTATTGTCCAAGGTTTTCTTTAAGATTTGAACGAGAGTCTTATTAAAAGCCTCAGCGAGGCCGTTTGCTCTCGGGTAGTAAATTGTTGAGTATCGCCAGTCGATTCCGTGTCTCCTGACAAAATTGTTGATTTGCGTGCTTCGAATGCCGACCCATTATCCGAGATGATCTGCGCGGCACTCCGAAACGGTAGACAACTTGGTTCTTGAAAAACTATAGCACATGGTGTGCTTTCACTTCTCTAAGTGGAGCCGCCTCCGCCCACTCGGAAAAGTAATCCGTAGCCGCAAGAATGAAGCGATGTCCCTTTGAAGATGGTGGTTCTATTGGACCCACTATATCCGTGCCCCAACATTCAAATGGCCACGACGCAATTGTCGGATGTAGCACATTTGGAGGTTGGTGTAGAACCACTCCGTGCACTTGGCATTGGTGACAGCTCTTGGCGATTTTCATGCGATCGGTCATCATCGAGGGCCGAGTAGTACCCTAGTCTTTTAATTTTCATTTTCATCTTCGGACCCGACTGGTGAGCGCCACAGAGTCCTGAATGTACCTCTTTAACAATTTCACGGGCCTCGGACCCGCTTAGGCACCTTAGCCACATTTGATCAAAAGACCTTCTCTATAGTGTGTTGTTTATTAATGCGTAGGACAGAGTTCTTTTCTTGATCCGATGGGCTAGCGACCTATCGTCCGGTAGTTTTCCTGTTTGCGGGTAGTTCATTAATGGCTGTCGCCAATCTTACGTGTTTTCTCGTCACTGCTTTGCAGCTGATTCTTTTTCTTTTTCGATTTGTGTATTGTGTCTATGTCGAGTCGTGATAGGACTCGACGTCCGTGAGCTGACACTTCCATCGATTCATCTTGCAAACGAGCAAATTCTTTTGCGAGACGAGCTAAAGCATCTGCTAAAGCATTTCCTTTTACGGGAATTTTGTAGATCGTTACATTTGGAATCCGTTCCAACAAGTTGTATGGCATACTTGGAAGTATTATTCGAGTCTTGGCTTTAAAATTCTGTATTGTCCAGCGATCCGTTGAATGATTAACTGCGAATCCCCGTAGATGTTGATGTCCGTTATCCCCATTTGGATAGTTAATTCCAGTCCCGTTATGAGGGCTTCGTATTCTGCTTCGTTGTTTGTACACGGTTCTGTCAAGTGGTAGGAGTATCTTAACATCCCTCGCTCCGGTGTTATAAAGATTAGCCCGATTCCTGCCTTACCGGGCACTATCACTTGCGATTCTTCGTCTTTGTGTGCTGAAGATGCTCCGTCGAAATATAATTCCCAACGTCGATCATCAGGGTCTTCTAGATTCATTATTTGTTCATCCGGCAAATCGTCGTTGAGAGGAGATTCTGCCGCGAAGAGGTGTGCTTGCGAGGAAGTCTGCTAAGACTTGTCCCTCTACGGCACGCGCGAGGCACGAAAGTTATATCGAATTGCGATAATATCATTGACCATACGGCAAGTACGCGAGAAAGTGTTGGACGAGTCATCAAGTATTGCAATGGATTAAACTTCGAGATCAGGTTGACCTTATGAGAAAGCATGTAGTGCCTGAGCTTTTGAGCGGCGAAGATCAGAGCCAAACAATGCTTTTCAATTGCGGGATACCTTATTTCCGTCGGAAGTAAACGACGGCTTAAGTAGTAAAGAGCGTTTTCTTTACCCTCATCATTGACACAGGCTAACGGGGCTCCGAGAGAGTCGTCTAAAGCCGCGGTGTAAAGTATCGACGGTCTACTCGAGGTCAGGGCTGCTAAGACGGGAGGTGTCATTAAATATTGTTTAATGTCCTCGAAGGCTTTCCGGCATTTTTCTTCCCAAATAAATTTGGCATCCTTTTTAATTAGTGCCGAGAAAGGTCGACACCTACTCGACGGGTTTGAGATAAAGCGTCGAAGATATGCCAACTTCCCTTGAAAAGATCGTAGTTGTTTTAAGGTTTTGGGAGGCGGCATTTCTAAGATAGCTTTAATCTTTTCGGGTCGATTTCAATTGCATGATGTCGGACAACGAATCCTAAGAATTTCCGGAGGTGACACCGAAGGCGCATTTTAAGGGATTCATCTTAAGGTTAAATTGTCTTAATCGTTCGAAAACAATTCTCGAATCATACGGGTGGTTTTCCTTTACTTTGCTTTTGATTACCACATCGTCCACGTAGCATTCGACTTGATTGTGGATGAGATCATCAAAAATTCTTGTCATTGCTCTTTGGTAGGTTGCTCGTGCGTTCTTCGATCCGAATGGCATCACTCTGTGTAGCAAAATACTACGATCGGCGTTACGAATGCTGTAAGCTTTTCATCTTCCGGAGCCATTTTTATCCGGTTGTATCCTGAAGATCCATCCATGAATGAGAATATTTCATGTGTTGAAGCAATGTCGATCATTAATTCAGGATCGGTAGAGGGAATTCATCTTTTGGACATGCCTTGTTTAAATCTCTGAAGTCCACACAGATTCTGATCTGACCATTTTTCTTTCTGACTGGCACCACATTGACTAACCAAGTCGGGAATTATTCTTCAAGGACAAATTTAGTTTCTATTAGCTTTTTAACTTCGACTATGACTTGTTGTTCAATTTCTAGACGCATTCTTCTGGGACCTTGTCTGACTGGGACAGAAGTAGGATCCACTCCTAGCTTATGGACTGCAACCTCTAGAGCTAATCACGGCATCTCGTCATAGTTCCAAGCAAAACGAGTCTTTAAATTCCATTAATAATTTGATTATTTCTTCGGAGTCTTCTTCATTGAGTAAGGAGCTAACAAAGGTAGGTCTAGGCTCTTCGCTAGTACCTAAGTTAACTTCCGTTAACTCATCTATTGTAGATTTAATTTCTTCTTCGAATTACAGTGGAGCATCTCCAGTTTGTACATCTTCGAGTTCGGTCCGTAGCTTCCATGCGGTTTTCATTGGACTCGCAAGTGACAACCAAGCAAAATTCGGTATCGTCAACCGATCCTATCGTGCCGAATCCGAGTCCATACTTTGAATTGGGAGGACGACCGGAGTTATTCCATAATTTTTCAAAATGTTGTGATTGGCCTTTTGTCCATTGTCGAGGCAAGAAACCACGTTGAATTAAATTTTGAACACAGGGAGAGTACCACTCAAAAGGTAATTCCATTAATTCTGATGAAGTGACATCTTCGAATTGTACATGATTTTCAGTTTTGGAGGAAGAAGCACCACGGTAGAATTTGATTGGTTTTGCACCGTCGTTACGTACTTCTTTGACCACCATACCCTCGATCTTGTTACAATGGATCGGGGTTAGGGTCATAGTATGTACGTAGTGGTTAATCTTCTCGTACATTGATTTGTATTCTTCGTTCTTCTCATCTTCGAGAAAGATCTTGAATTGCGGCTTCTTCTGACTTATTGTCGCTACTTCTTGTTTGATTTCTTTTTCTTCTTCGAACTATCTTCCCAATCAACATTGATGGTCGGTTTCCTCCGTCCAACCGTCCTAACGTCTCTACCACGGCCTCGTCCCCGGCCTCGACCTCGGATGCGAGTTGTGGAGAAACCTTCACCATCTCGCCGGAAGGGTGTGGTGAGTGACTGTTGGACTAGAACTTCAGGTTCTTCGTTGTCCCGAACTTTCTTCGCTTCATTTGTTACGGTATCTCTGGAGAAGATTGTTTTCTTTGGCGGGGCATAATAAGCTGCGTCTTCATGGATTCCAATCTCATGTACAGAGAATGGTTGTAAGTCGCCTTTGATGCACTGTTCCCCTCCATTGTAGTATTTAATGCACTGATGTAGAGATGATGGTACCATCCTATTTTCATGTATCCATGGTCGGCCCAGTAGAGCATTGAACGACATTTCTGAATCAATTATGTGAAATTTTGCGGTTGTCTTTGTTAAGTCACCGGTCTTTATCAGTAGCGTTATTGATCCGAGGGCTCTTTCTCCTTTCCGGTTGAATCCTCTTAATAACATTTTGTTCGCTTCGAGCTCACGAGCATCAATTTCCAAGTATGCTAGTGTTCGAAGGCTCATTATATTGATTGATGCTCCTGGATCCACCAATACTGCGGAGAGCGTAAACTTCCCGATTGTAGCCGAAATGTACAATGGTCGGTTGTGATCGGTCTGTCCCAAGTAGTAGGTCATTGTCCGTGAAGGTAACGCCTCGTTGTTCCTTTAACGAACAAACCTCATCTAAGGAATCTCCGGCCATTTGAGCTAAGCAAATTTCTCGGATCAAGTAAGGCTTTGATCGAGCTTCTCTCATCTCCTTTGATAAGATGAGAGCATCGTAAATGCTCGGTTTGGCGGTAGTTTCCTAAGATGGGCTAGTACGTTGTAGTCCACTTTATTTTCATGCGTCTCGGCTTCTTCTCGAATGGGTATTTCTTCGTTGGGGTTGGTTCTTCTTGAACAACCACACGCTTTCCTTTGTCTTTTGGACCCATTCTCGGAGGTAGAACTTTTCCACTTCTCAAGTTGACTTCTGTGATTTCTTCTGAATCTATTGTTGAGCTCGTCGGTGTCTCTTCTTGAATCGGAATGACAGGCTCTTCCGGATTATCTTCAGAATCTGAAGGCTCTAACTATATCGTGACTGGAGCTCCTCGAAACTCATAGATAGATCCGTTGCTTGTTGAACTCTCGTAGCCTCCTTGATGGTTGTCTTCTTCGTTATTTTGACCGTCGAGATCGTGTATGATTTGAGAATTGTCGTTGATGTCGAAATCGATGTCCGGATTGTCGCTAGTTACGTAATCATTAGAAATAGTCAAAACGTAGCCAACGCCATCACCCTTATCATTATATGATCCCACCGAAGTGAGCAGATAATCATACAAAATCAGAGGTTCGAGGGATTTCTCCCCCGAATCGGAAACAACTATCCTAGGATAAGCAGCCCCTAGTCTAGCCTTAGGCGTCTCAGTCCTCTCTTCTTCGTCGATCTTCTTCTTCTCTTCAATCGTCTCCTGTTGAGGTGGTTCTTCTATCGCAAGTGATAGTACCGGCTTAACAGGTCTCGAACTCTAAATTGAAGTTCGCACCAAGGCGGTTCGGATGATGTCTAAAATCTTCTTCGAAGACCTCGTCCAGGCGGTGGTCCATCCATCGTCAGTTGCATAGGGATCTATCGGAATGACGAGATCAGTTGAGATAACATTGATGGAACCTCCTTTCTGGGGTTCCTTCATGTACTCCTTCGGGATTGTTATATTCCCTTTCCAAAGGTTGTCGTTGAGCCAACTTTTAAAGGTAATGCAATCTTCTATCTTGTGCCCAAGCATTTGGTGGTAGGGGCAAAAGTTGGGATCACCTTTCTTGTTGACTTCCTCTGGTCTTTTAGTCTCTGGCAGCTGGAAATCTGGAGTCTTCATCAGACTACGGAACATTTTCGGTACTGCTTCATTTTTGAACGGATATTCTCTCGCTCGAAGCTCCCTTAATGTACGTTGCGGACGAGGCGGTTGTTCATACTATGGAGATGATCGATAGTCGGGCAGGGTTCTTCGGTAATTCGTTGTAGTTCTTGCGGCCGTTACGGTGGTATTTGCATCGGTTGCTTGCCTTTGTCAACTGCTGCAATGATCCCAGATTTCTTTTTGAAGGTCTTCACCGGCTTCTGCTTGTCCGTCTTGTCGGTGAAACTTAATTGCTTCGCTTCTTCTTGCAAGCTTCCGGCCTTGCTTAACAACTTCTCGAAAGTCTTAATAGTGAATCCTTTGAGGAGAAGTGCTATCGGGCCGTGAATGCTTTTAAGTAAGATGCCGATTGCATGTTGTTCTTGCAGTTGTGGTTCACACTTCATGCTTATGTTCCTCCATCGAAGTATGTAATCCACCAAAGTTTCATTCGGCTTTTGTTTCTCTACCACTAAATCACCTATAGTGATGTGGTGCTGAGCTCCAGCGAATCGCTTGATGAAGAGGTTCTCTAGTTCCGAGAACGTCTTCACCGAACCATTTGGTAATTCGCATACCGGTCGAAGGCGATTCCTGACGGACTCGTCGACGAAGCGTCGGAAGAGTAATGCATCGCTCCCATCGGCATTACAACAACTGGCACGAAAGTGTGCAACATGCTGTCGGGGGTTCCCGGTTCCGTCGAAGGTCTTGAACAGAGGTGGTACGAAGTCTTTCGAGTATTGGACAGCGTCAAATTCTTCTGGGTAAGGTCTACCCGTCCGAATGGATGTCCCGCTCTTCGATTGTGCTAAGGCTTCTCGCACCTGCTGTTCCACCAAGTTCTTGATGTCCTTTTCAGGGATCATACTTTGTGTTGTATCCTTTTTCAGTTGATCATCCCTGTTGACGGATGTAATCTCCTTTCCTCCGTCTACAATGTGAATGACCTCTGGGGGTGTCTCTCTATGTGGTTGTACTAGACTCTGGAGAGTGGCCAGAGCTACGGCCATCTCTTCCATCCTTTTCGCCATTTGAGCGATCGTGTCGTCTTTTTCCTGAAGTCGTCTTCTCATCGGTTCGGCTCCTCTCTTCTGCGGCTGCAGGAGCACCTTGCGAAGCCGATGAAGCTCGTGTCTCAACCATGTTGATTTTCGCATATTCGTTGTCCATGAATTCCGATGAATCAATCTCATCTACGAACTTTTCTTCTCTTTCTTTTGCCAACCGTCGGATATCGGTTCTCGACTTTTCCATAGCATCTTCCAGCGGGGCTTTCGTGTGTCTTTGCGGTTGTCGTGCGATAGCTGCCGGGTCCCCTTTTCACGAGTCCCCTTTATCGCGGTAGCACTTTCTTCGGATTCCAGCCTCTCGGCTAGACTTTCTTTCTCGGGCTGCTCGTTTCAATCTTAACGCCAGTGAGTGGGACGCCATACCATCCTTCTAGCGACGGAAGGTCCAGGACCGGATGGTCCGTCGGCCAAATGATGGAAGGTGGTATCCTCCCTAATCTGTAATCCTGAGACTACGACAGGCGGACTAGCCTTCATTCTTTTACTTGGCTTTTCTGTCATGATGGCGGGCTCTACTCGAGGTCCAAGACGGGATTTGACTGGCACCCGCCCTATCCTTCGTAGAATCTCCGATACGGGGCAGTTTTCCTTCTTTGCTAACTTCTCTACCAAAGTTTGCAGTCGAGCAAACGGTGTAGTTCTAGTTCTTTTCTTGCGGCTATCGTTGTAGTATGCGGGCTGAGGTAATGTGGCGACAATCTTGCGAACATTCTCCTCGTCCTCCGCGGCGGAGAGGGATGGAACCCGCTTCCTCCCAAAAGTGGTATGTAGTCGAGCAACGGTGTATATTACGGCAGCGGTGTATATTCGGACGACGGTGTATATTCGAGCGATTACGGGATTTCCTCCGGAAAGCGATTTCGAGCGGCTACGGCTTCTCCGGCGATCCTTCTACTTTTGTTTCTTCTTTGGGTCTTTGTCGATGACGGAATCTTTGAAATGGACCCGATTTCGAAAACGAGAAGGTCTTACGGAAGATCCGTACCCTCCACGGTAACGGGTTTACCATAGTTCCGGATTTCTTTCCCCTTTGATTTGGCGGGATCGGGGTAGGTGCGTAAACAACTAGACCGGTGGGGAAGTAAGAACGATCCTCCGCGGACGGCGGTACTCCTCCTAGTCGGGATCCTTTGCAGGGGAGGAAACTCTTGGGTCGACCTAAGGTTGAACTCAAGCAGCGGCTCCTCAGCTTCAGATACCTTGTTCGCCAGTGCAAAGAGGGAGACGTCGGTGACCTTGACATTCGTGTTTTCCAATCCTTGTCCGAATCGGATGATCCCATTGTCGGGCAGCTCATCCTTATAGACAGCGAAGTCCAGTCCGTTGGTGAAGGAAAAAATCAGTTTCGGGGCTTCCATTTCTGCAGGGTAGATTCTGGTTGTCATTCCCAAGTTATGCTTCTTTCCTTTAGGACGAAAAGAAAGGAATTGAAAAGAGTCCGAACACATTCTTGTTCATGTATTTATAAGAAGGAATCATTTGTTAAAAGAATCATTTATTAGAGGGTTTTTTTTTTTAGAACGGAATGTTCAAGGGTGTAGAGAAGGTAAGGAATCTGATTCGGAGTTGGAAAGGAAAAGAGAGTCTTAAGCAAGACTTCTCGACTCGAAGGATCATTCCTAGACTAACACCTTTTGGGGTCCACCCCACCTCGGAAATGAGGTAAAAGGATCTCGGAACCTCTCTGTTTGGGGTGTCTAAACAGTGGCTCCTAAATCCGAGAGAATGTTGGCTATACTTATTCAAGGTAGAAATGAACATAGTATTCCAACGGAAAGAAGGGTAGTTTGATCCACTAAGGACATGGATGCACTACCGATTTTTGAAAGCAGAATTATTTGATTATAATGGAGAGAGGAATTGTCCCCAGCGGAGTCGCCAGAAATCTGTACGGCTTATTTTTTTTTAGGTTGAGTTTGTATTTAGAAAAGGGGGTCACCTAACAGAAGCTGTCGGCGAATTTTAATTTAATTTAAATAAATAATTTGAAAAGTAGTGTTTGATTTTGAAAATAATTTTAAATTTGAAGGTTTTGAGATATGAGATTAAACCGATCTCACATCCCAAATAGTTTATATAAACGAGCACCGCACCACAAACCGTGTATCTATCCCGAAGAATAGACACACTGCTTGATGGTGAGGCTCGATTAAATAAACTAAAAGATTTGTGACATCTGTTTGGTCCGCGAACCAATTTTAAGACGACAAATTCCACCGCTTAATATGAAAGCATTAAACGGGGTTTATATTACTCGGGTTCTTTAAAATTCCCTATAAGGGCAAGCCCCTATAGTTAATTACATCTTAAGTGATGGGAATCACCTAAGAAAACTCTCGATAATAATCAATAATTCTGCTCTCAAGAATTTCAAAGTTTAAGTTTTCAAAGGATTGAAGTTTGGAATTTCAATAGGGAATGGATCAAATTTGGAACATTTTGTTTTGAGAATCTAAAGGAAGAAAAGTAGGAGAAATCACAGATTCGAAGCGAACTTCGGTAATTTCCCGACTATCCTATTGTTTGGCTTGAGTTTAGGAAAGTCCTAATATTTATTTAAATGTTTTGGTCTTGCCAATTTTAATTAATTTGGACTTATATTTGTATGACACAATCATACAAATAGCTCTCGAAGATGTGAGGGCTTATGTCGTATCGGACGACTACCTCGGAATCCTAAAACCGGTTAGGGCTTAATTTGCAATGCAAATGCCTAACGAAGAGTTGAGGATTTATGTTGCACTAGGCAAACTACCTCGAAGTCCTATGGCTTTGTTGTTTAATTCTAAGAAAGTTTTCTTTGAAGTAGACTCGGGTTTTGCTGATGACGATGGCCGTGCTGCCCACCATGCTCCGAGCTCCTTGTTGTTGCAGAGGTTTTGTTTTAGAAATCATAAATCAGAAGATGAGAAAAGTGTTTTGGTTTAGAGAAGTCTTAATTTCCAGGTGTTTTTTATGTTTTAATTAAAACAAATCTTAAAGTTGATTATAACGACACCGGTTAAGATCCCACGGTTCCATCCTTCCGGCATCATTATCTTTATCGGATTCACTTAGTCCAGATGAATTTGCTAAACTCAACTGAATGAGTTCCACACTTTCATTTAGACCGTGGGAAATCCCATTAGCAACACGTAGGTTACATCATCCGAGGTATTCCCGATCATCCAACAGGACGTTTTAATTTATTTGTAATTGTAGTTTTGTGTTCTGTTTGTGATTAAATTTTGAGTTGTTTTATATTTTGAAATGTTGTGGCGGTGAATTTTATCTTGCAATGACTATTAACTTAGTTTGGTTTCAGTTTTAGGGACTATCCTAAAGGTGTGAGTTTTCATGCAACTGTTGTTTATCATGCAAGAAAAGTAAGTGCAATGCAGTTAAATAAATTGCAATAATGTGAATTGCAAGAAAGTAAATTGCAATAAAACAAAAGCGTACCTGGAGGGTCTTCCCGTCATCCCAAGCTGCACTTAAAACACAATTAGAATATTTAAGCAAGTTCCTAGGTAAAGCTAAGGTAAGGGTTATGGTTTTCTACCAAGTTCCTAATCCTATAGCTAGTCATTTCCTATGACGTCTAGGTTCTTCGTGTTTTTGTTTGAAGACGATTTTCTTCATCAAAGAACAATTAAATTCAATTGTTCTTATAAACATCCTATCATATTGAGGAAGTGCTTAAGAATAATCTTAAACATCTTTTCAATATTTCTAGGATTGTTTTAAGTCCAAATGAATTTAATTATACAAATGAAATAATCGTCCGGGGATTCAAGTTTTGTTAACTTGCTCAGTGAACTAGGATATTTGAATATCCTATAGGTGAAGTAACATTTCACTTGATATTCTGTTTAGGAGTTATGATAACTAAAGCTTTTGAGGGTAAATTGGTGTTCAAATGATTTGTGATTTAGTTTAATTTCCATTTATGGATTTAAATTTGGAATAGTGTTGAAGTTGTTTTAGATTTATTTTGAATTCTTTATGTCTTTGGTGATGTTATATTTAATTCAACTTAATTTAATTTAATTTAATTTAATTGAGTTTTAATTTAATTTAATTCAATTTAATTCAATTTAGTTTAATTTGAAGTTAAATTAAATTAATTTGATTTGATTTAATTTTAATTTAATTTGATTTAATTTAATTTAATTTGATTTAATTAAATTTAATTTAATTTAATTAAATTATTTAATTTAATTTAATTTGATTTAATTTAATTTAATTTGTTTATTTAATTTAATTTAATTAATTTAATTTAATTTAATTTGTTTGTTTAATTTAATTTAATTTAATCTTTAATTTAATTTAATTTTTAATCTTAATTTAATTTAATTTAGTCCAATTTAATTTATTTAATTTAATTTAATTTTAATTTAATTTAATTTTTTTAATTTTAATTGAAATTTTAAAAGAGTTTAATAATTTAATTTTAGTTTAATGATTAAGTCTTTTAATATTTTGAATTCGAGTTATCTTTTTTAATTAAGAATTGAATATTAATGAAATAATTAATTTAGGGATTTTTAAATTAAAGAATAAATATCTTCCTAATAATATCCCTATTTTAATAATTCCAATTTTATTATTCTTCCAAATTTAATCAATTATTTAATTAAGGTTTAATTATTTTAGAATTTGTTTAATGGGTTTCTACCCTTTAATTATTTAAATTTCAATCATCCAAATCAGATTAGGATCAAATATTTTATTTGTTAATTTTTATTAAACCTAACGTTTTAATTAAGGATTAAAAATTTTAATTACCACTTTACCCCTTAAGCTTAATAATTTCATAACTCACTAAATTGAACTTCAAATGAACTTGAAATTTTTATGTGACTTCACTCATATGTCAATAAAGACATGAGAGGAGAAAATGTGATTTTTCTGTGTTTAATTTATTTATATAATTATTTTTGGTGAAAAATAGAGATTTCCAAAGAAAATTTAATAACATGACCAAGGGAAATTTTTTGTCCTTAAGAAAATTAGGGGACATTCCTAATGACTAGAGGACCACTTGGACCAATTTTGGTGATTTTTTGAATTATATTATTTTTATTATAATTATTTTAAGTTTTGGAATATTAATTAATTTAAAAATAAAATAAATGTTGAAGAATGAATTTTATATTTTTGAAAAATCTCTCTGATATCAAGGAAATCAGAGAATCAAATTTTGCAATTTTTGGATTTTTGTATGATTTATTATAATTATTTTAGTGAAAATGCTAGAAAATACATTTTTTTTAATTTTAAAATTACCCTAGAGCTTTAAAATTTAATATTTCACTAAATAGACCTAAGAAAAATATGGGGTTTGTTCCTAAGTGATTAAAATTCAAAATGTGACATTTTGGTGAATTTTATTATTTTTGTGATTTTTATTATTTTTTAATTATTAAAATATTAAAATAATATTAAAAATCAACTTTTTTAGAAAATTGAAATTTTAATTTTCTTAAATTCCCTTGATATCAGAGAGGCTCCAAAACCAATTTGGTGAATTTTTTTAAAAGTATTTTGAAAGTTATGAATTTTTAAAGTTTAAAATGACTAAATGGCTTAATCAACCCAATTAGTAGGGCTAACCAAGTCCAATTGACCTCATATTTTTTAGTGGGTTCCTCTGATCCTAAAGGTCAGTGGAGAATTGATTTCAAGTCAATTTGATGTATGGTTAGCTCTAATTAATTAGAGACCTATTTTGGGTGTTTAAGCGAATTAGGGTTGTTTTAAATGAACTAACTCAAAACCTATTTTTCCTAGGGTTCTCGCGGTCATAAGGAACATCATCAAATTTTCCTAGAATTTATTTCACAACATGCTATTTATTGGAATTAAAATACTCAAAACAGTAACATGAATTTGAAAAATCAATAACTTTTCATAGGGATGGCCTCTTACTTTGGAAAATTCAGGGAATGTTCCCAAATTCAGAGGCTTCAAAAGCCCTATGGTCTCATGCCATGGTGATTTGTATACATGCATGGAGAATTAAAAGTATGCGGGGAGTAAATAAATTATAAAAAATAAAATACTTGATGAAATTGAATGATTTCTTTTCCACATTATTCTCCTCTATTCACTGAGCAAGAGGGTATTTTTATTTTATTTTTCTGATTATTCTACACAAAGTTATGAATTTTTGAAGTTTAAGGAATTAAATAAATAGAAAATACCCCTAATTTTCTATTTATCCACGCGACACCAACTCATCCTCGGCATCTCCAAACGCACATGCGTCGCGCTCCCATTCGACGCCGCCATCTGACTCAGCGCTCCGGGCCCCGCGGTTCTTGTACCGTCTCCTAGTCCGACGCCATCTGAGCCGTCCGTCCGCGCGTGTATTAAATGAACGGCATCCATTCATTGTCCCCAAGTGTTCTCACCCGAGAGCCATCCACACTAAATCCCTAATATCTCACTCGATACTCAATGAATTTTCATGTTCTTATGCTCTATGGATTCGTCTTGAAGAGACGAACACATCTATACGGCTATCATGCATTGAAATTAAAGCATTCGAAATGGAGAATCTCTAGAAGCTCGGGATGAAGAATTAGCTCATACCTTTGCTCAGAGAAGTGTGGCTTCAATCTGAGAGTTGTTGCACCTTCGATTGGATCCTAGCAAGCTCCAGATGAAGTCTCCTGGTCTGGTGAATTGTCTAGGTTGGATTTCGACCAAGCCCGATCACAAAGCTTGGAGGCTGGAGCAACTGGGTGGCCTGGATATGGGTCTTTTGCTGGTGGACACCTTCCCTTGGTCTGGTGAAGGTGTAGGACCAATCAATTTGAGGATTAGTCCACTATGGAGAAGTGTCCTGGTTTTGGGTGGAATCTCAACTACGAAATTGAGCTCGCGGAGAAGAAATGGCAGGGGGATCTCACTTGGGGATCAAGTGCTCGTGTATGGGGAGGAGTCCGGAACAATTTTGGCGAGTTTCGTTAAGGTTTGTTTCGGCACCTCTCATGGCCGAGAGGGGTGGTGTTTAAATAGGAGAGGGTGGAGGGCCTCCCGAGGAGAGTTAGGGCTTGGGATCAGCTACTCTTGGCAAGAGAAGAACGGCTCCAATGGCCACTGGGGATGGGGCGGCTCGGCGAGTGAGATTTCCAAGTTGGGCTCACATGTGAGCTCTCGGCCATGGTGTTTTCCGGTTGCCTGGTGGCTGGCCGGCCAGGCATGGGTCACCATCTTGTTCAGGTGGGTCAGGGCTGGGGTTTAGTGTAGGCAATTGGCAAATGCCATGTGTAAAAAGCTTGGATTGAAATGGAATGGGGGAAGACTATTTTTGGGTTCAAATGAGTCAACCCATGGTTTTGGGCTAGGTTCACCACCCAAGGCCTGGTCTTGGGCTCGAAAAGATCACTTGGGTCGCCAAGAGAGAATGGTGTGGTCTCCATCCATGATGAGGTGGCTAAGCATGGTTTAGTGTGTGACATGCTTAAGGTAAAAAAGGGTTTAAGGAGGATTAGGAAAGGGTCCCCTCCTTTTGCCATTAATGGCTTGATCACAAGTCAAGCCTTCCATGGCTTCATGTGGCTTGTCCATGGCTTGCATGGCTCACCTTTGGCTTGGCAAAAAGTTTGGTCAATTTCATGAAAATGGATTTTAGGAATTTTTGGTAATTTGATGGAAATTTGTATGAAACTTTATTTGGAATTATTTGATGATGAATTTAGGACTTAGGTAATGGATTTAATTAAGTGAATGGCAAATGGAGATGTCATGTGGGCTTTAGGGTGGATTTTGGGATTTTGGATGTGGTGAAGGATGGGCTTTTAAAAAGGTTTAAGGGGAGTGGGCTTTTGAATTTTAAAATGGATTTTGGGAAGAAATTTTGGTAAAGGCTTGGGCCAAATAATTGTTGGGTTTAGCTCATGGATGTGTCATGAGTGACTTGAAATGAATTTGAGGTGGTTTGGGTTTGAATTGAGTTGAATTTGTGTTGATTTGGTAAATGGGCCAATATAGGTCAAATTGGGCTAACTTGGGCCAATGTTGGGCTAGGGTTGAAATTGATGTAAAATCAATGTTGAGAAATGTTTATGGGAGTGTTTCAAAGAGGTTTTGACTTTGGTTGGGCTTTGATTTTAGGGTTTGGGCTCATTTGGGTTAGGTTTGGGTTTAGGTCAAAATTGGGCCTTTTAGCTTTGGGTTGAATTTGAGTGGGGTTTGGGTCAAAATTTTGGGCAAATTATGTTAGTTTTTTGCTTGTGAGGATGCTAAGGAAGATTTAGAAAATATTTGGGGTTAATTGGAGTTGAATTGGGTGAGTTTGGGTTAGGTTTGGGTCATGGGTCCAAATTGGGCTTTAAGGCCAAAAGTGAAATTGGATCCAAATGTCAATCAAATTGGACTTGGATTTGGTCTAGCTTGGTGTTGGGAATGTTGAATTGAAGTTTAGAACTGAATTGGACCAGAATTGGGGTCAATTGGGTAGGTTTGGTTTGACATTGGGTTCACTTAGGGTTAAAATGGGTCAAATTGGGGGTTTTGACAAAAGTGGGGTAAATTGACAAAATTGGCCCATGGTGTAGTTGGACAAAATGAAATTGGGAATATTTGGGATTTTTAAAATTTTCTGGGAATTTTCTGAATTTTTGGATTTTTTGGCCAAGAGGGGTATTTTGGGTATTTGGAGGGTATTGGGAGGTATTTTTGGAATTTTTGGTATTTTTGGGTATGGATGATCAATTTGAGTGATGTGGAAATGTTTGGGGTTAATTTTAAGAAATTTTGGGTGAATTTGAGTGGAGTGAAATCATTTTGGTTGAGCCATGAAGCCATATCAAGCCCACATGAGCCATGAAGGGACTCATTTGAGGCATTCACTATGTTGTTCCTAACCCTCTTAGCCAAGGGCTTAGGGGTTAAGGACCATCCATGTGAATCACCTACATGAGTCAGGAGGTCAAGTTGGGTATAGGTGTAGTTCTAGGAGGTGTGTGAAAGTGTAGTTTGTAGGTGTAGTGTGTGTGTAAGTCAGTCCCTTCACCAGACCAGGCCACCCAGGGCAGTCCTAAGGCCAAAGAGTCCTAGAGGAACTCATCCTTAAACTTCCACATTTGATTTCAACCCTCTAGGTGATTAGGGGTCTATAGTCAAGTTTGTGGAGTTTGCAGGGAGTTAAGAAGTGGTTTGAGTTTCTAAAAGGTGGGTCCCAATTCTAGTCCTCTAAGATAGTCAAAGGAAAAGCCTAAGGCTAGATCCTAAGTACTAAAGAGAAGAAGAGAAGACCTCATCAAAAATGAGGTCAACATCTCCTTACTAGGAGCATCGCGTGCAGATTATTTGGACCGAGTTTCGACCATATTAACTTCCATGAATTCTTCATCCATGTAATCTTATAGGAAGTAATCCTCATCATCAATATCCAGTCCTCATTGTTTGGCTAACTCAGAATTCTCTAGTTGGAGCCTTCGAACTCTATCATCAACAATTTTCTTCTCAGTCAGCTTTAAATCTATAGGTTTTCTTGTGTTGTCACTCTTTTCTGCAACTGATTCAGAAGCAACGGTGGTAGTGGAAACGAAAATATTAAACTTATGATCCACTTTGTGGTCAATAGAATTTTCAGAATGTACTGGTACAGTACCTCTCGGTAACAACAATTTTCTCTTAAAAGTAGACGCCTTGAGATGAGGTATCTCGACGGGGACATTGGGGTGACGAGGGAAAGTGTGCTCCCTAGTGTGTATACCATGGACAGAGGAGGATTATTGATACACTGAAAATATATACGGTTTTCGCTATCTGATTTTACTCATTTTTTGTGATATTGCACTTTAAAAAAAGGTATTTTTCATGATTTGTTGCAGGTATGATGATTTTAGGTGATTGGAGTGAAAAGAAGCCAAAAGAAAGGAATCCCAAGAAAAAAGGAGCAAAATGATGAAAAATTATTCTAGCGCCACCGGTGCCCAAATCCAGAGAGCACATTAATTAAATAACACGATAGGGGGCCACCGGCGCCCAAAGTCGGTGGAGTTCAAATTTGAAGAGTTTTGGCGACATTTGAAGGGATGCCTATGGAAACTCTTAGGATTTCATCCCTATCTTATAATTAACTGCTTATGGATGAAAAGTGGTGTGTCTAGAGCGTGTCTTGTGTCTGCTAGAGTAGTTTTGTGTGTTATGGTTTACAAGTAGAGAGTGTAGAGTGAAGATTTGAGAGGGATTCTTCTCCAAGGAGGGGAGGAGAAGAGGTAAAGTGAGAGATTGCTTCTTCCTTTCCATTCTAAAGAGAGAATCAAGTGTTGTAAAAAAAAGAGAAGAGGATTCAAAAGAACTTCAAGAGAATTGCATTGGGGAAGAGAAAGATATAAGTTGTACTTTTGTGATTTGTGTGACTTTTCTTTTATATATAAAATCCATGTTTTAATGTATCTTCTCCATGAATTCTGAGTAGTCTCCCTTATCTTTCTTCTGGCATAGAGATGTGATGATGGATTGATCTGGATTTGATGTGCTTTTAATATAATGAAGAAATTGTGATGGTTTTTCCTTTAGAACTTAATTTACTTTCGATTTAGCCAATTGAAATGTTAAAATATGTTTTTGAACATTAAGTTTGAAATGATTTAATGTTCTACAATAATAATGAAAGATCCATTCATTTTCTATGGATGAATTGTATAGTTCATAGGAATTGAGTGCAAATAAATAAAGAAATATGTTTTGATGTACTTCAATGTGGATATTTCAGGGTGACAAACTGAGATCCCAAAATTGGTTCTAAGGTTAGAACTAATATCAAAGGTTAGCCTGCGGGTGAAGTGTGAGTGGGAACTCCAAAGTGAGAGCCGGTATCCTCCCAGCCTAACCTTAGAGTTAGTGATTAAACTTAGAATATGTCAATGTTCTTTTCTTACTTAGAAGAGGGGGTACTCTTTTAAGGGTAAAGAATCATCTATGCTCCTATTTGACACAATAATATAGATAATTATTCCATATCAATCCACACATCATATTCTCATTGCATGAGGAAATATACTCTTCTCATATATCAAACAAACCTTTTGGGAAGATAAAAAAATTCTTATCATTTTGGGAAGACCATTCCTTGCTAATGGAAGAGCGATAATAGATGTTCAAAAAGGAGAATTAACTATGAGAGTTAATGACCAAGAGACGGCCTTTAATATTTTAAAATCTATGAAGTATCCCTCAATGGAAAAATATAATGAATGTTTTTAAAATATATTTAAAAAAGAAGAAGAATATAAAAATATGTTTGAAGAGAAAGTGAAGATGAAGAAAATTCAGATAGTGAGAAGAATGAAGATTTGGAGTATGTTCAGGAGAGATTCGAAATATTAGACACCAAGGAAGGTGGAGATAAAAGTTTAAATCATAAAACCTCCTGAACTTGAAATGAAGATTCTCCCTAATCTTTTAAAGTATATGTTTTTAGGAGAATCATTTACTTTGCATGTTATTGTATCTTCGGTGCTAAACGAATACCAAGAGCAAAAGTTGTTGGAAACTTTAAAAAGATACAAGAAAGCTTTTGGATGGACTTTGGAAGATATTAAAGGTGTTAGTCATTCGATTTGTATGCACAGAATTTTATTAAATGAAGAACATAAACTGAGAGTTGATCCACAAAGGAGACTGAATCCTATAATTAAAGAAGTAGTTAAGAAAGAGATTTTAAAATAGATGGATGGTGGAATTATTTATCCTATTTCAAATAATGCTGGTAAGTCCAATACATTGTGTACTGAAAAAGGGAGGAGTGACTGTTGAAGTGAATGAATGTAATGCAATTATACCCACGAGACAAATTAATGGATGACGAATTTGTATTGACTATAGGAAATTAAATGCCGCCACCAGAAAAGATCACTTTCCTCTTCCTTTTCTCGATCAAATGCTAGATAGACTTGCTGGACACAAGTACTACTATTTTCTGGATGGATATACTGGTTACCATCAAATACCTATTGCTCCTAAGGATCAAGAAAAGACAACTTTTACTAGCCCGTATGGAACCTTTGCTTTTCGAAGAATGCCTTTTGGACTGTGTATTGCACATGCAACATTTCAGAGATATATGATGTCTATCTTCAGTAGTATGATAGATAATGGAATATAAGTTTTTATGGATGATTTCTCTTTATTTGGGACTTCATTTGAAATTTTCTTGGAAAACATAGCAAAAGTTTTGGAGCATTGTGAGAAAACAAATATAGTTCTTAATTGGGAGAAATGACAATTTATGGTTGCAGGAGGAATTGTGCTTGGGCATAAAATTTTTGAACATGGTATGGAGTTCGACCCTGCTAAAATTAGAGTAATTGAGAGATTACCGCCATCCACTACTATGACAGAGGTGAGAAGTTTTTTAAGACATGCTGGATTTTACAGGCGATATATTAAAGATTTTTCTAAAAATACCAAAACTTTGTGCTAACTATTAGAAAATGATAGAAAGTTTGATTTTAATGATGAATGCTTAAAAGCTTTCAATTTATTAAAAGAAAAATTAATCACTGCACCTATAATTGTTTCACCCTATAGGGAGAAACCATTTGAACTTATGTGTGATGCTAGTGATTATGCAATCGGAGTAGCATTGAGGTAAAGGCATGATAAAGTATTCAAAGTCATTTTCTTATCTAGTAAAACTCTTAACGAGGCTCAAATTAATTATACCACAAATGAAAAAGAATTATTAGCTATAGTGTTTGCTTTTGAAAAATTTAGACCTTATTTAATTGGAGCTAAAAGTTGTGTGTATACAGACCATTCAGCTATTAAATATCTAATGCAAAAGAAGGATGTGAAACCTAGACTCATTAGATGGATACTTCTTCTGCAAGAATTTGATATTATGATAGTTGATAGAAAGGGAGCTGATTATCGATTAGCTGATCATCTATCCAGAATAAAATATGATAAATTATCTGAATTTGAAAAAGAAATTTCTAAAATTTTCCCTGATGAGTAATTCTATACAATCATGGGAAGTAATCTTCCTTGGTATGTTGATATTGTTATTATATTGTAAGTGATATTGTACCACATGATTTAATAAGACAACAACAAAAGAAGTTTAAATATGATGCAAAATTCTTTTTTTGGGATGAGCTCTATCTATATAAACAGTGTAAGGATCTAATTATTAGGAAATGTGTGCCACAAGATGAAACAATTTTTTTTATTCAACGATGTCATGATTTTGAATTTGGAGGTCATTTTGGTGTTGATAAAACTGCTTTTAAGATTTTACAATCTGGATTTTATTGTCCTACTCTTTTTAGAGATGTGTATAAATATATTAAATCATGTGATCGATGTCAGAGAGTAGGCAATATCTCCAGTAAAAATGAAATGCCTCTAAATTATAATTTGGAAGTTGAATTTTTTGATGTATGGGGATTAGATTTTGTTGGACCATTTACTCATTCATTTGGAAATCTGTATATTTTGGTTGCAGTTGATTATGTCTCAAAATGGATTGAAGCTGTTGCTTTATCTAGATGTGATGCTCAGAGTGTTTCAAAATTTTTAAAGAAAAACATATTTGCAAGATATGGAATGCTGAGAGTGATCAAAACTAATGGTCGATCCCATTTAAGGAATAATCAAATTAAGAGATTAATTAAGAAATATAATATCATTCATAGAATCTCTACTACTTATCATCCCTAGACTAGTGGATTAGCAGAAGTGTCTAATCGTGAAATTAAAAGAATTTTGGAGAAAACTATGGATAATCATAAATTAGATTGGTCTACTTGATTAGATACTGCTTTATGAACTTATAGAACTGCTTTTAAAACCCCTATTGGAATGTCTCCTTATAGAGTAGTGTTTGGTAAGACTTGCAATTTACGAGTTGAATTGGAGCATAAAGCATATTGGGCGATAAAAGAGTTAAATTTTAATTTGAAAAATGCTTGAGAGAAAAGATTTATGCAATTGAATGAATTGGAAGAGAATAGAAATGCATCTTATCACAATGATAGGATCTATAAAGATGTCGGCATTATTTTTTTAGGTTGTGTTTTATTTAAAAAAGAGGGGGTCGCCTAACAGAAGTTGTCGGCGAATTTTTAATTTAATTTAAATAAATAAATTTGAAAAAGTAGTGTTTGATTTTTGTGATTTTTATTATTTTTTAATTATTAAAAATATTAAAATATTATTAAAAATCAACTTTTTTAGAGAATTGAAATTTTAATTTTCTTAGATTCCCCTGATATCAGAGAGACTCTAAAACCAATTTGGTGAATTTTTGAGAGGTATTTTAAGAGTTATGAATTTTTGAAGTTTAAAATGACTAAGTAGCTTAATCAACCCAATTAGTGTGGCTAACCAAGTCCAATTGACCTCAAACTTTTATGGTGGATTCCTCTGATCCTAAAGGTCAGTGGAGAATTGATTTCAACTCAATTTGATGCATGGTTAACTCCGATTAATTAGAGACCTATTTTGGGTGTTTAAAGCTAATTAGGGTTGTTTTAAATGAACTAACTCAAAACCTATTTTTCCTAGGGTCCTCCGGTCATAAGAAACATCACCAAATTTTCCTAGAATTTATTTCACAACATGCTTATTTATTGGAATTAAAATACTCAAAACGAGTAACATGAACTTGAAAAATCAATAACTCTTCATAGGGATGGCCTCTGACTTTGGAAAATTCGGGGAACGTTCCCAAATTCGGAGGCTTCAAAAGCCCTATGGTCTCATGCCATGGTGAATTGTATACATGCATGGAGAATTAAAAGTATGCGGGGAGTAAATAAATTATAAAAAATAAAATACTTGATGAAATTGAATGATTTCTTTTCCACATTATTCTCCTCTGTTCACTGAGCAAGAGGGTATTTTTATTTTATTTTTCTGATTTTTCTATTTATCCACGCGGCGCCAACTCATCCTCGGCATCTCCGAAACGCCACGTGTCGCGCTCCCATTCGACGCCACCATCTGACTCAGCGCTCCGGGCCCCGCGGATCTCGTACCGTCTCCTGGTCCGACGCCATCTGAGCCGTCCGTCCACGCGTGTATTGAATGGACGACATCCGTTCATCGTCCCCAAGTGTTCTCACCCGAGAGCCGTCCACACTAAATCCCTAATATCTCACTCGATACTCAATGGATTTTCATGTTCTTATGCTCTATGGATTCGTCTTGAAGAGACGAACACATCTATACGACTATCATGCATTGAAATTAAAGCATTTGAAATGGAGAATCTCCAGAAGCTCGGGATGAAGAATTAGTTCATACCTTTGCTCAGAGATGTGTGGCTTCAATCTGAGAGTTGTTGCACCTTCGATTGGAACCTAGCAAGCTCCAGATGAAGTCTCCTAGTCTGGTGAATTGTCTAGATGTGATTTCGACCAAGCCCGATCACAAAGCTTGGAGGCTGGAGCAACTGGGTGGCCTGGAGATGGGGATTTTGCTGGTGGACACCTTCCTCGGTCGCGTGAAGGAGTAGAACCAATCAATTTGGGAATTGGCTCACTGTGGAGAAGTATCCTGGTTTTGGGTGGAATTTCAACTCCGAAATTGAGCTCGCGAGAGAAGAAATGGCAGGGGGATCTCACTCGGGGATCAAGTTTTTCGTGTATGGGGAGGAGTCCGGAGCAATTTTGGCAGAGTTTCCTTAAGGTTTGTTTTCGGCACCTCTCATGGCCGAGAGGGGTGGTGTTTAAATAGGAGAGGGTGGAGGGCCTCCCGGGGAGAGTTTGGGCTTGGGATCGAGCTTGCTCTTGGCAAGAGAAGAACGACTCCGATGGCCACGCGGGGATGGGGCGGCTCAGCGAGTGAGAATTTCAAGTTGGGCTCACATGTGAGCTCTCGGCCATGGTGTTTTCCGGCGGCCCGGTGGCCGGCCGGCCGGGCATGGGTCACCCTCGAGGTCGGGTGGGTCGGGGCAGGACTTGGTGCAAGCAATTGGCAATTGCCATGTGTAAAGAGCTTGGATTGAAATGGAATGGGGGGAAGACCATTTTGGGTTCAAATGAGTCAACCCATGGTTTTTGGCTAGGTTCACCACCCGAGGCCTGGTCTTGGGCTGAAAAAGATCACTTGGGTCGGCCAGAGAGAATGGTGTGGTCTCCATCCATGATGAGGTGGCTAAGCATTGTTTAGTGTGTGACATGCTTAAGGTAAAAAAGGGGTTAAGGAGGATTAGGAAAGGAGCCCCTCCTTTTGCCATTAATGGCTTGATCACATGTCAAGCCTTCCATGGCTTCATGTGGCTTGTCCATGGCTTGCATGGCTCACCTTTGGCTTGGGAAAAGGTATGGTCAATTTCATGAAAATGGGTTTTAAGAATTTTTGGTAATTTGTTGGAAATTTGTATGAAACTTGATTTGGAATAATTTGATGGTGAATTTAGGACTTAGGTAATGGATTTAATTAAGTGGATGACAAATGGAGATGTCATGTGGGCTTTAGGGTAGATTTTGGGCCTTTGGATGTGGTGAAGTGGGCTTTTAGGAAAGTTTAAGGGGAATGGGCTTTTTGATTTTAGGATGGGCATTTGGGTAAAGATTTTGTGAAGGAATTTGTCAAATAAATGTCATAATTGGTTTAGGGATGTTCTATGAAGGGCTTGGAGTCAATTTGGTGTGACTTGGAGTTGAATTGGTTTGAATTTGGGTTTATTTGGTAAGTGGGCCTATATGGGTCCAAGTGGGCCAAGTTGGGCTAATGTTGGGCTAGGGTTGAAATTGATGTAAAATCAATGTTGAGAAATGTTTATGGGAGTGTTTCAAAGAGGTTTTGACTTTGGTTGGGCTTTGATTTTGGGGTTTGGGCTCATTTGGGTTAGGTTTGGGTTTAGGTCAAAAATGGGCCCTTTAGCCTTGGGTTGAATTTGAGTGGGGTTTGGGTCTAAATTTTGGGCAAATCATGCTAGTGTTTTGCTTGTGGGGATGCTAAGGAAGATTTAGAAAAGATTTGGGGTTAATTGGAGTTGAATTGGGTGAGTTTGGGTTAAGTTTGGGTCATGGGTCCAAATTGGGCTTTAAGGCCAAAAGTGAGATTGGATCCAAATGTCAATCACATTGGACTTGGATTTGGTCTAGATTGGTATTGGGGATATTGAATGGAAGTTTAGAATTGAATTGGACCAAAATTGGGGTCAATTGGGTAGGTTTGGTTTGACATTGGGTTCACTTTGGGTTAAAATGGGTCAAATTGGGGGTTTTGACAAAAGTAGGGTAAATTGACAAACTTGGCCCATGGTGTAGTTGGACAAAATGAAATTGGGAATATTTGGGATTTTCTGGAATTTTCTGGGAATTTTCTGAATTTTTGGATTTTTTTGCCAAGAGGGGTATTTTGGGTATTTGGAGGGTATTGGGAGGTATTTTTGGAATTTTTGGTATTTTTGGGTATGGATGATCAATTTAAGTGATGTGGAAATGTTTGGGATTGATTTTGGAGAATTTTGGGTAATTTGGAAATTTTTGAGAAATTTGGGTAATTTCAAGGGTTTTGGGTAGGCTAAGCGGGTGTAGGGTCCCGGGGGTCAAAAATTGAAAATTTAGAAAATTGAAGATTGGGTGAATTTGAGTGGAGTGAAATCATTTTGGTTGAGCCATGAAGCCATATCAAGCCTATATGAGCCATGAAGGGACTCATTTGAGGCATTCACTATGTTGTTCCTAACCCTCTTAGCCAAGGGCTTAGGGGTTAAGGACCATCCATGTGAATCACCTACATGAGTCAGGAGGTCAAGTTAGGTATGGGTGTGGTTTTAGGAGGTGTGTGAAAGTGTAGTGTATAAGTGTGGTGTGTGTGTCAGCCAGCCCCTTCACCAGACCAGGCCACCCAGGGCAGTCCAAAGGCCAAAGAGTCCTATAGGAATTCATCCTTAAACTTCCACATTTGATTTCAACCCTCTAGGTGATTAGGGGTCTATAGTCAAGTTTGTGGAGTTTGAAGGGAGTTAAGAAGTGGTTTGAATTTCTAAATGGTGGCTCCCAATTCTAGTCCTCTAAGATAGTCAAAGGAAAAGCCTAAGGCTAGATCCTAAGTACTAAAGAGAAGAAGAGAAGACCTCATCAAAAATGAGGTCAACAAATGGACCCCCAAAAGGTGTGGTGAGCTAACGGAGCACACCGCGCGTATTGGCGTTGACCGAAACGATCAACAAAACCAACACAGACGTCCAAGTGACAAACATAGGACGAAATAGAAGAATTTCCACTTGGGGAGTAGCAAGTATATCTACGAAACCGGAGATTCCTGAACTCTCGCTGGGGAAAGGAAAAGGAGGTGAATCCCAAATCACATGACCTAGGGAATTTCGATTTAGATTTTATTTTGTTTCAATTTAAGTTTTGATGTGTGAGTTTAGATTTTAGTTTGGAGTTTCAATTTAGATTGAAGTTTGTCAAAATTAAATTGAAGGATTTGATTTGAAATGAGAATTAGAATTCTGAGGTTTTAGATGTAACATCTTCAACCTCGAAAGAAAATTGAATTGATCAGATTGAATCATTGCAATGAGAAGAGATCTCAGAGTAATCCTTAACCTCAAAAGTTTGATTTTGATGTATTTCATTGCTATAGGGAAAGAATCCTAAAGCAATGCAGTCTCGGATGTAAAATCCTCGACCCAAAAGTTTGATTTTTTTTTTTTGATGTATTACAGTGCAATAGGAAAAGAATCCTAAAGCAGTGCGATCTTGGATGTAAAATCCTCGACCCAAAAGTTTGAATTTGATGTACTTCGAGTGCGATAGGGAAGAATCCTAAAGCGATGCGGTCTTGGATGTAAAATCCTCGACCCAAAAAGTTTGAATTTGATGTATTTCGGTGCGATAGGAAAAGAATCCAAAAGCAATGCGGTCTTGGATGTAAAATCCTCGACCCAAAAGTTTGATTTTGATGTACTTCGAGTGCAATAGGGAAGAATCCTAAAGCGATGCGATCTTGGATGTAAAATCCTCGACCCAAAAGTTTGAATTTTGATGTATTTACGTACAATAGGAAAAGAATCCTAAAGCGAGTGCGAGTCTTGGATGTAAAATCCTCGACCCAAAAGTTTGAATTTTGATGTACTTCGGTGCAATAGGAAAAGAATCCTAAAGCGATGCGGTCTTGGATGTAAAATCCTCGACCCAAAAGTTTGAATTTGATGTATTTCGGTGCGATAGGGAAGAATCCTAAAGCGAGTGCGGTCTTGGATGTAAAATCCTCGACCCAAAAGTTTGAATTTGATGTACTTCGGTGCTGATAGGGAAAGAATCCTAAAGCGGTGCGGTCTTGGATGTAAAATCCTCGACCCAAAAGTTTGAATTTTGATGTACTTCGGTCTGATAGGAAAAGAATCCTAAAGCGGTGCGGTCTTGGATGTAAAATCCTCGACCCAAAAGTTTGAATTTGATGTATTTCAGTACAATAGGAAAAGAAACCTAAAGCAGTGCAGTCTTGGATGTAAAATCCTCGACCCAAAAAGTTTGAATTTGATGTATTTCAGTGCATTAGGAAAAGAATCCTAAAGCAGTGCAGTCTTGGATGTAAAATCCTCGACCCAAAAGTTTGAATTTGGAATTTGATTGATATTTGATTTGGAATCTGGAAAGATTGAATTTGATTTGGAAGGATGAGTTTGAACTCGATTGAAATTTGATTTAAGATTTGATTTGAAATTTGGAAGATCAAATTTGAAATTTGATCGGGAGTGGATTTGGAATTTGATTGAGAATTTGATTTGTGATTTGATTTAACGATCATGTTGATTTCGTTTATCTTTTAATGGTTCAAATTTTATTTTATCGTTTATTTAATGTTCATGTGAATTTGGTGTTCGTCATTTTTTTTTATATTTTTTTTTTTTTAAGAAAGTTTTCTTTTATTCTTTTTTTTTATTTCTTTTCTGTTCTTTGTTCGAAGTTCATTTAACTTTAATGGTGTTTCCCAATCAATTTGCACAAAAGAGGTGAAGGCCAAAAATGTGACATGGTCACTTTCATTCTAATCATGTTGAAAATACATCATACAACTCGATCTGGAATACATCTCATACAATCCATGTAAACTCAAAACGGACTGTGTATGATCTTTTTGTCAATCCATCAAAGAAGCATCTGTCAAAAATCCATGTCTGAATAGTGGCGTACATGGTTAATAACATCACCTTCCAAGCCATCCTTGGCAAGGATGCCGTATGGATGTACGTTGGAGGTGTGATATTTTTCATGTAACTCACAGCTCGTAAGGCCGGAGGTTCTCTAGCTCTGGGTCTGGTTGGAAATGGTAAGGTGTCTTCCTGTCGTCCATTCTCCTGAAAGTAACTGAGATCCGCTTCACTGGCACTCCTGGTATGCAATGCTTAGCGATATACTGCTCCGTTGCCCTTCGGTATCATGACGGAACCTACCGGTAAAGGTATCTTTACGGCCCTCGGAACTCACCGGGCCTGCTATCCGGAGGTCGGATCCGAACATGATGTCACACTCGTTCGGGAAAGAGAGCGTGCGAAAGGTCCGACGAAGTCGTGGTGATCTATATGTGGGGGTATGCGGTCACCTCGTTTGTAGATGTTGATAATGCGTGTATTGGGTATGCGGTCTGCTGGCGTACCCTCCATGTTATCAATCTCTTTACCATTCTCTTGATGACTAATGGCATCGGATCTACTTTCCCATGAAGGAGTATTCCCGGTGGGTTTCCCTTCCTGTCTTCGAGCAAAGTTGTAGCGACATCCGCATTGTATTGTGATTCTTCCCTTCCCCGGCATCCATCTCCGGGGTTCGAGTATGTGTTTTCCCTTAGGTGGCTCGCTCGGCCCATTCTTTTCAAATCCCGGATACAATCCACGATTTGCTGTTGTTCATACTGCGAGAATACGTCGGTATGTAGCTCGAGGCCCTCTAGTATATTGATTCTTCTACCTTTAATTCTCTCGAAGTATTCGAAGGTTTTCTTTTCAACATTACGCATTCTCTCCGGCTCGTATTCGGAATGATTTGCGGATGGCGAGGCCTCATGACATATTGTGGGATATACGGTTCAATCCCTTCACGTTCTCCTGCATACCTTGGCTCCTCGGGGATGATGCACTGTCGGGACATCCCCGGGGTTGCTTCCGCAACAAGGTCATGCATTATTGGTGGCTCTATCCGGTGGCGTGGTAGCCTTCTTTCTTCGATCTTCCGGAGATTTCCACCGGTTCTTTACGTTATCCTAGGAGCTGGCCTCCTTTCTTCAGGTTCCTGGTGAACCGGTGTCCTTGAAGTGTGTGTACTGGCATTAGCAATTGTTTCGTCGCGCTGGTCCGCAGCTAGTTTTGTTAACATCTTACAGATACGGCGATTCTTATTTCTTCATTGCGTTGCTGTGAGAGTAGCTCTCCGAACTTCTTGAGTATCTGTGGGCGCGGCGCTGACAAGCCTGCCCTCTGCTGTAGCGACTACAGATTTCATTTTCTTGTCTTCTTCGGTATTTGCTTTTCTTTTCTTGTTCTTTGGATTGGTGGCTTGGGCCACCCACTTTCATCCTTGTTTGCCGGGCGGTTCTTCTCGGTCAGCGGGACCCGATCACTTTCCTCGTGCTGTAGGCTCGCTGGTGTGAAATTCGAGTCAATCTCGATTATCGCTCCATCTTTCACCCTCTTTTCATCGAGTGCAAGGCTTACGCCATTCTTAAAGTTCAGGACCAACCGCCCGTTCAACATTTTCCTGCGAAGAGACAAGGAAAAGGATCAGGGGCTGTACTAAGAACAAGAACATTAAGAAAATGTTTATTAAAGACATTTTTTTATATATATATTTTTTATATTTTCGAATTTAACAGGAATGAAGTAGGGTAAGATCAGGGAAGAGATTTTGATTTGGAAAAGTAAACAAGGAAAACTTAATTATCATGATTTTATTTATTTTAGCACATTTTATTATTTTTTGGGTTCGGACCCAATCATAAGTAATTACTTCGCCCGTGTTTCTTAGGGATGAAGAATTCATTCCTTCGAAACATCAGGTAGCGTAATACTTTTTCAAGTATCGTCGAGTTGATCGGAAGCATATGTCGTTCTCCACGGCGATTCACTAGCCGGTAGGAACCTCCCGAGTATACTTGCTTCGACCACGAACGGTCCATCCCGAGTGGGTTCAAATTTTCCTCCTATCTTGCGATGTACAAGAATAGGTCTCTTGAGAACGAGAACTAAGTCACCAACTTTGAAGGTTCTTGGGCGGACCAGTCTGTCATGGGCTTGAATCATCTTAGCTTGGTATAGTTCTAAATTTTGCTGCGCTGCAAGTCTTTTCCCTTCCAAGCTTTCTAATTCTTCTAGTCGTAATTTGGCGTTCTCTTCCGTCGTGATCTTATTCGCAAGCTGCAATTCCGAGTGAATGAAGGCCGAACCTCTAAAGGTAACACTCGCCTCGGACCCAAACACCGGAGCGTAAGGTGTAGCTTGAGTAGTAGTTCGAAGGTTGTCCGGTAGGCCCATAAGGCTTCTAACAATTTCTCGTGCCAATTTCTCTTATTATCGTCCAAGGTTTTCTTTAAGATTTGAACGAGAGTTTTATTAAAAGCCTCGGCGAGGCCGTTTGCTCTTGGGTAGTAAATTGTTGAGTATCGCCGGTCGATTCCGTGTCTCCGACAAAATTGTTGATTTGTGTGCTTCGAATGCCGACCCATTATCCGAGATGATCTGCGCGGCACTCGAAACGGTAGATAACTTGGTTCTTGAAAACGCGTAGCACGTGGTGTGCTTTCACTTCTCTAAGTGGAGCCGCCTCGCCCACTTGGAAAAGTAATCTGTAGCTGCAAGAATGAAGCGATGTCCTTTTGAAGATGGTGGTTCTATCGGACCCACTATATCTGTGCCCCAACATTCAAATGGCCACAATGCAATTGTCGGATGTAGCACATTTGGAGGTTGGTGTAGAACCACTCCGTGCACTTGGCATTGGTGACGGCTCTTGGCGATTTTCATGCGGTCGGTCATCATCGAGGGCCGGTAGTACCCTAGTCTTTTAATTTTCATTTTCATCTTCGGACCCGGCGGTGAGCGCCACGGAGTCCTGAATGCACCTCCTTAACAATTTCACGGGCCTCGGACCCGCTTAGGCACCTTAGCCACATTTGATCAAAAGACCTTCAGTACGGTGTGTTGTTTATTAATGCGTAAGACGAGTTCTTTTCTTGATCCGATGGGCCGACGACCTATCGTCCGGTAGCTTTCCTGTTTGCGGGTAGTCTATCAATGGATGTCGCCAATCTTCTGTGTTTTCACATCACTTGCTTGCAAGTCGATTCTTTTTCTTTTTCGATTTGTGTATTGTGTCTATGTCGAGCTGTGATAGGACTCGACGTCCGTGAACCGACACTTCCACCGATTCATCTTGCAAACGAGCAAATTCTTTTGCGAGACGGGCTAAAGAATCTGCTAAAGCATTTTATTTTCTGGGAATTTTGTAGATCGTTACATTTGGAATCTGTTCCAACAGCTGTATGGCATCTTGGAAGTATTGCTCGAGTCTTGGCTTTAAAATTACATGCTTGTCCGGCGATCCGTTGAATGATTAACTGTGAATCCCCGTAGATGTTGATGTCCGTTATCCCCATTTGAATGGTTAATTCCGAGTCCCGTTATGAGGGCTTCGTATTCTGCTTCATTGTTTGTACACGGTTCGTCAAGTGGTAGGAGTATCTTAACATCCCCCTCTCCGGTGTTATAAAGATTAGCCCGATTCTCGCCTTACCGAGCACTATCACTTGCGATTCTTCGTCTTTGTGTGTCGAAGATGCTCCGTCGAAATATAATTCCCAACGTCGATCATCAGGGTCTTCTAGATTCATTATTTGTTCATATGGCAAATCGTCATTGAGGGGAGATTCTGCCGGCAAAGGGTGTGCTGCGAGAAAGTCTGCTAAGACTTGTCCCTTTATGGCACGCAGAGGCACGAAAGTTATATCGAATTGCAATAATATCATTGACCATCCGGCAAGTCCGTCGAAATTGTCGGACGAGTCATCAAGTATTGCAATGGATTAAATTTCGAGATCAGGTTGACCTTATGAGAAAGCATGTAGTGCCTGAGCTTTTGAGCGGCGAAGATCAGGGCTAAACAATGCTTTTCAATTGCGGGATACCTTATTTCTGTCGGAAGTAAACGACGGCTTAAATAGTAAAGAGCATTCTCTTTACCCTCATCATTGACCTGGGCTAACAGGGCTCCGAGAGAGTCGTCTAAAGCCGTGGTGTAAAGTATCAGCGGTCTACCTGAGACTGGGGCTGCTAAGACAGGAGGTGTCATTAAATATTGTTTAATGTCCTCGAAGGCCTTCTAGCATTTCTCTTCCCAAATAAATTTGGCGTCCTTTTTAACTAGTGCCGAGAAAGGCTGACACCTACCTGACAAGTTTGAGATAAAGCGTCGAAGATATGCCAACTTCCCTTGAAAAGATCGTAGTTGTTTTAAGGTTTTGGGAGGTGGCATTTCTAAGATAGCTTTAATCTTCTCCGGGTTGATTTCAATTCCACGATGTCGGACAACGAATCCTAAGAATTTCCCGGAGGTGACGCCGAAGGCGCATTTTAAGGGATTCATCTTAAGGTTAAATTATCTTAATCGTTCGAAAACAATTCTCAAATCATACAGGTGGTTTTCCTTTACTTTGCTTTTGATGACCACATCGTCCACGTAGCATTCGACTTGATTGTGGATGAGATCATCAAAAATTCTTGTCATTGCTCTCTAGTAGGTTGCTCCTGTGTTCTTCAGTCCGAATGGCATTACTGTGTAGCAAAATGCTCCGATCGGCGTTCTGAATGCTGTAAGCTTTTCGTCTTCTGGAGACATTTTTATCTGGTTATATCCTGAAGATCCATCCATGAATGAGAATATCTCATGTGTCGAAGCAATGTCGATCATCAGTTCGGGATCGGTAGAGTGAATTCATCCTTTGGACATGCCTTGTTTAAATCTGCGAAGTCCACACAGATTCTGATCTGACCATTCTTCTTTCTGACTGGCACCACATTGGCTAGCCATGTCGGGTATTGTTCTTCACGGACAAATTTAGCGTCTATTAGCTTTTTAACTTCGGCTATGACTTGTTGTTCGATTTCTAGGCGCATTCTTCTGGGACCTTGTCTGACTGGAACAGAAGTAGGATCCACTCCTAGCCTATGAACTGCAACCTCTGGAGCCAATCCTGGCATTTCGTCATAGTTCCAAGCAAAACAGTCTTTAAATTCCATTAACAATTTGATTATTTCTTCGGAGTCTTCTCTTTTGAGTAAGGAGCTAACAAAGGTAGGTCTAGGCTCTTCGCTAGTACCTAAGTTAACTTCCGTTAACTCATCTATTGTGGATTTGATTTCTTCTTCGAATTACGGTGGAGCGTCTCCAATTTGTACATCTTCGAGTTCGTCTGTAGTTTCCATGCAGTTTTCATTGGATTCGCAAGTGACAACCAAGCAAAATTCAGTATCGTCAACTGATCCTACTGTGCCGAATCCGAGTCCATACTTTGAATTGGGTGGACGACCGGAGTTATTCCATAATTTTTCAAAATGTTGTGATTGGCCTTTTGTCCATTGTCGAGGTAAGAAACCACGTTGAATTAAATTTTGAACACAGGGAGAGTACCACTCAAAAGGTAATTCCATTAATTCCGATGAAGTGACATCTTCGAATTGTACATGATTTTCAGTTTTGAAGGAAGAAGCACCACGGTAAAACTTGATTGGCCTTGCACCGTCGTTACGTACTTCTTTGACCACCATACCCTCGATCTTGTTAGAATGGATCGGGGTTAGGGTCATAGTATGTACGTAGTGGTTAATCTTCTCGTACATTGATTTGTATTCTTCGTTCTTCTCATCTTCGAGAGAGATCTTGAATTGCGGCTTCTTCGACTTATTGTCGCTGCTTCTTGCTTGATTTCTTTTTCTTCTTCAGGACTATCTTCCCAATCAACATTGATGGCTGGTTTCCTCTGTCCAACTGTCCTAGCGTCTCTACCACAACCTCGTCCCCGGCCTCGACCTCGGATGCGAGTTGTGGAGAAACCTTCACCATCTCGCCGGAAGGGAGTGGTGAGTGACTCGTTGGACTAGAACTTCAGTGTTCTTCGTTGTCCCGAACTTTCTTTGCTTCATTTGTTACGGTATCTCTGGAGAAGATTGTTTTCTTTGGCGGTGCATAATAAGCTGCGTCTTCATGGATTCCAATCTCATGTACGGAGAATGGTTGTAAGTCTCCTTTGATGCACTGTTCCCCTCCATCGTAGTATTTGAAGCACAAATGTAGAGATGATGGTACCATCCTGTTTTCATGTATCCATGGTCGGCCCAGTAGAGCGTTGAACGATGTTTCTGAATCAATTATGTGAAATTTTGCGGTTGTCTTTGCTAAGTCACCGGTCTTCATCAGTAGCATTATTGACCCGAGGGCTCTTTCTCCTTTCCGGTTGAATCCTCTTAATAACATTTTGTCCGCTTCGAGCTCGCGAGCATCAATTTCCAAATATGCTAGTGTTCGAAGACTCATTATATTGATTGATGCTCCTGGATCCACCAATACTGCGGAGAGCGTAAACTTCCCAATTGTAACCGAAATGTACAACGGTCGGTTGTGATCTGTCGTCCCAAGTAGTAGGTCATTGTCCAGTGAAGGTAACGCCTCGTTGTTCCTTCAACGAGCAAACCTCATCTAAGGAATCTCCGGCCATTTGAGCTAAGCAAATTTCTGGATCAAGTAAGGCCTTGATCAGAGTTTCTCTCATCTCCTTTGATAAGATGAGAGTGTCGTAAATGCTCAGTTTGGCCGGTAGTTTCCTAAGATGGGCTAACACGTTGTAGTCCACTTTGTTTTCATGTGTCTCAGCTTCTTCTCGAATGGGTATTTCTTCTGCTGGGGTTGGTTCTTCTTGAGCAACCACCTGCTTTCCTTTATCTTTCGGACCCATTCTTGGAGGTAGAACTCTTCCACTTCTTAAGTTGACTTCCGTAATTTCTTCTGAATCTAGTGTTGAACTTGTCGGTGTCTCCTCCTGAATCGGAATGACAGGCTCTTCTGGATTAGCTTCAGAATCTGAAGGCTCTAATTCTATTGTGACTGGAGCTCCTCGAAACTCGCAGATAGATTCGTTGCTTCTTAAGCTCTCGTATCCTCCTTGATGGATGTCTTCTTCGTTATTTTGATCGTCGAGATCGTGTATGATTTGAGAATTGTCGTTGATGTCGAAATCGATGTCCGAATTGTCGCTAGTTACGTAATCGTTAGAAACAGTCAAAACGTAGCCAACACCATCACCCTTATCATTATATGATCCCACCGAAGTGAGCAGATAATCATACAAAATCGGAGGTTCGAGGGATTTCTCCCCGAATCGGAATCAACTATCTCAGGATAAGCGGCCACTGAGTCCAGCCTTAGGCGTCTCGGTCCTCTCTTCTTCGTCAATTTTCTTCTTCTCTTCAATCGCCTCCTGTTGAGGTGGTTCTTCTATCACAAGTGATAGTACCGGCTTAACAGGTCTCGAACTCTGAATTGAAGCTCACACCGAAGCGATTCAGATGCTGTCTAAAATCTTCTTCGAAGACCTCGTCCAGGCGGTAGTCCATCCATCGTCAGTCGCATAGGGATCTATCGGAATGACGAGATCAGTTGAGATATCATTGATGGAACCTCCTTTCTGGGGTTCCTTCATGTACTCCTTCGGGATTGTTATATTCCCTTTCCGAAGGTTGTCGTTGAGCCAACTTTTAAAGGTAATGCAATCTTCTATCTTGTGCCCAAGCATCCGGTGGTAGGGGCAAAGTTGGGATCACCATTCTTGTTGACTTCCTCTGGTTTTTAGGCTCTGGCAGTTGGAAATCTGGAGTCTTCATTAGAGCTACGGAACATTTTCGGTCTTGCTTCATTTTTGAACTGATATTCTCTGCTCAGAAGTTCCCTTAATGTACGTTGCGGACGAGGCGATTGCTCATACTTGCGGAGATGACCGATGGCCGAGCCGGGTTGCTTGGTAATTATGTTGTGGTTCTTCGCGGCCGTTACGGTGGTATTTGCATCGGTTGCTTGCCTTTGTCAACTGCTGCAACGATCCGGATTTCTTTTCGAAGGTCTTCACCGGCTTCACGCTTGTCCGTCTTGTCGGTGAAACTTAATTGCTTCGCCTCTTCTTGCAAGCTTCCGGCCTTGCTTAACAACTTCTCGAAAGTCTTAATAGTGAATCCTTTGAGGAGAAGTGCTATCGGGCCGTGAATGCTTTTAAGCAAGATGCTTGATCGCATGTTCTTCTTGCGGTTGTGGTTCACACTTCATGCTTAAGTTCCTCCATCGAAGTATGTAATCCACCAAAGTTTCATTCGGCCTTTGTTTCTCTACCACTAAATCACCTATAGTGATGTGGTGCCGAGCTCCGGCGAATCGCTTGATGAAGAGGTTCTCTAGTTCCGAGAACGTCTTCACCGAACCATTTGGTAATTCGCGTACCGGTCGAAGGCGATTCTCGACGGATCGTCGACGAACCGTCGGAAGAGTAATGCATCGCTCCCGCCGGCATTACAACAACCGGCACGAAAGTGTGCAACATGCCGTCGGGGGTTCCCGGTTCCGTCGAAGGTCTTGAACGAGAGGTGGTACGAAGCCTTTCGGGTATCGGACGGCGTCGAATTCTTCGGGTAAGGTCTACCCGTCCGAATGGATGTCCCGTTCTTCGATTGTGCTAAGGCTTCTCGCACTTGTCGTTCTACCAAGTTCTTGATATTCTTTTCAGGGATCATACTTTGTGTTGTGTCCTTTTTCAGCTGATCATCCCCATTGACGAATGTAATCTCCTTTCCTCCATCTACAATGTGAATGACCTCTGGGGGTGTCTCTCTATGTGGTTGTACTTGACTCTTGAGAGTGGCCAGAGCTACGGCCATCTCTTCCATCCTTTTCACCATTTGAGCGATCGTGTTGTCTTTTTCCTGAAGCTGTCTTCTCATCAGTTCTGGCTCCTCTCTTTCTGCGGCTGCAGGAGCACCTTGCGAAGGCGATGAAGCTCGTGTCTCAACCATGTTGATTTCCGCATATTCGTCGTCCATGAACTCCGATGAATCGATCTCATCTCCGAACTTTTCTTCTCTTTCTTTTGCCAACCGTCGGATATCGGTTCTCGGCTTTTCCATGGCATCTTCTAGCGGAGCTTACGCGATTCATCGCGGTTGTTGTGCGATAGCTGCCGGGTCCCTTTTTCACGAGTCCCCTTTATCGCGGTAGCACTTTCTTCGGATTCCGGCCTCTTGGCGAGACTTTCTTTCTCGAGGCTCGTCGTTTCGATCTTAATCGCCCAGTAGTGGGACGCCATACCATCCTTCTAGCGACAGAAGGTCTAGGACCAGATGGTCTGTCGACCAAATGCTGGAAGGTGGTATCCTCCCTAATCTGTAATCCTGAGACTACGACAGGCGGACTAGCCTTCATTCTTTTACTTGGCTTTTCTGTCATGACGGCGGGCTCTACTCGGGGCCCAAGACGGGATTTGACTGGCACCCGTCCTATCCTTCGTAGAATCTCCGATACGGGGCAGTTTTCTTTCTTTGCTAACTTCTCTACCAAAGTTTGCAGTCGAGCAAACGGCGTAGTTCTAGTTCTTTTCTTGTGGCTATCGTTGTAGTATGCGGGCTGAGGTAATGTGGCAGCAATCTTGCGAACATTCTCCTCATCCTCTACGGCGGAGAGGGGATGGAACCTGCTTCCTCCCAAAAGTGGTATGTAGTCAGGCAGCGGTGTATATTCTGGTAGCGGTGTATATTCTGGTAGCGGTGTATATTCTGGTAGCGGTGTATATTCTCGCGTTTCGGAATTTCCTCCGGAAAGCAATCTCAACGGCTACGGCTTCTCCGGCGATCCTTCTACTTCGTTTCTTCTTTGGGTCCTTGTCGATGACGGAATCTTTGAAGCTGGACCCGATTTCAAAAACGAAGGTCTTACGGGAAGATCCGTACCCTCCACGGTAACGAGTTTACCATAGTTACGGATTTCTTTCCCCTTTGATTTGGCGGAAGTCGGGGTAGGTGCGAAACAACTAGACCAGTGGGGGTAGTAAGAACAGTCCTCCTGCGGACGGCAGTACTCCTACTAGTCGGGATCCTTTGCAGGGGAGGAAATTCTTGGGTCGACCTAAGGTTGAACTCAAGCAGTGGTTCCTCAGCTTCAGATACCTTGTTTGTCAGTGCAAAGAGGGAGACGTCAGTGACCTTGACATTTGTGTTTTCAAATCCTTGTCCGAATCGGATGATCCCATTGTCGGGCAGCTCATCCTTATAGACAGCGAAGTCCGATCCGTTGGTGAAGGAGAAAATCGGCTTCGGGGCTTCCATTTCTGCGGGGTAGATTCGGTTGTCGATCCCAAGTTATGCTTCTTTTCTTTAGGACGAGAAGAAAGGAATTGAAAAGAGTCCGAACTCATTCTTGTTCATGTATTTATAAGAAGGAATCATTTGTTAAAAGAGTCACTTATTAGAGGGTTTGTTTATTTAGAACGGAATGTTCAAAGGTGTAGAGAAGGTAAGGAATCCGATTCGAGTTGGAAAGGAAAAGAAAGTCTTAAGCAAGACTTCTCGACTCGAAGGATCATTCCTAAACTAACACCTATTGGGGGTCCACCCCACCTCATAAATGAAGTAAAATGATCTCAGAACCTCTCTGTTTAGGGGTGTCTAAACAGTGGCTCCTAAATCCGAGAGAATGTTGGCTATACTTATTCAAGATAGAAGTGAACCTAGTATTCCAACAGAAAGAAGGGTAGTTTGATCCACTAAGGACAAGGATACACTACCGATTTTTGAAAGCAGAATTATCTGATTATAATGGAGAGAGAAATTTTCCCCAGCGGAGTCGCCGGAAATCTGTCGGCATTATTTTTTTAGGTTGTGTTTTATTTAAAAAAGAGGGGGTCGCCTAACAGAAGCTGTCGGCGAATTTTTAATTTAATTTAAATAAATAAATTTGAAAAAGTAGTGTTTGATTTTGAAAATAATTTTAAATATGAAGGTTTTAAGATATGAGATTAAACCGATCTCACATCCCAAATAGTTTATATAAACGAGCACCGCACCACAAGCCGTGTATACTATCCACTAAGGATAGACACATTGCAACGCAGTGGGGCTCGATTAAATAAACTAGAAGATTTGTGACATCTGTTTGGTACGCGAACCAATTTTATAAGCCGACCAAATTCCCTGCTTAATATTTAAACGGGGTTTATATTACTGCAGGTTCTTTAAAATTCCCTATAAGGGCAAGCCCCTATAGTTAATTACATCTTAAGTGATGGGAATCACCTAAGAAAACTCTCGATAATAATCGATAATTCGCTCTCGAGAATTTCAAAGTTTAAGATTTTCGAGGATTGAAATTTGGAATTTCAA
Source organism: Papilionanthe hookeriana x Papilionanthe teres (assembly GCA_022702705.1). Lineage (NCBI taxonomy): Eukaryota > Viridiplantae > Streptophyta > Magnoliopsida > Asparagales > Orchidaceae > Papilionanthe > Papilionanthe hookeriana x Papilionanthe teres. The sequence goes on from CM040423.1 coordinate 100,593,502, forward strand.
TAGGGAATGGATCAAATTTGGAACATTTTGTTTTGAGAATCCAAAGGCAGAAAAGTAGGAGAAATTACAGATTCAAAGCTAACTTCGGTAATTTCCCAACTATCCTATCGTTTGGCTTGAGTTTAGGAAAGTCCTAATATTTATTTAAATGTTTTGATCTTGTCAATTTTAATTAATTAGGACTTATATTTGTATGATAAAATCACACAAATAGCCTCGAAGATGTGAGGGTTTATGTCGTATCGGACGACTACCTCGGAATCCTAAAACCGGTTAGGGCTTAATTTGCTATGCAAATGTCTAACGAAGGGTTGAGGATTTATGTCGCACTAGGCAAACTACCTCGAAGTCCTATGGCTTTGTTGTTTAATTCTAGGAAAGTTTTGTCGATGTAGATTCAAGTTTTCGCTGACGACGATGGCCGTGCTGCCCACCATGCTCCAAGCTCCTTGTTGTTGCAGAGGTTGAATTTTAGAAGTCATAAATCAGGGGATGAGAAAAGTGTTTTGGTTTAGAGAAGTCTTAATTTCCAAGTGTTTTTTATGTTTTAATCAAAACAAATCTTAAAGTTGATTATAACGACATCGGTTAAGATCCCACGGTTCCATCCTTCCGGCATCATTATTTTTATCGGATTCACTTAGTCCATCCACACTTTCATTTAGACCGTGGGAAATCCCGTTAGCAACACGTAGGTTACATCATCCGAGGTATTCCCGATCATCCAATGGGACGTTTTAATTTAGTTGTAATTGTAGTTTTGTGTTACGTTTGTGATTAAATTTTGAGTAGTTTTATATTTTGAAATGTTGTGGCGGTGAATTTTATCTTGCAATGACTTTTAATTTAGTTTTGGTTTCGGTTTTAGAGGTCTATCCTAAAGGTGTGGGTTTTCATGCAACAGTTGTTTATCATGCAAGAAAAGTAAGTGCACTGCAGTTAAATAAATTGCAATAACGTAAATTGCAAGAAAGTAAATTGCAATAAAATAAAAGCGTACCTTGAGGGTCTTCCCGTCATCCCAAGCTGCACTTAAAACACAATTAGAATATTTAAGCAAGTTCCTAGGTAAAGGCTAAGGTAAGGGTTATGGTTTTCACCAAGTTCCTAATCCTATAGCTAGTCATTTCTATGACGTCTAGGTCTTTGTGTTTTGGTTTGAGGACGATTTTCTTCATCGAAGAACAATTAAGTCCAATTGTTCTTATAAATGTCCTATCATATTGAGGAAGTGCTTAAGAATAATCTTAAACATCTTTTCGATATTTACTAGGATTGTTTTAAGTCCAGAATGAATTTGATTATATAAATGAATTAATCGTCCAGGGATTCGAGTTTTGTTAACTTGCTTCGATGAACTAGGACATTTGAATATCCTATGAGTGAAGTAACATTTCATTTAATGTTCTATTTAGGAGTTATAATAACCAAAGCTTTCGAGGGCAAATTGGTGTTCAAATGATTTGTGATTTAGTTTAATTTCCATTTATGGATTTAAATTTGGAATAGTGTTCAAGTTGCTTTATATTTAATTTCTTTCTGTTTTAGGTGATGTTATATTTAATCCAACATAGTTTAATTTAATTTAATTTAATTGAGTTTTAATTTAATTTAATTCAATTTAATTCAATTTAGTTTGATTTGATGTTACATTAAATTAATTTGATTTGATTTAATTTTAATTTAATTTGATTTAATTTAATTTAATTTAATTTAATTTAATTTTAATTCATTTAATTTAATTTTTAATTTGGTTTAACTTAATTTAATTTGGTTTTATTTATTTAATTTAATTTAATTTAATTCATTTAATTTAATTTAATTTGTTTATTTAATTTAATTTAATTTAATTTAATTTAATTCAACTTTTAATTTTAATTTAATCTAATTTAATTTAATCCAATTTAATTTACTTAATTTAATTTAATTTTTAATTTAATTTAATTTTTTAATTTTAATTGAAATTTTTAAAAGAGTTTAATAATTTAATTTTAGTTTAATGATTAAGTCTTTTAATGTTTTGAATTTGAGTTATCATTTTAATTAAGAATTGAATATTAATGAGATAATTAATTTAGGGATTTTTAAATTAAAGAATAAATTTCTTCCTAATAATAAACCTATTTTAATAATTCCAATTTTATTATTCTTCCAAATTTAATCAACTATTTAATTAAGGTTTAATCATTTTAAATGGCTTAATGGGTTTCTACCCTTTAATTATTTAAATTTCAATCATCCAAATCAGATTAGGATCAAATATTTTACTTGTTAATTTTTTATTAAACCTAAAGTTTTAATTAAGGGTTAAAATTTTTAATTACCACTTTACCCTTTAAACTTAATAATTTCATAACTCACTAAATTGAACTCAAATGAACTTGAAATTTTTATGTGACTTCACTCATATGTCAATAAAGACATGAGAGGAGAAAATGTGATTTTTCTGTATTTAATTTATTTATATAATTATTTTTGGTAGAAAATAGAGATTTCCAAGGAAAATTTAATAACATGACCAAGGGAAAGTTTCTGTCCTTAAGAAAATTAGGGGACATTCACTAATGACCAGAGGACCACTTGGACCGATTTTGGTGATTTTTTGAATTATATTATTTTTATTATAATTATTTTAAGTTTTGGAGTGTTAATTAATTTAAAAATAAAATAAATGTTGAAAAATGAATTTTATATTTTTCAAAAATCTCTCTGATATCAAGGAAATCAGAGAATCAAATTTTGTAATTTTCTGATTTTTCTATGATTTATTATAATTATTTTCGTGAAAATGCTAGAAAATACATTTTTTTAATTTTAAAATTATCCTAGAGCTTTAAAATTTAATATCTCACTAAATAGACCTAAGAAAAATATGGGGTTTATTCCTAAGTGATTAAAATTCAAAATGTGACATTTTGGTGAATTTTATTATTTTTGTGATTTTTATTATTTTTTAATTATTAAAAATATTAAAATATTATTAAAAATCAACTTTTTTAGAAAATTGAAATTTTAATTTTCTTAGATTCCCCTGATATCAGAGAGGCTCCAAAACAAATTTGGTGAATTTTTGAGAGGTATTTTAAGAGTTATGAATTTTTGAAGTTTAAAATGACTAAGTGGCTTAATCAACCCAATTAGTGGGGCTAACCAAGTCCAATTGACCTCAAACATTTATGGTGGATTCCTCTGATCCTAAAGGTCAGTGGAGAATTGATTTCAACTCAATTTGATGCATGGTTAACTCTGATTAATTAGAGACCTATTTTGGGTGTTTAAGCCAATTAGGGTTGTTTTAAATGAACTAACTCAAAACCTATTTTTCCTAGGGTCCTCTGGTCATAAGGAACATCACCAAATTTTCCTAGAATTTATTTCACAACATGCTATTTATTGGAATTAAAATACTCAAAACGGTAACATGAACTTGAAAAATCAATAACTCTTCATAGGGATGGCCTCTGACTTTGGAAAATTCAGGGAATGTTCCCAAATTCAGAGGCTTCAAAAGCCCTATGGTCTCATGCCATGGTGAATTTTATACATGCATGGAGAATTAAAAGTATACAGGGAGTAAATAAATTATAAAAAATAAAATACTTGATGAAATTGAATGATTTCTTTTCCACATTATTCTCCTCTGTTCACTGAGCAAGAGGGTATTTTTATTTTATTTTTCTGATTTTCCTACACAGAGTTATGAATTTTTGAAGTTTAGGGAATTAAATAAATAAGAAAATACCTTAATTTTCTATTTATCCACGCGGCGCCAACTCATCCTCGGCATCTCCGAAACGCCGCGTGTCGCGCTCCCATTCGACGCCGCCATCTGACTCAGCGCTCCGGGCCCCGCGGTTCTCGTACCGTCTCCTGGTCCGACGCCATCTGAGCCGTCCGTCCGCGCGTGTATTGAATGGACGACATCCGTTCATCATCCCCAAGTGTTCTCACCCGAGAGCCGTCCACACTAAATCCCTAATATTTCACTCGATACTCAATGGATTTTCATGTTCTTATGCTCTATGGATTCGTCTTGAAGAGACGAACACATCTATACGGCTATCATGCATTGAAATTAAAGCATTTGAAATGGAGAATCTCCAGATGCTCGGGATGAAGAATTAGTTCATACCTTTGCTCAGAGAAGTGTGGCTTCGATCTGAGAGTTGTTGCACCTTCGATTGGATCCTAGCAAGCTCCGGATGAAGTCTCCGGTCCAGTGAATTGTCTAGATGTGATTTCGACCACGAGCACTTGGAGGCCGGAGCAACCGGGTGGCCCGGAGATGGGGCTTTTGCTCGGTGGACACCTTCCCTTGGTCCGGTGAAGGTGTAGAACCAATCAATTTGGGAATTGGCTCACTGTGGAGAAGTGTCCTGGTTTTGGGTGGAATTTTAACTCTGAAATTGAGCTCACAGAGAAGAAATGGCAGGGGGATCTCACTGGGGATCAAGTTCTCTGTGTATGGGGAGGAGTCTGAAGCAATTTTGGCATAGTTTCCTTAAGGTTTGTTTTCAGCACCTCTCATGGCCGAGAGGGGTGGTGTTTAAATAGGAGAGGGTGGAGGGCCTCCCGAGGAGAGTTAGGGCTTGGGATCGGCTTCTCTTGCAAGAGAAGAACAGCTCCAATGGCCACTCGGGGATGGGGCAGCTCGGCAGGTGAGAATTTCAAGTTGGGCTCACATGTGAGCTCTCGGCCATGGTGTTTTCCGGCGGCCTGGTGGCTGGCCGGCCAGGCATGGGTCACCCTCAAGGTCAGGTGGGTCAGGGCTGGGACTTGGTGCAAGCAATTGGCAATTGTCATGTGTAAAGAGCTTGGATTGAAATGGAATAGGGGGAAGACCATTTTGGGTTCAAATGAGTCAACCCATGGTTTTGGGCTAGGTTTACCACCCAAGGCCTGGTCTTGGGCTGAAAAAGATCACTTGGGTCAGCCAAGAGAGAATGGTGTGGTCTCCATCCATGATGAGGTGGCTAAGCATGGTTTAGTGTGTGACATGCTTAAGGTAAAAAAGGGGTTAAGGAGGATTAGGAAAGGGGCCCCTCCTTTTGCCATTAATGTCTTGATCACATGTCAAGCCTTCCATGGCTTCATGTGGCTTGTCCATGGCTTGCATGGCTCACCTTTGGCTTGGGAAAAGGTTTGGTCAATTTCATGAAAATGGGTTTTAAAATTTTTTGGTAATTTGATGGAAATTTGTATGAAACTTGATTTGGAATAATTTGATGGTGAATTTAGGGCTTAGGTAATGGATTTAATTAAGTGGATGACAAATGGAGATGTCATGTGGGCTTTAGGGTAGATTTTGGGCCTTTGGATGTGGTGAAGTGGGCTTTTAGGAAAGTTTAAGGGGAATGGGCTTTTTGATTTTAGGATGGGCATTTGGGTGAAGATTTTGTGAAGGAATTTGTCAAATAAATGTCATAATTGGTTTAGGGATGTTCTATGAAGGGCTTGGAGTCAATTTGGTGTGATTCTGAGTTGAATTGGTTTGAATTTGGGTTTATTTGGTAAGTGGGCCTATATGGGTCCAAGTGGGCCAAGTTGGGCTAATGTTGGGCTAGGGTTGAAATTGATGTAAAATCAATGTTGAGAAATGTTTATGGGAGTGTTTCAAAGAGGTTTTGACTTAGGTTGGGCTTTGATTTTGGGGTTTGAGCTCATTTGGGTTAGGTTTGGGTTTAGGTCAAAAATGGGCCCTTTAGCCTTGGGTTGAATTTGAGTGGGGTTTGGGTCTAAATTTTGGGCAAATCATGCTAGTTTTTTGCTTGTGGGGATGCTAAGCAAGATTTAGAAAAGATTTGGGGTTAATTGGAGTTGAATTGGGTGAGTTTGGGTTATGTTTGGGTCATGGGTCCAAATTGGGCTTTAAGGCCAAAAGTGAGATTGGATCCAAATGTCAATCACATTGGACTTGGATTTGGTCTAGATTGGTATTGGGGATATTGAATTGAAGTTTAGAATTGAATTGGACCAAAATTGGGGTCAATTGGGTAGGTTTGGTTTGACATTGAGTTCACTTTGGGTTAAAATGGGTCAAATTAGGGGTTTTGACAAAAGTAGGGTAAATTGACAAAATTGGCCCATGGTGTAGTTGGACAAAATGAAATTGGGAATATTTGGGATTTTCTGGAATTTTCTAGGAATTTTCTGAATTTTTGGATTTTCTGGCCAAAAGGGGTATTTTGGGTATTTGGAGGGTATTGGGAGGTATTTTTGGAATTTTTGGTATTTTTGAGTATGGATGATCAATTTAAGTGATGTGGAAATGTTTGGGATTGATTTTGGAGAATTTTGGGTAATTTGGAAATTTTTGAGAAATTTGGGTAATTTCAAGGTTTTTGGGTAGGCTAAGCGGGTGTAGGGTCCCGGGGGTCAAAAATTGAAATTTTGGAAAATTGAAGATTGGGTGAATTTGAGTGGAGTGAAATCATTTTGGTTGAGCCATGAAGCCATATCAAGCCTATATGATCCATGAAGGGACTCATTTGAGGCATTCATCTATGTTGTTCCTAACCCTCTTAGCCGAGGGCTTAGGGGTTAAGGACCATCCATGTGAATCACCTACATGAGTCGAGAGGTCAAGTTAGGTATGGGTGTGGTTTTAGGAGGTGTGTGAAAGTGTAGTGTATAAGTGTGGTGTGTGTGTCGACCGACCCCTTCACCGAACCTGGGCCACCTGAGGCGGTCCTAAGGCCAAAGAGTCCTATAGGAATTCATCCTTAAACTTCCACATTTGATTTCAACCCTCTAGGTGATTAGGGGTCTATAATCAAGTTTGTGGAGTTTGAAGGGAGTTAAGAAGTGGTTTGAATTTCTAAATGGTGGGTCCCAATTCTAGTCCTCTAAGATAGTCAAAGGAAAAGCCTAAGGCTAGATCCTAAGTACTAAAGAGAAGAAGAGAAGACCTCATCAAAAATGAGGTCAACAAAAGAAAAAGGAAATTATGGCATGATCGGAAGATATTGAAAAACAACTTGGAAAATGGACAAAAAGTTTTATTATACAACACAAGATTGAAGTTATTTCCTGGAAAGCTCAAATATAGATGGTTAGGACTTTTACAGTTGTAAAAGTTTATTCTTTTGGAGCTGTTGATATTAACGATTTTGATATTGGAAACATTTTTAAAGTTAATGGGCATCAATTAAAGCCTTACTTTGATGGGTATCAACTTGACTTCAAAGTGGTTTTAATGTTGAGTCATCTCAATTAACTAAATGGTTTGTCGGGCCGACGACGTTAAACCAAGCGCCTTATGGGAGGCAACCCATATGTATCTTTGTTGTCAGTTTGCTTGTTTGTTGTAGTTGTGCTTTTTAGATAGTTTTTTTTTAATCGTAATTACTCCTAAATACTCTAAAAATTGACAAATGATGGAATAAATCGAGATATTGGAATATTTTGGACCAAACGAAGTTTGGTGAGAATTTTGACCACTGGCGCCGCCGGCGCCCTATCGTTTTTCCTGCACTGAACTTGACTGTTTCAGCACCGCCGGCGCGCTATCGAGCGCCGCCAGTGCCCAAAACTTGCTTGACAGTTTTTAAGTTTCAAAATGCGAGTTTTGGCAGTTTTTGTCGGGATATTCATCCTTATAACTACCTAAATTCCATTTTTGGCTTCTTAACTTCAGAACAAAAGAAAACCACCTATCCAAATTCGTATCCTATGGATTACTTTCCCATTGAAAGCCCTCAATTTTGTGTTTTCAACCGAAGGAAGATCATAAGTATTGAAGTACAGCGTTTGTTCAACAAAGTAATGATGAAAAGAAGGATTATCAAGGAACGAGGCTTCATAAATCAAGGTATGGATTATCCTACTATTAGAATTAAAGAAATTATTAAAGAGAGACATTGGGAAGTGATTTGCTACACTACTGTTGCCGTTGTTGTTCCCGTCGTGAATGTGTTTTATGCAAATCTTTACAGGATTAACCAAGGGTTCATATTTGTGCATGGTAGATTTGTTCAATTCACTCCTGCACAAATCAACGATCTCTTTATGATCGAGAACATACCTATTTTCCATAATTCTAAATTCAATGCCACGAGGGATAATATTTATGATGTATATCAATATCTGAGAGATGAGAATGAAGAATAGGAAGTTAGGGAGAATGGATACATGAGTTTCCCATCTGCATCTCTCAATCCAGTATCGAAACAGTGGCATTACTTTATTTCGACAAAGTTATTTCTGACATTGAAGATTAGCAAGGTAACCAAGGAAAGCGCCATTTTGAATTTTTGTATTCAAACTGAGAGGCCGGTTGACATTGGTAACATTATTGTGAAATCAGTACTTTGATTAATTGTGCATGGCTCCAAACATGGGCTTGGACACCCAAATACCATATTTTTGTTATGTAGTCAGTCACAGGTTCCTTATGAAAGTTGGGATAAGGTTTTTTTCCATAGAGGCCTATTGATCCAACTAACCCCTATGATTACCAGACAATTGGAGATGAAGATGACATGAATTTACTCGCTGATCAACCAACACAAACTTCACATCCGATTTAACCCTAATTTACTGAAGGTTCCAGAATGATATTGAAGATGAGCAAAAAATTGGAGAAAGAGATATGAAACGTTATGAATGCGATCAATAAAATTTTTTATTTATTCGATCATATAGATCATAGAATGAAAGAGGAATTCCATCACACTGGTTGAATTGAGATGAGCTTAATCAACCTCTTGAAGAAGAACGCGGTGATTGCTGAAGAATCATCTGAGGAATTTCCATTTCATCCATTCTATAACTTGTTTGTGCATCAGCAATCAATTGGAGACATTAGAGGAGATGATAGTTCTGAAACTGATGTGGAGTAAATTGATGGATTCTACTTATGTTTGTTGTGTGTTTAGTTTGCTTTGCTTAGTTATGTTTGGTTTGTGTAGTATTTTCTTTGAGATTTGAACTTGGATTTGGTTGTGTTTGCTTTTGTTGTGTGCTTAGATCTTAATGCTTGCATATCGTACAGTACTTGTTGCACTAAAGATCTAAGAATAGTTGGTTTGAATGAACATATTTAGTGTCTATGATGTAAGTCTAATTTTATATATATAAGATTGTTGTGTATTGTTTGTGTGAAAATTTTTGTTAATTATTGCTTATGGGATGATGTAAATGCCTATTGAAGAGTTAAACATCATTGTGGAAGTCGAAAAGATCAAAATTACAAAAAACTTTTCGGAACCAGAAAATATTTTGGATTAGCGCCGCCGGCACCGGAACGGACGCCGCCAGCTCCCAAATCCAGAGAGTTTTGCCATTTAATTTAAATAGAGCGCTGACAATTTTTGCCATGGGACCCACAAATTTTACCATTTCCATCATCTTCCTCCTCCATTTTTGCAATTTTGAAGATCTAGGGCTTGCTAGATCTTGAATTTAAGGAGATTTCAAGGCTTTTTGACACTGGATTTGCACTTCTCTTGGTAAGAGCTTCACTTTAAGTTAAAACTGTTAGATTTCCATCATGGAAATCTCTCAAATTGCCTATGGTGAAATTTTTGGAGTTTTAAGGAAATTTTGAGATTTCCATGATGAAATTTGCTCTTACTTGTTTAGAATAGTGGTTGGAGTTTGTTACATTGTGAATTTGGGATTTATTGGAGTTTTCTTGCAAATTTTAGAAATTCACATGGTTCCAAGAGGGAAGAGGAAATTGGATTTTGATGAGAAGAGGTTTGTCAACATCAAAGACCAATTTCTTTATAGCTCTATCCTTCTCAACAAGAAGTGTATACAAGAACGAGCTTTTGATAGTCCTAGCAGATCTGTAGAACAATTAATTGCAAAGCGAAACAGGGAGTGATTTTATTATTTCACTGCGAATGCTGTTATGGGAGTTGTTAGAGAATTCTATTCTAACTTACCCTGGACTGAGATTGAGTATGTGCTTGTTAGTGAGAAAATGGTTGAGTTTACTCCTCCGCGTATAAATGCTTTCTATCAGACTCGGGAACCATTCGTGTGTGAACATGAAAACTTTGACACTGGGAGGGAGAATATGAGAGAAGTTTTTGATTTTCTGACTGAAGGGTGAGGAGAATGGAAATTAAGCCAGAAACAGTTGATAAATTTCCCCACCTCCACTTTTAATGTTACTTCAAAAATTTAGTATTATTTCATTTTTGCTGAACTACTGTATTCAGAAAAGGAAAAAAGATTGATATTGGATCTATTATTTACAAGAATATTCAGACGATTGCTAGTGGCGAGACAATGGAGGATTAGGATATCCTGCTTTAGTTCATGCCCTATGTGTTCAGTCTGGAGTGGAGTTCAGTAGTTCTGAGGAAGTGGCTATACCATTGAGACCTATTACAAAGAATATTATCCGTACTTATGAGTCTCATGTTGGAGCCAGAGTTGAGTGTAGGAGTACTGATTTTCCTACTACGAGTTATGATGTTCCATCTACTTCTGAGCCGCCTACCGTATTTGATATTATGGAGCGTACTGAGACTACAAAGTAATATTATGGATAGACTCCATGGTTAGATGGACGTATTTGAGGCGAGGAGTGATGTGAATGAAGATTATCTACAGAGGAGAGTTGAGTTTGATATTGCTTATTATGATGCTCAGGTCAGATTTATGAAGGGGGAGTCCGATGTGATATTTCCTACTTGCCCCAGCTATACACCATATAGACCTGACCTTGCTGATGACCCTGCTATTGATTTTTGTAATGGAGACTGGTAGATTGTTTGTTTTTATTTCTGCTGTTCTTAGTCTATTGTGGGGTTCTGATGTAATGTAGTGGATGTTTACTTTTCATGTGATGTGTAACCTTGTGTTGTACTGTTGTGCTATAGTGTTATTTACATTTCATGTTGTACTGTTATGTTATTCTGAAACTTTAATAATGTTTGTTGTACTGTTAGTAGTGTGATATTTTGTTTTATGTTATAGTGTTATGTTGGATATTTAGATGTTTAATGTAAATTTCTCCTTACCCATGCAAATATTTAAAATTGTTGTATCACTACTACTAATTGTTTCATGCATGCTAGTTGTAAATTTTTATTAATACTAGATAGCTGTTAAAGATTTCAAGATCCAAGCATAGAGAGGTTAGTTTTCTTCTACTCTGAACTGTTTCAAATTTACTGAAAATTTTAAGTTTGGGGGAGGGTAGAGAAATACAAACATTTATTTATTCTCAATTATTATATTTTAAAAAATTATTAGCATAACTTCTGGCAGTTAAACCTCGTTATAAGATAACTTAAACTTTTTATTTCAATTGAATATTATGGAAGGATAAGATGAAAATTTTTAGTGATAAAGGTTAATTTTATAGAAGAAAGATATTGGGTATGAAAGGATTTGATTATAGTCAACTATTTAAAGTAAAGAAAACTGTATTTTTGAAATGTTAATGGACTTAAAGTATTGTGTATTAAGAAGAGATTGTGACTTTATGACGAGTAATGAAGCTTATACTTAACTATAAAGTAAAGAGATATTTTAAATTTGAACTTTAGAAAGAGGAGAGTGAAGTTCAAAATCATTAAAGACTATCCAGATATAGTAATCCTCATTAAAAAAAAGAAGAAAAGAAAAGAATGATTGAAGAACAATCCTTAAAAGAAAAGAAAAAAAAAAAAAAGAAAGAAAAATGTTTATGAGCAGAAGCTTGAGGAGATGCCTAATAAAAAATTGGCTTCACAAAAATCACCTTAAAGGGAGAACTTGATTTCATTTCTGAATTTATGTTTTAAGTACTGGCCTACATTCTAATGAAGTTTACATGAACTCCTTTCTCACATAATCTTTTGAGGCACTCTTAATGTGACAAATTATAGTTCATTTTGAAATAAATAGAAGACTAGTACTCTTAGACTTGATTGCTGAATATTTTTATATCTATAGTGTTGACCTGAGTTACTAAATTTCTTTCTAAAAATCTGATCCACTTTAAAAATTACCTATTTTTAGTGTAGATTTCATGCTAACTTTGTGCACATTTTGAATGATATTACACTTTAAAGGAATGAATTTTGCATATTTTTGTCTTTAAGTATAAAAATATAATTTTAGAGAAAATCAAGCAAAAACTATGCAATTTTGAGCCGAAATAAGCAAGGAAGAAAATTCTCACTTAGTACATATTGATGTCTTTCTATGCTTAATATCTTTTATATTTCTCACATATTTTGGAATAAAATTATACTTTCGAGAAAGGTTGTTTTTATGTCTATCTTGTAGGTGTAGATTTTAGGAACGCAACACAACTGAAATGGGTCGAAACAGAGTTGAAATGGAGCTAAATGAAGCAAAATAGTGGAGTTGCGCACAGGGTGGTGCCTAGGCGCCAGTGACGATGATAAAACGGTGCCTAGGTGCTAGAATCAAGGCCTAGTCGCCAGAATCATCCAAAAATGGTTATTCGGTGGATTTTTGACAACTTTGAGAGTTATTTTGACGGTTTTAAGTAGTTTTTAGACCTTCTAGAAGACTGAAAGTTACTCCTAATATATAGGACATTTGATACAATGTATCCAGACACATTATAACGGTTTTAATCACGAAGAGGTGCGACACAAAGTGAAGGGGTGCGAAGACTTATTCACAGGAGTCTGGTGCCTAGGCGCCAGAGTCGGTTTCTAAAGATTTAATGAATGTGGACTACTTTTGAAGAGGTTCCTTAATCAACCCTTGGCCATTTTCATAGCTCTATAAATAGAAGATATTTCTACAGGAAAAAGGCCTCTCTCTTGTCTGTCTGTCTCTCTCTCTCTACCCCTCTCTTTCTTCCACCTTAGTCATTTTAGTCATTTTAGCGTCATGACGATGTAGATTTCTACAACTTATGGAGAGATTGGTGAGGGATTTTGAGATATTTATGTATGGGATGTACGAGCGGCGCATGGATCGGTGAGAGACTTTGGTGGAGAGATCTTCTTTCCTTCGTAGGGAAAAAGCTAAGTATTGTGTTCTTCATTCTCTTGTAATTTTTGTAAACACTTTCTAGTGGATTTTCTTTGTTTTAAATCGAGTTTTCTGTCATGATTTATCCATGCTTCGTAAGTGATTTTCTTTACTCTTTCTTTTAATATGAAGTAGTAGCATGTGCGGGAAAATTATTTTTATGATAGAATTATCTATTAGATGCTTTTAGGTGACAGATAGTTGCATAAATATAATAGAATACTAATGAAATAAGTTCCTTGTTGGCACTAATTCTTTCAAGTGTTTTACTTCTTATGCCATTATTTACATTTACTTTTATTTTGTATGAAATATATGCATGTTTAGGAATTAAGATTTGCTTAGATATTTTCTTATTAAATTAGGGTGATGATATTCAAACATGATCTTCATTTACTTTACAAATTGATCACTTGTATTCTTAAAACCTGTTGAATTCCGAGACTTATCCGGAGATGAGTTCTTAACTAGTAGATATCACATGAATCCTTGGGTAATCGAAGGCTATCTGCTGGTTATTCATGGTGAAGTGTAAATAAATAGGGAGATATTGCTTATTGGGCACAAAATTGGTTAGTTTTTAGAGTGACAGACTAAATTCTAATAATTTGGTCTATAGAAAGGGAACAGGTCACTGGTAGGGCCGACCATAACCACCATTGGACATCTAGTAGTGTGAGCCTAGATTAACCCATTCTACTAATAAAACATCTTGAATCGATCTATAGATTAGCCAATGTTCTTTACACCTGGACCAAAGGGTAAAGAATAGGATTGCTTCAATTTGGCACTACTACATAATATTCTAAGAATTTCTTTCCTACACATTATCTATGTAATTGCAAGAGAAAGGTAGTCTTTAACATCTCAAAATTCTCCAAACCTATTTATCAATAAGTTATCTTTTTATTTAAGAACTATTAAAAAAACCATTTTAATCGAAATTCCAAATTTAGGCCTTATAAAAATAGACTGGAATTAGCCTATAGGATTACCTACCTCGCTTCTCTGTTGGATCGATACTAGGGTCTTAATAGAAAACCCTATATTACTTGAAACGATACATATACTTGCATAGTGCCCTTAGTGTGTAAAATATTTTCTAAAATTTTATAAAATTTTGATTTTATACACTAGCTGCTATTTATAAATTGGGTGAAGTTCTTAGCCATCTTTTGGAAAAAAAAATTACTGCGTTATTGCTGGTCAGGTCAAAATCTAACCAATATACTCTTTTGAATGAAAAATTTTAGTGCCTTATAGTTGAAAAGTATATTGCCTATAGTTATATTTTATGTAGTAAAAAGATTACTTGAGGGAAAGTAATAGTTAAAGTTTAGGGATTCGATGCATTTGAGCTGTATCTTCGTTTTTGCTATCTAATTTTACTCATTTTTGGTGATATTGCACTTTAAAGAAAGGTAGTTTTCATGATTTGCTGCAGCTATGATGATTTTAGGTGATTCGAGTGAAAAAAAAGAAAAAAGGAACAAATCCGGAGCAAAAAGGAGCAAAATGGTGAAAAAGTATTCTGGCGTCACCGGTGCCAGAATTCAGAGAGCATAGCAATTAAATGGCACGAGAGTTCAAATTTAAAGAGTTTTGGCGACTTTTTGAAGGGATGCCTATGGAAGCTCTTGGGATTTCGTCCCTATCTTATAAGCAATTGCTTTGGGACTAAAAGTGGTTTGTCTAGAGTGTGTCTTGTGTCTTCTAGAGTAGTTTTGAGTGTTGGGGTTTAGGAGTAGAGAGTGTAAAGTGAAGATTTGAGAGGGATTCTTCTCCAAGGAGGGGAGGAGAAGAGGTAAAGTGAGAGATTGCTTCTTCCTTTTCATTCTAAAGAGAGAATCAAGTGTTGTAAAGAAGAGAGAAGAGGATTCAAAGGAACTTCAAGAGAATTGCATTAGGGAAGAGAAATAGATAAGTTGTAGTTTCTTTTGTGATTTGTATGACATTTCTTTTATATATAAAATCCATGTTTTATTGTATCTTCTCCATGAATTTTGAGTAGTCTCCCTTGTCTTTCTTCTTGCATATAGATGTGATGATGGATTAATGTGGATTTGATGTACTTTTAATGTAACGAAGAAATTGTGATGATTTTTCATTTAGAACCTAATTTAGTTTTGATTTGGCCAATTGAAATGTTAAAATATGTTGTTGAACATTAAGTTTAAAAGGATTTAATGTCCTAAACAATAATGAAAGATCCTTTCAATTTCTATGGATGAATTGCGTAATTCATGTGAATTGAGTACAAATAAATAGAGAAATATGTTTTGATGGACTTCATTGTGGAGATTTCAGGGCGACAGGCTGAGATCCCAAAATTGATTCTTAGATTACTAACTAATATCAAAGGTAAGCCTTCCGGTGAAGGGTGAGTGGGAGCTCCAAAGTGAGAGTCGGTATCCTCCCAGCCTAGCCTTAGAGTTAGTGATTAAACTTATAATATGTCAATGTTCTTTTCTTACTTAGAAGAGGGGGTACTCTTTTAAGGGTAACAAACCATCTGTGCTCCTATTCGGCACAATAATATAGATGATTATTCGATATCAATCCACACGTCATATTCTCATTGCATGAGGAAAGATACTCTTCTCATATATCAAAAAAACCTTTGAAATACTTAGTTTAGTGTGTATGTTAGTTAATCCTCTTTTTAAAGTTATTATAAGTAATTGTAGCAAGTTAATTGTTACTGTTTCATTGTTCTTAATGTTTCCTGCATAGTAGTATTAAGTAGTAAACCTTAACTTCAGTGATTATTACACATAGTGTAACGTTTTCTTAAAACTTTAAATATTTCCATGTGGGATCGATATCCAGGACTCCATTAGAGCCCTATATTACTTGATACGATACGTATACTTGCGTTAAATGATTAGACTTAACAAAATTATTATAAATCTATAAATCTGAGTTCATAAATTCTTGCAAAATATAAATTCGAGCATCAATTATCCTTTGTTATTCTTTCTCTTTCATAGTTCCTTATGCTCATCGGTAGCCGGTATTCTCAGGCCTAGACGAGACTTAACTGATTTGCTTATAGTAGTATCATCTGTTGCAGCTGTGTCAACACATTTTCCCAAAAGGTGTTTGACAGAAACTCAGATGGGTTTTTCCAGTTTTAGAGTTTTGTCCTTAATTTCAGATGATATTGCACATCCCATTCTCTTGAGAAGCTTAGCGATAGAATAACCTTCTATTTCAGACAATCTTCGTAGAAATGTGTGAGCTCGGGTGATAGGTGTGAGCCTCCCCCTCACCTTATCATGACATTGTGATGCTGAAAGCGTAGCGGCAATCCTATGGAGGCTCTCATTTCCAGTAGTGTCAGCTAACGGGTGGAACCTACTACCTCGAAGAAGTGGAGAGGTATCCAATAAATCGAGTTCCTTCTGTTCAGGAATCTCATCAATGCCTGACAAATTTGCAACTTGTGTTCTGGTAGCACTACAAATCCTACGGTTGCGGTTTCTTCTTTGAGACTTGGCTGGCAAAGGAGGTCTAGAACTTGAACCAATCTTGAAGACTAAGTGCGGGGAAAGAAAGGTATCTTTAGAATCATCTTCATGCAAGATTTCTTTCCCTTTGGAAGACGGGAAAGTAGGTTTGGTGATGGCAAAGCCGGTCGTAGTAGTGGTAACAACTCTCCTTGGCACGGAGACGACTGACCTGATGGGGGCAATGGTTACTTTCACCTTTTTAGTAGAAGGGAAATCTTCATGGAAGTTTAGATCGAACTCAGAAGATAATTCTTGAATTTTAAGAGTGGCAACTTTCACAACCACGAATGGGGCTTTTCCGAGTATGACTTTAAACTCATTGAAGCCAGTTTTGAACTGAATCGTCGGTGCTGCAAGACTAGCCTTGCGGGAGGAGGTCAAGTTGCAGAAGAAAGTTAGTGTACGGGTTGACATCTTTCATTGTCAAGAGACGTATTCCAAAGTTTAGTGAAGGCCAAAAACCTTGTCATCATAGTGCAGACACTACGAAAAAGAAAGATTGTTCTGTGGACTGGGGAATGTTTCATTTCATTTTGATATTATTTTTTATTTCATTTTCTTAGGTTTTCTTATGTTGGTTAAAAGGAGTTTTAAGATTTAAGAGAAAGTGGGTTAGTCTACCGAAGACAGGATTGAACCCGGGGAATACCAAAAAGAGGTGAAGTATGGGACCCTGTCAGAGACCCCCCTTCACAAAGCAGATTACCCTAGCAAAATTTTCTTGCTGACACACTTTTTCGGGGTTCAACCACACAAGATCAAGAGGAAAACCTAGGGTTTCCTGAACCCTTCTATTTAAGAGTGACCAAACAGACGGTCCTATAATCTAGAGGAGTTGATCAAACTTTGCTAAGAATGAAATGGGTGAATTGTGACAACAGAAGAATGGTAATCTGGCTAATGAGGGACATGAGCACTTTACCGATATATGAACATAGTATTTCCCGATCTTACTGAAGAGAGAAACTAGTCCCCAGCAGAGTTGCCAGAAAACCATCGATCGTTAAATTTGGAAAGGTTGATATGTTTGAAAAGGTTTAGAATATAGTTTTATAAAAAAGAAATTTGATTGAATTAAATATATATATATATATATATATATATATATATATATGGATTTTGAAAGTAATATTTTAGTTTTGATGAGCATGAAATCAAATCGATCTCATATAAATAATAGTTTAAATAATCAAGAATTTCACCGCAAGACATTTATTTATCCCGAATAATAAGTGCATGGCTTGAGGTGAAGCTTGATCAAATAAGCTAAAGAATTTATGACATCCGTTTGATCTGCAAACCATTTTGACCGACAATTTCCCCTACATAATATGAAGGAATTAGATAAGTTTATATTAATATGGGGTCTTTAAGTTTCCTATAAGGGCAATCCCATATAGTTAATTACATCTTAGATAACAGAAGTCACCTAAGAAAACTCTTGATATAGATCAGGAAATGTTTATATTCATGACTTCCAAAGGTAAGAATTTCAAAGTAAATGTGATATAGTCAGAAGTTCAATAGGTGAATGGCTAAAGTCTTGGACCATTTCATTTTATCAGAATCCAAAGGAGAGAAGACTAGCGGAAGGATATTGATTCAAGGAAAATCTTGATGTCTTCCCAAACAATCTTATGGTTTGGTTATGATTTTGGGTATTTATTTTGCATTTCATCCTGTCAATTTTATTATTTAGGACTTACGTTCACTTGATACCGATCATGTGAATGGCCTGGAAGATAGGAGGATTTATGTCATACCCGATGACAACCTCGGAATCCTAAGATGAGTTAGGGCTTATATTGCACAACATGGTTGAATAAAGGCCTAAAAGAAAAGGTGAGGATTTATGTCGCACAAGGCGAGCTACCTTGAAGTTCTGTGGCTTGATTTTTTAATTTCTAAAGAATGGTTTTGTTGATTTAAACAAGTTTTGCTATTGAAGATGGCCGTGCTGCCTACTATTCATGCTCCGAACTCCTCGTCATGGCAGGTTTAGTGTAAAGAAGTGTCTAATTAAAGAAAAAAGAGAACTGTCATACTTTGGAAATATTTAAATTGAGGTGTCTTATTATTTTATTAGGGAAACATTAAAGTTAATTATAGCAACACCGGTTAAGATCCCACAGTTCCATCATTCCGACATCGCTAATTTCATCATATTCACTTAGTCCAAATGAATTTGCTAAACTCAACTTAATGAGTTCCATACTTTCATTTAGACCGTGGGAAACCCCGTTAGCAACACGTAGGTTACCTCCTCTAAGGGATTCCCGATCATCCAACTAGACGTTTTAATTTAGTTGCAATTGAGTTTTTTTTTGTTTGTGATTAAATTTTGAGTTGTTTTATATATTGAATGTTGTGGTAGTGGATTTTATCATGTCTTGATTTTTAATTTTGATTTTGGTTTTGGTTTTATGGCTATGGTAAAGGTTTCAGTTTTCATGCAGGGTGGCATTGTTATTTAGCATGCAAATTTGCAAGAAAAGTGCAGTAGATCGCAAGTAAATTACATTAAAATAAAAGCATACCTGGTAGGTCTTCCCGTCATCTCAACTTGAAACTTTTGTATTCTTGTAATAAACATTTATATTTTTGCAGAAAAGTAAAACCCTATGGATAGGTTCGTCAAAAGCCTACAAAGTCCTAGGTCATAACCTGGCGGGCTCCTATTCATTTTTTTTGGGAAATACTTTCATTTAATAAATATAAAGGGTGTAATAGTCCTACAAGTTGTTCAGAAGATTTGTGAAATGATCCAGGAGAATCCCAGATATTTCACAATACTTTTAAACTTCCTTGAGGTCCTTTTAGATTTATTATAGTTATTAAATGAGTTATCTCTTTCATATCTTCATGCTTTTAGTTATCCTGAAAGGCGGGGTAGTTATCATTTTGCGCTTTACTTGGGAATTATGTGAGTGAGCCCTTTTAAAGGTAAACTTAACTCATGGAAGAATTTATCCAATTTTTATGGGCTTGTAATGTTTTAATAGTTAGTTTTAATATTCATCATCTTTTCTATTCTAAATCTGGTTAGCTAATTCTTTTGATTAAGCCTAGGTCATTACTAAGCCCTTAATATTTAGTGGGTATTTTTATGTCTTTTAGAAAAGGGAATTTTATGACTTTCATGATCATAATCCTGATCAAAAGATTGAATTATCATTTAAACATAAAATGAAGGGGAATTGAATTAGTGGAATATTAACTCCCAAAATTAATCCCTAACTTTAAGGTTCCTTTTAATTTGATTTTTCTTCCAAATTATAATAATTAAGAAAATTTAAATATGTAATTTTGATGTGATAAAGTTGCAATAGGTTTCTCCTTTTTGTCCCTTAATGTTTCAATCATTCAACGTAGTAATTAAGATCATTTATTGCCCTTTTCCCATTTTGATTAAGCCTAAATATTAATTAAGGCTAAATTTTTTAAAATTACAATTTTACCCCTAAAGGCCTTTATCACTTTTTAATTTATTAAATTTAGCTCCAATAACTTTGAAATTTTTATGTGACCTCACTTATAGGTTAATTAAAACATTAGAGGAGAAAATGTGATTTTTCAAATTTTAATTTAATTTATATATTTAGTTTCATGCAAAAGTTGAGGTTTTTCAATGGATATTCAATAACTTATCCAGAACAAAACATAAGACTTTGAAATTTTTATGGGAGGTAGACATAGACCAGAGGACCACTTGGATCAAAGTTCAAGACTTTTGGAGTTTTAATTTAATTATTAGAATTATTTTAAATTCTAGATTTTTAATTAATTATACAATATTTTAAAGGTTTAAAATTCAAATTTATATTTTTCTTAAGCCCCTCTGAGGTCAGAGAACACAAAGAAATATACTTTAAATTTTTTTTATTTTAATTTTGATTATTAAAATTATTTTAGTGGAAAATTAAAGAAATTCATTTTTAGTCTTTAAAAAATTGATTTAAGCATTTAAAAATTAATATTTTAATTTTGAAGCTTTGGAAAATTATGGGGATGGTTCCTAAGTGATTAGAAGATCAAATGTGACAATTTGGTGATTTTTAATATTATTTTTATTTTTATTATTATTTAATTATTTAAATATTAAAAATATGATTAAAATAAAAATTTTGTGAAAATCCCAATTGTATATTTAAAAGAATCCTCTTGTCACAGAGAACTCTCAAAACCAATTTTATAAATTTTTGAGTCATATTTTAATTATTAAAATTAGTTTAATGTTCAAAATTATCATTTCACTTAGAAAATTCATTTAAGTAACCAAATGAATTCCAAATGCCATGAAATTTTTAAAGAGAGTTTCTTTACTTTTAAAATATACTAGAGAATTGTTTTTAAGTGATTTTCATATTTAATGAACTCAAATTAATTTAAATTCATTGTTAAACCAAGTTGATAATTAGGTAATTTCTTAGTTATTTAACCCATGAAAATATTATCCTAGGGTCCTCTAGTCATGAGAAACCTACCATGATTTTTCTGAATTTTTATAATCACAATGCTAATTATTAGAATTAATCTATGAAAATAGATGTCCAAACTTGGAAAATATAGAACTCTTCATAGAGATTTTCTCTGAATTTGGAAAAATCGGGGAAAATCCCCCATGACAGAGGCTACATCATGCTAAAAGGGCAGCCATGGTGAAATGTCTACAAGCATGGAGAATTAAAATACAACAAAAAGTATTAAATTAATTAAAAATCATACATGCATCAAATAAGTTATAAAACATTTCCACTTTATTTTACTATGTTCACTGAGCAAAATGGTATTTTTAAATTAATTTTATGATTTTTCTAAACCAAGATATGGATTTTTAAATTTTTGATGATTTAATTAATTCAAAAATTCCATATTTTCCTGCTTAACCACGTCAGCGCCATGTAAACCTACGACGGGTAGAAAACACACTCGTCTCCTTCTAGTTGGATGCTACCTTCTGAGACAACACGCGCTTTATGCATCAAGTGTTCATCCGGCGCAATCCTGACCATCTGTTCATTACACGCGGGATTCGATGACTCCTGGTCATCGTCCCCAACTGACCTAGCCTATAAACCGTCCACCTTCTAGACCAAAGATCTCGAGCTAGACTCAACCAAATTACATGGGGTTTTTTCCTAGAGCTTCATCTAGCTTACTCAAACCTATCCATACTATTTATACGATATGAAATATAGTGTACAATTATGGAGGACGAAGAAAAGCTCGGGAGGAAGAGTGAGTCCAATACCTTTGTCTGAGAGGGAAGGCCTCAATCAGATGGTTGTGGCAGCTTTGAATGGTCCCAACGAACCTCGAGATGGAGCCTTTTAATCTAATGAATTGTCTAGACTTGAACTCGACCAGGCCCGATTTTAGCTGTTGATGGAAGTCTGGTGCAGAGGCTTTTTGTGATGGAGCATTAATGAGGGATCCTCTTCTTTCACTGTTGTGAAGGTGCGGGTGCAGTTATTGAAATTTTGTGCATAGTGGAGCTGTGGAGAAATATGTCCTGGTTTTCGGCCAAATTTGAGCTCTAAATTTGAGCTATGGTAGTGGGAATCAATGGCTGAAGATAGTGGGATCGCTCTTAGGACCTCTCAGGGAAGCTCTGGAAGCAATTTGGAGGAGTTTCCCTAAGAAAAATTCAATACATAGTTTTTTCTATGGAGGGCTCTATTTATGGCCATGGCCATTGGGCTGAGCTCAGGGGCTGATGATGGGTGGATTCAACTGCCTAAGTGGAGGGCAGATGAGCTCCAATGACAATTTTGAGCTGACTTGGCAATAGAGTGGAGTTTAAGTTCAATTTGAGAGGTGGTGGCTCTCAGTTTTAGTATTTTCCGGGCACTAGGGTTGTTGGCAGGGCGAGGGTTGGTGGCTAGGGGTTCATGTGAGCCAGGGGAGGATTAATAATGTTTTATCCTCAATGGCAAGTGATGAATGTTGAGATATTTTGATTAAGGCCAAATATAAGGTGAAATCCCCTAATTCAAGGGACCTTTGTTCCATGGCTCCATTAGAGTGGCCTAGGTGGGTCTGGGGTGGTTCTTAGAGGTCCCTTGGTGGCTATGGTGGACCTAGGTTGGTCACATTTGGGATGATTTAGTCACATTGGGCCATAAGTTCAATTCAGGTCATTTGGGTTTAAGTTGGGCTAACTTGGGTTTGAGTTTTGGTTAGACCCAAATGATTGAGCAATATTGTGTATATGATTTTCATAAATGGTTTAGAGAAGGATTAGAGTTGCTTTGGATTGGTTTGGGGGATCAATTTGGCTTAATTTAAGATTTTGATCAATTTAGGACATGTTGGGTTAACTTGTGTTTAGGTTGGGATAGGGGTGGGTTATAGGACAATTTAAGGCTCCAAATGGTCTATGGGGATGACATAAATAGTTCCCAACATCAATTGAGTGATATTTTGGGAGTAGGGCTATCAATTTGGGAGATTTTGGGCATATGGTATGTTTGGGTCAACATTGGGTATTTTTGATTTCAAGTGGATTTGGGTTATACTTGGGCTCAAATTGGGGGCAATTTATGGTTTAATTCAATTTAGGGGAGTGTTATGAAGGGTTTAGAACTGAAATTGGGGAGACATTGATTGTTGTTAGGTCAATTTGGGGGATTTGGGTCACTTAAGCAAAATTAAGGATTTTGGGTTTTAAGTGAAATTAAACTTAAATGTGGGTAAAATTGAGCTTGGATTTGGTTTAGATTGGTATTGGAGATGTTAAATTAAAGTTTGGAATTGAAATTGGGGAAGATTGGGGTCAATTAGGTAGGCATTGGGTTTAAACTTGGGCACATTTGGGTTAAATGGGTCAAATTAAGGCTTTTGTTTAAATTGGGTTAAATTGGTCAAATAGGGTCATGTGGTAGTTGGGAGAAATGAAATTTGGAATATTTGGGATGTATTTAAAGTTTATGGGAATTCATGAAATTTTAGGCAAGTAGAGGCATTTTGGTCATTTTGGGTTTTTTTTTTTGGAAATTTAGCAATTTTGTGTAATTTTGGGTAATTTTGGGTAATTTTGGTTAATTTGAGTGGTAAGGAGAACTTTGGAATGATTTTTAGAGGATTATGGGTAATTTGGGTTATTTTGGAAATTTTGGGGGATTTTAGGATTTTAGGGTTATTGAAGGTATTTAAAGTATTTTTGGGCAAAGGGGTTTGAAATTTGGAATGTTTGGGAAAATTAGGATTGGTTGAAAGTGAGTAATATGGTATTGTTTAGGTTGAGCCATCAACCAAGGGTCTCCCATATTTGGTCCTCTATGTGTTGGTACTAGCCAAATCCTAGCTTGAAGCTAAGAGCTTGGGAAAACCACTTATATAAGTTTCCAAAGAGTTAGGAATCAAAGGTGATGTGCCTTGTTTAGGGTTTGCGAGTGCGTAGTATAAGTGTGGTGTAAGCTCTAGACCTCCCAGGGTAGATTCTACGACCTGACCATCTATAGGAGACTTCCCCTGGGCTTCCTTATGCTTGTTATCTTCCTCCCAAAACTTGGTGGTTAGGCCTTAAGCATTTTAAAAATCCCAGTGAAGAGCAAAAAGTTTGAATTTCTATGGGGAGGGTTCCATGACTAGTCTTCTAAGAAAGTCACTAGGAGAATCCTATGGCTAGACCCTAGGCTATTTTAAAGAAAGACTAGACCTTAACAAAAAGTGAGGTCAACAGCTCCCGGATCGCATAAGTTACTTCAAAAAAATCTTTTTACAATAGCACAAGGTATAGTGAAGCTACAAAGATGTTTGAAGTTTTCAGGAAGTTTTTTTGAATAATTGCGCTACAATATTCTCTGAGTGTAATAGTCTCACTATCTGTAAACTTCCTTTTCTTATTAAGAATATCCTTTATTAACTTCACAAAGTTAGGCATTTGTTTTAAGGCATCAATGAAGGTAATGTTTTCTATTAATTTTTCTAGGATTTATAAGAATTTTAAAAATTTTCTATCTCTCTTTGTTGTTTCAATCTTTGAGGAAATGAAAGTGGTGGTCTTTCTACAACAATTTCCATTGGTTTAAGCGGATATTCAAAATCTGGATATATGCTATCTTTACCTTTTAAAATTTTCACCTTCTCTTTCTCAACTTCAGCTTCTTTTTGCACTCTTGTTTCCAATTCTTTATTTTAAAGCCTTAATTTTTTCTTTACTTTGATCCTTTGGGTTAACTTCAACATTATTAGGAGAGTTCTGAAAGGTCTATTACTAAGTGCAGTAGCAATATGTGTTAATTGATTTTCAATATTTTTAATTGTAGCTCCCTGACTTTGTAAGTGATTACCTTGACTTTGTAATTGATTACCCATGTTTAATATTAATTTCTAAATATAGAATTTCTTCTCCTTAAATTGCTGGTTATTATTAAAACCTGGAGGATAAGAATGTCTATAGTTAGTGTTTCCCTGGTTGTTCCAATTTTCTAATGGGTTCTCTGAATTGTTCTCCCACTACAGATTAAAAGTAGCAGTGTTATTATTCTAGATTAAGTTTGGGTGGTTTATCCAACCAGGATTATAATAATTCAAATAAGGATTGTTGTGTCTATTATTTATAGCATTCAAGGTATCGTAAGATGATTGAGAATCTACTATTTGTCCCATTGAATTTTCCTCTTACTTGAGGCGTTAGAGAATAGTTCATTCCAAATTGAGCTATTTTCTTTGAAATAGCAGGAATTTGAGAAGCCAACATAGATATTGCATTAGAATTATGAAAATTAGCTAATTTTTTTGGATTTACCCACTTAGAGGGCCATTAAAAATTATTAGTAGCCATTTATTCTATTAAAGAATATGTCACATCAAATGGTTTTGACATTAATGATACACCAGCACAACATCAATAATCGATCTAAGAGATCCTGGTAATCCATTATAAAATGTTTGAATTATTAACCAGTCTCATAAAGAATGATGTAGACACTTCCTAAAAAGATTTTTAAATCTTTCCCAAGCTTCAAATATTGATTCCCATTCAAAATGACAGAAAGATGTAATATCATTTCTAAGCTTAACAGTTTTTTATGGAGGGAAATATTTTGAGAAAAAAAATTTGGTGATAGCTCTCCCTAAATTCAGATAGATCCAGTACTAACACATTTAACCATACCTTAGCATTATCCTATAATGAAAAATGAAAAAGTCTAATTCTGACAGCGTTGTTCGATGCTCTGTATTATTTAAATGTAGAAAAAAATTCTAGAAAACTAGCAAGATATAAGTTAGGATCTTCATTGGGTGTTCCACAAAATTGATTATTTTATATCTTTTGGATAATAACAGCTTTAATTTTAAATGAATTAGCAGCTACATCAGGATTTTGAATAGTTAAGTGAATTTCATATGTGGTAGGGTTAGCATAATCTCTTAAAGGTCTAGCTTGATGTTCATTTTCATTTCTTTGATTATCTAAATTGATCACCATTTAGTTCAATTTTTAGATTCTTTTTGTTGTATTCAAAATTTTCTAATAGTACGTTTTAACTCTGAATCTTAAGGTACTAAACCTATAGATCCAATACTACGCATATACAATCAAATTATGCACATCTAAAAGTAAGTAAGCACACACAATTGCAAATTATGTTATAAAGTTTTTCAATTACTACTAAATTTTCTGTTACCTCACTGAAAACGGCGGTAAAAACTTGATCGCAATTGTCCTAAATATATATTTAAGAAGTATTTTCAGCTCAATCAGAAAGTATAATCAGTTTAATAAGGAAGGAGCCAATCTATACGAAAGTATACGTATCTCTTGAGTAATACAGGGCTCAAATGGAGTCTTGGTTATCGATCCTACAGGGAAGACGTAAATCATTAAAGCGTAGCACATAAATAAAATATTGAATTTACAATGCATGTACACTAAATACTAAATTCGATAAAGTTTAATGATGCTAAAGATTCTAAGATCACTAAAGTACTTTCTAAACTTTGTAATAAAGTTAACTATCACTAAACTAAATTTTGTACTAAAAGGTTTAAATTTGGAGAAAGTGTCCTCTCCCTTACAGTGATGTTATGATGAGTGAATGATAAAGATTGGTGAAATTTTTTATTGTGTCAAATATGAGTATTCCTATTCTTTACCCTCTTTCGAGTTCTATAAAGAACATCATCTAGTCCTAGGTTAGTCCCTAAATTCATGGCAAGACTGGGAGGATACTAGCTCTCATTCTAGAGCTCCCACTTCCCTTGGCTTGAAGGCTAACTCTCACTTTAGTTTCCAAACACTAGGAACAAATAGAGAACTTTAGTCTGTCACCCTAAAATCTCTGATTCTACACCAAATAAGCCATATTTTCCTATTTATTTGAACCCAAATCCCATAAACTACATCACTCATTCATTGACATTGAATGTGATCTTCACTTTTGTTGTAGAACACATAGTCCTCTCGGATCGTATGTTTCACAACAAATTTTAACAATTAAATTGGCGATATCAAAATGTAAATGAAGTACAAAGTGAATAATCATCACAATTTCTTAACATTCACATGGCACATCCAATCTAAATCATCACTCACCATATCTCATTGTAAGGAGATAGATAAAGAAATCTACTCAGAATCCATGAAGAAGATACAAAAAAAATAAGGATTAGATTATAAAAGCAAAGTCATAAAAAACAATAAGAAGTAAATACAAATTATCTCAATTTCTTCCCAAAGCAAATCCATTGAAGTTCCTTTGAATCTCTTTCCCTTTTCACAACAACATACAATTCCCTCTTAGAACAGTAAGGAAGAAGAAATCACTCACTTTGCTTCTCCTCCTACAACTCTTAGAGAAGAATACCTCTCAAAATTACACTTTCAGACACCAAACCCTAGACTCTAAACTCTCTACAATGACCAAAATCTTACTTATACACACTTTCACACACTTTTATGGTGACAAATTCACTTCAAAATAGTCTAGGGATGAATTACCCAAGGGATACCTTAAGCAACCATCCAAACGTTGTCCAAATACAAAGAATCTGACCTCCATCGACATTTGCTACCATAGGAGCCATCTCTGGCTGCCTTTGGCACCCAAAGCATTTTAATTTTTGGTGCTTTCTGGATTCTAGCGCCATCGGTGCTCATTCTGGCGTCGTCGGCATTAGAAAGCAGAATTTTGGATTTTACCTCTTTTCACTCCAAATTTGTTCCTTTTTGGTTCTTTTTACTCCAAATGCTTAAAATCATCATATCTACAACAAAACATGAAAAATACATTCCTTTAAAGTGTAATCTCAAAAAAAATGAGTACAAAATTTATATGAAAAGTCCAACATGTTTTTAGTGCATCAATTAACCTTGACCTTTTTTTTGAAACATTTGGACAACAAATTCTTTCTCTCACTTGACCTCTATAGCATCATAGGCAACCCAAAAGTCTGCTATCGTTTGGTCAAAAATTCTAGGGAACAAAATCCCATTCATTGCCACTAGATTGGTGTGCTAGAGAATTGAGTGCAGTTGTCCATCAATGTCAAGCCTTTAAATCTGAGAGTAGCCTATACCTTTTATTATCATGAAGGCATCACTAATTTTATGGTCTGGATGCTCCATCTCTTAGAAGATGAAGCAATGAAAAAAATTATACATTCACTCATTGTCTTTATTTTTTAGCCTAAAAATGTGAATCGTTCGACCATCCAAAATTACATGTATCTATATGCCTCCACTTGGAATGAAAATATCTGACTAAATAGGTAAATTGACGATGGGATCCCCTTCTCATGGAAAAAATGATTTATGTCATTATCATGAAAATTGAATTTGGCTCGATCTGTGCTTGGATGACTCCATATCATTTGAAACTCGACCTAAGATCCTGACAGAAGAATGATCCCAATTTTTGATATTTTTACTTGTTGTAATTTGATTTATATTTATATTTATGATATAGTATTTAATATATTTTAATAAAATATCCTTCTTTACAGTGGCACCAAAATTTTGATTCCAATGTAAATAATAATTCAACAATTGTATTTTAATTTAGGGAATCTACGCAAGTATACGTATCATTATTCAGTAATATAGAACTTTCTAATTTTTTAAATGGATTGTTTAAATATAAGAAGGATTATATCATAAAAATCTATTTATAAAAAAAGACACTCACTTAAACAGTTTAAGGTAAAAGAACACTTAAAAATGCTATTATTTTTGGTATTTTCTTATATTATGAAAAAACTGAACAATTAACTAACAATAACGAGAGTTTTGTAAGATTAAAGAAGTATAGATGAAAATATCTTTTTCAATATCATGAATAAGTAATAAATGCAGGAGTTCTATGGTGGACGTGTTCAAAATTGTGTTGTGTGATCCCGAATATTTATGCTTTCATTTTACAGTTTATATTTCTTTTCAAATATAATATCTCTTTCTTTATAAAGGCACCACAAACTTGATTCCGAAGAAAATAAAAAATCAACTTTAACTATTTTTAATATGGGATTCTAAGTAAGTATACGTATTGTTTATCATGTAATTTAGGACTTTCTGATCAAGCCCCAGATATCAATCCCACAGGGAAATGTTTAATGATTTAATGAAAGTTGAAAAACAACATTTTAATTTTCAAAATTATTTTACAAGTTTTGTTTTATAATCAAAATTTTAAATTATTTTTTGATAGTGTTTTAGAAAAAGTAAAGTAAGCAACTAAAATTAAAAAGACTATTAAATGATATGAAAGCAAATGAGAATAAAATATCCTTTTCCTCTTTAAACGAATTAGTAATAATTATGAAATTTTATTGTGGAAGTATTTGAATGTGTTGTGTTAAATAGGAGCAATTATATTCTTTACCCTTGGTTCTATAAAGAACAAAAGTTAATTTGAAGTTTTGAAATCTTGTAGATAGGTTAGGCAGGAAAGAAACTAGCTCTTACTCTAGAGTTCCCTCCTTTCCCTCAACCTGGGGGCTAACATCTCATAACAAAACTTAAAATATCAAACCAAATTGGGGGCTTTAGCCTATCACTCTAAATTTGTCTAATTCTACACCCAATAAAAAACATATCTCCCTATTTATTTACACTCAACTATATGGACTACAATTCACACCCAAACAATTTATTGTAATTCTCTCCAATTTTTGATTGAGACAATACAGCATTGGTTCTTGGATATTCTCACAACAAATTTTAACTTCTTAATTGGCCAAATCAAGAGGTAAATGAAGTGCAAGGTAGCAGAATCATCACAACTTCTTCCAACATTGAACATCTATATTTTACACAACTTCCTTCCATAATTTAATTACTTCATCATTTGAAAGGAAAATGATAAAGAAATATTCAGAATTCATGGAGAAAACACAAATAAAATTTGATTTGAAAGTAGAAATCATAGTGAAATAACAACAATTCTTACTTTAAAACCAAATGTAAAAACAAAGCTAAAACTTATCTTAAAATCCTTTCCACACGACTCTTGAAGTTCCTCTGAAACTTTTTCTTTCCACTAAATAACTCCTTAAGGGGTGGCACCAAATTGTAAGGATTCACTCTCCTAAATTCTAATACAAACTATGATAAAGTAAAGTGGAAAAGTAAAGAAAGTATGGCAAGAAGAAGACTCTCTTTATTCCTCTTTCCCTTCAACCACATCAAGCATTTCTCCAACATCTCCCACCAAATCTTCCTTTTAAAACTATTCTCCTTTTCTGATCTTTAAGTCTTCATTGTAATAATTTTTTAAAAGCTGCTTTGGTGTCTCTTCAAATCATGTCCAGATTCAATGTATCTACCAAAAGATGCATCTCTTCATTCAAATTTGCCGCCCAAAAGAAGTTAAGGAAGTTTAAACCAAAGTTTTCTTCAAACACCCCTTGGAAATGACACCAAATTTGATTTAATATACCACATTTAACTGTCGCGCCTATGCGCCAACCGTCGGCGCTTAGGTGCCAGAGGTTATTTTTGCTCTAAATTTGATCCTGTATTTTGTTCCTTTCATCACAATCAGTCATTTTAATCATACTTACAAGAAAAACATGAAAATACCTTCCATTAAAGTGTAATATCATAAAAAATATGTATAAAAATGTGCATAAAATCACTATATATTTTAGGTGTATGAAAATCCCCCAATCTTAAAATGTTGCTGTCCTCGAGTGACACTATAAGCATATAAAAATTAAACATGCAAATTATGTAAATGAGTTTCGTTAGGACGGTTTCAAAATTTTGTTCTAGAAATGAAATAGTCCAATTTAGAAAAAAATTTAGTAAATGAGACAAACTTAAAGTTTAGAAAGTTCTTAAGTAAAGGATCATGAAAAATATGAGTTCTTATCTAATTCAAAAATACTTGTAGTTTTTTTAAAATATAGGATTTAAACATTTTATTTTCCTCACTTATAAATTTTTATTAGAAAATAATTTTACTTACTATATTATATTTTTAAGCATTTGATTTTCTCAAAACTTATATATTAAAAATTCAGATGTGGAACAAATTTTTGATTAGGCGATTAAATCCTCAAGCTTCTCCTTCCTTTTTTTTCTTTTCAACATACTATTTTTTTTACTCTTTTTCTTTTTCTTTTCTTTTCAGGCAAGGATTACTATATCTGGATAGGGCTTTAATGATTTTGAATTCCACCCTTTCATTTAATCAAAGGTTTGATATATGTATTTCACTTAAAATTTATAATAATAGTGTTGAAAAGTATTTTTGAATAAATGAAATTTAAGTTTTGAAAAATAAAAGTCAAATCGTCTATTTTTTCAAAAATACAGTATTTTTTACTAAAGATGGTTGACCTATATTTAACATTTCTTTACTAAGAAAATTTTCACTTTAAAATTTTCATCATTACTATAGATTTCAACTAAATTTTCTTACTCATTTCTATATTCAAAATTTTGCTTCCTTAATATAACTTCATATACATAATTGTTTTCAATCAAAAAACAATTCTTATTTATAGTATTTTTGAGAAAAAAAAATTTAGTTTTTGAAAATTATTTTTAAATTCATCCCCAAACTTTAAAATTTTAATTAAGATAAAACATTTAATCATAAGAAATGATACATGGAAAATAATTAATAACTAAAATAACATGCTTACAAATCTTCATAACCTAGATATGCAAATAAAACAGTTTAAAAATGGGAGTAAACAAAAATAAAATTTAGTTTTTAATTTTTTTTTCATAAAATAGAATTATTCAAAGGACTTCTAAAGTAGTGGAGGTTTTCAAAGAAAATACACAACAACATAAGATAACAAAAATCACAACAATACTAAAAAATGTGTGGTAGCAAATTTGAAAAGCTTAAATATGCAATTTAAATAGTGGTTTCTAATAGTGTTCTATGTTTTCCTAATAGTTTTTAGAATTAAATTATAGACTACTAAAAAAAATACACTATAATTAGATTAATACATTTGCTACCATAAACATATTACAATAATACATCACATAAATCATAACTATCACAAAATGTCACTCCAACACAGATATATCTGAATGTCATAATAGAAATAATCCAACTATAAACCACACGTATCAGAGTTCATAACAAAATACATCAAACAATAAAAAGTCTAAACATCACAAAACATAAATAAAAACAACACAAACTCAGCAAATGTCAATCCTAATCATCATCATCTTCATTCCAATCTCAGGAAGGCACATATGGAATATAATAAGGATGAGGAGGTATGTCAACACTGTGATCTCCTCTAATCAGTCTGTCCATATATTATTGATCATGTTTCTAAATATATCTCTCAATATTTTCCACCTCCCCATCTATATCCTTAACATGTTCTCTGGTTAGAATTACTTTCTTCAAAATCTTCTGTAACAATCCAGTCTGTAAACTAGAAAAGTCACCTCTAGATGATGATGCTTGCGAAGTAGAAGCACAAAAAGTAAAGCAGTAGAATTATGAGCTCTAACAGATCCTCCTTTCCAGCCAAATTCTGAATGCACAGTGTAAGTGTTCACATTTACACTGGTAATATGTCTAAGTGGGTGAAGAACCTCTTCCCAAGTTTCAAACATAACCCCAGACTGCTTACAAAGTGAAATGATCAGGGAAGGAAATCCCATACCTGCAGTAGTAACAACTCTGGTACAGTTAATGATATAATAAAAAATAATAACTTCAATGTCTATCGGCTTTCCCTGCTGAATACAATAATTCAGAACAGCTTTTTCTCTCGTGACATTGCTAACATCATTCAATGGTAATAACTTAGATGAAATAAAATAATGCCATGCTTTGGAGGTGGCATTTCTTTGAGGCTTGGAAATTCACTCTCTTGTCATTTGTGATTTTCCAGGGACCTCTTTCATTAGTAAGAAAAGAATAATCTCAACAAATTCCCCTTTCGTAGGATGATAATTTGCATAATAACATAATATTTCAGAAGGTTGGAGGTAAAATGTGTTATTACCGCAGGAGAAAAATCAAGGTGTTGTCCTCGAACTATCTCCAAATTTTCCTTTGCTGCTGGTAAGTTAGATTAGAACTCTCTTACCATAGAAACAACAGCAAAAGTTGAGAAGAAACATTAATTTCTCCAATTTCTTCGAGCAATCATCTCATTAATATCTCCTCCTGGTTTACTAAAAACTCGCTCAGGAGTCAACTTACGTGATGACAATGCATTGACTAACGATCCTCAACTCTAGAACTGAAAAATTTTTCCCCTTGAAAGCTTCAATTTTGGATCCATTTCTAAAATTGCAGAAAACTTTCACAATAAATTCCAAAATTAACTAAAATTGCTAAACTTTACTTCTAAAGGCACAATATACATAATCCAAGCTATTCCCAAGCTTTTTCTCAAAATTTCACCATGAATAGTGATTTTCAGATTTCTCAAGAAGGTACTCAAAATACATGGTGAAAATAAAAAATTTTTGCTTAGGAGAGGTGCTCATACCTTAAGGTGTTGAGATCTAACAAATTTCGTCGAAATTGGCTTTAAATTGATCAAATTAAGTGAAGCCCTAGGAAGCTTATCGCGACTTTGGGAGGTTTGAAGGCGACAGTGGGGTTAAAAATGTCAAAATTTGAAATTTTAACCTATGTAGACTGTTTTTCACTAACTAGGACCTATGCACGAAAATTCGGTGTAAAGCAGTGAGTGCGGTGCTTTTGCGCCAAGGGTTTGGCGCTTAGGCACCAATGCACAGATTTTATTAATTAATTAAATTGCACTAATACTCCTAGTTAATCACCCTTAAAGGATTTAAATAATTATTTCTACCCCATACACACTTAAATACTCGAAAAAATTTCACATAAATATTAATCGATTCACAAAAATTTTACACACAAACATATATTTTTTTAAAATCAAAACACTTAATATAACTAAAAATTTCGATCCAAAATCCTTGGATGAAATTTTACAAAACACATGCTCATTACACATATAACTAAACACAAAACCACATAATTAAGATATAGCACACTTAAAACACAAACACTAAACAAACATTACAACAATCACAAACATTAAACACTGAACATAAATAACTAAATAACTAGACTACGCTTTAATTTAACTCCATTCTCCATTAGGCGAAATATATCCTGAACCACCATTAGTTCCATTTGAACCCTCTAGAATGTAAATCTGATAAAACGGACGATGGT
This sequence comes from Papilionanthe hookeriana x Papilionanthe teres, assembly GCA_022702705.1. Classification (NCBI taxonomy): domain Eukaryota; kingdom Viridiplantae; phylum Streptophyta; class Magnoliopsida; order Asparagales; family Orchidaceae; genus Papilionanthe; species Papilionanthe hookeriana x Papilionanthe teres. The sequence goes on from CM040423.1 coordinate 100,627,616, forward strand.
TGAAAACTCTTAGATCTTCTTCTTTTAACAATTTATTTTTGAGATACATCGCTTTATCTGTTTCTTCCACATGACTTTATGACTGAATTGTATTTTGAGTTGCCATCCAATGTGTGCTAAATGCACGTTAGTTTAATTTACCTTTACTTCGATTGAAGCCACGTCAGCCTCGATTTTCACAATCTTTTCTGTGATTCATTAAATACTAATGGCTAGAAACCCATTTTATGACTCTTATGCATTCTCACAACTAAACTTCTTGTTGTTGGCTTCCTCTTTCTTCTTAAATTTGCTCTCCCAAGAAGAAATTTTTGCTCTCAAAATACTCTTCCTTAAGACTCAAAAGTGAAAATAAGAATCGGGGCAAGTATCTATTAATTCTGGGCACTTTTATAGACTTGGGAAGTCTCAAAAACTGACCTTAGACGTGTTTAAACTTCCAAATAACTTCTAAAACAATTTACCCATGATTTAGGCATCTAGAACCACATTCATCATCTTATTTTAATTGTGGCACCTAAGCGCCAACATCTACCGCATAAGCGCCAGTGCTCATTTTAGCGCAGTTCTGCTAACTGTCCAAATCTTCATTCTGACTCCTCTAAGTCATCTATTATGGTACAATAAACACCACTATATCATAAAAATTTCAAAATACTACCACATTTTCTTAAATCAAACCAAACAAAAGCACTCAAAACAAAAGTTAAGCAAAGCACACCAATAAATATGAGTTTCCTCCCACAAAGTGCTTGGTTTAATGTCTTCAGCTTTACATACCTAGAGCTTATTCTGAGTGATCCAACATCAAATTATCATTAAATTTTGATTGATCGACTGAAACAAAGGGTTTTAGTCTATGACCGTTGACTTTGAATATTTTTCCAGTCTTAGTATCTTTAATATCCACAGCTCCATGGGAACAAACTTTTATCACAATAAATGGGCCCATCCACCTGGACTTAAGTTTTTCAACAAATATTTTAATCTAGCTTTATATAACAGAATTTGTTATCCTGGCTCAAGATTTTTAGTAAGAATCTTCCGATCATGCTATAACCTCATCTTTTCTTTATAAATCTTAGCATTTTCATAAGATTCATTTCTTATTTCTTCAAACACATTTAATTGCAACAATCTCTTTTCACTAGCATCATTCAAAATTTAATTGAACTCTTTAATAGCCCAATATGCTTTATGCTCAAGTTCAACTGGTAAATGACAAGCTCTCCCAAAAGTTAGCCTATATAAGGACATTCTTATAGGTGTTTTGTATGTAGTCTTATAGTCCCACAAAGCATAATCAAATTTGATTGACCAATCCTTCATGTTTGGGTTAACGGTCTTTTCCAACATTCTTTTAATTTCATGATTGGATAATTCAACCAAACCACTAATTTGCGGATGATAAGTAGTGGCAATGCGATGTTTAATATTATATTTCTTTACTATCTTTTCCATAATCTCATTTCTAAAATGACTCCCCCCATCAGTTATGATACTCTTGGTATTCCAAATCTGCAAAATAAATTTTTTCTTAAAAATTTTGTAACACTTTTAGCATCACATCTAGGAAAAGCAACATCTTCTATACATTTAGTTACATAGTCTAATGTTATCATAATGTATATATTTCTGAAAGTTGGTATTAATGGTCCCATGAATCTAATCCCCAAATGTCAAATATTTAAAATTCCAACATATAATTTAGGGGCATCTCATTTCTTTTAGAAATATTGCCTACACATTGACATCAATCACAATTTTAATATAAGCATTAACATCCTTAGGAATTGTAGGCCAATAAAATCTAGATTGTAAGACTTTATATGCATTTTTATCAACACCAAAATATCCCCCATTAATAAAATTATGACATTTTTGAATAATTTCATAAGATTCTTCTAAAGGCACGCATCTTTGAATAATCAGATCGTTTCCTTATTTATATAAAAATGGTTCATCCCAAAACTAAGTCTTCACTTCAGATAAATTTCTTCCTCTCTTGATATGTCAAACCATTGGGTAAAATATCACTGACAATAAAATTTATAATGTTGGCATACCACAGAACACACCACTCATTGATAGTCAATAATTTTTCATCAATAAAATGTTCATTAATTTCCTTTTCAAGGAAGAGAGATTTTTCATTATCAAGCCTGGATAGATGATCAGGGATTTGATTATAAAAATCCTTCCTATCTACTATTTCAAAATCAAATTCTTGCAAAAGAAGAATATATCTTATCAGTCTTGATTTTGCATCCTTCTTCATTGACTACTTAACAGCGGAATGGTCATTATGCACCACACATTTATTCCAATTAGATATGTCTAAACATATCAAAGGTAAATACTAAAGATAGTAACTCTTTCTCAGTTGTGGTATAATTAATTTGAGATTCATTAAGAATTCTACTAGAATAGTAGATCAATTTGAAGATGTTATCATATTTCTGACCTAAAACAGCTCCAATGGCATAATCACTTGCATCACACATTAATTTAAAAGGTTTTTTCCTGTTTGGTGAAACTATAACAGGTGCAGTTATTAATATTTATTTTAATTATTCAAAAGCTTATAGGCAATCTTCATAAAAATAAAAAATCAAATCTTTTCCCAGTAAACGGCATAAAAGCTTTGAAATCTTTGAAAAGTCTTTAATATAACACTTGTAGAATCCAGCATGTCCCAAAAAACTTCTAATTTCCCTTACATTAGTTGGGCAAGGTAAATTAGCGATCACCTGAATTTTTACAGGATCTACCTCCATATCTTTTTCTAATATACAATGTCCCAATAAAATTCCTCCTGCAACCATAAATTGGAACTTTTCCCAGTTGAGGAATAAATTAGTTTTTTCACAGCGCCTAAGAACTTTTAATAGATATTCTAAACATGATTCAAATGAAATTACAAATATTAAAAAGTTATCCATAAATATTTTAATTCCTTTTCCAATTAAATCACAGAAAATTTCCATCATACATCTCAGAAATGTTGCAGGAGCATTACATAAACCAAAGGGCATTCTTCTAAAAGCAAATGTACCTTAAGGAATGTTAAACGTTGTTTTCTCTTGATCTTTAGGAGGAATTTATAATTGTTGGTAAAAATTATATCCATCCAAAAAATAAAAGTATTCATGCCTAATCAATTTATCCAACATCCGATCTAGAAAGGATAGTGGAAAATGGTTTTTCTTTATGACAAGGTTTAATTTTCTATAATTAATGCATTTTCTCCACCCTGTAACTTGTATTGTTTGTATTAATTCATTTTTATCATTAGCAGTTACAGTAACTCCTCCTTTCTTGGGAACACAATGAATAGGACTAACCTATGCACTATCTGAAACATGGTAGATAATTCCAGCTTCCAGCCACTTTAAAATTTCTTTCTTAACAACATATTTCAGGATAGGATTTAATCTTCTTTGAGGATCAGCCTGAGGTATGCAATTCTCTTCCAAAAGGATTCTATGCACACAAATTGAAGGATTGATTCCTTTAATATGAGTTATTTTCCATCAAAGGATTTTTTATATTTTATTAAAACTTGAAGCAAACTCTCCTCTTCTTTTTCAGCCAATTGAGAGGAAATTATAACTGGAAAAGTTGAGGAATCACATAAAAAGGTATACTTTAAATGAGTAGGAAGAATCTTTAATTCAATTTCAAGAACTTTTTCAATTGATGGACAAAAAAAATCATCTTTTTATGTCATGTCCAACAATTCAAAATTTTCATGAACATAATTTAAATCTTCCTCGTGAAAGTCTTCATAATGTTGTAATTACTCTTCTTGCTCTTGATCCAATTTTTCACTTTCAGATTTGTCTTTATAAGTTTATTTGGTATTCACTTAAATATCTTCTAACATCCATTCTGTAACATTCATCATCTTTACCTCTTGAAGGATATTTCATTGATTTTGAGATATTGAATGTAACAGTTTGATCATTGACTCGCATAGTTAATTCCCCTTTTTACAGATATATCATTGCTCTACATGTGGCTAGCAATGGTCTCCCTAATATTATGGGTATCTCTTTATCTTCATACATATCTAACACAATGAAATCAACAAGAAAGATAAATTGATCCACCATCACTAAAACATCTTCTATAACTCCTTTAGGATTTGTGACCGAACAATCCACTAATTTTAGATTTACAGTAGTCAGGGTTATTTCTCCTAATCCTTGTCTTTTGATTATAGATAATGACATAAGGTTAATGCTTGCACCTAAATCACTAAAGCTTTCCCATGAAATCTATCTCCGATCGCACATGGAATTGTGAAACTACCGGGATCTTTAAGCTTTTCAAGAAGCTTTTTTTGAATTATTGCACTGCACTCCTCACTAAGTGCAATAGTTTCATTATCTTCAAATTTCCTATTTCAGTTGAGAATATCCATCATAAATTTCACATAGCTTGGCATTTTTTATAAGTCTTCAGCAAATGGAATGTTGATTTTAAGCTTCTTTAATATTTTTAGGAACTTTGAAAATTGCCTATCCAACTTTTATTGTCGAAGTATTTGTGGAAATGGAGGTGATGGCTTTTCTAAATTAATCTTAGGTGGAGAAATAGGTCTTTCCAAATCATTCAGAGCATCCTCTTTTGGTTCTTCAATCTCTTCTTTCTCTACTTCAATCTCTTCTAAACTCTACCTTCTATCTCTCTTCGACTTCTCAACTGAATAGATTTTACTTGCTCTTTATTCTTGTATCTTGGATTTACTTCTTTATTACTAGGAAGAGTTCCTTGGGATCTATTACTTAATATATTGGCAATCTATTCCAATTGATTCTCAATATTTATGATTGTAGCTCCTTGACCTTGCAATTGATTTCCCATTTGTAACACCTCTTCTTCTATAGAAAACTTCTTCTCCTTAAATTGTAAAGCATTGTTAAAACTTGGAGGATAGGTTATTAATTAATTATTATTCCCTTGGTTGTTCCAGTTCCACAATGGGCTTACTTGATTATTCCCCATTGTTGATTACTACCACCCTGATTATTATTATTACAGTTAAAGTTTGGATGGTTCTTTTAACCTGGGTTATAATAATTTGAGTATGGGTTCTTAGGCTTATTTATGGTATTCAAAGTTTCTAATGATGTTTGAGAATCAACCATTTGGCCAAATGAATTTTCTTTAATCATGAATTGGCTAAGAAAAAATCATTCCAAACTAGTCTATCTTCCTTGAAACTACAGCAACTTGATTTTCTAGCATTGCAAAAGAATCATTTTCATGAATATTGGTTACCTTTTTAGGATTTAACCTTTTAGAAGGCCATTGAAAATTATTAGTAGCTATTTATTCAATTAAAGCATAAGTGTCAGGAAACTGTTTAGACATCAATGAACCACCGCCCCCAGCATCGATAATAGATCTAAGTGATCCAGCTAATCTATCGTAAAAGGTTTGAATTATTAACCAATCTGGTATCGAATGATGTGGACACTTTCTTAGTAGATCTTAAAAACATTTCCATGTTTTATAAATAGATTCCCCTTCAAACTGACAAAAAGATGTAATCTCATTTCTAAGCTTCACAGTCTTTGATGGTGGAAAATATTTAGTAAGGAATTTTTGCGCTAAATTACCACAAGTTCTGATAGATCCAAGTGCTAATGAATTTAACCATATCTTAGTCTTATCCCTCAGTGAGAAAGGAAAAAGTCTAAGTCTAATAGCATCGTCTAAAACACCATCATATTTAAAAGTAGCAAACAATTCTAGAAAATATGACAAGATGTAAATTAGAATCTTCAGTTGGTGCTCCCCCAAACTGATTATTAGATACCATATGGATAATAGCAGGTTTAAGTTCAAATGAATTAGCCACTGCAATAGGATATTTAATACTACCATGAAGTTCATCTACTGTAGGGTTAGCGTAATCGCTTAAAGATCTGAATTCTTGATGGATTTCAACATTTTGATTCATCGCTTCTTGAATATTTTTTTCTTTTTCTGTATTTTAAATTTTTCTGATTTTTCTTAAAGTTCTTTCTAATTCAGAATCTTAAGGCACAAACCCTTCAGAACTTAAACTATGCATACATAAATATAAAGCAAAATAAAACAAAAAACACTAACAAAAGAAAGGAAAAAGTAATAATTTAATTTTTCTTCAATTTTCTTTAGAAAATATTTTAATTAATTTCAATGATAATGGCTGCCAAAAACTTGATCCCTCAATATTTATGCTTATGTTTTACACTTTATATTTCTTCTCAATTATAATATCTCTTTCTTTACAACGACACCAAAAACATGATTTCAAAGCAAATAAGAATTCAACTTTAATTATTATTAATATGAGATTCTACACAAGTATACCTATTGTTTATCAGGTAATATAGGACTTTTTGATTAAGCCTCGAGATATTGAAACCACAGGAAAATGTCTAAAAATTTAATGAAAGTATGAAAAACAATTTTTACTTTTAAAAATGATTTTGCAAATTATGTTTTATAATTAAAAAGTTTATATTCTTTTTGCTAATTTTGTAGAAAAAGTGAAGTAAGCAACTAAAATTAACAAGACTATTAAATGATATGATAACAATTGATAATAAAATATCTTTTTCCTCTTTCAATGAATCAGTAATAATTATAAAATTTCATTATGAAAATATCTAAATGTGTTGTGCCAAATAAGAGCAGTTATACTTACAAGATTCAGAAATACTTGTAGATTTTCCAAATGAAGAGTTTAGGCTATCTATCTTCTTTACTTAAAAATTTTCATTAAAAGTAAATATACTCACTATATTTATCCTTAAGCTTAGGAGTTTCTCAAACTTATGGTTTTAAAAGATCAGATGTGGAACCAAATTTTGATTAGGCACTAATCCTCAAGCTTCTCCTCTCATTTTTTTCTACCAAGGATTACTATATCTGGATAGACCTTTAATGATTTTGAATTCCACTATTCCTTTCCTAAAGCAAAGGTCTGATATAAATTCTTTAATTAAAAATATAAATATAGTTTTGAAAACTACTTTTAATAAAAGAAATTTATGTATTGAAAATAAAAGTTTAATTCTCTATATTTTTTAAAAGTACAAAACTCCTTACTAAAGATAGTTACACTATATTTAACATATCAACACTAAGAAAATTTTTAACGTAAAATTTTTCTTCATCACTTTAAAGTTTTAACCAAATTTTTTTACACATTTCTATATTCAAAATTTTATTACCTTAATATAACTTCATACACATAATCGTTATTCAAATAAAAAATTAAATTTATTTGTAGCATAAGAACAAATAAATTTGAAGCTTTGAAAATTGATTTTTCATCTCCCCTCAAACTTAAATTTTTATAATGATTAAACATTTAAGCATATCATATATAAAGACAGGAATGAAAAGTTAAAACATTATTCTTACAGGAATTTTCATACACTAGTACAAAGAATTAAAACAGGAGTAAAAATGATCAAACTTTTTTTTGATTTAAACATATATAATATTCAAAAGACTTCTATCCAGTGGAGGCTAATATGAAAACAAATCACACAAACTAACATAGTATCACAACCACAATAGAAAAAAAAATACATGGTAGTAAATTGAAACATAAAGATAAATTTTAAAATGAAGGTTAGCTCTATTCCAAACTTCGTAAAGTAGTAGGAATATGTTCTTTAATACGAATAAAATACACTTAAAATAACAAGGTGCACATAATTACTACCACATCAACAACATATAAATACACATCACAATGAACCATAACAACAATGTTCACTACAATAACAAAACATCACAATAGTCCAAACAATAGTACAAATAAAAGTTCAAACAAAACACTACATAACCCAATCCCTAGTCATCCTTGTCACCATCGTTATCTTCTTCACCATCATCATCATCCACGAAACTAGTAGACTCATAATGAGGGTAACATGGATATGGAGGAAATACTTCACTCTGATCACGTCTAATGAGTTTCTCCATAGAAGTGTTGTATTTCTCTTCATAATCGCTATGACTCCTTTTAGAAGAATCAATAAGATTTACATAGTTTTCAAAGATTGATACATTATCTATAGCATAGTCGATTACCAACATTCTTTGCAGCAATTGAGCCTGTGAATCTTGACTGGATCTGTCATGGGATGTAGATGCATGAAGTGGTGAACACACGATGTAGATGCACAAGAACTTCTAGAAAAACTCCCATCTCCACCCAAAAATCAGATGCTCAGAATAAGTATTTACATTCACACTAATAATGAGCTAATGTTTGAAGAATCTCTTCCGAACTATCATATATAACCCCAGCTTGCTTACATAAAGAAAAGATTAAGGATGTGAATCCTAAATTTGTAGTAGTGGTAGCTCTGGCAGAACTAGTGGTAGCAGGTTAAATCAAAGGTCCAATATTATAGGCTTATACTGCTGAATGCAGTAGTTCAGTGTAGCTCTCTCTCTAGTCACTTCGCTAACATGATTTCTTAAGAGTAGATGAGCAAAAAAAAAATAGTGCGATGCTTTCACAGTGGCATCCATCCAATGTGTAGGAAATTTTACTCTTCTACCACTGATAATTTTCCATAGAACTGCTACAGGAGTTAACGAAGAAATGATCTAATCTCACTCCTCATCAGTGGGATTGTCATTAGCATAAGAAAAAGTTGTATCCAAAGGCTGTTGGTAAAATGTATTTATTACCTATGGTGAAAACACTACTGACTTTCCTCTAACCATCACCATATCATCCTCTGATTTTAGGAGATTGGCATAGAATTCTAGAACCACATGTCGGCCATTAAAATTTCCTTTAAAAGTTTTCTTTTTGTGGAAGTTGATATTTTTGAAAAAGGTTTAGAATATAATCTCATAAAATAGAAATTTAATTTAATTATATATACATATATATATATATATATGGATTTTTTGAAAATAATATTTTTATTTTGGCGGATGCGAAATCAAATTGATTTCATATAAATATTAGTTCAGGTAATCAAGCGCTTCATCACAAGACATGTATCTATCCTGAAGAATAGATACCTTGCTAGTGGTGAGGCTTGATCAAATAAACTAAAGAATTCATGACATCCATTTGTTCTTCGAACCATTGTTGACTAATAGTTTCCCCTATCTAATATGAAGGATTTAGATAGGGTTTATATTAATCTGGAGTTTTTAAGTTTCCTATAAGGGCAAGCTCCTATAGTTAATTACATCTTAGATAACCGAAGTCTCCGAATAAAACTCTTGATATAGATCAGGAAATATTTATATTCATGACTTCCAAAGGTAAGGTTTTACAAGAAAATGTGATAATCAGAAATTCAATAGGTGAAGGGCTCAAGTTTTGGAACATTTCATTTTATCAGAATCCAAAGGAAAGAAGGCTAAGGGAAGGAAATATATTCAAGAAAAATCTTGATGTCTTCCCAAACTATCCTATGATTTGGCTTTGATTTAGGATATATACTTGGTGTTTCATCCTGTTAATTTTATTATTTAGGACTTACATTCACTTGGTACCGATCATGTGAATGGCCTGGAAGATAGGAGTATTTATGTCATACCTGATGAAAACCTTAGAAACCTAGGACGAGTTAGGGCTTGTGTATCACAACATTGTTATACAAGGGCCTAAAGAAAATGTGAGGATTTTGCTGCACTAAGCAGGCTACCACGAAGTCCTATGGCTTGTTGTTTATTTCTAAGGAATGGTTTTGCTGATGTAGATAAGTTTTGTTGTTGAAGATAGCCATGATTACCACCAAGCATGCTCCAAGCTCCTCGTCGTAGTAGCTTTAGTTTAAAGAAATGGCAATTGAAGAGAGAAGAGAAGTGTTATGTTTTGGAAATATTTAAATTGAGGTGTCTTAACATTTTATTAGGGGAACATTAAAGTTGATTATAGAGACACCAGTTAAGATCCCAAGGTTCCATCATTCTGGCACCACTATTTTCATCGGATTCACTTAGTCCAAATAAATTTACTAAACTCAAATAAATGAGTTACATACTTTGATTTAAATCGTGGGAAACCCTGTTAGAAACACATATGTTACCTCCTCCGAGAGATTCCTGTTTATCCAACGAGACGTTTTATATTAATTGCAATTGTGATTTTTGTTTTGTTTGTGCTTAAAGTTTGAGTTGTTTTATATTTTTAATGTTGTGGCGGTGAATTTTGTCTTATCTTGATTTTAAATGTTTAATTTTTGGTTTTGTTTTTATGGCTATCCTAAAAGGTTTCAGTTTTCATGCAGGGTGGCATTGTTGTTTAGCATGCGAATTTACAAGGAATTAAAGTGCAGTATAGTCCAGGTAAATAAATTGCAATAAAATAAAAGCATACTTGGTGGGTCTTCCCATCATATCCACATGAAACTATAGTATTCTTTCAAAAAATATTTATAATTTGCAGGGAAGTAAAACCTATGGATATGTTTGTCATAAACTTACAATTTCCTAGGTCATAACCCGGTGAATTCTATTCATTAATGAGATTTCTTTATTTAATGAATATAATTGGTGCAATAGTCCTACAAGGTGTTTAGAAGACTTGTGAAATGGCTCAGGAGAGGCCCGGGTATTTCACAGTACTTGTTAACTTACATGAGGTCCTTTTGGACTTATTATAGTTATTAAATGATTTATTCTTTTTTCATACCCTTATGCTCAGTGAACTAGTGTTTTGATTAATCAAAAAAGTAGGGGTAATTATCATTTGGTGATTTAGTTAGGAAGTATGTGAGTGGGCCTTTAGAGGTAAAATTTAACTTATGGAAGAATTCATCAAGTTTTAATGGGCTTGTAATGTTTTAAAAGGTAGTTTAAGAGTAATTATGTTTTCTTTTCTAATTCTTAATAGTTAATTTCTTTAATTAAGCCTAGCTCACTACTAAGCCCTTAAGATTTTAGTGGATATTTTTATGTTTCTTTAGAAAAGGAAATCTTATGACTTTCATGATTATGATTCTTATCAAAATATTGAATTATTATTAAGACATCAAATAAAGGGGTTTTAAATTAGTGGAATATTAACTTCTAAAATCAACCCCTAACCTTAAGACTGTTTTTTTAATTTGATTTTCTTCCAAAATAAGATAATTAATGAAATTTAAATGTTTAATTTGGATGTGACAAAATTACAATGGGTTTCTACCATTTATCCCTTAATGTTTCAATCATCCAAACATAATAAATAAGGTCATTTATTGCCCTTTTCCTATTTTGATATAGCCTAAATATTAATTGAGGCTAAATTTTTCCAAAATTACAATTTTACCCTTAAAGGTCTTGATCACTTTATAATTCATTAAATTTAGTCTCAATGATTTTGAAATTTTTATGTGACCCCACCTATGGGTTAATTAAAACATCATAGGCGAAAATGTGATTTTTCTAATTTTAACTTAATTTATATATTTATTTTAATGCAAAATAATATTTTTTTAATGAAAATTCAATTGCTTGTTAAAAAAAAACATATGACAATGAAATTTTTATGGGAGGTAGAGCTAGACTAGAGGACCACTCGAACCAGATTTCATGAATTTTTTACTTTTAATTTAATTATAAGAGTTATTTTAATTTCTGGAGTTTTAATTAATTAGAAAATATTTTAGAAGTTAAAAATTTAATTTTATATTTTTCCTAAGTCCCTCTAAGGTCAAGAAACCTAGAGAAACTAATTTTATTATTTTTTTTATTTTTAGTTTAATTATTAGAATTATTTTAGTGAAAAATAAAGGAAATTCATTTTTACCCTTTTAAAATTAATTTAAACTTTTAAAAATTAATATTTTGATATTGAGGCTTAGGAAAATTACGAGGATGGTTCCTAAGTGATTAGGAGACCAAATGTAATAATTTGGTGATTTTTTATATTTTTATGATTTTTAATATTATTAATTATTTAATTATTTAAAATATGATTAAAAATAAAAATTTTATAAAAATCCCAATTTTTTTTAGAAATATTTTCTGATCACAGGGAACTCCCAAAACTAACTTTATAATTTTTTGAGTTGTATTTTATCTATTAAAATTAGTTTAATGTTCAAAATTTTCATTTCACTTAGAAAATTCATTTAGGTGACCAAATGAATTCCAAATGCCATGAAATTTTTTTTGGGAGTTCTCTGACCTCTAAAATATAGTGGAGAATTGTTTTTCTAGTGATTTTCATTTTTAATGAACTCAATATAATTTAAATTCATTTTTAAACCAAGTTGATAATTAGATCATTTCTTAATGATTTAATCCATGAGAATTTTATCCCATGGTCCTCTTATCATAGGGAACCTATTATAATTTTTTTGGATTTTTATAACCATCATGTTAATGTTTGAAATTAATTTATGAAAACAGATGTAAAAACATGAAAAATATAGAACTCTTGATAGAGGTCTCCTCTGACTTTGAAAAAGTCAAGGAAGATCCCCCAAGACAGAGGCTATAAAATGCTAAAATGGTAAGTCCTGGTGAAATGTCTATATGCATGGAGAATTAAAAGACCACACAGGGTATTTAATTAATTAAAAATCATAAATGCATTAAATAAATTTCAAACCATTTCCACTTTATTCTCTTATGTTCACTGAGCAGGAGGGTATTTTTCTTTTATTTTAATGATTTTTTTAGGTCAAGATATAGATTTTTAAAGTTTTAGTAATTTAATTAATTCAAAAAAATCCATATTTTCCTACTTAACCACGTCAACCTATGGCGGATTGAAGCCCCACGTGACATGCTCCTATTCAATGCCTCCAGCTGACTGGGATGCCATGCGGCTCACGGTTTTGTTTCATCTTCTTGTCCGGCGCCATCTGAGCCATCTAACAGAAACACGCGCGATCCAATGGCTGCCCATCTTCTTCCCCGTCTTGTGTGATCCCGTGATCGTCCACACTAAATCCCTAATTTCTCAGCTTAGACTTAATTAAATCACTTTGGGGTTGATCTTATGGACCCTTCTAAGCATGGCGAACATATCCATACGGCTAAGCATGGTTTAAATTAAGCCTAATTACATAGAGAATTCAGAGAAGCTCAGGAAGAAGGGGAGGTCAAAACCTTTGTCTGAGAGGGGAGGACACAATCAGATGGCTGTGGTAGCTTTGATTGGTCCCAACAAACTTTCAGATGGAGCCTTTTACCCTAGTGAATAACCTAGGTATGAAAGTGACAAAACCCGATTTGGAGCTTTGATGGAAGTCCCTGTTGGAGTGTCTTGGAGATGGGGCTTTCAGTGGGGAACTTCTTCCCTTACGGTGGAGATGGTATGTGAACAATTAATTTGAGTTTGGTGGAGTTTTCATCCTATTTTGAGCACAATTTTAAGCTCAGAAATTGAGCTCAGACGGAGGATTTGGGGGCTAGAAAATGGTGGGGATTGCCTTCTCTTTGCTTGAATTAGTTATAGGAGGATTTTGACAGATTTTGGGCAGAATTTTGGTTGAGCTCCCCTTTGATTGTGAAGGGTGGTGGCCTAAATAGCCATGGCTAGGGTGGCTATGAGGGCTTCAATTCAGGTTCAAAGAGTTGCTTAGGTGGAATGCAGAAGAGCTCCAATGGCAATCTTGGGCTGAGTTGGCCATAAGGTGGGGTTTGGGTTCGGCTAAGTGCGAAGTGGCTCTCAATTTGGGCACCTCCGGAGACTATGCTAGCCGGCCATGCCAGGGGAGGTGGCCAGTGGGTCAGGTGAGCTAGTGGGCAGGCCATGAGTGCAATGAACTCTAATGGATAAGACAATATTGTGAACATCCCTTAGGGTTAACCATTTAAAGGAGGAGATTTTCTAATTTAGGCGACCTTTACTCCATGACTCCACTAGGGCAGGCTAGGTGGGTCTAGCCCAGTCCCTAGGGTCAACATTGTGGCTGTGGAGGAGTTAGTCTGGTCACATTTGATTTAATTTGATTAAATTGGGTCATGGGTTCATTTAGGTCACTTTGGTTTCACATTGGGCTAACTTGGGTTTGAGCTTGGGTTGGGCCCAAATGATTGATCAATATTGTGTAAATGATTGTCATAAATAATTTAGGGAAGGATTGTGGTGGTTTTGGATTGGTTTAGGAGGTGAATTTGTCTTGATTTGGGATTTTGGTAAATTTGGGGCAAGTTGGGTTAACTTGGGTTTAGGTTAGGATAAATTCGGGTCCAAGGCCAATTTAAGGTTCCAAATGGTCTAGGAGGATGTCATAAAGAGTTCTCAACATCAATTGGGTGTAAATTTTGGGAGTAGGGCAATCAATTTGGAAGATTTTAGGCATATGGCATGTTTGGGTCAAAATTTGGGGTTTTGGACTTTATGTGGATTTGGGTGAGACTTGGGCTCAAATTGGGGGCAATTGATGTTTTAATTCAATTTAGGGGAGTGTCATGAAGGTTTTAGAATGCAAATTGGGGAGAAATTGAATGAGGTTAGGTCAATTTGAGGGATTTAGGTTACTGAGGCAAAATTGGGGATTTTGGCTTTTAAGTGAAATTGAACTCAAATGTGGGTTGAATTGGGCTTGGATTTGATTTATATTAAAATTGGAGATGTTGAATTAAATTTTGAACTTGAAATGGAGCAAGATTGGGATTAATTGGGTAGACATTAAGTTTAATTTGGGTACTTTTGGGTTAATGGGTCAAATTGGGGCTTTTTATTAAATTGGGCTAAATTGGCCAAATTGGATCATGTGGGTGTTGGGAGAAATGAAATTGGGAATATTTTAGAGGTTTTGGAAATTTATGGGAATTTTTTGGAATTTTTTGAATTTAGGGCTAAGATGAGTATTTTGGTCATTTTGGGTATTTTGAGGTTTTTTTGGAAATTTTGAGCAATTTTAGTTATTTTATGTAGCAGGAAGTATTTTGGAATGAATTTTGAAAAATAAATGGGTAATTTGGGTGATTTTGGAAATTTTAGAGGATTTTAGGATTTTGGGGGTATTTTGGGACAAAGGGGTTAGAAAATTGAAATCTTCGGGAAAGTTGGGATTGGTTGAAAGTGGGTGATATGGCATTGTTTAGGTTGAGCCATGGACCAAAGCTCACCCTCATTTGGTCCTCTATGTGTTGGTACTATCCAAACCCTAGCTTGAGGCTAGTGGCTTTGGAAAACCACTTACATGAGTTCCCAAAGAGTTAGGGGATCAAAGGTGATGTGTTTTGTTTAGGGATGTGAGTGTGTAGTGTAAGTGTGGAGTAAGCTCTAGACCTCCCAAGGTAGATCCTAAGGTCTGACCATCTATAGAAGACTTCTCTCGGGCTTCCTAATGCTTGTCTCTTCCTCTCGAAAATTGGAGCTTAGGCCTTAAGCATATGAAAACTCTTAGTGAAGTGAGGAAAGTTTGAACTTCTACGGGGAGGGGCTCCATGAATAGTCTTCTAAGAAAGTCACCAGGAGAGTCCTATGAATAAACCCTAGGCTATTTTAGAGACATACTAGACAACAACTAAAAGTGAGGCCAACAAATGGATCCCCAATAGGTGTGGTGTGTTGGGCAAGCACACTACACGTATTTGTGTTAACCGATGACATCAACAAAACCAAGTCAACTGTCATAGGCAAAACTCAAGACAAACACAAAAAATTTAGCGAGGAAGTTTCCGCTGGGGATTATTCAGTTGAAACCTTCAAGTCCTGGGATCTCTCCCTGGGGAAGGGAAATGGAATACATTCATGATAGAACCTATGGATTTCAAGCCTCCAAACTCTGAAGGAGTCTAATCTGAATTGATTTGAAATTAGAATTTGGATTTAGAACTGGGATTTAAAATTTGCATTCGATTTTCAATTTAAATTTTAATTTACATTTACGTTTTATTTTTATTTTAAGTTTCAATTTTAAGTTTTATGGAATTTAAGAAAATTTTAGAATTTTTGGAATTTTAAAATTAAAGATTTTTATTTCGTGGAAAATTTCGAGTGAGTGCAAAGGGGAAATTGGAATTTCAGTACTGATCTCGGAAGGTAGGAGTCAGAATTTAGGTACTGATCCCGAAGGATGAAAACTGGAATTTTGGAACCAGCCTCAGAAATGAAATTAGAATTTCATTACTGACATCGGGATTTCGTGGATGTGGAAAATTTTCTCGGAAGGCATATGAATGTAGAGGGTTTGTGGAATTTTAAATTTAAAGAATTTAATTTCATGGGAAATTTTTAGTGTGTGCAAAGGGGAAATTAGAATTTCAGTACCGATCTCAAAAGGTGGGAGTTAGAATTTAGGTACTGATCCCGAAGGATGAGAACTGGAATTTAGGTACCAACCTCAGAAATGAGAATCAGAATTTCATTACCGATCTCGGGATTTTGTGGATGTGGAAAATTTTCTCGGAAGGCAAATGAATATATAGGGGATTTTGGGGGAAACAAATGACTAGGCTCCGATCTTGGAATTTCATGGTGGGCGGAAAAATATCTCGGATATGATGTGGAAAATTAGGGAATTTTAGTGGAATCAGACGACTAAGCTCAGTTCCCAGAATTTCATGGAAGACAAAAAATTTCTCATATAGGAAAATGAAAATATAAAAAATTTTGAGGAAATCTTGCAAAGGAATGCTGGAGGACTTACATCTGGCCCAAGGGGTAACAAGAGGGGCTCAAAACTCAGGTACTGATCCCAGATTTTTATTTGAGAAGAATTTGGTAAAACTTGGTATTGACTTTCAAAGAAATAAAATTTGGTACAATTTAGCCAAGATCGGTAGCCATTGCAAGATTTATAGAATTTCAAGATATTTGAAATTTTTGAGAAGTGGCGCAGTGTGAAAAGAAAATGATTCGAAGAAGAGTACAAGGACTCAGAATCTCGAGAGAGAGAAAATTATCATTTGATTGTTTTCAATTCATCATTTCCTTTCAATTTGTATTGTTTCGTTATGTTTCATTTGGTTTAAATTTTGATTTTAAATTTCGATTTTGATTTCATTTTGATTTTAATTTTCGGGTTCATTTTAATTTTAATTTTATATTTATTTCATTTTGATTTTATTTTTTATCCTTTTCTTCTGCATTATATTTTTGTCCTTTTTATTTTGGAACCAATACATGGTTCTATGGATTTCGACTATCACGTTAAAAAAAAGCATTTCTGAAAACAAAAATCTTTATTAAATTTTGCTGAAAGTAGTACAACTGATCATATGCTGACAAGCATCTAAAAGTAGATATTGTGTACAAAACTGACAGAGCTGACATATCATATCATCTGGTTACTGCAAAAGTGGTGACAAGAACTGTCATGATCTGTTGTAAGGGGCAGTAGATTTCTATTACCAGAGACTACTGCGGGAATGAGCCAACCTACCAAGGTTACGCTCCGGAACAAAAGACCCCTCGCGAACAATCGAAGGTATTGCCGTCACAGTAGCAAAGGAAAAAGGTTCTCCAATTCTGGATTCGACTCATAGTAAAACGACGCTTTATCCTCATCCATTCTTTTGAAGGTGACTGACACCCTTTTTCTTCGAACTCCTGGGATGCAGTGTTTTGCTAAATCTGCTCCATATCCTTTTAGTACTAGTACTGATCCTACTGGTAGGGGGATTTCAACAGAACCACATAATTCTCCCAGTACGACAATCTGGATTCTCGTCGAAACAAAATATTGCTTTCACCTATAAGAGACCGTACAGAAGGGTCTCACAAAGTCACGGTGGTCGATATGAGGTGGGATACAGTCACCATCCTCGTAAATATTTATGATGTAGCTGTTAAAAATATAGTTTGTAAAAAAGACAGGCCACTTGAACACCCTCTATATCATCTTTTTGATTTGTGGTGGCATCGGATCCACGTCGTCGTGCTGTAAAATCCTCGGTGGATTGCCTTATCGATCTATAGTGAAGTTACAACAACAACCACACTGAATAATGACTCTGCCCTTTCCTCTTTCCCATTTGGTTTGCTCTGTATATGTCCTCGGCCTCAAACAACCCTCTCTGCCCAAAGTCTGAAGAGCATCAATGCAGTACTGAATTTCTTCTTCGTATTTCCTTGAGAATACATCAGTGTATAGCTCGAGTCCTTCCAGATCATTAATAAACTTTCCATCTATTTCTTCATAGTATTGAAATTCTTTTTTCCAATTCTTCTAATATTTGCCATCACATAGTCTGGAACTCCTCGCAGCGGTGCCTGCGGTAGGACAAACTGTGGTATGTATGGCTCTACATCGGGATAATCCCAGCTCCTGAGTAGCATTGAGGCAGCTGCATATGCCTCAAATGTCTCATACTCCTCTAGCTATAAAACATGACATTCCGGGCGTTCTGAAATGCACCTGTCGCTAAAGACAGTATGGGTAAAACCGAGTTGCAAGTTAGACACCCAGTCAAGATTTCTTCCATCGGATCCAATGTCAGTGTGGGATCCTCTCCTGCCTATAGCTCAGTATCGGTGCGTGGTGCACTGTCATCGGTTTCTTTCATTTCAGGATTGTAAGAATTTTCTGGAATGGGTGATAACATGGCAGCTAGCTCCCGAGCTTGCCTCCTCTCCTCCCTGTCTAAGAGGCGACGCTTGCTGCGATTTGCATTTCTTCTTTTTGTACGCGCCAACGATGCATTTGGAACTCTTTCAGCTGAAGTAGCAACAAGATCACCCTCTGGAGTAGTGATCATAGACGGGACCTGACCGTGTCTCGTGGCGAGGAGGTGTGAGTTAACAAACCCTCCAGTTCCTCCATATCCTGATGTCTGTCCGGTCTCTTTACGACCAATCTCCTTGATTGACTTCATGTATGTAATCTTCTTTTGTGTGTTTCTTTTCAAGACGCGAAGTCCAAGCCGTATTTGGAAGCAAACACAAACTCGCAACCCAATACCTCCTGCACAAGTAAACATGGCAAATGTCAGTGAATGGTGTTGTGTGCGAACAAGAATAAGGACAAAGTTAATATCTTTCATTTCAATAAATTTTATAATTATTTTAATGCCATTGTTTTATTTAATATAGTTTTATAAGATTTAGATTTAGGAATTTCAACAAGTGTATTTTATTTTTTGTGAGAAAATTTACTTTACTTTATTTAAGTTTATTTTATTACAAGATTTTGACCCAGTCACAGACGCTAGCCCTATTCTACATCCGAATGAAAATATTTCTTTAGATTCCTCTTGTCGTGTAATACTTCTTGAGATATCGTCCATTGATTGGCAACATGGGTCTATCCCCTTGAGAATTTACCAGCTGGCATGATCCTCTAGAGTAAACCTTTTCCATCATGAATGGTCCTTTCCAGGTTGGTTCAAATTTTCCACCTACCTTGCAGTGTGCAAAAATAGGACTTCTGAGAATAAGCACAAGGTCACCGATTTGGAATGACCTCTGGCGGAGCAACTTATCATGGGCTTGAATCATCTTTGATTGGTAGAGTTCCAAATTTTGTCGTGCAAGCAATCTTTTCCCTTCAAGATTTTATATTTCTACCAATCGAAGTTTGGCATTCTCTTCAGTTGTAATTTGATTGGTGATGTGGAATTTTTATTATGCAAGAACTTATGAACCCAAATTTATATATTTATAATGATTTTGTAAATTCCAAACTTCAACACAAGTATAAGTATCAGATCAAGTAATACAAGGCTCTAATGGAGTCCTGGTTATCGACCACACAAGGAAGGCACGATCTTTACATAAGATAGTGTAATAATGAAATCCAATACTCAAATCGTAATTAAAGTTTAAGTTTACTTCTCTTAACAAGATGTAGAAAACAGTAACAGTTAAGCAAACCACAATTACTTCTAATAGCTTTAAAAAGAATTAACTAACACACACACACAGAAAGCTTTGTATTTGAAAAGTTTTGATATATATAAAAATTGTTTTTCCTCTTGCGATGAGTATATGATGTGTGAATGATATCGAATGATTATTTATTGTATTTTCCAAATAGGAGCAAAAATGTTTTTTTACCCTCAAAAGAGTACCCCATTTCCAAGCATGTAAAGAACATTGACACATCCTAAGTTCAGTCACTAATTTTAAGGCTCGGCTGGGAGGATATCGGCTGTCACTACGGAGCTCCCACTCACCCTTCACCTGAAGGCTAACCTTCGACTTTAGATACCAATCTTAAGACAAAATTGGGAATCTACCTCCAATTTGAAGCCCATCAAAACACATTTCCTTATCTATTTGCACTCAATTCCCATGAACTACGCAATTCATTCAGGAACATTGAATGGATTCTTCATTATTGTTGTAGGACACTCAATCCTTTCGGAGTTAATGTACAACAATAGATTTTAACAATTCAATTGGCCAGATTGAAAATTAAATTAAGATCAAAATGAAAAACCATCACAATTTCTCCAATACATTAAAGCACTTCAAATCCACATCATCACATCATCACATCTCTATGCAAGAAGAAAGACAAAGGAGACTACTCAAAATTCATAGAGAAGACACAATAAAACATGGATTTTATATATAAAAGAAAAGTCTTACAAACCATAATAGCAAATACAACATATCTCTTTCTGTTCCCCAAGCAAATCCCTTGAAGTTACTTTGAATCCTTTTCTCTCTTCATTGCAACACTCAATTCCCTCTTTAGAATGGAAAAGATGAAACAATCTCTCACTTTGCTCCTTCTCCTTCACTCCTTAAAGAAGAATCCCTCTCAATTCTTCACTTCTACACTCACTCTTCCAAAACTTAACTCTAAACTCAAACTCTCTCTACTACTACACTCTTCTCCCCCTCTCAAAATTCATCCAAAAACAGTTACATATATGTTAGAAACGAATTCCCAAGGGTTTTCTTAAGCATCCCTTCAAAAAAGTCACCAAAACTCTTCATTTTTAAATTGCACCGACAAAAGGGGCAGGCAGCACCCGATAGGGCATCAGCGACGCTCTATCTTCCATTTAGTTTTGGAGTCTCTGGAAGTTGTGGTCGGCGGCGCCAGAAGCAGTTTTCTCCCATTTTTTTCCTTTTCGCTTTGAATTCATTCCTTTTTACTTCTTTTTGCTCCAATCACCTAAAATCATCATACTTGCAACAAATCATGAATAATACTTTTCTTTAAAGTGCAGTATCACCAAAAATGGGTAAAATTATATAGCAAAAATATTATATATTTTTGGTGCATCAAAATCTCCCAAACATAACTATTACTTGTCCTCAACTAATCCTTTTACTACATAAATATATAACTCAAGGCAATGTACTTTTCACCTGTAGGACACTAAAATTTTTCATTCAAAGGAATATATTGGTAAGACTTTTAGAAAGAAATTCAGTAACTCAGGTTAACACTATAGGTATAAGAATATTCATCAATCAAGTCTAAGGGTTCTAGTCTTCTAATTATTTTAATGTAAACCTTAATTTATCACATTAAGAGTGCCTTGAAAGACTATATGAAAAAGGAGTTCATGCAAACTTCATCAGAATGTAGGCCAATACTTTAAATATAAATTTAGAAATGAAATCAAGTTCTCCCTTTAGGTTGACTCAGGTGAATTCAATTTTTTATTAGGTATCTCCTCAAGTTTCTCCTCATAAATATTTTTCTTTCTTTTTCTTTTCTTTTTTCTTCTTTTTTTATTTTGGTATTTTTTTTCAATCCTTCTTTTCTTTACTTTCTTATTCTTTTTTTTTAATTTTATGAGGATTAGTATATCTGGATAGCCTTTAATGATTTTGAACTTCACTCTCCTCTTTCTAAAGTTCAAACATGAAACACCTCCTTACTTTATAATTAGGTATGAGCTTTATTATTCATCAAAAAGTGACAATCTCTTCTTAACACATAATACTTTAAGTCTCTTAACATTTCAAAAATACAATTTTCTTGACTTCAAATAGTTAATTATAATCAAATCCTTTCATACCAAATATCATACCCCTATAAAAGTAACCTTTCTAACTAAAAACTTTCATCCAATTCTTCCGTAATATTCAACTGAAATAGAAAGTTTTAGTTATCTAAAGTGAGGTTCAACTGCCAAAAGTTATGCTAATAATTTTTGAAAATATAATAATTAAGAACAAATAAGAGTTAATATTTTTCTACCCTCCCCAAAACTTAAATTTTCCAATAAATTTTAAATAGTAGAGAGTAAAAGAAACTAACCTTTTTGTGTTGGGATCTTGAAATCTTCAAAAGCTATCTGGTTTTAGTTAAAATTTACAGCTAGCAGGCATGAAACAATTAGTAAAAGTGATATAAAATTATTAAAAATTTGCAGGGTAAATAGATATCAACTTTAAACATCTAAACATCCAACAAAACACCACAAATACTAAACAAACTATCACAGCACTACAAATTTCATTTAACAATTTTAACTTTTCATTACAACTATGCAGTACATCAACAAGCTTACACATCACATAAAAAGAAAATAACTACTACATCACAAAAACACAACACATAAAAAGAAAAAAAGAAACAAACAAACTACAACGCTTCAAGACCAGCTTCATCAGTAGGGTCAGCAGGACAAGGTCTATACGGTATATAGCTGGGGCAAGAAGGGAATATCACACTAGTCTCCCACCTTATGAATCTGACCTTAGCATCATGATAGGCAATATCATACTCAACTCTTCTTCTCATATAATCCTCGTTCACATCACTTATAGCCTCAAACAAATCCATCCTACCATGGAGTCTATCCATACTAGCACTCTGTAATCTCAACTGCTCCATAATATCGAACAATGTAGGGGGCTCAGACGTAGATGGAATGTTGTACCTCGTAGTAGGAATATCAGTACTCCTACTCTCATCTTGTGCTCCCACTTGGGACTCAAAAGTACGAATGATAGTCTTGGTAATCGGTCTTAGTTGTATAACTACCTCTTCAGAACTGTTGAATTCTACTCCAGACTGTACACACAGGGCATGAATCAGGCCAGGATGTCCTAATCCTCAAGTGGTCTCTCTCTAGCAATAAACTGACTGTTCTTGAAGACAATATCTCCAATATCAATCTTCTTCATAGTATGAATACAATAATTCCAAATTACTTTATCCCTTGTAACTTCACTAGTCATAAAAATGAAGGAGGAAGATGAAAGCAATGGAGAAATTCGTGGATCCCAAGTCAAAATCACAAAAAATAAGGGTTTTGGCCTTTTTCTGTATTTAGGCACCGGTGGCGCTCGATAGGGCACCGGTGGCATTCTATTTATCATATCACCCAAAGTCTCTGTATTTGGGTGCCTGCGGCGCCAGTTCAAAAATTTTTCTTGGTCCGAAATTTTTTTTCTAATTTTAATCATTTCATCCTCCATAATCTAATTTAACACTTCATTAAGCATCTATTTTATCACACAAGCCAAAACTAACACAATTATTATACAAACATAAAAAAACATTACTTCTATATATAAAATCCACATTACAACATAAACTCTAACAAGTTCATCAAATCAAATCAAAGACCCTTAGATTTTTATTGTTGAAAGTACACTGTGATAAGCAAACACTAAAATCTAAGCACACACAATGAAATTAAGCATAGTAAATCCAAATGCAAACTACAGAGCAAAGCAAAGCAAATACTAAACATACTAAGCTGAACAAAGCAAAGCAAAGCAAACACACATCAAGCATTAGCAGAATCCAGTAGTCACTCCTCATCAGTCTCTGAACTATCTTCCTCTTCGATATCTCCAATAGATTGACAATGCATGAACAAATTTTAGAAGGGACAAAATGGGAATTCATCAGATGAATCCTCAACAATCACTGTATTCTTCTTCAACAGATTAATCAGACCCATTTCAATCCGACCAGTGTGATCAAATCGTTCCTTTATCCTCCAATCTATGTGATAAAATAATTCAGAAATATTATTAATGGCATTCAAAAGATTTCGTACCTCTTTTTCCAACCGCTTGATTTTCTTCAGTATCACTCTGGAACTTTTAGGAATGTAAGGCTGAATGGGTTGTGAAGTCTGAGTTGGTTGATCAGCAAGCAGATCCATATCACCTTCATCTCCTACTATTTGCTAGTCATAAAGAGTAGTTGGATCAATAGACCTCCAGGGAAGAAGAACCATTTCCCAGCTCTCATACGGACCTTGTAATTGACTACATAATAAAAATATGGTGGACGGGTCTCTAAGCCCTATTTAGATCCATCAAATAATGATAAACTTCATTCATTTCATCGCTTGTCGCATTAAAATCGGAATAATGACAGATAGGTACATTCTCAATCATAAAGAGATCATTAATTCTCCCAAAAGTGATATGCATAAATCTACCTCGCACATAGACGAATCCTTGGTTGATCCCGTGAAGATTTGCATAGAATTCCTTTACAGCCGATGCGACAACGACAGCAGTAGTGTAATATAGCACTTCCCAATGCCTTTTCTTTATTATCACTTCAACTCCTATAGTAGGATTATCCAAACCGTGATTAATAAAGCCTCTCTCTCCTTGATAATCCTCCTCTTCATCATCACCTTGGTGAATAATCGCTGCGCCTCGAAACTGATAAACTTCTGTTGGTTGAAAATGCGAGATCTAGTTGGTTATATGGATTAGGGATTTATGGGATGTGAATTGGGAAAGGAAGTTTTAATTTTTCTGGTGGTTAGAGGTTTAAAATGGAGTATTAGGAGTTATAAAGAAGAAAATCTCGCTCAAAATTGCCAAAAATTAAATTTTTAAACTCCAATAACCGTCACCAGGATTTGGGCACCGGCGGCGCTCAAATCTTGAAGTTCAGCATACAGTCTGTACTTGGGCGCCGGTGGCGCCATTGGTGAATAATTTCACTGAAATTTGTTTGGCCCGAAATATTCCAATATCTCAATTTGATCCAATATTTATGAATTTTTAAGAGTATTTAGGAGCTATTAAGATTCCAAAATAATGATCTAAAAGCACAACTACAACAAACAAGCAAACACACTACAAAGATACATATGGGTTGCCTCCCATAAAGCGCTTGGTTAACGCCATCAGCCTGATAAACCATTCAGGTAATTGAGATGACTCAGCAATAAGACCTCTTTGATGTCAGGTTGAAACCCGTCAAAGTAAGGCTTTAATCGATGCCCATTAACCTTGAAAATCTTTCTAGTATCAGGATCCTCAATATCAACAGCTCCAAAAGAATGAACTTTCACAACTGTAAAAGGTCCCAATCATCTAGACTTGAGCTTTCCAGGGTATAATTTTAATCTTGTGTTGTATAACAAAACATTCTGTCCATGTTCAAACTTCTTTTTCAATATCTTCCGATCGTGCCACAATTTCATTCTCTCTTTATAGATCCTGCTATTGTGATAAGATGCATTTCTAATTTCTTCCATTTCATTCAATTGCATAAATCTCTTCTCTCCAGCATTTTTCAAATTAAAATTCAACTCTTTTATCACCCAATATGCTTTATGCTCCAATTCAACCCGTAAATGGCAAGTCATACCAAATACTAGTTTCTAAGGAGATATTCCAATATGGGTCTTAAAATCAGTCCTATAAGCCCATAATGCAGTATCTAATCGAGCAGACCAATCTAATTTGTGATTATCCACAGTTTTCTCCAAAATTCTTTTAATTTCACAATTAGACACTTCTGCTAAACGAATAGTCTGAGGATGATAAGAAGTAGAGATTCTATGAATAATATTATATTTCTCAATCAATCTCTTAATTTAATTATTCCTAAAATGAGATCTACCATCAGTTATAATCACTCTTGGCATTTCATATCTCGCAAATATATTTTTCTTTAAAAATTTTGAAACACTTCGTGCATCACATCTTGGTAAAGCAATAGCTTCAATCCATTTCAGACATAATCAACTGCAGCCAGTATATATAAATTCTTGAATGAAGGAGTAAATGGTCCCATAAAATCTAATCTCTATACATCAAAAATTTCAACTTCCAAATTATAGCTTAATGGCATTTCATTTCTTCTAGAGATATTTCCTACTCTCTGACATCAGTCGCATGATTTAATATATTTGTATACATCCTTAAAAAGAGTAGGCTAATAAAATCCAGATTGTAAAATCTTAAAAGAAGTTTTATCAAGACTGAAATGACCTCCAAATTCAGAATCATGACATCGTTGAATAATTAAATTAGTTTCGTCCTGTGGAACACATCTCCTAATAATAAGATCCTTACACTATTTATATAAATAGGGGTCATCCCAAAAATAAAATATTGCATCATATTTAAAATTCTTTTTTTGTTGCCTTGTTAAATTAAGTGGTACAATATCACTCGCAATATAATTCACAATATCAGCGTACCAAGGCAAATTTCTTCCCATAATAGTATAAAGTTGTTCATCAGGGAATGTTTCTGTAACTTCCTTCTCATATTCAGATAATTTATCATACTCTAAACTCAACAAATGATCAGTTATTTGGTTATCAGATCCCTTCCGATCAACTATCATAAAATTAAATTTTTGCAGAAGAAGTATCCATCTAATCAATCTAGGTTTGACATCTTTCTTTTGCATTAAATATTTGGTAGTTGAATGGTCTGTATGCACAATATTTTTAGCTCCAATTAAATAAGGTCTAATCTTTTCAAAAGATAATACTATAGCTAATAACTCTTTTTCAGTAGTGGTATAATTAATCTGAGTTTCACTAAGATTTTTACTATCATAGTAAATGAATTTGAAAAAATTTATCATGCCTCTGCCCCCAACGCTACTCCAATCGAATAATCATTAGCGGCACACATAAAATCAAATGGTTTCTCCCAATTAAGTGAAACAATTATATGTACAATGATTAATTTCTCTTTCATTAATTCAAAAGCACACAAACATTCATCATTAAAATCAAATTTTCTATCATTTTCTAGAAGTCGGCACAAAGTTTTGGTAATTTTAGAAAAATCTTTAATATATCGCCTGTAAAATCCAGCGTGTCCTAAGAAACTCCTCACCTCTCTCACAGTAGTGGGTGGTGGCAATCTCTCAATCACTCGAATTTTAGCAGGGTTGACCTCCAAACAAAATTAAAAAATTTTATGCCCCAGCACAATTCCTCCTGCAACCATAAATTGACATTTCTCACAATTTAGAACTAATTTTGTTATCTTGCAAAGCACCAAAACTTTTGCTAAGTTTTCCAAACAGATTTCAAATGAACTCTCGAATAGTCCCTAAAACTGAAACCAAAACTAAATTAAAAGTCATTACAAGATAAAATTCACCGCCACAACATTTCAAAATATAAAACAACTCAAAATTTAATCACAAACAGAACACAAAACTACAATTACAACTAAATTAAAACGTCTTGTTGGATGATCGGGAATACCTCAGATGATGTAACCTACATGTTGCTAACGGGATTTCCAACGGTCTAAATGAAAGTGTGGAACTCATTCAGTTGAGTTTAGCAAATTCATCTGGACTAAGTGAATCCGGTAAAAATAATGATGCCGGAAGGATGGAATCGTGGGATCTTAATCGATGTTGTTATAATCAACTTTAAGATTTGTTTTAAATAAAACATAAAAAACACTTAGAAATTAAGATTTTCTCTAAACCAAAACACTTTTCTCATCTCCTGATTTATGACTTCTATAACTAAACCTCTGCAACAACAAGGAGCTCGGAGCATGGTGGGCAGCACGACCATCGTCATCAGCAAAACTCAAATCTACATCAGGAAAACCTTTCTTAGAATTAAATAACCAAGCCATAGGAATTCGAGGTATTTCGCCTAGTGCAACATAAATCTTCAACCTTTTGTTAGACATTTCCATTGCAAATTAAGCCCTAACCGGTTTTAGGATTCTGAGGTAGTCGTCCGATATGACATAAACCCTCAGATCTTCGAGGCTATTTGTGTGATCACATCATACGAATATAAGTCCAAATTAATTAAAATTGGCAAGATTGAAACATTAAATAAACATTAGGTCTTTCCAAAATCCAAGCCAAACAATAGGATAGTTGGGAAATTACCGAAGTTCGCTTCGAATCTGTGATTTCTCCTACCTTTCTTCCTTTGAATTCCCAAAACAAAATGTCCCAAACTTGATCCATTCCATATTGAAATTCCAAAATCCAATCCTTTGAAAACCTTAAACTTTAAAATTCTTGAGAGCAGAATTATTGATTATTATCGAGAGTTTTCTTAGGTGATTCCCGTCACTTAAGATGTAATTAACTATAGGGGCTTGCCCTTATAGGGAATTTTAAGAACCCAGGTAATATAAACCCTGTTTAATGCTTTCATATTAAGCAGGGGAATTTGTCGGCTTATAAAATTGGTTCGTAGACCAAACTGATGTCACAAATATTCTAGTTTATTTAATCAAGCCCCATCGTCAAGCAGCGTGTCTATTCTTCAGGATAGATACACGGTTTGTGATGCGGTGCTTGTTTATGTAAACTATTCGGGATGTGAGATTAGTTTGATTTCATATCTTAAAATTTTTAAATTTAAAATTATTTTCAAAATCAAATACTACTTTCTAAATTATATATATATTTAAATTAAATTTAAAATCTAAAATTCGCCGACAATTTCTGTTAGGCGACCCCCTTTTCAAAATAAAACACACAACCTAAAAATAATGCCGACATATTTCTGGCGACTCCGCTGGGGAAAATTCCTCTCTCCATTTTAATCAGACAATTCTGCTTTCAAAAATCGGTAGTGTATCCATGTTCCTAGTGGATCAAACTACCCTTCTTTCCGTTGGAATACTATGTTCATTTCTACCTTGAACAAGTATAGACAACATTCTCTCGGATTTAGGAGCCACTGTTTAGACATCCCTAAACAGAGAGGTTCCGAGATCCTTTTACCTCATTTCTGAGGTGGGGTGGACCCCAAGTAGGTATTAGTTTAGGAGCGGCCTTGCGGGTCGAGAAGTTTCTACAAGACTTTCTCTTCCTTTTCTAGTTCCTAATCAATTCCTTTTACCCTTCCTACAACTCTCCTTCTTTTAATAATTCTCCTTCCTAACGAACAAATCTTTTTCTAAAAAACAATTTTCTTTTAATACCACAAATACACTAAGATAAACAGAAATGTGTTCGGACTCTTTCTTTTTCATCATAAGTTTTACGACAAGAAGAAGCACGATTCAGGGACTAACACTTGGAATCTGCCCGTAGAAATGGAAGCCCCAAACCGATCTTCTCCTTCGTCGACCGTACTCGACTCCGGCCGTGTTCAAGGACGAACCGCCTGATAATGGAATTATTCGATTCGGACAAGGATTCGGGGACACCGACATCAAAATCCCCGACGTCACTCTCTTTTCACTCGCAAGCAAAGTAACAGAAACTGAGAAGCCATTGATTGAGTTTAACCTCAAGTCAACCCGCGAATTCCCTCCTCTGCAAAAGATTCCAATTGAGAGGAGTACTGCTGTCCACAGAAGGACTGTTGTTGCTACCCCCACAGGTCTAGTTGTCTCTGCACCTACCCCGGCTTTTGCCAAACTAAATGGGAAGGAAATTCAAAACTACGATGAACCTGTTACCGTGGAGGGTACAAACCTTCCTGTGAAACCTTTTGTTTTTGAAATTAGGTCCAGCTCGAGAATTTCATCACTGACACGGACTCAGAGGAGGAACAGAAGTAGAAGGATTGCTAGAGAAGCCAGAGCTGCTGAAGTCGCTTTTCTGGAGGAAATCCCAGAATTGCTCGAGTATACACCGCTGCCTGAATACATACCACTTTTGGGAGGAAGTAGGTTCCGTCCCCTCTCCGCTGCAGAGGATGAAGAAAATGTTCGCAAGATTGCTGCCGCATTGCCTCAGCCCGTTTATTACAACGACGGCCGTAAGAAAAGGGCTAGAGTTACGCCATTTGCTCGACTGCAAACCTTGATAGAGAAGTTAGCAAAGAAAGAAAAATGACCTGTGTCAGAAATTTTAAGAAGGATAGGGCGGGTGCCAGTCAAATCCCATCTTGGGCCGCGAGTAGAACCTGCTATCGTTGCAGAAAAGCCAAATAAGAGAATGAAAGCTAGTCCACCTGTCGTTGTTTCAGGACTACAGATTAGGGAGGATACCACCTTTCAGCATTTGGCTAACAGACCATTCGGTCCTAGACCTTCTGCTGCTAGAAGGATGGTATGGCGTCCCACTACTGGACAATTAAGATTGAAACAACAGCCTGAGAAGGAAAGTCTTGTCAGGAGACTTGAATCCGAAGAAAGTGCTACTGCAGTAAAGGGGACTCATGAGAAGGAAACTCGACAGTTATCACATGACAACTTCAAGGATGTACATAAAAGACCACTAGAAGATGCTATGGAAAAGCTAAGAACTGATATTCGTCGATTAGCAAGGGAAAGAGAAGAGAAATTCGGAGATGAGATTGATTCGTCAGAGTTCATGGATGATGAGTATGCAGAAATTAACATGGTTGAAACACGAGCTTCGTCAGCTTCACAAGGTGCTCCTGCAGCCGCAGAAAGAGAGGAGCCGGAAGTAATGAGGAGGCAGCTCGAAGAGAAAGATGATACAATTGCCCAAATGGCGAAAAGGATGGAAGAGATGGTTGTAGCCCTAGCCACTCTCCAGAGTCAAGTGCAACCCCAAAGAGAAACACCCCCAGAAGTCATTCACATTGTAGACAGAGGAAAGGAGATTACGTCCGTTAATGGGGATGATCAGTTAAAGAAGGATACATCACAAAGCATGATTCCGGAAAAGGATATTAAGAACATGGTGGAACAGCAGGTGCGAGAAGCCTTGGCACAATCAAAGAGCGGAACATCCATTCGGACGGGTAGACCTTACCCCGAAGAATTCGACACTGTCCAATATCCGAAAGGCTTTGTACCACCTCTGTTCAAGACCTTTGATGGAACCGGAAACCCTCGGCAGCATGTTGCACATTTTCGTGCCAGTTGTTGCAATGCCGACGGAAGTGATGCCTTACTCTTCAGACAATTTGTCAGCAGCCTGTCAGGGATCGCCTTTGATTGGTATGCAGAATTACCGAACGGTTCGGTGAAGACATTTTCAGAACTAGAGAACCTCTTCATCAAGCGATTTGCCAGAGCTCAGCACCACATCACTATAAGTGATTTAGTGGTAGAGAAGCAGAAACCCAACGAAACCTTGGTGGACTACATACTTCGATGGAGGAACCTAAGTATGAAGTGTGAGCCACAACTACAAGAACAGCATGCAGTCGGCATTTTACTTAAGAGCATTCATGGACCGATAGCACTTCTCCTCAAGGGATTCACTATTAAGACTTTTGAGAAGTTGTTAAGAAAGGCCAGAATCTTGCAAGAGGAGGTGAAGCAATTAGGTTTCACCAACAAAACAGACAAACAGAAGCCCGTGAAAACTTTTGAAAAGAAGTCCGGGATCGTTGCGAGCGATCGACAAAGGCAAGCAACCGATACAAATATCGTCGAACGGCCGCAGCAACCTCAACAGAATTACCAGCAACCCCGACCCAGCTATCAGTCATCTCCACAGTATGAACAACCGCCTCGTCCGCAACGTACGTTAAGGGAGCTTCTGAGCAGGGAGTATCCGTTCAAGAATGAGGCAGTGCCGAAAATGTTCCACAGTCCGTTGAAGACTCCGGATTTCCACCGCCGAACCTAAGAGACCGGAAGAAGTCAACAAGAAAGGTGATCCCAACTTTTGCCCTTACCACCGGATGCTTGTACACAAGATAGAAGATTGTATTACCTTCAAAAGTTGGCTCAACGACAATCTTCAGAAAGGGAATATAACGATCCCAAAGGAGTACATGAAGGAACCCCAGAAAGGAGGTTCCGTCAATGTTATCTCGACGGATCTCATTGTGCCAATAGACCCTTATGCGACTAATGATGGATGGGCTACCGCTTGGACAAGGTCTTCGAAAAAGATTTTGGATCACATCCATACCGCTTCGGTGCGAGCCTCAATTCAGAGTTCGAAACCTGTTAAGTCGACGCTATCACTTGCGATAGAAGAACCACCACAACAAGAGACGACTGAAGAGAAGAAGAAAATTGACGAAGAAGAGAAGACCGAGGCTCTTAAGGCTAGACTAGGGGCTGCTTATCCTAGGATAGTTATTTCTGATTCGGGGGAGAAATCTCTCGAACCTCTGACTCTGTATGATTATTTGCTCACTCCAGTAGGATCTTATAATGATAAGAGTTATGGCGTTGGCTACGTTTTGACTGTTTCTAACGATTACGTAACTAGCGACAATCCGGACGTCGATTCCGATACAAATGACAATTCTCAAATCATACACAATCTCGACGATCAAAATGACGAAGAAGACATCCATCAAGGAGGCTACGAGAGTTCAACAAGCAACGAATCTATTTGTGAGTTTCGAGGAGCTCCAGTCACAATAGAGTTAGAGCCTTCAGACTCCGAAGCTAATCCAGAAGAACCTGTCATTCCGATTCAGAAGGAGACATCAACAAACTCAATACTAGATTCAGAAGAAATTACAGAGGTTAACTTAAGAAGTGGAAGAGTTCTACCTCCGAGAATGGGTCCAAAGGACAAAGGAAAGCAGTGGTTGTTCAAGAAGAATCAACCCCGGCAGAAGAAATACCCATTCGGGAAGAAGCCGAGACACATGAAAATAAAGTGGACTACAACGTGCTAGCCCATCTTAGGAAACTACCGGCCAAACTGAGCATCTACGACGCTCTCATCTTATCAAATGAGATAAGAGAAGCTCTGATCAAGGCCTTACTTGATCCAGAAATTTGCTTAGCTCAAATGGCCGGAGATTCCTTAGATGAGGTTTGTTCGTTAAAGGAACAACGAGGTGTCACCTTCACGGACAATGACCTACTACTTGGGACAGCAGACCACAACCAACCGTTGTACATTTCAGTTACAATTGGGAAGTTTACACTCTCCAAAGTATTGGTGGATCCAGGAGCATCAATAAATATAATGAATCTTCATACGCTAGCATACTTGGAAATTGATGCTCGTGAGCTCGAACCGGACAAAATGTTATTAAGAGGATTCAACCAGAAAGGAGAAAGAGCCCTCGGATCAATAAAGCTGCTAATAAAGACCGGTGACTTGGCAAAGACAACCGCAAAATTTCACATAATTGATTCAGAAACGTCGTTCAACGCTCTACTGGGCCGACCATGGATACATGAGAACCGAATGGTACCATCTTCCCTACACCAGTGCGTCAAATACTACGATGGAGGGGAACAGTGCATCAAAGGTGACTTACAACCATTCTCCGTACATGAAATTGGAATCCATGAAGATGCAGCTTATTATGCACCTCCGAAGAAAAAAATCTTCTCCAGAGATACCATAACGAATGAAGCAAAGGGAGTTTGGGACAACGAAGAACCTGAAGTTCTAGTCCAACAGTCACTCACCACTCCCTTACGGCGAGATGGTGAAGGTTTCTCCACAACTCGCATCCGAGGTCGAGGCCGGGGACGAGGTCGTGGTAGAGACGTTAGGACGATTGGACAGAGGAAACCAGCCATCAATGTTGATTGGGAAGACAATTCTGAAGAAGAAAAAGAGATCAAGCAAGAAGCGGCGACAATAAGTCGGAAGAAGCCGCAATTCAGGATCCCTCTCGAAGATGAAAAGAACGAAGAATATAAATCGATGTACGAGAAGATTAACCACTATGTACATACTATGACTCTGACCCCGATCCATTCTAATAAGATCGAGGGTATGGTGGTCAAAGAGGTACGTAGCAGCGGTGCAAAGCCAATCAAATTCTACCGTGGTGCTCCTTCCTCCAAAACTGAAAATAATGTACAATTTGAAGATGTCACTTCATCAGAATTAATGGAATTACCTTTAGAGTGGTACTCTCCCTGTGTTCAAAATTTAATTCAGCGTGGTTTCTTACCTCGACAATGGACAAAAGGTCAATCACAACATTTTGAAAAATTATGGAATAATTCCGGTCGTCCACCCAATTCAAAGCATGGTCTCGGATTCGGCACAATAGGATCGATTGACGATACTGAATTTTGCTTGGTTGTCACTTGCGAGTCTAATGAAAACCGCATGGAAACTACGGAAAAATTTGAATATTTAAAAATTGGAGACGCTCCCCGGAGTTCGAAGAAGAGATCAAATCTACAATAGATGAGTTAACGGAAGTTAACTTAGGTACTAGCGAAGAACCTAGACCTACCTTTGTTAGCTCCTTACTCAATAAAGAGGACTCCGAAGAAATAATCAAGTTATTAATGGAATTTAAAGACTGTTTTGCTTGGAACTACGATGAGATGCCAGGATTAGCTCCAGAGGTCGTAGTCCATAAGCTAGGAGTGGATCCTACTACATTCCGGTCGGACAAGGTCCCAGAAGAATGCGTATAGAAATCGAACAACAAGTCATAGCTGAAGTTAAAAAGCTAATAGACGCCAAATTTGTCCGTGAAGAGCAATACCCCACTTGGTTAGCCAATGTGGTGCCAGTCAGAAAGAAGAATGGTCAGATTAGAATCTGTGTGGACTTCAGAGATTTAAACAAGGCATGTCCAAATGATGAATTCCCTCTACCGATCCCAGAATTAATGATCGACGTTGCTTCAACACATGAAATATTCTCGTTCATGGATGGATCTTCAGGATACAACCAGATAAAAATGGCTCCAGAAGATGAAAAGCTTAAAGCATTCAGAACGCCGATCGGAGTATTTTACTACACAGTGATGCCATTCGGACTGAAGAACGCAGGAGCAACCTACCAGAGAGCAATGACAAGAATTTTTTATGATCTCATCCACAATCAAGTCGAATGCTACTTGGACGATGTGGTCATCAAAAGCAAAGTAAAGGAAAACCACCTGTATGATTTGAGAATTGTTTTCGAACGATTAAGACAATTTAACCTTAAGATGAATCCCTTAAAATGCGCCTTCGGCGTCACCTCCGGGAAATTCTTAGGATTTGTTGTCCGACATCGTGGAATTTAAATCGACCCGGAAAAGATTAAAGCTATCTTAGAAATGCCATCTCCCAAAACCTTAAAGCACTACGATCTTTTTAAGGGGGGCATATCTTCGACGCTTTATCTCGAACTTGTTAGGTAGGTGTCAACCTTTCTCGGCACTAGTTAAAAAGGATGCCAAATTTATTTGGGAAGAGAAATGCCAGAAGGCCTTTGGGGACATTAAGCAATATTTAATGACACCTCCTGTCTTAGCAGCCCCAGTCTCAGGTAGACCGTTGATACTTTATACCGCGGCTTTGGACGACTCACTCAGAGCCCTGTTAGCCCAGGTTAATGATGAGGGTAAAGAAAATACTCTTTACTACCTAAGCCGTCGTTTACTTCCAATGGAAATAAGGTATCCCGCAATTGAAAAGCACTGTTTGGCCCTGATCTTTGCCGCTCAAAAGCTCAGGCACTACATGCTTTCTCAAAAGGTCAACCTGATCTCGAAATTTAATCCATTGCAATACTTGATGACTCGTCCAACGCATTCCGACAGACTTGCTAGATGGTCAATGATATTATTGCAATTCGATATAACTTTCGTGCTTGTTCGTGTCGTAAAGGGACAAGTCCTAGCAAACTTCCTCGCAGCACACCCTCTGCCGGCAGAATCTCCTCTCAATGACGATCTTCCAGATGAACAAATAATGAGCCTAGAAGACCCTGATGATCGACGTTAGGAATTATATTTCGACGGAGCATCTTCAGCACACAAAGACGAAGAATCGCAAGTGATAGTGCCCGGTAAGGCAGGGATCGGATTAATCTTTATAACACCGGAGCGGGGGATGTTAAGATACTCCTACCACTTGACAGAGCCGTGTACAAACAACGAAGCGGAATACGAAGCCCTCATAACAGGACTGGAATTAACTATTCAAATGGGGATAACAAACATCAACATCTACGGGGATTCACGGTTAATCATTCAACAGATAGCCCGACAGTACAGAATTTTAAAACCAAGAATCGAGCAATACTTCCAGTATGCCATACAGCTGTTGGAACAGATTCCGAATGTGACAATCTACAAAATTCCCAGGAAAGAAAACGCTTTAGCAGATGCATTAGCCCGCCTCACAAAAGAATTTGCATGCTTGCAAGATGAATCAGTGGAAGTGTCAGTTCACGGACGTCAGGTCCTATCACAGCTCGACATAGACACAATACACAAATCAGAAAAAGAAGAAGAATCAATTGCAACAGAGTGACGTAAAAACACAGAAGATTGGCGACAGCCATTAATAGACTACCTGCAAATAGGGAAACTATTAGACGATAGGTCGCTAGCCCATCAGATTAAGAAAAGAACTCTGTCCTGCTCATTAATAAACAACACGTTATACAGAAGGTCTTTCGATCAAATGTGGCTAAGGTGCCTAAGCGGGTCCGAGGCCCGTGAAATTGTTAAAGAGGTGCATTCGGGACTCTGTGGCGCTCACCGATCGAGTCCGAAGATGAAAATGAAAATTAAAAGACTAGGGTACTACCGGCCCTCGATGATGACCGACTGCATGAAAATCGCCAGGAGCTGTCACCAATGCCAAGTGCACGGAGTGGTTCTACTCCAACCTCCAAATGTGCTACATCCGACAATTGCGTCGTGGCCATTTGAATGTTGGGACACAGATATAGTGGGTCCAATAGAACCACCATCTTCAAAAGGACATTTCTTCATTCTTGCGGCTACAGATTACTTTCCAAGTGGGCAGAGGCAGTTCCACTTAGAGAAGTGAAAGCACACCATGTGCTACAGTTTTTCAAGAACCAAGTTGTCTACCGTTTCGGAGTGACGCGCGGGATCATCTCGGATAATGGGTCGGCATTCGAAGCACACAAATCAACAATTTTGTCGGGAGACACGGAATCGACCGGCGATATTCAACAATTTACTACCCAAGAGCAAACGGCTCTGGTCGAGGCTTTTAATAAAACTCTCGTTCAAATCTTAAAGAAAACCTTGGACGATAATAAAAGAAATTGGCACGAGAAGTTATTAGAAGCCTTATGTGCCTACCTGACAACCTTCGAACTCCTACTCAAGCTACACCTTACGCTCTGGTGTATGGGTCCGAGGCAGTGTTACCTTTAGAGGTCCAGCTTCCTTCACTCAGAATCGCAGTCGCAAACAAAATCACGACGGAAGAGAATGCCAAATTACGGCTAGAAGAATTGGAAAGCCTGGAAGGGAAAAGACTTGCAGCGCAGCAGAATTTAGAACTATACCAAGCCAAGATGGTTCAAGCCCATGACAAACTGGTCCGCCCAAGAACCTTTAAAGTTGGTGACTTAGTTCTCGTTCTCAAAAGACCTATTCTTGCACACCGCAAGATAGGAGGAAAATTTGAACCCACTTGGGAAAGACTGTTTGTAGTTGAAGCAGTATACTCAGGAGGCTCCTACCAGCTCGTGAATTGCCATGGAGAACGACATATGCTTCTGATCAATGGACGATACTTGAAAAAGTATTACGCTACCTGATGTTTCGAAGGGATGAATTCTTCATTCCTAGAAGCACGGATGAAGTAGTTACTTATGACTGGGTCCGAACCCAAAAATAATAAAAAAATGTACTAAAATAAATAAAATCATGATAATAAAGTTTTCCTTGTTTTCTCTTCCATATCAAAATCTCTTTCCTGATCTTATCCCACTTCATTCCTGTTAAATTTAAAAATATAAAAGTAATAAAAAAGCTGTCTTTAATAAACATTTTCTTAATGTTATTGTTCTTAAGTACGGCCCTCGATCCTTTTCCTTGTCTTTTCGCAGGGAAATGTCGAACGGGCGGTTAGTCCTGAACTTTAGAAATGGCGTAAGCCTTGCACTCGACGAAAAGAGGGTGAAAGATGGAGCGATAATAGAGATTGACTCAGACTTCGAGGAAAGTGACTGGG
This sequence comes from Papilionanthe hookeriana x Papilionanthe teres, assembly GCA_022702705.1. NCBI lineage: Eukaryota > Viridiplantae > Streptophyta > Magnoliopsida > Asparagales > Orchidaceae > Papilionanthe > Papilionanthe hookeriana x Papilionanthe teres. The sequence continues at coordinate 100,665,429 of CM040423.1, forward strand.
TCCTAGTTGACCGAGAGGAACTGCCCACTCAGACAGTAATGAAAGTGCGTGGCCCAAGCCACCAACCCGACAACAAGAAAAGGAAAACAAGCACTGAAGAAGACAAGAGAATCAAGTCTGTAGTCGCTACAGCAGAGGGCAGGCTTGTCAGCACTTGCGCCTACGTAAACTCGGGAAATACGAAGAGCTACTCTCACAACGAACTCAACGAAGAAATAAAAATCACCGTATCGCAAGATTTTAACTAAACTAGCGACGGACCGGCGCGACGAGGCGATTGCTGCTCGCCGTACGTATACTTCAAGGACGCCGAGCTCACCGTGTACTGAAGGAAGGAGGCCGGCTCCCGGGATGACGAAGAAACCAGGGAAATCTCGAGAAGATTAGAAGAAGGAAGGCTACCACGCCACTAGATAATGTCACCAATAATGCATAACCTTGTTGTAGAAGCAACCCCGAATGATGTCCCGACGGACACCATCCCCGAGGAGCCGAGGTATGCAGGAGAACGTGAAGGGATTGAGTCGTATATCCCACAGTACGTCACCAGGCCTCACCATTTGCAGATTATTCCGGAATACGAGCTTGAAAGAATGCAGAATGTCCAAAAGAAAACTTTTGAATACTTCGAGAGAATCAGAGGCAGGAGGATCAATATACTAGAAGGCCTTGAGCTGCATACGGACGTGTTCTCGGAATATGAACAACAACAAATCGTGGATCGCATCCGGGATTTGAAAAGAATGGGCCGAGCGAGCCGCCTAAGAGAAAACACTTACTCGGAACCCCGGAGATGGATGCCGGGGAAAGGGAGAATTACCATACAATGTGGATGCTGCTACAACTTCGCGAGAAGAAGGAAGGGAAACCCACCGGGGATACTCCGTCATGGCCAGGTGGATCCAATGCCATTAGTCATCAAAAGGATGGTAAAGAAAATGATAACATGGAGGGTACTGCCAGTAGATTGCATACCCAACAGTTGCATCATTAATATTTACAAGCAGGGTGACTGCATACCCCTGCACATAGATCACCACGACTTTGTTAGACCTTTCTGCACAGTTTCTTTTCTGAACGAGTGCAATATCATGTTCGGATCTGACCTCCGGATAGCAGGCCCAGGTGAGTTCCGAGGGCCAGTAAAGATACCATTACCGGTAGGTTCCGAAATGATACTAAAGGGCAACGGAGCAGATGTCGCTAAACATTGCATACAGGGAGTACCCGTGAAGCGGATCTCAGTTACTTTTAGAAGGATGGATGACAGGAAAGCACCCTACCACTTCCAGCCAGACCCGGAGCTAGAGAACCTTCGACCTTACGAGCTGTGAGTTACATGGAAAATATCACACCTCCAACGTACATCCATACGGCATCCTTGCCAAGGATGGCTTGGAAGGTGATGTTATTGACCATGTACCTCACTATTCAGACGTGGATTTCTGACAGATACCTTTTTGTATGGATCGACAAAGATTATACATAGTCCGTTTTGAGTCTATATGGATTGTATGAGATGAATTCCAGATCGAGTTGTATGATGTATCTTCAACATGATTGGAATGAAAGTGACCATGTCACGTTTTTTGGCCATCACCTCTTTTGTGCAAGTTGACTGAGAAACGCCATTAAAGTTAAATGAACTTCGAACAAAGAACAGAAAAGAAACAAAAAAAAGAATAAAAGAAAACTTTCCTTAAAAATATAAAAGAAAATGATGAACGCCAAATTCACATGAACATTAAATGAACGATAAAATAAATTTGAATTGTTAAAGGACAAACAAAACGAGCACAAATTTTAAATCAAATTCAAATTCAACCTTCCAGATCTCAAATCAAATCTCAATCATACTCTAATTCAATCTTCCGGGTTTTAAATCAAATCTCAATCAAATTCAAACTTAACCTTCCAAATCTGAAATCCAATCCGTTCTACTCTCTCCCTTGTCTGGGATGGAAGCGATCGATTCTATTGACACGGAGCAACGAGGTTTTCGATTCTGATCTAGTGGCGAGGAATTGTATCCAATCCAAACCAACAATTTTCGATCCACTATTTTGAATGGGATATGTAGCATCTACATATTCCCTCCAAATCTGTTTCTTTCCACAAAATCTTTTACAACTTCCATGAAATTCTCAAAACACCAAAATTCCACACTTTTCAAATCAACACTACAAATCTTTGCAAAATCAATTACCATCAAAATCAAATTCTTGGGGTTGAGGATTTTACATCCGAGACTGCATTGCTTTAGGATTCTTTCCCTATCGCAATGAAATACATCACATTCAAACTTTTTGGAGTTAAGGATTTTACATCCGAGACTGCATTGCTTTAGGATTCTTTCCCTATCGCAATGAAATACATCAAATTCAAACTTTTGGAGTTGAGGATTTTACATCCGAGACTGCATTGCTTTTGGATTCTTTCCCTATTGCAATGAAATACATCAAATTCAAACTTTTGGAGTTGAAGATTTTACATCCGAGACTGCATTCCTTTAGGATTCTTTCCCTATCGCAATGAAATACATCAAAATCAAATTTTTTGAGTTAAGGATTTTACATCCGAGACTGCATTGCTTTAGGATTATTTCCCTATCGCAATGAAATACATCAAATTCAAACTTTTGGAGATGAGGACTTTAGATCCGAGACTGCATTGCTTTAGGATTCTTTCCCTATCGCAATGAAATACATCAAAATCAAATTCTTGGGGTTGAGGATTTTACATCCGAGACTGCATTGCTTTAGGACTCTTTCCCTATCGCAATGAAATACATCACATTCAAACTTTTTGGAGTTAAGGATTTTACATCCGAGACTGCATTGCTTTAGGATTGTTTCCCTATCGCAATGAAATACATCAAATTCAAACTTTTGGAGTTAAGGATTTTACATCCGAGACTATATTGCTTTAGGATTCTTTCCCTATCGCAATGAAATACATCAAATTCAAACTTTTGGAGTTGAGGATTTTACATCCGAGACCGCATTGCTTTAGGATCCTTTCCCTATCGCAATGAAATACATCAAATTCAGACTTTTGGGGTTGAGGATTTTACTTCCGAGACCGCATTGCTTTAGGATTCTTTCCCTATCGCAATGAAATACATCAAAATCAAACTATTGAGGTTAAGGATTTTACATCCAATACCGCATTGCTCTGAGATCTCTCCTCATTGTAATGATTCAATCCAATCAATTCAATTTTCTTTTGAGGTTGAAGATGTTACATCTAAAACCACAAAATTATAATTTTCATTTCAAGTTCGAATCCCTTCAAATTAATCTTGACAAAACTTCAATCTAAATTAAAACTAAAAATCTAAACTTACACATCAAAACTTAAACTGAAGCAAAATAAAATCTAAATTGAAATTCCCCCAGGTCATGTGATTTGGGATTCACCTCCTTTTCCTTTCCCCAGCGAGAGTTCATGAATCTCCAATCTCAGAGATATACTTGACGCTCCCTAGCGAAAAATCTTCTACTTTGTCCTAAGTTTGTCACTTGGACATTTGTGTTGGTTTTGTTGATCGCTTTGGTCAACACCAATACGTGCGGTGTGCTCCGTTAGCACACCACACCTATTGGGGGTCCATTTGTTGACCTCATTTTTGATGAGGTCATCTCTTCTTCTTTTTAGTACTTAGGATCTAGCCTTAGGCTTTTCCTTTGAATATCTTAGAAGATTAGAATTGGGACCCACCACTTAGAAATTCAAAACACTTCTTAAATCCCTGCAAACTCCACAAACTTGACTATAGACCCCTAATCACCTAGAGGGTTGAAATCAAATATGGAAGTTTAAAGGATGAGTTCCTATAGGACTCTTTGGCCTTAGGACTACCCTGGGTGGCCTGGTCTGGTGAAGGGCTGACTTACACACACACTACACTTATATACTACACTTATACACTACACTTTCACACACCTCCTAAAACCACACCCATACCCAACTTGACCTCCCGACTCATGAAGGTGATTCACATGGATGGTTCTTAACCCCTAAGCCCTTGCGCAAGAGGTTAGGAACAACGTAGTGAATGCCTCAAATGAGTCCCTTCATGGCTCATGTGGGCTTGATATGGCTTCATGGCTCAACAAAAATGATTTCATTCCACTTACATTTACCCAATCTTCAATTTTCTAAATTTTTAATTTTTGACCCCCGGGACCCCACACCCACCAAACCTACCAAAGCCCTTGAAATCACCCAAACTTTTCAAAATCTCCAAATCACCCAAAATTCCCCAAAATTAACCTTGAACATTTCCTCACCAATAAAGTTGATCATCCATAGCCAAAAATACCAAAAATTCCAAAAATACCTCCCAATACCCTCAAAATACCCAAAATACCCCTCTTGACCCAAAAATCCAAAAATTCAGAAAATTCTTAGAAAATTCCAGAAAATACCAAATATTCCTAATTTCATTTTGTTCAACTACACCATGGGCTAAGTTTGTCAATTTACCCTACTTTTGTCAAAACCCCCAATTTTACCCATTTTAACCCTATGTGAACCCAATGTCAAGCCAAACCTACCCAATTGACCCAAATTCTGGTCCAATTTAATTCTAAACTTCAATTCGACATTCTCAACACCAATTTAGACCAAATCAAAGTCCAATTTGATTGACATTTGAATCCAATTTCACTTTTGGCCTTAAAGCCCAATTTGGACCCATGACCCAAACCTAATCCAAACTAACCCAATTCAACTCCAATTAACCCCAAATCTTTTCCAAACCTTCCTTAACATCCCCACAAACAAAACACTAACACGATTTACCCAAAATTTAGACCCAAACCCCACTCAAATTCAACCCAAAGCTAAAAGGCCCAATTTTGACCTAAACCCAAACCAAACCCAAATAAACCTAAACCCCAAAATCAAAACCCAGCCAAAGCCAAAACTTCTTTAAAACACTCCCATAAACATTTCCCAACATTTATTTTACATCAATTTCAACCCTAGCCCAACATTGGCCCAAGTTAGCCTAATTTGACCTATATTGGCCCATTCACCAAAGAAGCCCAAATTCAACCCAATTCAAACCCAAATCACTCCCAACTTGCTTCAAATCACTCATGACACATCCATGAGCTAAACCCAACATTTGTTTGGCCCAATCCTTCACAAAATTCCCATCCATAAATTTATTTTCAAACCAAAAGCCCACTTTCTTAAACCTTCCTAAAAGCCCAAACTTCATGCTAAAGCCCATATGACGCATTCTTTTCATCACTCCATTAATTGAAATTATCCCTAAAGCCTAAATCAATAATCAAATCATTCCAAATTAGGCTTTATCCAAATTCCATCAAAAATACCCAATATCCTTAAAAAACCATTTTCATGAAACCAAGTCAACTTTTTCCAAAGCCAAATGGAGCCATGAAGCCACTCTTAAGCCACATGTAAGCCATGTGAGTTGCTCACATGTGACCTTACCACATTTGGCAAATAGAGGGCCCCCTTTCCTAATCCTTCTTAAACACTTTTTTACCTTAAGCATGTCACACACTAAACCAAGCTTAGCCACCTCATCATGGATGGAGACCACACCATTTTCTCTTGGCTAACCCAAGTGATTATTTTCAGCCCAAAACCAGGCCTTAGGTGGTGAACCTAGCCCAAAATCATGGGTTGACTCATTTGAACTCAAAATAGCCTTCCCCACATTCCATTTCAATCCAAGCTCTTTACACATGGCATTGGCCAATTGACTGCACTAAGCCCCAGCCCTGACCTCCCTGACCTTGAGGGTGACCTGACCCTGGCCGGCCAGCCACCACAGCCGCCGGAAACCACCAGGCCGAGAGCTCACATGTGAGCCCAAACTTGGAATTCTCACCGCCGAGCCGCCCCATCCCCGGTGGCCATTGCAGCTGTTCTTCTCCTCGCCAAGAGTAGCCGATCCCAAGCCATAAACCCCCCTGGGAGGCCCTCCACCCTCTCCTATTTAAACACCACCCCCTCTCGGCCATGAGAGGTGCTGAACTAGACCTTACTGAAACCCTGCACAAATTGCTCCAGAACACTCTCCATACTTAGAGCAGTTGATCCCCAGTGACAATTTTCCCTAATCCCCACCAATAGAGCCCAATTTCTCAGCCAAAATTCCACCCAAAACTAGGACACTTCTCCACAGTGGATCAATCCTCAAATTGATTGGTCCTACACCTTCACCAGACCAAGGGAAGAGGTCCACCAGCAAAAGCCCCCTCTCCAGGCCACCCATCTGTTCCAGACTCCAAGCTTTGTGATCGGGCTTGGTCGAAATCATACCTAGGCAATTCACCAGACCAGGAGACTTCATCTGGAGCTTGCTGGGACCCAATCGAAGGTGACACAGCCCTCAGATTGAAGCCACACTTCTCTGAGCAAAGGTATGAGCTAACTCTTTATCCCGAGCTTCTGGAGATTCTCTATTTCAAATGCCTTAATTTCAATGCATGATCACCGTATAGATGTATTCGTCTCTTCAAGACGAATCCATAGAGCACAAGAACACGAAAATCTGTTGAGAAATGAGTGAGTTCTTAGGGTTTTAGTGTGGACGGCTCTCGGGTGAGGACGCTTGGGGACGATGAACGGATGTCGTTCATTCTATACACGCACGGACGGACGACTTAGATTGGGTCAGATCGGCAGATGATATGCCGAAGGCGGGACCCGGGGTGCTGACTCAAGTGGCGGCGTCGAATGGCAGCGTGAGACGCGGCGTTTCGGAGATGCCTAGGATGAGTCAGCGCCGCCGTTTTAAATAGAAAATTAGGGTATTTTTTTATTTATTTAATTCCCTAAATTTCAAAAATATATAACTTTGTGTAGAAAAATCAGAAAAATAAAATAAAAATACCCTATTGCTCAGCGAACACAAAAGAATAATGTGGAAAAGAAATCATTTAATTTCATTAAGTATTTTATTTTTAATGACTTATTTACCCTCTGCATTGTTTTAATTCTCCATGCATATAGGAAATTCACCATGGCATGAGACCATAGGGCTTTTGAAGCCTCGGAACTTGGTAATATTCCGTGAATTTTCCAAGGTCAGTGGCCATCAGATCAAGAAAAGAACTCTCTCCTGCTCATTAATAAACAACACGTTATACAGAAGGTCTTTCGATCAAATGTGGCTAAGGTGCCTAAGCGGGTCTGAGGCCCGTGAAATTGTTAAAGAGGTGCATTCGGGACTCTGTGGCGCTCACCAGTCAGGTCCGAAGATTAAAATGAAAATTAAAAGACTAGGGTACTACCGGCCCTCGATGATGACCGATCGCATGAAAATCGCCAGGAGCTGTCACCAATCCCAAGTGCACGGAGTGGTTCTACACCAACCTCCAAATGTGCTACATCCGACAATTGCGTCGTGGCCATTTGAATGTTGGGACACAGATATAGTGGGTCCAATAGAACCACCATCTTCAAAAGGACATTGCTTCATTCTTGCGGCTACAGATTACTTTTCCAAGTGGGCAGAGGCAGTTCCACTTAGAGAAGTGAAAGCACACCATGTGCTACAGTTTTTTAAGAACCAAGTTGTCTACCGTTTCGGAGTGCCGCGCAGGATCATCTCAGATAATGGGTCAGCATTCAAAAGCACACAAATCAACAATTTTATCAGGAAACACGGAATCGACTGGCGATATTCAACAATTTACTACCCAAAAGCAAACGGCCTGGCTGAGGCTTTTAATAAAACTCTCATTCAAATCTTAAAGAAAACCTTGGACGATAATAAGAGAAATTGGCACGAGAAGTTATTAGAAGCCTTATGGGCCTACCGGACAACCTTCGAACTCCTACTCGAAGCTACACCTTACGCTCCGGTGTATGGGTCCGAGGCGATGTTACCTTTAGAGGTCCAGCTTCCTTCACTCAGAATCGTTGTCGCAAACAAAATCACGACGGAAGAGAATGCCAAATTACGGCTAGAAGAATTGGAAAGCCTGGAAGGGAAAAGACTTGCAGCGTAGCAGAATTTAGAACTATACCAAGCCAAGATGGTTCAAGCCCATGACAAACTGGTCCGCCCAAGAACCTTTAAAGTTGGTGACTTAGTTTTCGTTCTCAAAAGACCTATTCTTGCACACCGCAAGATAGGAGGAAAATTTGAACCCACTTGGGAAGGACCGTTTGTAGTTGAAGCAGTATACTCAGGAGGCTCCTACCAGCTAGTGAATTGCCAAAGAGAACGACATATGCTTCCGATCAATGGACGATACTTGAAAAAGTATTACACTACCTGATGTTTCGAAGGGATGAATTCTTCATTCCTAGAAGCACGGGTGAAGTAGTTACTTATGACTGGGTCCGAACCCAAAAATAATAAAAAAATGTGCTAAAATAAATAAAATCATGATAATAAAGTTTTCCTTGTTTTCTCTTCCATATCAAAATCTCTTTCCTGATCTTATCCCACTTCATTCCTGTTAAATTTAAAAATATAAAAGTAATAAAAAAAACTGTCTTTAATAAACATTTTCTTAATGTTCTTGTTCTTAGTACAGCCCCTAATCCTTTTCCTTGTCTTTTCGCAGGGAAATGTCGAACGGGCGGTTGGTCCTGAACTTTAGAAATGGCGTAAGCCTTGCACTCGACGAAAAGAGGGTGAAAGATGGAGCGATAATAGAGATTGACTCAGACTTCGCACCAGCAGGCCTGCAATACGAGGAAAGTGATTGGGTCCCAGTTGACCGAGAGGAACTGCCCAGTCAGACAGTAATGAAAGTGGGTGGCCCAAGCCACCAACACGACAGCAAGAAAAGGAAAACAAGCACTGAAGAAGACAAGAGAATCAAGTCTGTAGTCGCTACAGCAGAGGGCAGGCTTGTCAGCGCTACGCCCACAGAAACTCAGGAAATACGAAGAGCTACTCTCACAGCAACTCAACGAAGAAATAAAAATCGTCGTATTCATAAGATGTTAACTAAACTAGCAGCGGACCAGCGCGACGAGGCAGTTGCTACTGCCAGTACGTATACTTCAAGGACGCCAGTTCACCAGGTACCTGAAGGAAGGAGGCCAGCTCCCAGGATGACAGAAGAAACCAGGGAAATCTCGAGGAGATTAGAAGAAGGAAGGCTACCACGCCACCAGATAAAGTCACCAATAATGCATAACCTTGTTGCAGAAGCAACCCCGGAGGATGTCCCGACAGACACCATCCCCGAGGAGCCGAGGTATGCAGGAGAACGTGAAGGGATTGAGCTGTATATCCCACAGTACGTCACCAGGCCTCGCCATTTGCAGATTATTCCGGAATACAAGCTAGAAAGAATGCAGAATGTCGAAAATAAAACTTTTGAATACTTCGAGAGAATCAGAGGCAGGAGGATCAATATACTAGAAGGCCTTGAGCTGCATACAAACGTGTTCTCAGAATATGAACAACAACAAATTGTGGACTGCATCCGGGATTTGAAAAGAATGGGCCGAGCAGGCCGCCTAAGAGAAAACACTTACTCGGAACCCCGGAGATGGATGCCGTGGAAAGGAGAATTACCATACAATGTGCATGCTCGCTACAACTTCGCAGAAGACGAGAAGGGAAACCCACCGGGATACTCCGTCATGGCCAGGTGGATCCAATGCCATTAGTCATCAAAAGGATGGTAAAGAAAATGATAACATGGAGGGTACCGCCGATAGATTGCATACCCAACGAGTTGCATCATTAATATTTACAAGCGGTGGTGATCGCATACCCCCGCACACAGTATCACCACGACTTTGTTAGACATTTACGCACAGCTTCTTTTCTAAACGAGTGTAATATCATGTTCGGATCCGTCCTCCGGATAGCGAGCCCGAGTGAGTTCCGAGGGCCAGTAAAGATACCATTACCGGTAGGTTCCGTCATGATACTAAAGGGCAACAGAGTAGATGTCACTAAACATTGCATACCGGGAGTACCCGTGAAGCGGATATCAGTTACTTTTAGAAGGATGGATGACAGGAAAGCACCCTACCACTTCCAGCCAGACCCAGAGCTAGAGAACCTCCGACCTTACAAGCTGTGAGTCACATGGAAAATATCACACCTCCAACATACATCCATAAGGCATCCTTGCCAAGGATAGCTTGGAAGGTGATGTTATTGACCATGTACCTCACTATTCAGACGTGGATTTCTGACAGATACCTTTTTGGATGGATCGACAAAGATCATACATAGTCCGTTTTGAGTCTATATGGATTGTATGAGATGTATTCCAGATCGAGTTATATGATGTATCTTCAACATGATTGGAATGAAAGTGACCATGTCACGTTTTTTGGCCTTCACCTCTTTTGTGCAAGTTGACTGAGAAACACCATTAAAGTTAAATGAACTTCGAACAAAGAACAGAAAAGAAACAAAAAAAGAATAAAAAAAAACTTTCCTTAAAAATATAAAAGAAAATGATGAACGCCAAATTCACATGAACATTAAATGAACGATAAAATAAATTTGAATTGTTAAAGGACAAACAAAACGAGCACAAATTTTAAATCAAATTCAAATTCAACCTTCCAGATCTCAAATTAAATCTCAATCATACTCTAATTCAATCTTCCGGGTTTTAAGTCAAATCTTAATCAAATTCAAACTTAACCTTCCAAATCTGAAATCCAATCCGTTCTACTCTCTCCCTTGTCTGGGATGGAAGCGGTCGATTCTATTGACACGGAGCAACGAGGTTTTCGATTCTGATCTAGTGGCGAGGAATTGTATCCAATCCAAACCAACAATTTTCGATCCAGTCTTTTGAATGGGATATGTAGCATCTACATATTCCCTCCAAATATGTTTCTTTCCACAAAATCTTTTACAACTTCCATGAAATTCTAGAAACACCAAAATTCCACACTTTTCAAATCAACACTACAAATCTTTGCAAAATCAATTACCATCAAAATAAAATTCTTGGGGTTGAGGATTTTATATCCGAGACTGCATTGCTTTAGGATTCTTTCCCTATCGCAATGAAATACATCACATTCAAGCTTTTTGGAGTTAAGGATTTTACATCCGAGACTACATTGCTTTAGGATTCTTTCCCTATCGCAATGAAACACATCAAATTCAAACTTTGGAGTTGAGGATTTTACATTCGAGACTGCATTGCTTTAGGATTCTTTCCCTATCGCAAGGAAATACATCAAATTCAAACTTTTGGAGTTGAAGATTTTACATCCGAGACTGCATTGCTTTAGGATTCTTTCCCTATCGCAATGAAATACATCAAAATCAAATTTTTTGAGTTAAGGATTTTACATCTGAGACTGCATTGCTTTAGGATTTTTTCCCTATCGCAATGAAATACATCAAATTCAAACTTTTGGAGTTGAGGATTTTACATCCGAGACTGCATTGCTTTAGGATTCATTCCCTATCGCAATGAAATACATCAAATTCAAACTTTTGGAGTTGAGGATTTTACATCCGAGACTGCATTGCTTTAGGATTATTTCCCTATCGCAATGAAATACATCAAAATCAAATTCTTGGGGTTGAGGATTTTACATCCGAGACTGCATTGCTTTAGGATTCTTTCCCAATCGAAATGAAATACATCACATTCAAACTTTTTGGAGTTAAGGATTTTACATCCGAGACTGCATTGCTTTAGGATTCTTTCCCTATCGCAATGAAATACATCAAATTCAAACTTTTGGAGTTAAGGATTTTACATCCGAGACTACATTGCTTTAGGATTCTTTCCCTATTGCAATGAAATACATCAAATTCAAACTTTTGGAGTTGAGGATTTTACATCCGAGACTGCATTGCTATAGGATCCTTTCCCTATCGCAATGAAATACATCAAATTCATACTTTTGGGGTTGAGGATTTTACATCCGAGACCGCATTACTTTAGGATTCTTTCCCTATCGCAATGAAATACATCAAAATCAAACTCTTGAGGTTAAGGATTTTACATCCAATACCGCATTGCTCTGAGATCTCTCCTCATTGTAATGATTCAATCCAATCAATTCAATTTTCTTTTGAGGTCGAAGATGTTACATCTAAAACCACAAAATTCCAATTTTCATTTCAAGTTCGAATCCCTTCAAATTAATCTTGACAAAACTTCAATCTAAATTAAAACTAAAAATCTAAACTTACACATCAAAACTTAAACTGAAACAAAATAAAATCTAAATTGAAATTCCCCCAGGTCATGTGATTTGGGATTCACCTCCTTTTCCTTTCCCCAGCGAGAGTTCAGGAATCTCTAATCTCAGAGATATACTTGACGCTCCCCAGCGAAAACTCTTCTACTTTGTCCTAAGTTTGTCACTTGGAAATTTGTGTTAGTTTTGTTGATCTCTTCGGTTAACACCAATACGCGCGGTGTGCTCCGTTAGCACACCACACCTATTGGGGGTCCATTTGTTGACCTCATTTTTGAAGATTAGAATTGGGACCCAGTACTTAGGATCTAGCCTTAGGCTTTTCCTTTGAATATCTTAGAAGATTAGAAATGGGGCCCACCACTTAGAAATTCAAAACACTTCTTAAATCCCTGCAAACTCCACAAACTTGACTATAGACCCCTAATCACCTAGAGGGTTGAAATCTAATATGGAAGTTTAAAGGATGAGTTCCTATAGGACTCTTTGGCCTTAGGACTACCCCAGGCGGCCCAGTCCGGTGAAGGGTCGACTTACACACACACTACACTTATACACTACACTTATACACTACACTTTCACACACCTCCTAAAACCACACCCATACCCAACTTCGACCTCCCGACTCATGAAGGTGATTCACATGGATGGTCCTTAACCTCTAAGCCCTCGGCTGAGGGTTAGTGAACAACGTAGTGAATGCCTCAAATGAGTCCCTTCATGGCTCATGTGGGCTTGATATGGCTTCATGGCTCAACAAAAATGATTTCATTCCACTTACATTTACCCAATCTTCAATTTTCTAAATTTTTAATTTTTGACCCCCGGGACCCCACACCCACCAAACCTACCAAAGCCCTTGAAATCACCCAAACTTTTCAAAATCTCCAAGTCACCCAAAATTCCCCAAAATTAACCTTGAACATTTCCTCACCAATCAAGTTGATCATCGATAGCCAAAAATACCAAAAATTCCAAAAATACCTCCCAGTACCCTCCAAATACCCAAAATACCCCTCTTGACCCAAAAATCCAAAAATTCAGAAAATTCCCAAAAAATTCTAGAAAATCCCAAATATTCCTAATTTCATTTTGTTCAACTACACCATGGGCTAAGTTTGTCAATTTACCCTACTTTTGTCAAAACCCCCAATTTTACCCATTTTAACCCTAAGTGAACCCAATGTCAAGCCAAACCTACCCAATTGACCCAAATTCTGGTCCAATTCAATTCTAAACTTCAATTCAACATTCTCAACACAAATCTAGACCAAATACAAGTCCAATTTGATTGACATTTGAATCCAATTTCACTTTTGGCCTTAAAGCCCAATTTGGACCCATGACCCAAACCTAATCCAAACTAACCCAATTCAACTCCAATTAACCCCAAATCTTTTCCAAACCTTCCTTAACATCCCCACAAACAAAACACTAACACGATTTACCCAAAATTTAGACCCGAACCCCACTCAAATTCAACCCAAAGCTAAAAGGCCCAATTTTGACCTAAACCCAAACCTAACCCAAATAAACCCAAACCCCAAAATCAAAACCCAACCAAAGCCAAAACTTCTTTGAAACACTCCCATAAATTTTTTCCAACATTTATTTTACATCAATTTCAACCCTAGCCCAACATTGGCCCAAGTTAGCCCAATTTGACCTATATTGGCCCATTCACCAAAGAAGCCCAAATTCAACCCAATTCAAACCCAAATCACTCCCAACTTGCTTCAAATCACTCATGACACATCCATGAGCTAAACCCAACATTTGTTTGGCCCAATCCTTCACAAAATTCCCATACTTAAATTTATTTTCAAACCAAAAGCCCACTTTCTTAAACCTTCCTAAAAGCCCAAACTTCATGCTAAAGCCCATATGACACATTCTTTTCATCACTCCATTAATTGAAATTATCCCTAAAGCCTAAATCAATAATCAAATCATTCCAAATTAGGATTTATCCAAATTCCATCAAAAATACCCAATATCCTTAAAAAACCATCTTCATGAAACCAAGTCACCTTTTTCCAAAGCCAAATGGAGCCATGAAGCCACTCTTAAGCCACATGTAAGCCATGTGAGTTGCTCACATGTGACCTTACCACATTTGGCAAAAGGAGGGCCCCCTTTCCTAATCCTTCTTAAACCCTTTTTACCTTAAGCATGTCACACACTAAACCATGCTTAGCCACCTCATCATGGATGGAGACCACACCATTTTCTCTTGGCTGACCCAAGTGATCCTTTTCAGCCCAAAACCAGGCCTTGGGTGGTGAACCTAGCCCAAAATCATGGGCCGACTCATTTGAACCCAAAATAGCCTTCCCCGCATTCCATTTCAATCCAAGCTCTTTACACATGGCATTGGCCAATTGACCGCACTAAGCCCCACCCCGACCTCCCCGACCTCGGGGGTGACTCCGACCTCGGCCGGCCGCCCACCACAGCCCGCCGGAAACCACTGTGCCGAGAGCTCACATGTGAGTCCAAACTTGGAATTCTCACCCGCCGAGCCGCCCCATCCCCAGCGTGGCCATTGCAAACTGTTCTTCTCTTGCCAAGAGCAGCTGATCCCAAGCCTTAAACCCCCCTGGGAGGCCCTCCACCCTCTCCTATTTAAACACCACCCCCTCTCGGCCATGAGAGGTGCTGAACCAGACCTTACTGAAACCCTGCCAAAATTGCTCCAGAACACTCTCCATACTTAGAGTAGTTGATCCCCAGTGACAATTTGCCCTAATCCTCAGCAACAAAGCCCAATTTCTCAGCCAAAATTCCACCCAAAACCAGGACACTTCTCCACAGTGGATCAATCCTCAAATTGATTGGTCCTACACCTTCACCTAGACCAAAGGAAGAGGTCCACCAAGCAAAAGCCCCCTCTCCAGTGCCACCCAACCGTTTCGTACCCAAGCTTTGTGATCGGGCTTGGTCGAAATCATACCTAGGCAATTCACTGCGACCATGAGACTTCATCCGGAGCTTGCCGGGACCCAATCGAAGGTGACACAGCCCTCGATCGAAGCCACACTTCTCCGAGCAAAGGTATGAGCTAACTCTTTATCAAGAGCTTCTAGAGATTCTCTATTTCAAATGCCTTAATTTCAATGCATGATCACCGTATAGATGTATTCGTCTCTTCAAGATGAATCCATAGAGCACAAGAACACGAAAATCCGTTAAGAAATGAGTGAGTTCTTAGGGTTTTAGTGTGGACGGCTCTCGGGTGAGGACGCTTGGGGACGATGAACGGATGTCGTTCATTCTATACACGCGCGGACGGACGGCTCAGATTGGGTCGGATCCGCAGATGATACGCCGAAGGAGGGACCCGGGGTGCAGACTCAAGTGGCGGCGTCTAATGGCAGCGCGACACGCGGCGTTTCGGAGATGCCTAGGATGAGTCAGCGCCGCCGTTTTAAATAGAAAATTAGGGTATATTTTTATTTATTTAATTCTCTAAACTTCAAAAATACATAACTTTGTGTAGAAAAATTAGAAAAATAAAATAAAAATACCCTCTTGCTCAGTGAACACAGGAGAATAATGTGGAAAAGAAATCATTTAATTTCATCATGTATTTTATTTTTAATGATTTATTTACCCTCTGCATTGTTTTAATTCTCCATGCATATAGGAAATTCACCATGGCATGAGACCATAGGGCTTTTGAAGCCTCGTAACTCGGTAATATTCCCCGAATTTTCCAAGGTCGAGGCCATCCCTATGAGAAGTTATTGATTTTTTAAATTCATGTTGCTATTTTGAGTATTTTAAATCCAATAATTAGCTTGTTGTGAAATAAATTCTAGGAAAATTTGATGATGTTTCTTATGACCAGAGGACCCTAGGGAAAATAGGTTTTGAATTAACCCACTTGGAATAACCCTAATTGGCTTAAACACCCAAAATAGGTCCTTAATTAATTAGAGCTAATCATGCATCAAATTGACTTGAAATCAATTCTCCACTGACCTTTAGGATCGAGGAACTCACCATAAAAATTTGAAGTCAATTGGACTTGGTTAGCCCTACTAAATGGGTTGATTAAGCCATTTAGCCAATTTAAACTTTAAAAATTCATAACTTTCAAAATACTTTTCAAAAATTCACCAAATTGGTTTTGGAGCCTCTCTGATATTAGGGGAATTTAAGAAAAATAAAATTGCAATTTTCTAAAAAAGTTATTTTTTTTTGCATTATTTTAATATTTTAATAAATAAAAAATAATAAAAATCACAAAAATAATAAAATTCACCAAAATGTCACATTTTGAATTCTAATCACTTAGGAACAAACCCCATATTTTTCTTAGGTCTATTTGATGAAATATTAAATTTTAAAGCCTTAAGGTAATTTTAAAATTAAAAAAAATGTATTTTTTTTAGCATTTCCACTAAAATAATTCTAATAAATCAAAGAAAAATCAAAAAATTGTAAAAATTGATTCTTTGATTCCCTTGATATCAGAGGGATTTTTGAAAAATATAAAATTCATTTTTCAACCTTTATTTTATTTTTAAATTAATTAATACTCCAAAACTTAAAATAATTATAATAAAAATAATATAATTCAAAAAATCACCAAAATTGGTCCAAGTGGTCCTCTGGTCATTAGGAATGTCCCATAATTTTCTTAAGGATAGAAACTTTCCCTTGGTCATATTATTAAAATTTCCTTGGAAATCTCTATTTTCCACCAAAAATAATTACATAATTAAATTAAATACAGAAAAATCACATTTTCTCCTCTCATGTCTTTATTGACATATGAGTGAAGTCACATAAAAATTTCAAGTTCATTTAAGCTCAATTTAGTGAGTTATGAAATTATTAAGCTTGAAGGGGCAAAATGGTAATTAAAATTTTAATCTTTAATTAAAACTTTAGGCTTAATAAAATTAAAAAGTAAAATATTTGATCCTAATCTGATTTGGATGATTGAAACTTAAATAATAAAAGGGTAGAAACCTACCAAACAATTTGAAAATAATTAAAATAAACCTTAATTAAATAATTGATTAAATTTGGAAGAATAATAAAATTGGAATTATTAAAATAGGGATATTATTAGGAAGAGATTTGTTCTTTAATTTAAGAATCCCAAGATTAATCACCTCCATAATATTTAATTCCTAATTAAAATGATAATCCAAGTTTAAAATTTAAAATGCTAAAAGACTTAATCATTTAAACCCTTTTAAAATTTCAATTAAATTAAAATTAAAAGTAAAATTAAATTAAATTAAATAAAATTAAATTAAAACATATTAAATTAAATCAAATTAAACTATTAAATTAAATTAAATTAAATTAAATTAAATTAAACAAATTAAATTAAATTAAATTAAATTAAAGGAAATTAAATTAAATTAAATTAAATTAAATTAAATTAAATTAAATTAAATTAAATTAAATTAAATTAATTCATATCAAATCAAACTAAATTGAATTAAATTAAATTAAATAATAGAATCAAGTTAAAATTAAAATCAAGTTAAATTAAATCAAAATTGAAACTAAACTAAATTAAATTAAATTAAAGTTAAATTAAATTGAATTAAAAAAAATAACATCACCTAAGACATAAAGAAATTCAGAATAAAGCAACTTGAACACTATTCCAAATTTAAACCCGATAACTGAAATTAAATTAAATGACAAACCATTTGAATTTGCCCTCGAAAGCTTTGGTTATCATAACTCCTAAACAGAACGTTAATTGAAATATTACTTCACTTATAGGATATTCAAATGTCCTAGTTCACTGAGCAAGATAACAACAAAACTTGGATTCTCGGACGATTAATTCATTTGTATAATTAAATTCATTTGGACTTAAAACAATTCTAGCAATATTGAAAAGATGTTTAAGATTCTTCTTAAACACTTCCTCAACATGATAGGATATTTATAAGAACAATTGAACTTAATTGTTCATTGATGAAGAAAATCGTCCTCAAACCAAAACACAAGAACCTAGACGTCATAGGAAATGACTAGCAATAGGATTAGGAATTTGGTAGAAAACCATAACCCTCCCCTTAGCTTTACCTAGGAACTTGCTTAAATATTCAAATTATGTTTTAAGTGTAGCTTGGGATGACGGGAAGACCCTCCAGGTACGCTTTTATTTTATTGCAATTTACCTTATTGTAATTTATTTAATCGCATCGCACTTACTTTTCTTGCATGATAAACAACTCGTTGCATGAAAACCCACACCTTTAGGATAGTCCCTAAAACCGAAACCAAAACTAAATTAAAAGTCATTGTAAGATAAAATTCACCGCCACAACATTTCAAAATATAAAACAACTCAAAATTTAATCACAAACAGTAACACAAAACTACAATTACAACTAAATTAAAACGTCTTGTTGGATGATCGGAATACCTCGGATGATGTAACCTACGTGTTGCTAACGGGATTTCCCACGGTCTAAATGAAAGTGTGGAACTCATTCAGTTGAGTTTAGCAAATTCATCTGGACTAAGTGAATCCGGTAAAAATAACGATGCCGGAAGGATAGAACCGTGAGATCTTAACCGGTGTTGTTATAATCAACTTTAAGATTTGTTTTAAATAAAACATAAAAAACACTTGGAAATTAAGATTTTCTCTGAACCAAAACACTTGTCTCATCTCCTGATTTATGACTTCTATAACTAAACCTCTGCAACAACAAGGAGCTCGGAGCATGGTGGGCAGCACGACCATCGTCATCGACGAAAACTCGAATCTACATCAACAAAACCTTTCATAGAATTAAATAACCAAGCCATAGGACTTCGAGGTAGTTTGCCTAGTGCAACATAAATCCTTAACCTTTTGTTAGGCATTTGCATTGCAAATTAAGCCCTAACCAGTTTTAGGATTCCGAGGTAGTCGTCCGATATGACATAAACCCTCACATCTTCGAGGCTATTTGTGTGATCACATCATACGAATATAAGTCCAAATTAATTAAAATTGGCAAGATTGAAACATTAAATAAACATTAGGACTTTCCTAAATCTAAGCCGAACAATAGGATAGTTGGGAAATTATCGAAGTTCGCTTTGAATCTGTGATTTCTCCTACCTTTCTTCCTTTGAATTCCCAAAACAAAATGTCCCAAACTTGATCCATTCCCTATTGAAATTCCAAAATCCAATCCTTTGAAAACCTTAAACTTTGAAATTCTTGAGAGCGAATTATCGATTATTATCGAGAGTTTTCTTAGGTGATTCCCGTCACTTAAGATGTAATTAACTATAGTGGGCTTGCCCTTATAGGAAATTTTAAGAACCTGAGTAATATAAACCCCGTTTAATGCTTTCATATTAAGCGGGGAATTTGTCGGCTTATAAAATTGGTTCGCAGACCAAACGGATGTCACAAATCTTCTAGTTAATTTAATCAAGCCCCATCGTCAAGCAGTGTGTCTATTCTTCAGGATAGATACACGGTTTGTGATGCGGTGCTTGTTTATGTAAACTATTCGGGATGTGAGATCAGTTTAATTTCATATCTTAAATTTTTTAAATTTAAAATTATTTTCAAAATCAAATACTACTTTCTAAATTATATATATATTTAAATTAAATTTAAAATCTAAAATTCGCCGACAATTTCTGTTAGGCGACCCCCTTTTCAAAATAAAACACACAACCTGAAAATAATGCCGACATGTCTAAGTAAACTAGTGTCCGTACACTCATTATGTTGAGCGACGCTCCATGATCTATTAACACTCTGGAAAGTACGAAACTGTCGATGATGATGAAAACGTAGAGTGGATGGTTGTGATCTTTTGTTCCGTTTAACAAATATTCATTAGTGAAGGTTACGCCAAGCTGTCCTTTCAAAGTGCAAACACCAACTGAAGATGTGCTAGCCAGCTGTGCTCAGTAAATATTCGGATCAAGTAGAGCCTTGATCAAATTTTCTCTCATCTCCCTTGACAGGATCAGAACATCATAAAAGCTTAGCTTGGCTGGCAAACTCTTGAGATGAGCTAACACGTTGTAATCGAATTTGTTTAAATTTTTCAATTTCATTTCAAACTTGTACTTCTTCCATTGCTAGAGATACTTCTTCTTGAGTAATTTCCTGTTTTCCTTTATCCATTGGAGCTGTCATTGGCGGCAGCACCCTTCCACTTCTTAAATGTACATCTATTATTTCTTCTTTTTCTAGACCCAGTGGTCCTTCTGTTACTATATCTGGTTCTTCTATATATAAAAAGTCCACATTGATGGCAAGTGGACTTCCTTTGCATTTAATGACTGGCTCCTCACTTCCGGTGTTGTCATTATCTTCCTCAATTTCATCAACATTCTCGTCGAAAATAATCATTATTTGAGGATCATTTTGGGAATCGAAATCAAGGTCAGAGAGGTTGTGATTAGTTACATCATCACTAAAGACAGTAAGAACGAAGACAACATCGTTTATATTATCATTATGAGACCCTGGAGGGGCATAAAGATAATGGTACAAAGTCAGGGGTTCGAGGGGTTTCACGCTTAAATCTAAAACAACCAATCTAACAGAGGTAGCCTCTATCCTACCCTCTGCGCTATCGTCCTTAATTTTGTGCACGACCTACTTCTTTCTCTATTCTTGTTGCAGTGGCCTCCTTAGCGAAGATTTAATCTTAGACTGGGCTGGCGGTAGACTCTGGACAACAGCTTTCTTTGGAGTAGACTGGATCTAATCCAGGACTTTCTTGAGCTCGTTCTAAGTTGTGCGCCTTTTCTAGTATATGGATCAATCGGAGTGATTGGCCCAGCTGAAATCATGTTTATAGAACCTCTTTTAGTATCTTTCAAGTATTCCTTTGGTATTGTTATAATTCTGCTCAAGCCAATCCTTAAAACTGAAGCAGCTTTCTATGGTGTGTCCGAGCATCCTGTGGTAGGGGCAGAAATTATGTTGATCATTGTTGTCCACTTCTTCCGGCTTCTTCAGCTAGTCCAATTTGAACTCAGGCTTCTTTAAATTACTGAACATCTTTACTATGTCGTCGTCTTTGAAGGAGTAGTTCCTTCATAACCATTCTGACATTGTCGGACCCTATCATTCATCTGTCCTGCATGACCTCTGCTGCTGACCAAACTGACTGCACTGCTGTACACAAGGCTGACCATTCTGCTAAGGCTGACCATACTGAGGCGACTGACTGTACTGTTGTGGGAACTTCTTATGCTAAATCCTTCTTGGTTGCTTTTTTTTGTCGATCATTGCCACTACGCCAGATCTCTTCTCTTATGCTTTAACAGTTTTTATTTTCTTTATCTTCTCTACAGGTTCCATTTGCTTGACTTCTTCTTGGAAGCTGCTGGCTTTTCTGAGTAACTTCTCAAAGGACTTGATGGTGAGACACTTAAGCATGAAGGTTACCGGACCGTGGATACTCTTGAGTAGTATCTTGATCGCGTGCTATTCTTTTAGCTGAGGTTCACATTTCATGCTTTAGTTTCTCCACCTGAGAATGTAGTCGAGCAAAGTCTTGTTGGGCTTCTGCCGCTCCACCACGAGATCTCCTATCGTAACATGATTTCAGGCACCAATGAATCTCTTCACAAATATATTTTCCATTTCTGTAAAAGTCTTCATTGATCCATTGGGAAGCTCGTTATACCAATCGAACGCTAATCCTGACACAATGCTGACAAATTGACGGAACAACAAGGCTTCACTTCCTCTTGTGTTGCAGCAACTACCTCTAAAGTGTGCTATGTGCTGTCAAGGATTTCCTGTATCGTCGAATGTTTTGAAAGTCAGGGGCACAAAGCCATTGGGGTAAGGCACGACATCAAACTCTTCTGGGTAAGGTCTACCCTTTAAAAATCAATTTACCCCTTTGGACTGAGCCAAGGCCTCCCGAACTTGCTGTTCTACCATCTTTTTAATATCCTTTTCTGGCGAGCTTGGAGTCAGATCTCTTCTCAGTTGTTCGTCTTCATTGGCTGAAGTGACTTCACTTCTTTCATCGGCAATATGTATGATTTCAAGTTGGTTAATCTCAAGAGACACTGTGGGTCTTGACTGTGATTGTCTATGGAGTGTAGCCATGGCGGTCATGGAGGCAGTCATTTCCTTCATTTTCTTCTCCAGGCGGCTAATTTTTTCATCCCTTGTCATAATGATCCTCCGAAACTCATCTGCGATGTTCTCCTCACTAGGAGCATCACACACAGATGACATGGATCGAGTTTCAACCATATTAAATTCTATGAATTCTTCATCCATGTAATATGAAAAGAAGTAATCCTTATCATCAATGTCTAACCCTCGTTGTTTGGCTAACTCATAATTTTTTACTCGGAGCTTTTGAACTTTGTCATCGACTGTTTTCTTTTTAGTCAATTTTAACTTTGTAGGCTTTCCTGCACCATCACTTCTTTTTGTAACTGATTCAAAAGCAACGGAGGTAGTGGCAACGGGAATATCAAACTCATGATCCATTTTGCAGTCAAAGAACCTTTCAATATGTACTGGTTAACACCTCTCGGTAATCACAATTTCCACATAAAAGTTGACGCCTTAAGATGAGGTGTCTTGGCTGGGACATCAGAGTAACGAGGGGAAGTGTGCTCCCTAGCGGGTACTCTCGGACCCAGCCGAGACTTAACTGATCTGCTTATAGTAGCATCATCTGTAACAGTCGTATCAACACGTTTTCCCAGACAATGTTTGGTGGAAATTTGGATGGGTCTTTCTATTTTTATAATTTTATCCTTAATTTCAAGCGAAATTGCACATCTTATGTTCTTGAGAAGCTTGGCGACAGAACAACCTTCTATTTCCGGCAATCTCCGTAGAAGGGTGTGAGCTCGAATTATAGGTGTGGGCCTCTCCCTCAACTTATTACGACTTTGTAGCGTTGAAAGTGTAGCGGCAATCCTATGGAGTCTTTCATCCCCAGTAGTATCGGTTAACGGGTTGAACCTACTACCTCAAAGAAGAGGAGAGGTATTGGCTGACCGAGTTCCTCCTGTTGAGGAATCTCATCAATTACTAGCAGATTTACAACTTGTGTTCTGGCAGCCCTACAAATCCTGCGGTTGTGGTTTCTTCTTTGAGATTTGGTGGGCAGAGGAGGTCTAGAACTTGAGCCAATCTAAAAGACTGATGGTGGGGCAAGAAAGGTAACATCAAAATTATCTTCGAGTAGAATTGCTTTCTCCTTAGCAGACAAAAAATTAGGTGCAGTAACGGCGAAGCCGGTGGTATTAGAGGTAACAAATCTCCTTGGTATGAAGAGGACTAACCTGTCGGGGGCAGTTGTTACTTTCACCTTCTTGGTAGAAGGGAAATTCTCATGGGAGTTCATATCGAACTCAGTAGATGGTTCTTGAATTTCAGGTGTGGCAACTTTCACGACTACAAACGGGGCTTTTCTAAGTATGACATCAAACTCACTGAAGCCAGTCTCGAACTGAATCATCAGTGCTACAAGACAGGCCTTGTAGGAGGATGGAAAGTTGCAGGAGAAAGTCAGCGTAGGGGTTGACATCTTTAATTGTTAAGATAAGTATTCTGAAGATTAGGTAGGACCAAAAACCTTGTCATCATGGTGCAAACACTATGAAAAAGGTTGTTATGTGGACTAGGGAAGATTATATTTCATTTTGATTTCCTTTTTTCAATTTATTTCTTTTTTTAGGTTTTCATATGTTTGTTGAAAGGAAACTTAAGATTTAAGGAAGAGTGGGTTAATCTACGGAAGACAGGATTGAACCTGGGGAGATACAGAAAGGAAGTGAAGTATGGGATATTATCGGGGATCCCCTTCACAACGTAGATTGCTCTAGCGAAATTTTCTCACTGACACACCTATTAGGGATCCGACTCCGCAAGATCAAAAGGAAAACCTAAAGACTCCTGAACCCTTCCATATAGGAGTGACCAAATGGACGGTCCAGAAATCCAGAGGAGTTGATCTTACTTTCGCAAGAAGGAAATGGGTGAAGTATGTCAATGGAAGAATGGTAATTTGGCTCATGAAGGGCATGAAAACATTACTGATATATGAATATAGTAATTTATTGATCTTAATGTAGAGAGAAACTGATCCCCAGAGGATTCGCCAGAAAACTGTCTGCTGTTAAAATTTCCTTTAAAATTTTCTTTTTTGTGGAGGTTAAAATTTTTAAAAAAAGGTTTAGAATATAATCTGATAAAATAGAAATTTGATTTAATTTAATATTTTATGCCATAAGGAGGAAGAGTCTATTTCTTACCTATTCTTTGCTTGCAGTTATTCCCAACAGGTCTGGTCAGATCTACTTCATCACACTAACCTCAACACATTACACATACAATGGCATAACCTATTTACCTGCTAGACTGAATGGAACAATTTAGGTACTGCTGCTCTCTGTCTTCTCACAGCTTGGTTCATTTAGATAGCCAGAAACAAGGCAATATTTGAGGATGTGGTTGTTGAGGAGAAAATTGTGGCTGGACACTGCATCTCTTACTTTCATAAGCTCATTAAACACAAAAACATCCCTCACATTTGCTCCATTGCCACCTCCCTTACAAACCAGCCCCCTACTATTACCAAGGTTTTTTAGCTCCCCACCTATCACAGCTAAGTCAAAGTGAATACTGATGGTAGTTATAAAGATGGGTCTGCTGGAATGGGCGGCATCTTCAAGAACAAGCAGAGTGAGTGTCTGTTGTTTTTCAAGGCCCCCATTGTGGCCACTGATGCTTTAGAATTTGAATTACTAGCAATGTTTTAGGCCATGAAGCTGGCTGTGAAGTTCCATTAGACCTCCCTGATTGTGGAGAGGGACTCCCAAGGGATGTTTCACATGATCGATAACTGCAGCACTACCAACAATTGGTATTATTCTTTTTGGCTAGATAGGATTCAATAACTTAAAACTCAACTCAAGGTCAGGTTTTAATTCATCTTTAGAGAAGGTAACAAACCTGCAGATTGGCTTGCTAAAGCTGGTGCCCTCTCCTCCAGGGTGACTCTCCACCTCCCCCCTACTAAACTTAAATTACAGATTGCTGGAGACCTCTTTCCTGCTCCCTACCTCAGATTGAATTGTTAATGGTGATAGTCTGGGTCTGGTTTGGAGCTGTGATACTGCAGGCTGCAATTTTATTTTGTTATGTTTTCTTGTTCATTTATCTTTACACCTTTACAGAATTATGTTTTCCGTTAGGTTTTGGTTTTGGGACAAGACTTTTTGGTTTTGCCCCTAGGTTTTTTTTTAGTCTGGGGCTCCTTCTCCATGGTCATGTACTTTTTCTATTACTCTAACAAGCGAGGAGCCATGCACAGCCTCCTTCTCTTTATATATATATATATATATATATATATATATATATATATATATATATATATATTTATATATATATATAGATTTTTTGAAAATAATATTTTGTTTTGTCGGATGCGAAATCAAACCGACTTCATACAAACATTAGTTTAGATAATCAAGCGCTTCATCACAAGACATGTATCTATCTCGAGGAATAGATACATTGCTTGTCTGATGTTTTATCAAATAAACTAAAGAATTCATGACATCCGTTTGGTCTTCGAACCATTTTTGACTGACCTGATTTTTGTATTTCCAAATACAAGAATTTGTTACCTTTGTTAGAAAACTTAATTTCTGGCAAAGGCTTTAAACACTTAACCCAGAATAACTTGCTATATAGATGTGTACCAAATTTAAATCTACGGCATTAAAAATTGATTGCTACTGAATGTTACCGTTAGTGATTAATACTTTTTAAATATATGTTTATATAGCAAAATATAATTTTAAATGGAAATATTTTATATACTTTTTGGGTACTACGCAACTATACGTATCATTTCAAATAATAAAGGGCTTTGAAAAGAAGACCCTAGTATCGTTCCTACGGGAAAAAAAAAATTGTAATAAATTTTTAAATATTGTATTTCAAAATCTTTTTGTATTTTAATCTAATTATAAATTACTTTTAATTTACTAGATGCAGATAAAGAAAACAATAATAAGAAAATGATTTTGTGAAAACTATATAAAACAAACAACTTTCTTCCCTTCAATTAATCTAAGATTTTTAAGATAATTTAATATTAGTTGGAGAATCTATTTTATGGTATTGTGCCAAATAGAAGAATTTCTATTCTTTACCCTTTGATCCAGGCGCAAAGAACATTGGCTAATCTACAGATCAGGTCCGGATGTATTGTTAGTAGAATGGGTTAATCTAGGCTCACACTACTAGATGTCTAAGGGTGGCTATGGTCGGCCCTACTAGTGACCCTTTCCTTATCTATAAATCAAATTATAAGAATTTAGTCTGTCACTCTAAAAACTTTTCAATTCTACGCCCTTTAAATCTTATCTTCCTATTTATTTGCACTTCACCTTGAATAGCCCACACATGGCCTTCGACTACCTAAAGATTCATGTGACATCTACAAGTTAAGAGTTCTTCTCCTTCTAGGACTCAAAACTCTTCAACAGGTTTTAACAATTTAAATGGCCAATTTAAAAAGTAATGTAAGATCAGATATTAATATCATCACAATGTTTTGAAAATATTTTGATTTACAATTCTCCATCAAATTTTATATTATCTTATTTATCTTTTCATAATTGAAGGAAGAAAGTAAACTAACTACTCATAACACATTGAATATAAACAGCAAAAAATAATAAATAAACATTGAATCAAAAATAAAATACTTATCTCAAATATTCCTTCTACAGATCTTCTGATTCCTACTGACTCCACAGTGTAATGAACTCCAGATGCAACAACTTGAAAATAAACTCACTAAACTAAATAAAAGTGGCCCTAAATTTCTCTCTCTATGGGTGAGAGATCCTAAAGTGGCTAAGAGATATGGGATATAATGGGGGGCACATTTTTCTGAAGGAGTGGACTCCTATTTATAGGCTTCATGGGTTGCCTTGAAGCACCTCTTCAAAACATTTCCACATTCAATGAATCTTCTAAAAGGTCTGTCTGGAGCCTAGGTGCCGGAATCTGGCGCCTAGGCGCCAAACACCGTGTCCAGTTCTTCGGACCTCTTCACTTTGGCTCGCACCTTTTCACGATTAAAACTATTTTGGAGCGTCCAAACGCAATGTATCACATGTCCTATTATCAAGGAACAACTGCCAGTCTTCTAGAATGTTCAATAAACTCTCACTCCGTCAAAATAACCGTCCAAACGTTGTCAAAAACTTGACAGTTTCTGTATCGACTCTGGCGCATAGGCGCCAACTTCTGGGGCCAAGGCGCCAGGCCATATTTTTTTATAATTCTTGTATTTTGCTCTATTTTTACTCCTTTTTGCTTCTTTTTCGCCCTTTTTCCTTTTTTGGACCTTTTTACATCACCTACATCCAAAAACACAAAAACAACTTTCATTAAAGCATAATATCCTTAGAAATTGATAAAAATCAAGGCATAAAAATAGGTATTTTTTTTCCATGGATCAAAATCTCCCAAACATAAATGTTACTTGTCCTCAAGTAACCCTTTTTA
The DNA here is from genome assembly GCA_022702705.1 of Papilionanthe hookeriana x Papilionanthe teres. NCBI lineage: Eukaryota > Viridiplantae > Streptophyta > Magnoliopsida > Asparagales > Orchidaceae > Papilionanthe > Papilionanthe hookeriana x Papilionanthe teres. The sequence continues at coordinate 100,693,093 of CM040423.1, forward strand.
CTATATAAAATGTATAACTTTTGTAATAAAAGATAAATATTTAAGATTCCTTATAATTTTTTATTTTATAAAGTATTTAGAAAATTATTAACCCAATTTCACTAACTAGGTTTAATTTTAATAATTTAAAGAATATTCAACTACCAAATCATAAGATTTCAAATTTTTCATCCATTTTAAAAATAATTGAAGTTTATTATATTAAGATCTCATAGATTATTTATAAGAGAAAGATTTTCTTGAAAACCCTTTTCTAAATAAAGATTCATGCATAAAAATTAAGTAAAATATGTAACTAGTTTTCCTTCTATAAAATAATTCAAGTGAAGTCAATTTTTGATTAGGCATTTTCTCAATCTTCTCTTCTCTTCTCTTTTTCTTTTTCTTTTCACTTCTTTTTTTTTTTTCTTTTTTTTTTAATAGAGAGGATTACTATATCTGGATAGCCTGTTAATGATTTTGAACTTCACTATCCTTAACTTATATTTTCAAAACTTATACATTTTCACTTAATTATTATAACATGAATAAAAATTCAAAAAGATTTTCAATCTTTTCTTTTTCAATTGATAATTTGTTATTACTTAATACTTCTAAAATTCCATTATTTCTACCATTAATATAAAAATTCCTTAATCTTATTCTTCTTTAAGTTAAAATATTCTATTCTTAAAATCAATCAAAGTTATTAAAATTTTGGTTAAGTTCACTAAATTGTTTATAATTTCAAAATTAAAAGTGATCATAAATAGATTCTTCATTACTTAAGTTATATTAAAAAGTTTTTTTAAAGAAAATATTAGCTCTTTAAGGACAAATAAATTTTAAATTTGAATGTATTTTTCCTTCCCCCAAACTTAAGTTTTGGTATACTATGAAACTTTGAAAGTATGAGAGAAAGAAAATCATAATTTTTTTTTAAAAAGGAAATTTTTATAAGTATGTAAAAACGATCTTAAAAAGAAAAATTTACTTCTACTCATGCTTTTTTGAATAATAAAGATAAAATTGAAGCAGGTATAAAAAGTAAGCAGGATAAATTTTATGGTTATACTAAATTTAAAACAAAATAAAAGTAGAGCAAAATTTCTAATTACTAAACTGTAGACTGAAAGAAACATATCATAAATTAACTCTAATCTCAGTCTCAAACACAATATACTAAGAATATTCTAACAACAGAATCGTAACACTAATCAATCCACACAGGTACATAAACAAGTCAACATACATCAAACATCAAACTAAACAAACAAACCAAACAAAACAAACTAACAACAAAGTAGCACAACATAGAGATCTATCAACTACTAGTCACTGGCTGTAGCCTCATCATCATCATCGTCACCAAAGGAAAACTGAACATCCTTAGGATCAACAAATGGTGTGAAATTAGGAAAAGTAGGGACACTAACATCATGCTCACCCTTCAGATATCTGACGAGGGTTTCATTATACTCAGCATCATAGCTACTATTCCTCTGGGTATAATCAGATAAATGATCAAGTTTCCTATCAATAGTATCAACCCTACAGTGAGTTTGAAATAACTCCTGCTGCTGCTCTATAAATTGATCATGCATTGACTCCCAGAAAATCGATGGTGGCTCAGTAGAAGTAGAAGGTCGAGAAGTAGAAGGTCTACCTGGAGTGGTTGCAGAAGAAGGAGCAGTCGATTTCTTCCCTCGAAGACAATCATATATGCTAATGCTCTCCCGACTAATCGGCTTAGTAGTCTTCAACCTTTCCACTGAAATATCTACAGTGACTCCATTACTAATACACAATAAATAAATCAAAGATGGGAATCCCAGTCCAACAGAAGTGCTTGATCTCGCAGTAGAATCTACAGAATCATAAATAATACTGCCGACATCAATAGACTTCCTTTCCTGAATGCAGTAGTTTAAGATCGCTTGATCTCTAGTCACTTCACTCAAGTGGTTGGAAGGTAATAATCTTGCAGAAATAAAATAGTGCCATGCTTTAGAAATACCATTTAACTAGGAGGATTTGATGTTTACCCTTTTTTTGTTCTTGATCTTCCAAGATCCAGTACAGTCAGTCAAATAAGCAATGATCATATCCAAATCTCCCTCAGATGGAGATAATCCAGAATTGTGGCACTCTATAGTCGGTGGCAGGCCATAAAATACATTGATTCTTTCAGCAGTAAATTCTACTCCGACACCTCTGATAAAAACTTCATAATCTTCGGCATCCAGAAAATTTGCATAAAACTCTCGAACTATAAGGATAACAGCAACAACAGTGAAATAACAGAATCGTTGCCAGTTGAGCGCAACGATAGTGTTTTTAATCATTTCTCCCGGATGATAAAAACTTCGTTCTGAAATTAACTTCCTCGACGTTGCAAATTTGTGGAATCGAAAATGCGCGTACCGCAATAGAAAATTTGCTGCTATCGAATTTATCTCGTGCCTTCCCGCGTTTAGATTTTGGAGCAATCTAAACATGAAAGAAAACAAGAACAAATTTAGGAATAAAAAATTTAAACTCTTTTTAAGTTTAGAAAACTTAAAATTAGTTTAAAAATCCAAATAAATCACTAAAAATCAAAATTGTTTTCAAAATTTTGGTTCTTAGCAAAACCTAGGGAAATCTATAGTGAAAATACAAAAATAAATGGTTTAAAGTGTAGATCTGACCTTGAGACGAAGAAATCGAGTGGTTTCGTGCTCAAATCCTTGATGTTTTGACCTCAAAATGGATTCTAAAAGTTGATTTTCGTGAAAAATGGAGGAAGAAGAAGGCCTAGGTGTCGATAATGGCTTTTGAGGGTATTTAAGGAATTTTTTCGAGTACAGGCCGAACCGGCGCTTAGCCGCCGAATTCTGGCGCCTAGGCGCCAAACTTGCCTTTCATAAAAAATTATTTTTAAATTTAATTTTCCACCAAAATTCATAAATTCAACTTCCAATTACTCACATTAGAGTAGGGCTTCAGTTTCCAACTTCCAAAACAATTTCCAAAAATTTTAAAAATTATATATTAAATCCACCAATCAAACATAAAGTTTAAATCAGACTTCACTAAATTCTATTTATAATCTTCAATATTGGCTCAATATATTCCAAATAAGTATCATACTTGATTCAAGTTCCTAATACACAATCAAACACAACAATTTTTAAGCAAAAACAACACACATTGAACATGAAAGCAAATACACAAACAAACACAATCGATTAACTAAATTGATACAATGACTCAACAAACCAGATAATAACGATCTCATTACCAGAATACTCTAATCTTCACAAGGGAAATTGTGTATTCCGCTTGGAACAAACACTAACGCTCTCAGGAAATCAGTAGCCATCTTTTCTTCAATCCACTTGTTCTTTGCATACATTTCAACTTGAGTATCTTAATAACCCGCAAAATGATCAAATTAAAGTTTCATCTGCCATTCTAGATGTTCAATCTGATGAAACATCTCATGAAGGCGATGTCTAATGTTTTTAAACTCCGCTTCAAACTTATCCAAATGACTAGATATTTTCTCTAAACTTACCGCAATGAAACCATTGAAGTAGGGTTGAGGATCCTTTGAAACCTTGTCCCTAGCCTCTTCTCCATGATTTCTTCCTTCCATTTCTTCAAAAATTTCTCAAATAACTCAAGAATGAAGTGTAATGGATGTAACTTTGATTGCTTGAAGGTTTGGGATGAAGATGGTTTGATTTAAAGGTGAAAATCGTGTGAAAAACTGAAAATTTTTGGTTTTTGCACAACCTAGTAACCGTGGCGCTTAGGCGCCGAATCTGGCGCCTAGACGTCAGACCTATTGATACATAGTTAACTTGGGCGCTTAGGCGCCGAATCTTGGCTCCTAGGCGCAGGAATTATGTTCAACTCCGTTTCGCCTAATCGTCAAATTTCAAAGTTTTGTTCTCCAAGATATGTAAATTATACTGGTAAGAGTAATCTAGACTCAATAACTAAAATTGTAAGCAATCATAATGAAGGTTAACTTGATCTTCTTTTTACTCATATTTAGAATAGAGTGATCTAATTTCTAAATCTTACATACTTCAAAATAATCTTCAGCATAAGTCAACAAAGACTTATAAGCATCAAATTTTTCTAAAGTAATATAAAATTAGTCAAGATTGAGGCATAACCATACATTAAAAACATAAAAATACTCAAAACAAAAGATAATTATGGGTTTCCTCCCACAAAGCGCTTGGTTTAATGTCATCAGCCCGACTTAAGTAAATCTTTAATCAGGTTGACTCAATTCATAAGCCTTTTTATAAATCATTTTAATATCTCCCAAATAAGGCTTCAATCTTAATCCATTTACTTTAAAAAATTTTCCTGTTTTTGGGTCTTTAATATCCACAGCTCCATAATGGTATACTTTCTCAATTATATAGGGTCCAATCCATTTAGATCTTAATTTTCCAGGAAAAGTTTTAAACGAGAATTAAATAGTAATACTTCTTGTCTAGGCTCAAAAATTTTTCCTAAAATTTTCTTATCACGTAACATCTTCATTTTCTCTTTATAAATCTTTACATTTTCATATGATTCATTTCTTATCTCTTCCATCTCATTCAATTGCAATAATCGCTTTTCTTCTGCTTCATTCAAATTAAAATTAAACTCTTTTATCGCCCAATAAGCTTTAAGTTCAAGTTCATCAGGTAAGTGACAATGTTTACCATAAATTAACCGGTAAGGTGACATTCCGATTGGTGTCTTATAAGCTGTTCTATAAGGCCATAATGCATAATAAAGTCTATCAATCCAATGAGTTCTTTTAGGATTAACAGTCTTCTCTAAAGTTCTTTTAATTTCTCTGTTTGATACTTCAGCCATTCCACTTGTTTGTGGGTGATAAGCAGTTGCAATTCTATGTTTGATTCTAAATTTTTGTAGTAATGATTGAATTCTTACATTCCTGAAATGACATCCACCATTAGTGATAATTACCTTAGGCATTCCAAATCTTGAAAATATCATTTTCTTTAAGAATTTAGAAACACTTTTGGAATCATAGTTTGGTAAAGCAACAGCTTCAATTCACTTTGAAACATAATCAACTGCTAATAAAATATAAATTTTTCCAGATGATGGAACAAATGGTCCCATAAAATCTAAACCCCATATATCAAAAATTTCAACTTCCAATATATAGTTTAAAGGCATTTCATCCTTTCTAGATATATTTCTCATCCTTTGACATGATCACATATTTTCACATAATGTCTCACATCTTTAAATAAGGTAGGCCAATAAAATCCAGAATTTAAAATTTTAAATGGAGTTTTATCTATGTCAAAGTGTCCTCCAAAATCAGAATCATGACATTTTTGAATAATAGCAAAAGTTTCCTCAAAAGGTACACATCTTCGAATTATAGAATCTCTCCCAATTTAAAATAAATGAGGATCTTCCCAAATATAAGATTTAGCATTATATTTAAATTTCTTAATAAATTTGTTATCCAATTCATAAGGTAAAATATTGCTAACTAAATAGTTAACAATATCAGCATACCAAGGTGTTTTGCATCCTTGAATAACATATAAAGATTCATCAGGAAATTTCTCATTTATATTTTTTTCTGAAATAATATCATTTTTAATTTTAGACAAATGATCAGCAATTTGGTTTTCAGTTCCTTTCTATCTACTACTTGAAAATCAAATTCTTGTAGAAGTAAAACCCATCTTATAAGTCTAGGTTTAGAATCCTTCTCTGATTTTAGTTATTTAATAGTAGAATGATCAATATGAACTATGCATTTAGTACCAAGAAGATAAGGTCTAAATTTTTCAAAGGCATATACTATAGCTAGAAGCTCCTTCTCAGTGGTAGTGTAATTTCTTTTTGTTTCAGTGAGAGTTTTATACATTCATCCAACGAGACATTTTAATTTAATTGCAATTGTAATTTTTGTTTTGTTTGTGATTAAATTTTGAGTTGTTTTATATTTTGAATATTGTGGCGGTGAATTTTATCTTATCTTGATTTTTAATTTTTGGCTTATTGTTTTGGTTTTATGGTTATCCTAAAAGGTTTTAGTTTTCAAGCATGGTGGCTTTGTTATTTAGCATGTGGATCTGAAGGAAAGAAAGTATAGTAGAGTGCAGGTGAATAAATTGTAATAAAATAAAAGCATACCTGATGGGTCTTCCCGTCATCTCTACCTGAAACTTTAGTATTCTTGCAATAAACATTTATAATTTGTAGGGAAGTAAAACCTATGGATATGTTCGTCTTAAACTTACAAATTCTTAGGTCATAACCAGGAGAATTCTATTATTCATTTATGAGATTTCTTTATCTAATGAACATAATAGGTGCAATAGTCCTACAAGGTGTCCAGAAGACTTGTGAGAGGGTCGAAGAGAGGCTAGGATATTTTGCAATAATTGTGAACTTCCTCGAGGTCTTTTTGGACTAATTATAGTTATTAAATTATTTATCCTTGTTTCATACCCTTATGCTCAGTTAACTAGTGTTTTGATTAATCCAAAAAGTAGGGGAAATTATCATTTGGTGCTTTACTTAAGAAGTATGTGAGTGGGCCTTTAGAGGTAAAATTATAACTTATGGAAGAATTTATCAAATTTTAATGGGCTTGTAATGTTTTAAAAGGTAGTTTAAGATTAATTATGTTGTCTTTTCTAATTCTTAATAGTTAATTTCTTTAATTAACTCTAGCTCACTACTAAGCCCTTAAGATTTTAGTGGATATTTTTATGTTTTTTTAGAAAAGAAAATTTTATGACTTTCATGATTATGATTCTTATCAAAATATTGAATTATTATTTAGACATCAAATAAAGGGGTATTAAATTAGTCAAATATAACTTCTAAAATCAACCCCTAACCTTAGGACATTTTTTTTAATTTGATTTTCTTCCGAAATGTTATAATTAATGAAATTTAGATGTTTAATTTGGATGTGACAAAATTGCAATGGGTTTCTACTATTTATCCCTTGATGTTTAAATCATACAAACATAATAATTATGGTCAATTGTTGCCTTTTTCCTATTTTGATTAAGCCTAAATATTAATTTAGGCTAAATTTTTCCAAAATTACAATTTTACCCTTAAAGGTTTTTATCACTTCATAATTCATTCAATTTAGCCCCAATGCTTTAGAAATTTTTATGTGACCCCACTTATGGGTTAATTAAAACATCATTGGAGAAAATATGATTTTTCAAATTTTAATTTAATTTATATATTTATTTTAATGCAAAATAGGGGTTTTTAATAAAAATTCCTAACTTGTTCAAAACAAAACATATGACTTTGAAATTTTTTGAGTTTTAATTTAATTATAAGAATTTTTTTAATTTCTAGAGTTCTAATTAATTATAAAATATTTTAAAATTTTAAAATTTAATTTTATGTTTTTTTTAACTCCCTCTGAGGTTAAGGAACCCAGAGAAACAAATTTAATATTTTTTTTATTTTAGTTTAATTATTAGAATTATTTTAACAAAAAATAAGGGAAATTCATTTTTACCCTTTTAAAATTAATTTAAACCTTTAAAAATTAATATTTTGATTTTGAGGCTTAGGAAAATTATGGGGATGGTCCCTAGGTGATTAGGAAACTAAATGTGATATTTTGGTAATTTTTAATATTTTTTGATTTTTATTATTTTTAATTATTTAAATATTTAAAATATAATTAAAAATGAAAATTTTGTAAAAATCACAATTTTATTTTTAAAAAATCCTCTAACCACAAAGAACTCCCAAAACCAATTTTACAATTTTTTGAATTGTATTTTGACTATTAAAATTAGTTTAATGTTCAAAATTATCATTCCATATAGAAAATTCATTTAGTAGACCAAATGAATTCCAAATGCCATGAAATTTTTATGGGGTGTTCTCTGACCTTTAAAATATAGTGGAGAATTGTTTTTGAGTCATTTTCATTTTCATGAACTCAAATTAATTTAAATTCAATTTTAAATAAATTTGATAATTAGGTCATTTCATAATGATTTAATCCATGAGAATTTTATCCTATGGTCCTCTGGTCATAGGGAAACTACCGTAATTTTCCTAGATTTTTATAACCATCATACTAATTTTTGGAAATAATTTATGAAAATAGATATTAAAAATTGAAAAATATAGAACCCTTGATAGACGTGTCCTCTAACTCTGGATAAATCAGGAAATATCCCCCAGGCAAGTCATGGTGAAATGTCTATATGCATGGAGAATTAAAAGATCACATAAGTTATTTAATTAATTAAAAATCATACATGCATTAAATAAATTTCAAACCATTTCCACGTTATTCTCCTCTGTTCACTGAGCAAGAGGGTATTTTTTTTATTTTATGCTAATTATTTTTATTTCCACGTTATTCTCCTCTGTTCCCCTATGGATTTTTAAAGCTCTAGTAATTTAATTAAATAAAAAAATACATATTTTCCTACTTAACCACATCAACCTATAGCAGATAGAAGCCCGACGTGGCGTGCTCCTATTCGACATTGTCAGCTGACTGGAATGCCACGCGGCCCGCAGTTTTGTTGCATCTTCTCATCCGGTGTGATCTGAACCGTCTAACAGAAACACGCGCGATCCAATGTTTGCCTGTCTTTGTCCCCGTCTGGTGTGATCCCGTGATCGTCCACACTAAATCCCTATTTTCTCAGCCTAGACTCAATCAAATCACTTCGGGTTTGATCTTATAGACTCATCTAAGCATGGAAATCATATCCATATGGCTAAGCATGATTTAAATTAACCCTAATTACATGGAGAATTCAGAGAAGCTCGAGATGAAGGAGAGGTCAATACCTTTATATGAGAGGGAGGCCTTAATCAGATGGCTGTAGCAACTTCTATTAGTCCCAACGAACCTCCAGATGGAGCCTTTTGCTTTGGTGAATAGCCTATGCATGAAAGTGAGCAGACCTGATTTGGAGCTTTGATAGAAGTCCCTGTTCGAGTGGCCTAGTGATCGGGCTTTTAGTGGGGAACTTCTTCTCTTGCTGTGGGGATGGTGTGTGCATAATTAATTTGAGTTTGGTGGAGTTTTGGGAGATATCCAGTTTTGGGCTCAATTTTAAGCTAAAAATTTGAGCTCAGACAGAGGATTTGGGGGCTGGAGAATGGTGGATATTGGCTTCTTTGTGCTTGAATTAGGTCTGGGAGGATTTTGGCAGAGTTTGGGCAGGATTTAGGTTGAGCTCCCCTTTGGCCGTGAAGAGTGGTGTCTTAAATAACCATGGATGGAGTGGCTGTCAGGGCTTCAATTCAGCTGTAAAGAGCTACTTAGGTGGAATGCAGAAGAGCTCCAATGAAAATTTTGGGCCGAGGTGGCCATAGGATGGGATTTGGGTTTGGCCAAGTGTGATGTGGCTTTCAGTTTGGGCTCCTCCAGCGACTAGACTGGCCGGCCAGGCCAGGGGAGGTGGCCAGTAGGTCAGGTGAGCCAGTGGGCAGGCCATGAGTACAATGGACTTTAATGGCTAAGGCATTATGGCAAACATCCCTTAGATTTAACCATTTAAAGGAGGAGATTTTCTAATTTTGGGGACCTTTGGTCCATGGCTCCACTAGGGTGGGCTAGGCAGGTCTAGCCCAGTTCTTAGGGTCAACTTTGTGGCTGTGGAGGAGTTGGTTTTGTCACATTTGGTTAAATATGATTAAATTAGGTCAAGGCTTCATTTGAGTCACTTTAGGTTCACATTGGGCTAACTTGGGTTTGAGTTTAGGTTGAGCCTAAATGATTGACCAATATTGTGTACATGATTGTCATAAATGATTTAGGGAAGGATTGAGGTGGTTTTAGATTGGTTTTGGAGGTGAATTTGGCTTGATTTGGGATTTTGGTAAATTTGGGGCAAGTTAGGTTAAATTGGGTTTAGGTTAGGCTAAAGTTGGGTACAAGGCCAATTGAATGTTCCAAATGGTCTAGAGGGAAGTCATAAAGAGTTCCCAACATCAATTGCGTGGAGATTTTAGGAGTAGGGCAATAAATTTCGGAGATTTTAGGCATATGGCATGTTTGGGTCAATATTTTGGGGTTTAGGACTTTAAGTGGGTTTGGGTGAGACTTGGGCTCAAATTGGGGTCAATTGATGGTTCAATTCAGTTTCGAGGAGTGTCATGAAGGGTTTAGAATTCAAATTGGGAAGAAATTGATTAAGGTTAGGTCAATTTTGGGGAATTGGGTCACTTAGGCAAAATTGAGGATTTTAGGTTTTAAGTGAAATTAAACTCAAATGCAGGTCAAATTGGACTTGGATTTGATTTAGATTAACATTTTAGATGTTGAATTAAAGTTTGGAATTGAAATTGGGCAAGATTGGGATCAGTTGGGTAGACATTGGGTTTAATTTGGGTACTTTTGGGTTAAATTGGTCAAATTGGGGCTTTAGTTTAAATTGGGCTAAATTGACCAAATTGGGTCATGTGGTAGTTGGGAGAAATGAAATTGGGAATTTTGGGAGGTTTTGGGAATTTATGAGAATTTTTAGAATTTTTTGAATTTTGGGCTAAGATGGGCATTTTGGTCATTTTAGGTATTTTGAGGCTGTTTTGAAACTTTTGGGTAATTTTGGTTACTTTGGGTAGTAGGAAGTGTTTTAGAATGATTTTTGAAGCAAAAAATGGGTAATTTGGGTGATTTTGGAAATTTTGGAGGATTTTAGGGTTTCGAGCGTATTTTGGGTATTTTGGGAATTTTAGGGCAAAGGGTTTAGAAATTTGAAATCATTGGGAATGTTGGAATTGGTTTAAAGTGGGTGATATGGCATTGTTTAGGTTGAGTCATGGACCAAGGGTCACCCTCATTTTGTCCTCTATGTGTTGGTACTAGCCAAACCCTAGCCTGAGGCTAATGGCTTGGGAAAACCACTTACATGAGTTTCCAAAGAATCAGGGGATCAAAGGTGATGTGCTTTGTTTAAGGTTTTGAGTTTTTAGTGTAAGTGTGGTGTAAGCTCAAGACCTCCCAGGGTAGATCCTAAGGTCTGACCACCTTTAGGAGACTTCTCTCGGGCTTCCATATGCTTGGTCTCTTCCTCCCCAAAACTGGAGGTTAGGCTTTAAGCATATGAAACTCCCAGTGAAGTGAGCAAAGTTTGAATTTCTATGGGGAGGGGTTCCATGACTATTCTTCTAAGAAAATCACCAGGAGAGTCCTATGGCTCGACCCTAGGCTATTCTAGAGACAGACTAGACCTCAACCAAAAGTGAGGTCAATACCACAAAAATCACCACAATAGCAGAAAATCAATAGAACCAATCCCACTATCGTAAGACAATTAAGTCTTCTACATCTTCGCTCGGATTCTTAATACAACGTTCAAGATTAAATTTCCTTGATTACAGTGCATCAGTATATCTATCCCGAGCCTTCAAAATAATGAAATTAGTCGAATCAAATATGGCTTTTCCCTTGGTCTTTTTCATCCTTAGTGCCATCTGTAAAAATTATAAAAAATTTACATTAAATTCCAAAATTAACCCTAACTCACTATGTCTAACTTCTAAAAGCTTAAACTCACTTTTCCATGTAAGATCTACCAATTTTCATCAAGTTTTCATAATGAATAGTAAATTTCAGATTTTCCATAATGCACTCCAAATTCATGGTGAAAATAGCAATTTTTTGCATAAAAGAGAACGTCTAACCTTGAGAAGAAGAAATCCAACGAATTTGGCTCAATTGCACCAAGTATTCTTCACTTATGGGGATGCCCTAAATCCAAAATCGGGAGAACTTGAGTTGGAAGGAGAAGAAATAGAGAAAAAATGGTGATTTTTGGCACTTAAAACCATCATGAATCGACACTTAAGCGTGGCCGTTTCGACGCTTATGTGCTTAGCTCTCGGGTTTGCTTGTGTTTAATTATAGGGAATTGGCACATAGGCGCCAGTGCTCAAATTTTAATATTTCCAAATTTTGATTCAAATGCACACCCTCATATTTTCTTCCCCTTTTCTCTCTCCATTCTAAAAAATTCTCATTTTTTCACAACTTAGATTTGATCATATTAACATGAAATTTTCACATAAACAAAACACTTTCACTCACATATAATAAATAAGTACAAACACACATCACATATCTAATATCTGCTAAAAAAAGTTTTGGATGAGATAACATCTAAATTAATCACAATATAAGGCAAATATACATTAAACATATAAAACAAAGAAACACAAACACACAAGTAAGCAAACACTCTCAAACTTAATTGCATTATACATTAGGTGGAACATATCCCTAGCCTTTATTTGTTCCTTCTGAACCATTTGATAGATAGTTTTGATAAAACAGATGATGATGAAGAAATCTGATATAATCCTTTTTAATCCATTTATTTTTTAGATACATTTCCTTCTCTGCTTCTTCAACATAACTTATATGAGTGAATTAAATTTTGAGTTGCCAACTAATATGCGCTAAATGTGCATTTGTTTCATTTACCTTTGTGTCAATTGAAGCCACATCAGCCTCAATTTTTGCAATCTTCTCTACTACTCCTTTAATACTAATGGCTAGGAATCTGTTATATAACTCTTGCGCAATTTGACTTACAAAATTCTTGACGGCTTCATTCTTCTTCTTCAATGCATTCTCCCAAGAAGACATTTGTGCTAACTTATCACCTTTTACAACTCAAATCTCTCTTCACTTAGACTTTAGAATGAAAATTTGGAGAGGGGCAAAATTTCTCTTTAATTTCATACCATTTCTAGAGTTTAGAAGAATCTATACCCACTTCCCAAGTCTAAATACTTCGAAATAATGTTCAAAACCACTTTTCCACGTTTAATTCTTCTAAAACATCATTTAGACATGTTTTTATAACTCCAGTGCTTTAGCTCCAAATTTGAGCGCTTATGCGCCAGTGCTCATTTTAGTACAGGTCAGTTTAACGTTTAAATACTCATTTTAACACATCTAAGGCATGAAATAAAGTCTTAAATTTATCACAACAAGTTCAAAATACTACCAAAATTCTCTAAAACAAACATAAGCACAAAACATTAAAAACAAAAGCACACTGATGACTATGGGTTGCCTCCCACAAAGCACTTGGTTTTACGTCATTAGTTCGACGTACCCAGTGTTTATTCTTGGTGACCCAACATTAAAATATCATTCAATTTAGTATAATCCCCTAAGAAATAAAATTTCAGTCTATCCCCATTCATTTAGAAAATTTTCAGGGTTTTAGAATCTTTGATATCCACAACTCCATAGGGATAAACTTTATCACAACTAATGGGCCCATCCACATTTACTTAAGTTTGCCTGAAAATAACCTCAATCTTGCATTATAAAGCAAAACTTGTTGCCTTGGCTTAAAATTTTTCGTAAGAATCTTCTGTTCATGGCATCGAAATAATCTCTTTTTACCAACATCCTTAAAATTATAATTAAATTCATTAATAGTCCAATAAGGTTTATGCTCAAGTTCCACTGGTAAATGACATGCTTTCCTATAAATTAACCTGAATGGTAACATTCCTATAGGAGTTCTGTATGCAGTACTATAATCCCACAAAGCATAATCATGTTTGACTGATGATGCACCAAGAATATGTTGGATTTTTCATATATATATTTTGTACTCATTTTTGGTGATATTGCACTTTGAACGAATATTTTTTTTCATGTATTATTGTATGTATGATGATTTTAGGCAACTGGAGCAAAAATGAACAAATTCAGAGCAAAAAAGGCAAAAACCAAAAAAATGAGTTCTGGCACCGACATGTTTTTTCAGAGAGTTCAGAATATTTTTTGTGATAGGGTGCTGAAGGCGCCCAATGTCAGTGGAGGCCAAATTCAATGTATTTAAACAGCTTTTGGAGAGATTATTGAGGCATCTCTTGGGGAAATAGTCCCTAGGCTATTTTAACACGAATTTTGGCACCAGAATTAAAAAAGAAGAGGTGGTGTGAGTGAAGTAAATTAGTGTGTGTGTTGAGAGGAATTGTTCGTAGAGAGTTTAGAGTCAAGGGTTTAGGTTAAAAGTGTTGTTTTGTGAGAGATTCTTCTCAAATGAGTTGTAGCAGGAGAGGGAAAGTGAGAGATTGCTTCTTCTCTAATATTGCAAGAGAGAATTGTGTTGTTGTGAAGAGAGAAAGAGATTTAAAGGAACTTCAAGGGATTTTCTCGGAGAAGAAATTGAGTTAAGTTGTATTTAATTCTTATTGTTTGTATGATTTTGATTTTATATATAAAATCTTTCTTTTGTTATATCTTCACCATGAATTCTGAATAGTTTTCTTCATCTTTCTCCTTGCAATGATATATGGTGAAGTGATGGTTTAGATTTGATGTGCCATATGAATGTTAAGAAATTGTGATGATTTTTCACTTCTTACTTCATTTATATTTTGATCTAGCCAATTAAATTGTTAAAATATGTTGTGAAACATACAATCCGAAAGAACCATGCTTTCTACAACAAAAGAAGATTACATTCAATGTCTATGAATGAGTGATGTAGTTCATTGGGGTTGGGTAAAAATGAATAAGGAAATATGGCTAATTAGGCGTAGATTAGAGATTTTAGGGTGACAGACTAAAATCCCCAATTTGGACCTAGTGTTTCGAAACTAAAGTGAAAGTTAGCCTCGAGGCAAAGGAAAGTGGGAGCTCTGGAGTAAGAGCAAGTATCCTCCCAGCCTAACCACAGATTTAGGGACTAAACCTAGGATCAGCCAATGTTCTTTATAGCACTCGGAAGTGGGTAAAGAATAGGTGTGCTCCTATTTGGCACAATATAATAATTTTACTAATCTTTATCATTCACTCACCAAAACATCATTGTAAGGGGGATGAAACTTTCTTAAAATTTGAACCTTGCAATACAAAATTTATTTTATTAGTAGATAACTTTAATTTGAAGTTTGAAGAGTTCTTCAGTAATGTTAAAATTTCTAGCATCGTTCAACTTTAGCAACATTAGTATTTACGTTAAGTGCATTACAAATTTGAATATTAGATTTTTGTGTTATGCTTTAAGGTTTGCTTCCTCCTTGTAGGATCGATAAACATGACTCCATTAGAGCCTAGTATTACATTAACGATACGTACACTTGCATAAAGATTTGTTACTTTCTTATTAGACTGATTATAATTTGTGACTAAATTGAAAATACTTATAAATACTTATTTAAGACAGTTACGATCAAGTTTTTGGCACTGTTGCGGAGGAGGCAATAGTAAATTAAGTTGTAATAGAAAATATTTAATTTGTATTTGTGTGTGCTTAATGTAATTGTGTATGTGTATTATTAGATTTGAAGGTTTAATACCTTACGATTCAGAGTTAGAACGTACCATTATAAAATTAGAAAATACCAAAAAATCTATAAATTTAAACAGAATGGTGAACAATTTAGATAATCAAAGAAATGAGAATGAACATCAATCTAGACCTTTAAGAGATTATTCTAACCCTATAGCAAATTAAATTCACTTAACTATTCAAAATCTTGATGTAGCTGCTAATTCATTTGTGCTTAAACCTGCTATTATCCAAATAGTACATAATAATCAATTTTGTGGAACACCAAATAAAGATCCTAACTTACATCTTACTAGTTTTCTATAATTATCTGCTACAATTAAATATGATGGACTGTCAAATGGCACTGTTCCGTCTTAGAAATATTTCATTTTCATTATGGGATAAACCTAAGGCATGATTAAACTCGTTAGCAGCTGGATCTATCAGAACTTGGAGAGAACTATCACAAAAACTTTTGTCAAAAGATTTCCCTCCATCAAAAACTGTTAATCTTAAAAATGATATTACATCTTTTTATCAGTTTAAAGGGGAATCAATATATGAATCTTGGGAAAGATTTAAAGATCTCCTTAGGAAGTGTCCACATCATGCTTTAATAAATTGGTTAATAGTTAAAACATTTTATGATGGATTAGTGAGAGCTCTTAGATCGCTTATTGACACTACTGTTGTTGGATCGTTAATGTTAAAACCTTTTAATGAGGAATATTATTTAATTGAATGATGGCTACTAATAATTTTCCATGAACATCTGAATAGTTAAATCTAAAAGGGGTCGCTATTATTCATGATTCTGATGCAATATCTATGTTGGCTTCTCAAATTACTGCGATTTCAAAGAAAATAGATCAATTCAGAATGAACTATTCTCAAATGCCTTCGGTATTAGAGGAAAATTCCTTGGGACAATTAATAGATTGTCAATCATCTTTTGAGACTATGAATGCTATAAATAATGGACCCAACAATCTTTATTCTAATTATTATAATCCTGGTTGGAAAATCACCCAAACATAAACTAGAATAATAATACTGCTATTGTTAATCTGCGGTGGGGGAACAATTTTGTGAAAACCTTAGGAAATTCTAACAATTAGGGAAACACTAATTATAAACCTTCTTATCCTCCAGGTTTCAATAGTAACCCGCAATTTAAGGAAAAGAAGTTATTTATGGAAGAATTGATATTAAATATGGATGATCAATTACAAAGTCAAGGAAACCATTTACAAAGTCAAGGAAACAAATTAAAAAGTCAGGGAGGTGCTATTAAAAATATTGAAAATCAATTAAATATATTGCTACTGCACATAGAAATAGAACTTCAAGAACATTCCCTAGAAATGTTGAAATTAACTCAAATGATCAAAATAAAGAACAAATTAAGGCTATACAGTTAAGAAAGAAGTCGAAAAAAATTGGAATCAAGAGTGTAAATAGATGTTGAAGTTGAAAAAGAGAAGGTGAAAACTAAAATAGGACATGATATATATATATATATATATATATATATATATATATATATATATATATATATATATATATATTTAGAATATCCGCTTAAACTGATGAATATTACAGTAGAAATACCACCACCTCCATTCCTCAAAGATTGATGCAACAAAAGAGAGATAAAAATATCTTAAAATTCATAGAAATCCTTAAGAACTTAACAGTAAACTTTCCCTTCAAAGAAGCCTTAGAAAAAATACCTAATTATGTGAAGTTTATGAAAGATATACTAAATAAGAAAAGAAAGTTTACATATAATGAGACTATTGCACTCAGTGAAGAGTGTAGTGCAATTATTAAAAAAAAAACTTCATAGAAAACTCAAAGATCCTGGTAGCTTAACTATACCTTGTGCTATTGGAGAATAACTATTTGGAAAAACCTTATGAGATAAGGAGCAAGTATTAATCTCATGCCTCTATCTACTTTTAAAAGGTTGGGAATAGGGTAAATTTCCCATACTTCAGTAACTCTTTAGTTAGCTGTTCATTCTATTACTTATCCTAAAAATATTCTAGAAGATGTTTGATTAAAAGTTGATAAAGTTATCTTTCCTTTGAATTTTATTCTTTTAGATATGGAGGAAGATTAAAAAATTCATATCATCTTGGGAAGACCATTGCTTGCAACTGCAAGAGCCATGACAGATGCTAAAAAAGGAGAATTAACTATGAGAGCTAATGATCAAGAGGTGACATTCAATTTATCAAAAGCTATGAAATACCCTGCAACAGAAAAAAATTGATGAATGCTTTCTAATGAATATTTGTGAATACTTAAAAATGAGCATTTTAAGGAAAAAATTGAAGAAAAAGGGAACAAGAAGATTTGAAATGGGAGGATAAATATGAAATGGAAGATAAATATGATGAGATAGATAATGAAGATTTGGATTATGTTCAACAAATATTTGAAATGTTGGATATTACAGAAAATGATAATAAAAGTCTAATTCCATCTATCAAAAAACCTCATAAACTTGAGATGAAAATACTTCATAACCATTTGAAGTGTGTTCTTAGGAGAATTATCTACATTACCAATCATTGTATCCTTAGATTTAAATGACTTAAAAAAGCAAAAATTACTAGAAACATTGAAAAAGACATAAAAAAGGTTTTTTTGGACTTTAGTTGATATTAAAGGAATAAGTCCTTCTATCTGTATGCATAGAATTCTGTTGGATGAACAACATAAACCTAAAGCTGATCTGTAATGAAAATTAAATTCATTGATAAAGGAAGTAATAAAGAAATAAATTTTAAATTGGTTGAATGCTGGAATTATATATCCTATTTCAAATAGTGCGTGTGTAAGTCCGATTCATTGTGTTCTTAAGAAAGGATGAGTGACAATTGGGATGAATGAAAGAAATGAATTAATAACTATGAGACAAGTCACTAGTTGGCAAATATGTATTGATTATAGAAAATTAAATGCTGCCACTAGGAAAGATCACTTTCCTTTACCTTTTCAAGACCAAGTGTTGGATAAGCTTGTTGGGCATGATATTTTTGCTTTTTAGATGGATATACAAGCTATCATCAAACACCAATTGCTCCTAAGGCTCAAGAAATGACCACATTTTCTAGTCCTTATGGACATTTGCTTTTCAACGAATGCTCTTTGGATTATTTAACTCACCTGCAACATTTCAAAGATGTATGATGTCAACTTTTAGTAATATAATTGATAATGGAATATACCTTTTTTTGAATGATTTTTCCATATTTCGAACTTCATTTGATGCTTGCTTAAATAATTTATAAAACTTTTTGGAGTTATGCGAATAAACAAATTTAGTTCGAAATTGGGAGATATGTCAATTTATGGTTATAGGAGGAATTTTACTTGGGAATACAATTTCTGAATATGGCATGGAAGTAGACCCTGCAAAGATTCAAATCATAGTGAAACTACCACCTCCAACAATTATGAGCAGGGTGAGAAGTTTTTTAGGATATGCTGGTTTCTACAGGCATTATATTAAAGACTTTTCAAAAATTACTAAGCCTCTATGCCAACTTTTAGAAAAAGATATGAAATCTAATTTTAAAGAAGAATGTTTAAATGCCTTTGAATTTTTGAAGGAAAAATTAATCACTGCCCCCATAATAGTTTCACCTGATTCGGAGAAACTATTTGAACTAATGTGTGATGCCAGTGATTATGCAATTTGAGCTATTTTAGGGCAAAGGTATGATAAAATTTTCAAAGTTATATACTATGCTAGTAAACTCTTAATGAAGCTCAAATTAATTATACCTCTACTAAAAGAGAGTTATTATCGATTGTATATGCTTTGAAAAATTTAGGACATACTTAATTTGGACTAAATGTATAGTACATACAAAACATTCTACTATCTAGTACTTAATGCAAAAAAAGGATGCTAATCAAGATTAATCAGATGTGTACTTCTAATGCAAGAATTAAAATAGCTGATCATTTATCTAGGCTGGAACAACATGAATTATCTTATTTTGAGGTTGAAATTACATAAACATTTCATGATGAAAAACGTTGTAATATTAAGGAATGGAATTTACTCTGGTATGCTGATATGATAAACTATATTGTTAGTGGTATTTTTTCACCTGAATTACCTATGAAACAATAGAAGAAGTTTATGTATGATGCAAAATTTTATTTTTGGGATGTCTCATATTTATATAAACAATGCAAGGATCTAGTTATTAGGAGATGTGTGCCTTATGAAGAAATTGAACCAATTATTCAAAGATGTCATGATTCTGAATTTTTGAGACATTTTGGAACTTAGAAAACTGCACATAGCATTTTACAATTTGTATTCTACTGGCCTACTCTTTTCAAAGATGTTAATAGATATATTAAAACAAGTGATCAATTTCAGCGAGCGGTAATATTTCCAGAAGAAATGAAAAGCCCCTAAATATTACATTGAGAGTTGAGATTTTTGTTGTTTGGGGATTATATATTATGAGACCATTTTTTCCTTCATTTTGACACACTCACACACACACACACACACACACACAGATATATATATATATATATATATATATATATATATATATATATATATATATATATATATATATATATATATATATATTAACAGAAGCAAAATATATTAAATTGAAGAGTTGATACATCTAACATGAGGGATCTTAATTAAATCCCCATGTACTAGAGAACTAAAAAAAGGAAAAGATGAGACAGCAGAACTACAAACTATATTAAAGGAAGAAGATGCAGTAGATGCAAGCCAATTTGCAGAGCCGATTCCCTTCTCTCGTAGATGTGAGACCAAATAATATGCTTGGAAGCAGTAATAACCTTGATCTTTTTTATCCATATATGAAGGAACCATGGTATAGCAGATTTCGTGTCAAAATCCGTAAGAGAAGCAAGGAATCAAGTTCAAAAGGAAGAAAATTTAAGTTCATTTTTTCAGCAATTTTCAATCCCCAAAAACAAGCAATTATTTCGCATTCTAGTGCGGAACAAGCCATGACAGGGGCAGCAAAGAACCATGGACATTGTCCTCTAAAATCCCTGCAAAGTCCTCCAATACCAGCAGAAGTAGCTTTAAGGCTGCCATCTGTATTAATTTTCAACCAAGGATGCATAGGAGCCTTCCATTGTACTAAAACAATTTGTCTTTTCTTATGATTCTGAGAAGGAGTAATAAAATTCTGCAGTTTGTTAAGATAAGACCAGCAATTCCGAATAATAGATTGAGAAGAGAAAGAGACATTAAGATGTTTAACATGATTTCGAGCCAACCAAATTAACCAGAATATAATCAAGGGAATGTAGTAGCAAGAACCATCTTTCCAATCCTGCCAACAAGCCTCAATAGAAGACCACACAAAAAATTTTTCATTCTGACCTAATCTGGATAGAATCTCCATCCAGATTTGCTGAATCCGATTGCAATTAAGGAAAATATGGAATAAAGATTCCTCATCAAGAAGACAAAAAAGGACAAATAGAAGGACCTCTAATACATTTAAGCTTCAAAATATCATCAGTAGGGAGTAGCTTCTTGAATAATTTCCAACAAAAGAAGGACATAGATGGAGTGATAAATTTATTCCATAATTTAGTACCCCAATCATTTTTATGCCAGTTGAAGCAAGAGTGATAAACAAACTTAGAAAAACTCTGAGTAGATGAATTCTTAGGTATTAATCTATCCTTTCCATTAAACTCGAATAGGAATGGATAAAATCTTGTTAATAATTTCGGGATTAAGATGATGTTGAAGCATTTCAGAATTCCATTTATGATCTTTCCAGCAATCAGCAACAATCTTAATATTAGAAGAAGAAGTATAATGATTTATTAAAGATTCATCATACAACCACTTATCAAACCAAAAATTAATTTGGCCATTACTAATATCCCAAGTAAAAAGATCTTCAGCCTTCATTCTAATTTTAAGCAGCTCCTTCCAAGTTCTAGAATCACCCACTTTATATTGGACTTGAGTAGGATGAGTATTATAACAGTATTTACCATGCATGAATTTAGACCAAAGAGAATCATTAGCTCTAAACTTGAGCCACTGCTTACAATAGAAGGAGAAGCTTAGATGTTGAAAGCTTTTAAACCCAAGACCACCACAATCAACGAGGCTTGCACAATTTATACCAATTTGTCCAAGTGCATTTGTTTGTGATTACCTTCCCATAAGAATTTGTTGAACATAACAGAAATTAATTTCGAGTACTCTTCTTCATTCCGATCATTTGAAGGATGTAAAGGGGAAAAGATGTTAGAACACTTTTAAGAAGAGTTATTTTTCCCCCATTAGATAAAAACTTGTTAGACCAGCAGTTAAGTTGTGAAGATATCTTAGCAATAATATCATCAAAATGGCATAACTTCCTTCTTCCCTTAATCAGTGGAAACCCCAAATACAACAAAGGAAAATGAGCCTCTTTAATGCCAGTGAAATCAGCAATCTAATTTTTAATAGATATGCTGATTTTAGATCCTGCTAGAAATTGACATTTAGGTTTGTTGAAGAGCATACCAGAAACACTTTCAAACATTGCCAAAGTTTTCATTAAACATTTAATGGATTGTTTACTTCCATTTGAGAACACAATAACATCATCAGCATAGGCAAGATGGGAAATTAGTTGTGAAGATTTATGATGAAATTGAGTATATGGATGAGACTGCTGAATTTTATTTAACATCTTGGATAGATAATCAAAAGTTAGAATGAAAATGTAAGGTGACAATGGATCACCTTGTTTAATACCTCTACCAGAAGAGAAAAAACCATGACACTCCACATTGATCATAACACTATAATGATTATTGGTAAGCCATCTAACAATCAAATTACGTAAACCAACTTTGAATCCCCTTGCCTCCAATACATCAACAATGAATTTCCAACTTATTGTATCAAAAGCTTTGGCCAAATCCAATTTAAAAATAATGTTGGAGCCTCTACACTTTCTATCCAGATCAGTTAAAAGTTCTTGAGCCAAAAGAACATTCTCACTAATACTTCTCCCTTTTAAGAAAGCAGTTTGATTTTCTGAAATTAAATCTTCCAGCAATGGTTGTAATCTGGCCACAAGAATCTTACTTATGATCTTAGAAAAAGTTGAAATTAAGCTAATAGGTCTAAAATCGGACCAAGAAGCTTTCATTGTATTCTTGGGAATCAAAATAATAGCAAAATATTTAGACAATTGATTACCATGGAAGTAACTTTGTACAGCAGCAGTAATATCAGATTTGATAATATTCCAAAAATTTTTATAAAAATCAGGTGTGAACCCATCTGGTCCTGCAGCCTTATCACTTTCCATAGAGTTAATGGCAATAGAAATCTCATGTTCATTAGCAGCAGCAGCTAAATCCAATGATTTATTAATGAATCCAGAAGAAGAAAATATGGAAGCAGAAAACATATTAGAGTTAGTAGTCTGGGCAGCAAACAACTCACTGAAATAAGAAACAACATTCTCAGCAATATCCTTAGTATTTAACAGAGATCTGTTGTCAATTATTTTAATTTGGAGGATAGTGTTGACAGATCTTTTGTATTTAATAAGAGCATGGTAAAATTTAGAATTTCTGTCCCCATGATGGAACCAATGGTGCGGTAGCTTCTCGTTGCGTAAATAACTCTTCTTGATGAATTGCAGAATTTAAATTGGCATAGGCAGCAGATAATTGTTTTTCAGAAGCTATCCCAGCTTCAACCTCTTTTTCCACAACAGAAACAAAAACTTCAGCTGAACAGACCTTTTGATGAATATTTCCAAATACATTATAGTTCCATACTTTAAGTTCCTTAGCTAGTCTTTTATGTAAAAACCATAATTTGATAATAGGATTTGGAAAACCAGTGATAGGAGCACACCAATTCCTCTCAATTACTTTACTAAAATCAGGGTGATCAGACCATACATTGAGATACCTGAATGAATTAGATTTCACCACGAAAAAGGAGCACAAAGAAACAAGCAAAGGAGAATGATCAGAACCCATTCTAGCCAAATGTTTAACTTTGGAAATAGGGAACATGTTAATCCAAGATTGATTAACTAATATTCTATCAAGCCTTTCATATAATGATCCTCTCTTCCAAGTAAAAGGAGAACCTTCAAAGCTAATATCAACAAGCTTGGCAGAATGAATATCATTAGTAAATTTTAGCATCTCTATTAAATTGGGATTCCTGCCTCCTTTCTTCTCACTAGGATGAGCAATGCAATTGAAATCTCCACCCACCATCCAACTTTCCGACATTGTTAAACTAATCTCATGAATTTTATTCCAAAGCTCTAATCATGTCATTAGGGAGAGAAGCAAGATACACAAAGGATGCAAAACCTCGAAAATGATCTAACCGAAAATGAAAATGTAAAATCTGGGAATGATCATGAAGAACATTCACCAATAATTCCTTTCTATAAAGCAGACCGGATCTTATTAGAACAATTTAATAAAAAAGAAAATCCAGAAATTTTCTCGATGTATTTATCAAAATTAGATTTCACCAAAGGTTCCAAAAGCACAATCACCCAAATCTTATGAATCCTGTTTAGACTCAGAATTCTATTAAGGGAGCCAGGATTGGCCACTCCCCTAATATTCCAGCATATGAACTTAATCATGAAGAACAAGCTTTCCACTTCTAGTAAGCCTAGAAGAGGAAGAAGGAATAATGTTAGCTTCAGATAAAGACAATAAATCAACAGATTTCTTTTTCTTTTTAGACTTCTTGATCAACCAATCATCCTTAAGATCATTAGCAGCAGCATCAAGATTATCCAAGGAAGAAGTTAACCCATCTTGAGCAACATTTTGAAAAATGGGATAATCAACATGTTTGGGGATAGTTGAAACTGAATTATACTGTATATTATTCGAAAAGTTTATATCTCTTCCAACATGTTCAATAACAGTACCTTCTTTCTCAAGAATGATCAAATCAGAAGAAGTTTCAGAATGAATAAAAGATGGAACATCTGGTACATTAGAAACAGTTACAGATTTCTGAATAACATTCTGCAAAGATAAATCAGAATTACCAACATGATCCATCACTTCCATGGCAGAATTGTTTGTAACAGGCTCATTATCAGTAAAAATAACTCCTTGTTTAAGTTGAACCAAGGTTGAATTAGAATCTACATCAGGAATAGCAGGCACTACATCAGGTACAACAGGCATAACAGCAGTCACTACATTAGGGTTGGAGTTATCTGCAGTAGAAATAAACACCTTAGCATTTGCAGGCCTAAGATTAGGATGAATCCTATAACAGTTGTCTTTACAATGACCAAACATCTTGCAATTACAACAGTATGCAGGCCTTTGTTCTATAAATAGTGGTTGCCAATAACCATTATGTGGAGATCCAAGCCAAATTTCCTCAACATCAGGAAGAGTAATGTCTCTTTCAACTAGAATCCTTGCTAAAGAAGGTCTAGACAAATTAAAAGTAAAGATATCCAATTTTAGTGGCTTCCCCAAAGTAGTACCAATTGCATAGATCACTTGATGATTGAAATATTGTAATTTTAGATTAGGAATTCTAAACCAAACAGGAATAATAGGAGCTTCTTGATTAGAATCAAAATCAGGAGACCATTTCAGAATTTTCATATATTTTCACACACACACACACATATACATTTTTTTTTTTTTTTTTTTTTAAAGTGAAGGAGCTACAAGAGACTCCCTACGTGTTGAAGTATGAAAATGAAAATTACACAAACATTGCCCAGACACAGACTCTACACCAAAACAAATCAGAAAAACAAAAAAGATTGGATATAAGAAACTAGCCCCAAAGTAGCAAAAAACATAGAAAGACTCAAGGAGCAAAATTGAAGTGCTGCATCTGGAAAATGGAACCTCCATCCAAAGACCATGTAACACAATGAATCAGTGGCTCACAAATCTGAAATATGGTGCCTTTAAACAATCAGCATCCATCAGAAAGTGCAGTTGTGGGGTTGGGGTAGTAGACACCATCACCTGAAGAGTAGATTCAGCATTTCTAGCTAGCCAATGAGCAGTTCTATTCCCTTCCTGATAGATATGGCTATACTTGATGTTGGACTGAAGTGCAAAAGCCTTAATTTTGTTAATCCAGTACACATGCTGCCATTTTAATTGATAATCATTAGGAGAGGGCCAGTGCTAGATGTTGATTTTGCTTTAAGACATTAATTACCACAATCTGAATTATTTTCCACAATGATGAATTTCCAGTTGAAAGCCATAGCAAGTTCAAGAGCCTTGCAAATTGCTGCTGATTAGATTCCAAAACATCTTCAACAATAACAGGAGATTGAAAGTATGCAAGGCATCTTCCCTCATGATTCCCGAACACACCACCACAGCCAGCCCCTCGATCGAGTAGGAACCATTGGTGTTGGCCTTAATGTAAGGGGTGGGTGGGTACTTCCAGTAGAATGTTTGAATGTGGTATCTTGTAATGTGTTGTTTATGTGAGACCTTTAAAATGGCTGGGAAATTCTTTAGCCGGATCAGTTTAGTAAGAAAGGATACACAATTTCCCACCACTGTAGTAACTGTGCTAATACCATTATCAAATTTGATTGAATTTCTATGCATCCAAATAAACCAAGTAATCATGAGAGGGATGGTACCCAATTTGGACTTCTGCCAAGAAATCCAGACATCGCTAGATCCAACCAGTCTGCAAGGATGGTGTTTATGTTAATCTCTCTAATGATCCCCTTCCACACCTCTTGGGAAAAATTGCAATGGAAAAACATATGTTGAACAGTCTCCTCCTCCACCCCACACAGATAGCATTTTGAAGGTCCTCTGATCCCCTTTAGCTTTAGTATGTCATCTGTAGGAATAAGCTTATGAAACACTCTCTAGGTGAGAAAAGACATTGAAGGGGTGAGGTATTTGTTCCAGATAATTCTTCCCCAATGAACTTTAGGCCACTCATGGATCTTTAGATATATTTGTTTAGTAATGCTGTAAGTAGTACCATTACTCCAAATAATTTTATCATAATTATTTTTATCAATTGGGATGGTGGCAATCTGGTTAGCAGACTCAGCAGTGACAAGTTTCTGATGTTCCTGTAAAGACCACTTCTCACTTTCCCAACAATTTCAAACAGTGAAACAAGTTTTATCAATGTTTGGGATGGCTTCCTTCATATGGGTAGGGCACCAATTGTCTTCCCAGAAATTTACTTGGCCATTACCCAGCTCCCAGCTATACAGAGATTCAGCAATTTCCCTATTCTTCAGCATATGTTTCCAGATTCTAGATGCACCCTTCTTAATACTAACCTTAGAAGGATGGCAACCTTTGCAATATTTCCCAATCAAGAACTTGGCCCAAAGAGAGTTCTGCTTCCTGAACTGAATCCACAGCTTGCAATAGTTAACTTTCGCAGTACTGTTGGATGCCTTTAAAACTCAAACCCCCAGCCTCTAAAGGTTTGGCCAGCTTATTCCAAGCCATCCAATGGATCTCCTTTCTGTTTCCAGTCCATAAAAACCTGTTAAATAAACCTTCCAGATGTTGCCTGGTGCTTCTTTTCATTCTATTCATTTGGAGGACATAATTAGGAAAAGTTGCGATAATGCTGTGAAGTAGAGTGAATCTACCTCCAGTAGATAAATAAGAGTTTGTCCAGTTTTCCAATTGAGCCTTCACCTTCCCAATGATATCATCAAATTGAGTCCGCCTGACCCTCCCTTTAATGAGTTGCACTCCAAGATATTTCATAAGAAGGGAAGCTTTAGAGAATCCTGACACACACACATATATATATTTAAAAAAGAAGGTACATTAGGTCCCTACATGTTACTTGAAGTGTAAAAATACAAAGATAACCCATTGGGAGTCCATTAATACACCCCACAACTCTACACCAAAAAGGAAGGATAGAAATTAAAACAGTACCTATCCCAAGTTAAGGAACAAAAGGAAAAAACAAAAACCAGTAAACAAAAGAAAACAGTCCCCAAAGTGGAGACACAAATGGCAATCCAGGGTGCAGGCCTAATCCTTCCCAGGAAAAACTACAAGTTGGAGTGATCATCAAAAGCCAAACAGAGACAGGAGAAGAAAACATCCCCTTTACAAAGCAGACTGAACAAAACAAGCAAAACAATGAGATCAACCTCAATAAGTTAAATGACCAGACCATATTGCTAATATTTGATTCTGAGGTGAGGACATGCCATCTGATCACTAGCAAGCAGGAAGGAGAGGGGGGAGGAGGTGAATTAGATATTTTGCTGTTGTAAGAAGACTTAGCTTCCCTAGCTAACTAGTTTGCTACTCTCTCTAAATATGAACTAAAATTGGTAGTTGCAGTTGTCCTTGTAAGAGGAAATTTTATCCATCCACTGCTGGAGATGCCAAGGGAGGGAGTTAACAGCTTCAAGTGATTTAAAAAGGTTGGAAGAATCCACTTCAACAATAAGATAAGACCACTAAAAATGTGCATCAACCTTGAATGTCCATTAAACAACAATGAATTCTACCTCTAAAGCATCCACAGCAAGAACAAGAATTTGGAAGAAGATCAGGCACTTACCCCTATGGTTTCTGAAAACTCCCCCCACACCAGCTCCCTGAGGGGAGAAGCTGCTATCAGTATTAGCCTTGATAAAGGGGAAGACTGGGTTTTTCCAATCCACAAGGGTAATGGCAGGATGCACCCTCCCAACAATAGAAGGGAGAGAGCTGATATTAGGATAACCTTTCCATTTCACTAACTTAGCAAGGTAAGTTAAACAGTTTCTAGCCACTTATTTGGTACAAGGGGTAGTATCTTCAAAGGTAGATTGGTTCCTACACATTCATATAAACTAAGCAATGATAAGTGGGACATCCCCCAAATTGGCTTCCCTCCAAACTCCCCAGTAAGCTGAGAGGCTTTTCCAAGAGAAACAAATAAGATTCATCTTGAAGTATCTGACGAAATAAGACCACACTTGTTGAGAAAAGGAGCATTCAAAGAAAAGGTGGTTTAAGGATTCCTTACTATTACTACACAGCCTGCACCAAGATGGTCCCCTCAAACCTTTTAACTTGAGGAGATCATCAATAGGGATAACTTTGTGAAGTAGCTTCCAGCAGAAAAAGGACATGGAGGGAGAGATATATTTATTCCATATAGTAGTATCCCTAGGAGAAGCTTGCCACTGGAATAGTTTGGAGTATATGGCTTTACATAAACTTTGTGTTATATAAGCTGCCCAACTGATACTGTCAGGTCTGGAGGTGTTCGGAGGGCTAGTGGTAAAAATCTTAGTAGAAGATGCTTGAAGCGTGGAGTTGAGCTTGGGAAAAGACCATTCTCCATTGATCCAGAGAATCAGCAACTTTCAACCGAGGGTTTTTAATAACATTGGGGTGCAGCGGTAACCAATCCTCAGGACACCATTTGTCCAACCAAAAGGATATCTGACTAGTGCCCAGCTCACAGGAGAACATCTTGCGTGCTAGAGGTCTAGCCTTAAGCATGCTAGAGCAGACTCTAAAATCCCCCATTTTCCTGGATACCAGTGCAGGGTGAGTATCTTTGAAATACTTGCCTTTCAGAAATTTAGCCCAAAGAGAGTTCTGAGACTGGAATTTTATCCAAAGCTTACAATGGTTAACATGGGTGATCTGATTCAGGCTCTTGAAACCAATACCACAAGCTCATGTAGGTTCGACAACCTTTTGCTAAGAAGCCCAATGGATTTGCTTCCTCTTACCAGACCACAAGAATCTATTAAAAATTCTCTCCAACTGTAGTTGGGTAGATTTTGTCATGGCAATCATCTGGAGGGTGTAAGAAGAAAAAGTGGTGAGAATACTTTTAAGAAGAGTGATCCTCCCTCCACTAGTTAAAAGTGAGTGAGACCAGCTGGATAATTGATTATGAATCTTCTGCAAAATTAAGTCAAAATGAGTTTTCTTTAATCTACCTTTAAGAAGAGGAACACCAAGGTAGATTAATGGGCCAGGGGGACTTCTGAAAGTAGTGAATTCTAGAAGCCAAGATTTATGGCTAAGAGACATTCTTCTATGGAAAATCAGATGGCACTTCTCAGCATTGAAATTCAAGCCAGAGGAGGATTGGAATTGCAGGAGGCATTTCAGAATATTCATGATAGAATTTTTCTGGGCATTGGAGAAGATCATCACATCATAAAAATATATGATGTGAGAAATGTGTAGGTTGGACTGGTGGTGGTATTTTTATTAATTTTGGGAGTATTCAGGAGAATTGAGAAATCTGGAAAGGTAATCCATGGCCAAAATGAAAGGAGAGGGAGAAAATTGGTCTCCTTACTTAAGACCCCTGGAAGCACTGAAATTACCCCAAGATTGACCATTAATGATGATAGAATGACTGTTTGACTGGATCCATCTATGAATGAGATTGCAAAAATGACCAGAGAATCCCCTAGCAGATAACACATCCAGTAGAAAATCCAAATTAATTGTGTCTTAAGCCTTACTGATATCCAACTTATAAATGATATTACCCCCTCTACAGATCTTATCCAAATCCAATAACATTTCTTGAGCCAGCAACACATTGTCAGTGATAGATCTACCATGCATAAAAGCAGATTGGTTTGGTGAAATGATTTTATCCAGAAGAGGCTGCAGTCTGGTTACCAGGATCTTACTAATGAGTTTGCTGATGACAGAAGTGAGGCTTATAGGCTCGTATTGATTCCAGGAGTTAACATTAGCATATTTAGGGATTAAGACAATGTTGGAGTGATTGAAGTAGTGTGGAATGTTTTGCCCCTGGAAGAAAGACTGGATTGACCTGACCACATCATGTTTGATAATACTCCAGGCTTTCTTGTAGAAATCTACAGCGAACCCATCAGGACATGCAGCTCTGGAACTATCAATGGTAGAAAGGGCAGCCCAAACCTCCTGCTCATTAGGAATATTACTCAAGTCAATATTGCTGATAAACTGGACTTCCTGATAAAAAAAGGTCTTGAAAATCTAGGTTCTCTCAACCTGGGGCTGTCTGAGAATAGATTTGTAGAAATTAACAGCATCAAGAGCAATGGCAGTATTATCATTGAGGAGAGTTCCATCAGCAGAAATGATGGTATGAACAGTATTGCATTTTCTCTTGTGCTTGATGTGAGCATGAAGGAACTTGGTGTTCCTATCTCCCTAAGTAAAAATGTTCACAGCCGCCTTCTGTTTTAATAAGAGTTCTTGAATTGTGGTGGTGGTGTGCAAATTCTCCTGAGCTTGATGAAGAAGACCTTCCAGTGACTCATTCCCAATCACATCCTTCTCCAATTGCGCAACCTTCCTACTGGTAGCATCCACAGCAGAGAACACATCACCAAATAAATTCCAGCTCCTTTTCCTGAGGCCCTTACCCACCTTTTGATGAAGAAGATAGAGCTTAGTCAAGTGGTCAGGGTGAAGAACACATGCCCACTAGGAGGCCACAACAGCAAGGAAAGAGTCCTAAGAGGACCAAAAGTTAAGAAATCTAAATGGAGTATGATGAATGTTAGTGGGAGGGGAAGTAATGGTAATTAATAAAGGTCCGTGATCGGAACCGAGCAAGGGGGAGATGGGTCACAAAAGTAAGAAGAAAATGGGATTGCTAGGAGCCATTAAAAAGGAACCTGTCCAGCCTCTCCCACAGCTTACCCCTCTTCCAGGTGAAATCAGGACTAGAAAACCCCAAGTCAAAGAGACTAGCTTGGGATATGTTATTGCAAAAAGCATTCATGTTTGAAAGATTTGGGGATCTCCCCCTAACTTCTCAGTAGAATTGGTAATGCAATTGAAGTCACCCCCACTAACCAGGGGGAATCCAGATTTTTACCAATAGAGTGTATACTAGACTACAGCTCCAACCTATCAGATTTAGAGCAACCTACATAGATAAAAGAGGCCACTCCATTCTTACCATTCAGTGAGAAGGAAATATGGAGAAGCTGCCTTTCGTCCACCAACACTAACCAAGAAAGTTCATGTCTACAGAAAATCCAGATTTTATTACTGATGTTGGAATAGTGGGAGAAGCCAAAGAATTTCTTGAGAATTTTCTCAGATTTTTTGTGGACCATTGGTTCAAGGAGAACAATACACCAGAATTTGTGTTTTCTATTGAGATTGAGGAGTCTTTGAAGAGATGAAGGGTGAGCAACCCCTCTAATATTCCAGCAAAGGAAGTTAATCATTGGGTTTTATAATTGGAGGATAAATGGATGATTGAGATTTAGATCTGGATCTCCCCCTAGTAGTCACCTGAGGGGCAGCAGCCAGGTCTATTTCCATCTCCTCAGCAGAAGGAGTGGGTTGGAGATTAAGAAGTTCCTTATTGTTCTTTCTTTTCTCTTTAGGAGTAAAAACATGCCACTCCCCCTCCACCAGCTGATTCTCACAGTGAGCAGCAGAATCAGAAGAGGTAAGGGGAGAGGTAATGAGCACAGGAAGAACTTCCTCCCTCATCCTCCCCAAAGGTGAGTTGTCAGAGGGAGTGGGAAAGATAGGGGGAGAAGAGGTAAAATGATCAGGTTCAGGTAAGTTGTTTGAGGGGGAAAAGGGGATTGGGGGGTGTGGGGGCTGGACTAGAGGGGTAAATTATCAATAGGAGAGTGCACAAGGGGGGGGGGGGCTGGAGAAGCAGCCCCAGGTAATTTAGTGGAAGTAGAGGGGAGGGGAGAAGGGGACACAATTAGTGGGACATGCCCAAGTAAAGTAGCAGAAGGGGGAAGGGCTACCTAGGTAGGCACCCCAGATTGCTTTCTGGAAGGAGGATGAAGTCTGTAGCATCTGCTCACACTATGCCCAAACATCCTACAATGATTACAATAGTAAGGTTGTTGTTCAATATCCACTTCCTGCCAGTAGGCTTCTCCATCAGAGCCCACCCAAAGCCTCTTAACCTCAGGGAGGGTTACATCTCTTTCCATAAGGACCCTGGTAGTAACAGGCCTGGCCTTGTTCTTAGAGGGGTTATCCATCCTCAAGG
Source organism: Papilionanthe hookeriana x Papilionanthe teres (assembly GCA_022702705.1). NCBI lineage: Eukaryota > Viridiplantae > Streptophyta > Magnoliopsida > Asparagales > Orchidaceae > Papilionanthe > Papilionanthe hookeriana x Papilionanthe teres. The sequence continues at coordinate 100,725,406 of CM040423.1, forward strand.
GGGGTGCCAAGAGCCTTGGCAATGTTAAAGAGGGCATTTTGGTTAAAGTACCTACAGGGGAGCTCTGGGAATTTAAACCAGATGGGGACTACAGGGGGCTCATTCTTTGGATTAAACTCAGGCGTCCACTTAATTAATATCATCTCTAACCCAGCAATAGTGATGGCCTTCTTAGCAAATAGTCTAGTAAAGTCCTCCTCAGTTGACAGCTGTATAAGGAGATGCCTACCATCAAGTAGGCCCAACTGCAATTGGGGAAAGGAGCAGCTCATGGCTCCTTACATGTTAATTAAAAATGGCAGAACAAACAAACAGAAAAGGGGGGAGGCTGAGGGAATACCCATCTAAAATCAAAAGAAATTACATAGTAGCTTCTAGGGGAGTCTCTCTTTGCAATACAACTCAACACAAAAAAAGGTACATGAACAAGTAATGGAAAACCCAAAAAGGCATGTATACTAGTATACCAACTGAAAGGAAGTATACCCAAAAAAGGCCTGTACATGATGCATAGGTCACTCCTCTGCAGTCAAGAGTTCCCAACATGATTTCAACAATGAGAGAGACTTAAGAAGTTGACTATAACCACTTCTGAGGCTAAAACAATCACCACTTCTGAGGCTGAGAAATTCTGAGTTAAGGAAGGCCTAAGAGATCTTCTTTAAGTAAAAACAAAAGGTTGGGAGAGAAGGTATTAGTGTTTTAGGGATTTCAGAGTGCATAGCAATTTTAGCAAGCAAATTGGCAGGTTGTTTGTCTTCTCTGTAAGTAAACTGAAAATGAACTTGAAGAAGAGTTAAAAACTGTGTAAGTTGCTGAAACCAGGTTAGTAGGAACCATGGACAAGAAGTTGAATTTGTCAAATATTGAACAGTAGCTGGGAATCTTATTCCATGATGATTCTAGAAAGCTATCCTCTATGAGCCATTTTTAGGGCCCAAAGGATAGCCAAAGCTTCAGCTTCCAAGGCTTCTCTAACAAAAACAGGAAATTGAAGGGAGAGAAAGCATATTCCATTCCAGTATTTGAAGATTGCCTTAGTACCAGCTTGAGGAGAGAGGTAACTGCCATTAATATTAATTTTCAGCCAACCATGTTCAGGTTTTTGCCAATATACTTGCTTTTTACTGATAGGAGATGGAGGGGCCAGATCTTGTGGTAGCAAATTGGGAAACTTTTTCCATTGAATCAGTTTTCTGATAAAACAGAGGCAATGGGTAGCAAATAGATGTGTCGATTAATGGTTCCCTTCAAACTTTATAAGGTTCCTAGCAATCCATACAAACCAGGCTACAATGCAGGGAATATAATCTAATTGTTGTTGAGACCAGTCTTGCCAGCATGTGGAGAAAGAGCCCCAGGAGAGTGAGATGAATTGGATGTTGAGTTAGGATAAAACAATCTTCCAAACTTCATGTACAAAGGGACAACTGAAAAATAGTTGAGATATTATCTCTTCATCACATTTACAGAAGTTACAGCAGGAGAGCCCTCTTCAATCAGCTGTAAAAAGGTGGTAGAGTCAACCTCAATAGTGAGCTTAGTCCAACCTTGCAGACTAGCTAACATAACTGCCCAAAAGGTAGCAGAAAGCTCTACCTCCAAATCATCCTTGACCTCAATGGGGGCATGGAAAAAAAACTGACATTTTCCAAAATGATCTCTAAAATAGCCCACAATGCCAGCCCCCTCAGTAGTGAAACTACCATCAGTGTTAGCTTTGAACTGCTGTTCTAAAGGAGGCTTCCAAACAACAGGAACAATGTGTTTCTACTTGACTATTTTGGTGGAGGGAAGTTTATAAATATTAGGGAATCCCTTATGAATGATTAGCTTAGTCAAAAAAGATAGGCAGAATCTACCGACCTTCTGCATAGTGGGAAGCAAAGCTTTAAATTTGACTTTGTTTCTAGCCAGCCAAATAAACCAGGTCGTAGCAAGAGGCATTAGCCAAAGAGCAGACTGAAGCCAACTCAGCCAAGAGGGATGGAAGGAAGACCATTCCAAATTAGTTGTTTTAATAGAGAGCTTCTTTTAACTTCCTTCCAGACATTCTGAGCAAATCTGCACTGATAAAAGAGATGAGCAATGGATTCCTCAGCCCGGGAGCATAGCCAGCATTGGAAAGGATGATGCACCAAAAATACATATGTTTTTTGCTATCTAATTTAACCCATTTTTTGTGATTTTGCACTTTAAAGAAAGGTATTTTTCATGATTTTTTGTAGGTATGTTGATTTTAGGTGATTGAAACTAAATGATGAAAAAAGAAATGAATTCAGAGCGAAAAGGAGCAAAAAAAAAAAGCAAAACATTGAAAAAGTGTTCTGGCGCCGCCAGCACCCAAATCCAGAGACTCCAGCAATTAATTGGCACGATAGAGCGCCGCTGGAGCACTATCTGCATTGCTGGCACCTAAAGTTGTTGGAATTCAAAATTTGAGAGTTTTGATGAAATTTTGAAGGGATGCCTATGGAAACTCTTTGGATTTCATCCCTAACTCTTAAATAACTAATTTTGAACGAGAGAGGGGGGCTCTCTTGCATTCTATTGTTCTCTCTTAGTGTTCTAGTGTGTGTTAAGTGTTAGGGTTTAGTAGAGTAGTGTGTAGAAGTGAGGATTTGTGAGAAATTCTTCTCTAAGGAGTGAAGAGAAGAAGTAATGTGAGAGATTACTTCTTCTTTTCCATTCTAAAGAGAGAATCAAGTGTCGTAAAGAAGAGAGAAGAAGATTCAAAGGAACTTCAAAGGGATTGCATTGGGGAAGAGAAAGAGATAAGTTGTATTTTCTTTTGTGGTTTGTATGACTTTTCTTTTATATATAAAATCCATGTTTTATTATATCTTCTCAATGAATTTTGAGTAGTCTTCTTTGTCTTTCTTGTTGTTAAGAGATGTGGAGATGGTTTGATGTGGATTTGAAGTGCTTTTAATGTATTGAAGAGATTGTGATGGTTTTTCATTTAGAACTTAATTTACTTTCAATTTGGCCAATTGAAATGTTAAAAAATGTTGTTGAATATTAATTTTGAAAGGATTTAATTTCCTACAACAATAATGAAAGATCCATTCAATTTCCATTAATGAGTTGCGTAGTTCATGGGAATTGCTTGGAAATAAATAGGGAAATGTGTTTTTATGGACTTCAATGTTGACATTTCAGGGTGACAGACTGAAATCCCCAAATTAGTTCTAAGATTAGTAATTAATATCAAAGGTTAGCCTTCGGGTGAAGGGTGAGTGGGAGCTCAGAAGTGAGAGTCGGTATCCTCCCAGCCTAGCCATAGAGTTAATGACTAAACTTAGAATATGTCAATGTTCTTTTCTTATTTAGAGGAGTGGGTACTCTTCCAAAGGTAAAGAATCATCTATGCTCCTATTTGGCATAATAAATTAGATAACTGATCCATAAGATTCCACACATCATATTCTCATTGCATGAAGAAAGATACTTTTCTCATATATATCAAAAACCTTTCAAATACTTAGTTTAGTGTGTCTATTAGTTAATTTTGTTTTCAAGTTATTAGAAGTAATTGTAGTATAGTTAGTTGTTACTATTTTTTGCATAGTAGTAGTAGAAGTAAGTGTTGAACTTTATCGTGAAACTTTTACTTCAACTAAAAACCTCCCCGTGGGATTAATAACCAGGACTCCACTAGAGTCCTTTATTACTTGATACGATATGTATACTTGCATTAAATATGTAGACTTTACAAAATCATTATAAATATATAAATATGACTTCATAAATTATTGCATATATATAATGGTTACGATGAAAAGAGAGGGGTGGATGTCAATGTTGAGGAGTCGCCATTTTGTCTAACATTAGCCTAATTTTATCCCTATAAATCCTATGAAGGATTTGAAGAATTTAGGACTAATAGTAGAAAAGGATGTTTATGATAATCCTTATATGAAAATATTCTAGAATAACATATCCTAGAATTTTCATATAAAGAAAATCAAGAAAAACCAGAGATTTCTATCGTAGGTTCTTTTAGATCTCCTATAGAAACAAGCTTCTATAGTTAATTACATCTTAAGCAATTTTTACTTGTTCAAGAAAACTTCTGATTAATGTCGATCATTTCTTTTCTAAAATTTTATTTTTAAGGAGAGATGTACCCACTATCACTCCTAAATGTTGTCATATTTATCATTTTTTTTTGTTTTGTTTTCCATGTCGTTGTTTTGTTTTGTTGAAAATATTATGTTGGGCGATTATCGTAAAAGATTTGGTTTTGTTTTCCATGTCATTGTTTTGTTTTGTTGAAAATGTTATGTTTGATAGCTATCCTAAAAGTTTTGGTTTTGTTTTTCAAGTCGTCCTGTAAAACAGAGCTAGCAAACCCTATAATATGCAAAGGAAACCTAAACGAAACTTGTCTTCATCCTGCAAAGAAAACATTGTCAGAAATAGTATCACATTTATTATCTCAGAATTCTATAGGATGTTTTGATTTTGAATGTCGTTTTATTTTAAATCATATCAATTAATGTCAAATGTCATTTAGAATATTTGATTGATTTCGATGTTTGTCAAATTTTGTCAATTTTATGTCAAATTTTGTCAAATTTTATTTGAAATGTCAAATATACGTCGATTATGTCAATTCATGTTTGTAATTTCAAATTTATGTCGATTTTGTCAATTAAGTGTTTGGAATCTCAAATTTATGTCGATTTCGTTGATTAAATGTTTGAAGTTTCAAATTTATGTCAGTTTTGTTTGATGAGATATTTGAAATATCAAATTTATGTTGATTTTGAGTTTATGTTTGTCTGAGCTTAAGTTAGAAGGTTGAAAGTTAGATTCAATATTAATTGAATTAACTTGGGTTCATGTCTAGTTGAACCTAAGTTAGATTCAATGTTGATTAAATCAAATTAACTTGAGTTCATGTCTGTTTGAACTTAAGTTAGAAGGTTTGGTTTAGAATAGACCTAATTAAGTTTTAAGCCTTGTTTAAACAGGACTTAAAGGTTAATTAAGTCTAATAAATTAGACTTAATTAGAATTGCAGACCATTTAAGTCCTTTTTAGGTAAGGCTTAAGTTTTAATTAAGTCTAATTTGATTTAGCTGAGGTTTGTTTAGATCTTAAGTCTAATGAATTAGACTTAATCATGGTTTAAGGTTTAATGATTTAATTAGAATTAAAGTTGAATTAAGTTCAATATGAGTTGAACTCAAATTAGGATTTAACTTAAGTTAAGTTAGGTTCAAGTTAAGTTGATTCTTGACTTAAGGTCTACTTAAGTTCAATACAGGTTGAACTTAAATTAAGGTTTGAGTTTTAGATTAAGTTAGATCCAGGTTAGGCTGAACTTAGGTTTACAGTTGACTTAAGTTCAATATGGATTACACTTAAGTTAAGGTTTTGACTTGGGTTAAGTTAGGTTTAAGTTAAATTGAACCTAGACTTAAAGCTGACTTAGGTGCCACATGGGTCGAAGTTATGTTAAGGTTTAACTTGAGTTCAAGTTAAGTTCTAGTTTGGTTGAACCTAGACTTAAGATCGACTTAAGTTCAATGTGGGTTGAACTTAAGTTTAGGTTAACTTGAGTTAAGTTAGGTTCGATATGAGTTGAACCTAAAGTTTAGGTTAACTTGAGTTCAAGTTAAGTTGGATCCAAGTTTGGTTAAGTTTAGGTTAGATTCAATATGGATTGAACCTAAGGTTTTAGGTTAACTTGAGTTCAAGTTAGGTTGGACTCAAGTTTTGTTAAGTTTAAGTTCAGTTAGGTTCAATGTGGGTTGAACCTAAGGTTTTAGGTTAACTTGAGTTCAAGTTAGGTTCAATATGGGTTGGACCTAAAGTTTAGGTTAACTTGAGTTCAAGTTAAGTTGGACCCAAGTTTGGTTAAATTTAGGTTAGGTTCAATATGGATTGAACTTAAGGTTTTAGGTTAACTTGAGTTCAAGTTAAGTTGGACTCAAGTTTGGTTAAGTTTAAGTTAGATTCAATATGGATTGAACCTAAGGTTTTAGTGTAACATGTGTTCAAGTTAGGTTAGACTCAAGTTTGGTTAAGTTTAAGTTAGATTCAATATGGATTGAACCTAAGGTTTTAGGTTAACTTGAGTTCAAGTTAGGTTGGACTCAAGTTTGGTTAAGCTTAAGTTAAGTTAGGTTCAATGTGGGTTGAACCTATGGTTTTAGGTTAACTTGAGTTCAAGTTAGGTTGGACTCAAGTTCGGTTAAGTTTAAGTTAAGTTAGGTTCAATGTGGGTTGAACCTAAGGTTTTAGGTTAACTTGAGTTCAAGTGAGGTTGGACTCAAGTTAGGTTAAGTTTAAGTTAATTCAGGTTCAATGTGGGTTAAACCTAAGGTTTTAGGTCAACTTGAGTTCAAGTGAGGTTGGACTCAAGTTATATTAAGTTTAAGTTAAGTTAGGTTCAATGTGGGTTGAACCTAAAATTTAGGGATTAATTAAACATAATTTAGTTATGTTTAATTAAGGTTACTAGATTACTTAAGCCTATTATAAATAGTGCTTAAGGATTAATTAGATTAGTCTTAATTTGAGTTTAGAGGTTGCTTAAGCCTAATTTAAGTGAAGCTTAGGGTTAATCGAGTCTAATTAGATTAGACCTAATTAGGGTTTAGAGGTTACTTAAGCCTAATTTAAGTAAAGCATAAGGGTTAATCAAGTCAAATAAGATTAGACTTAATGAAGGTTTATGCTGTTAAGCCTAATGTGATTAAGGTTTAACAAAGTTTAATGGGGTCTGATTAATGTCTTAGACCTAATTGGGGTTTATTAAGTTAAACTTAATATGATTAAGGTTTAACTTGGTTCAATTTGGTCTAATTGGTGTCTTAGACCTAATTGGGGTTTAGTAACTTAAAATTAATGTGGTTAAGATCTAACTTGGTTTAATTAGGTCTAATTGATGTCTTAGGCGTAATTAGGGTTTATTAAGTTAAACCTAATGTGGTTAGGGTCTAACTTAGTTTAATTTGGTCTAATTGGAGTCTTAGGCCTAATTAGCATTTATTAAGTTAAACCTAATTGGACTAAGGTTTAACTTTGTTTAATGAGGTCTAATTGGTGTCTTAGGCCTAGTTGAGGATTATTAAGTTAAGCCTAATGTGGTTAGGATCTAACTTGGTCTAATTAGGTCTAATTGTTGTCTTAGGCCTAATTAGGGTTTCTTAAGTTAACCCTAATGTGATTAGTGTTTAACTTGGTTTAATTAGGTCTAATTGGTGTCTTAGGCCTAATTAGAGTTTATTAAGTTAAACCTAATGTGATTAGGGTCTAACTCGGCTTAATTAGGTCTAATTGGTGTCTTAGGCCTAATTAGGGTTTATTATGTTAAACCTAATGTGACTAAGGTCTAACTTGGCTTAATTAGGTTTAATTGGTGTCTTAGGCCTAATTAGGGTTTTTTAAGTTAAACCTAATGTGGTGGTTTAATTAGGTCTAATGGTGTCTTAGGCCTAATTAGGGTTTATTAAGTTAAACCTAATGTGGTTAGGGTCTAACTTGGTTTAATTAGGTCTAATTGGTGTCTTAGGCCTAATTAGGGTTTATTAAGTTAAACCAAATGCAACTAAGGTCTAACTTGGTTTAATTAGGTCTAATTGGTGTCTTAGGCCTAATTAGGGTTTAATAAGTTAAACCTATTGTAGTTAGGGTCTAACTTGGTTTAATTAGGTCTAATCGGTGTCTTAGGCCTAATTAGGGTTTATTAAGTTAAACCTAATGTGGTTAGGGTCTAACTTGGTTTAATTAGGTCTAATTAGTGTCTTAGGCCTAATTAGGGTTAACTAAGTTAAACCTAATGTGGTTAGGGTCTAACTTGGTTTAATTAGGTCTAATTCGTGTCTTAGGCTTAATTAGGGTTTATTAAGTTAAACTAAATGTGGTTAAGATCTAACTTGATTTAATTAGGTCTAATTGGTGTCTTAGGCCTAATTAGGGTTTATTAACTTAAACCTAATGTGGTTAGGGTCTAACTTGATTTAATTAGGTCTAATTGGCGTCTTAGGCCTAATTCGGGTTTATTATGTTAAACCAAATGTGGTTAGGGTCTAACTTAGTTTAATTAGGTCTAATTAGTGTCTTAGGACTAATTAGAGTTTATTAAGTTAAACCTAATGTGACTAAGGTCTAACTTGGTTTAATTAGGTCTAATTGGTGTCTTAGGCCTAGTTAGGGTTTATTAAGTTAAACCTAATGTGGTTAGGGTCTAACTTGGTTTAATTAGGTCTAACTGGTGTCTTAGGCCTAATTAGGGTTTATTAAGTTAAACCTAATGTGACTATGGTCTAACTTGGTTTAATTAGGTCTAATTGGTGTTTTAGGCCTAATTATGGTTTATTAAGTTAAACCTAAGGTGTTTAAGATCTAACTTGGTTTAATTAGGTCTAATTGGTGTCTTAGGCCTAATTAGGGTTTTATTAAGTCTAATTTATCATTTTAGACTTACTCATGGTTTAATTAGTTAAGCTTAATGAGATTAAGGTTTAATTTTAATTAAGTAGGTTTAAATGGTGTCTTAAACCTAATTAGAATTTATTAAGTCTAACTTGTCATTTTAGACTTAATTGACGTTTGTGATAAGTCTAGTATGGACTAGACTCATTTTAAACTTAGACTATTAAATAAAATATGCTAAGTTATAAAAGGATGATTTTTAGGATTAAATTTATTAATTAATTATGAATTTTAGTCCTAAATTTTTGAAATATCATTTAAAAATATTTAATGACTTGAAAATTATTTTCCTAGGGTTATTTTCTCTTACCCTAAAATTTCTAGTCATTTTCAAATTTATTTTCCTTAATTTCTAATTTTTATAATTATTTTTATAAATAATTATAAAGTAGCTTAGAAATTAAAGAAGAATATCCTAAACACTTTTTATGTCCTTGGGAAAATTAGGAGATGTGTGTCATAATAGGAGGATAATTCTGTTAAAATTTCATAATTTTTGGAATTATAATTAATTTTTAATAATTAAATTACCTCAGAGAGTAATTAATTATTTAAAATTATGATTTTGCTCTCATAATTTTCCTATCTTCAAGAGCTTTCCAGAGGTATTTTTATTTTATTTTTGTGACCTCTGGATCAAAAGATATTATTTTTTGAAATTTTTAAGGTTTTCTAGAATTTATTAATTCCAGAAAATCCAACGGAGCGACGCGTGTCCTCATACGGGTCGAAGAGCGAGAAGATCCCATGCGCGGATCAGAACAGTGGACACCGGATGGCTCGATCTGCTCCGTCCGTTCCAAAACACGGGAACGGACGGTGGAGATAAATCCCTTATTAATTTAAAAAAATTCTGAACCGTTAAACTTCAAAGATTAATATGTCACTCATTTCTCAACGAAATTGAGTAATTTTTGAACCTATGGAATCATCTAAGCATGTAGAATGTATCCATACGGTGATGGTACATTTCTGGGCTAGTATAACCCATGATATTTCAAAAACATGAATTTTTTTTTGGGAAAAATAATTCCATACCTTGGCCATAAGTGTGTCAAGCTTGATCAGACCTTATGGTTGGCTTCTAGGACTCCCAAGGAAGATCTTTGCTGCTCCAATTTGGTTTTAAACTTAGCCTTGGAGGAGAATTTTGAGAAAGTGGCTAATTTGGGCTGATTTTGGATTTTGATCAAATTGGCCTGATTGGGCTAACCCTATGGCTTGGGTTTGGTTGGGATAGATTGCTAAGGTTCTTGGGAAGAATTTTTGTGTTGGGGACCAAGTGGTTTGATCAGCCTATGCGTCTCTACGAATTTCTCTCAAATTCTCACTTCTACACTCTTCTCTTCTAAGCCCTAACACTCAAAATACACTAGACTCTCTAAAACACACAAGACACACACAAAAAACCACACTACTTTTCGTCCAAAAATAGTTACTTATATGCTAGAAAAGAAATCCCAAGAGTTTCCATAGGCACCTTTTCAAGAAGTCGCCAAAACTCTTCAAATTTGAAGTCAACTAACATTGGGCGTCGGTGGCGATCTATCGTCAAAATATTGCTGAGCTTTTGGGAAAATGGCACCGGCGGTGCCCATTCTAGCGCAGGTGGTGCCAGAAGCTGTTTTCCTGCTTTGTGATCATTTTTGCTTCAAATTCATTAATTTTTGCTTCTTCTCGCTCTAATCACCTAAAATCATCATACCTATAATAAATCATGAAAAATACCTTTCTCTAAAGTGCAATATCACTAAAATTGGGTAAAATTATATAGAAAAAACAGTATATATTCTTGGTGTATCAAAATCCTCCAAACTTAACTATTACTTGTCCTCATTTTACTACCTAAAATTATAACTCTGGGCAATGCACCTTTCACCTGTAAGATACTAAAATTTTCATTTAAAAGAATATATTGGTTTGATCTTTAGAAAGAAATTTAGTAACTCGGGTCAATACTACATGTATAAGAATATTCAGCAATCATGTCTAAGAGTTCTAATCTTGTATTTATTTCAAAATAAATCATAATTTGTCACATTAAGAGTGCCTTGAAAAATTATGTGAAAGAGGAGTTCATGCAAACTTTAGCAGAATGTAGGCCTATACTTTACATATAAATTCAGAAATGAAATCATGTTTTCCCTTTAGAGTGACTTAAGTGAAGCTAATTTTTTATGAGGCATCTCCTCAAGTTTCTCCTCATACTTACTATTTTTTTCTTTTTCTTTTTCTTTTTTTTTCTTTTTCTTTTTGGGATTGTTTTTAAATCCTTCTTTTCTTTTCTTTCGCCCCCCTTTTTTTTAAAAATAAGGATTACTATATCTGGATAGCCTTTAATGATTTTGAACTTCACTCTCCTCTTTCTAAAGTTCAAACTTGAGATACCTCCTTACTTTATAATTAGGTACAAGCTTTACTCTTCATCATAAAGCCACAATCTCTTCTTAACACACAATACTTTAAGTTTTTTAACATTTCAAAAGTACAATTTTCTTTACTTTAAATTGTTAACTATAATCAAATTCTTTCATACCAAATATATTATTTCTATAAAATTAACCTTTATTACTAAAATCTTTCATCCAATCCTTCCTTAATATTCAACCGAAAAAAAAGTTTTAGTTACCTACAGTAAGGTTCAACTGTCAGAAGCTATGCTAATAATTTTTGAAAATATAATAATTGAGAACAAATAAGAGTTAATTTTTTTCTACCCTCCCCCAAACTTAAAATTTTAAATAAATTTGAAACAGTAGAGAGTAAAAGAAAACTAATCTTTTTGTGCTTGGATCTTGAAATCATCAATAACTATCTGGTATTAATCAAAATTTACAACTAGCAGACATCAAACAGTTAGTAACAGTTATATATAAATATTTTAAACTTTTGCAAGGTTAAGAGAAATTAACTTTAAACATCTAAATATTCAACAAAACATTACAATACTAAACAAACTATCACATCACTACACAGTTCATTTAACAATTTCAATTTTTTTTAATACAACAGAACAGTACACCAACAGGGTTACACATTACATGAAAAGCAATTAACTACTACATCACAATAATACAACACAACACAATAAGAAAAAATAATAGAAACAAACAATCTACCAATCTTCATCACCAGGATCATCAGCAGGGTCAGCAGGATCAGGTCTATACGGTGTATAGCTGGGGCAAGTAGGAAATATCACATCAGTCTCCCCCTCATGAATCTGACCTGAGCATCATAATAGGCAATATTGAACTCAACTCTCCTCCTCAGATAATCTTCATTCACATCACTTCTGGCCTCAAACAAATCCATCCTACCATGGAGTCTATCCACACTAGCACTCTGTAATCTCAGCTGCTCCATAATATTAGATAATGTAGGGGGATCAGATGTAGATGGAACGTCGTAACTCATAGTAGGAATATCAGTACTCCTACTCTCATCTCGGGCTCCCACATGGGACTCATAAGTACGAATAATAGTCTTTGTAATCGGTCTCAGTGGTATAACTACTTCTTCAGAACTGCTGGACTCCCCTCCATACTGAACACACAGGGCATGAACTAGAGCAGGATGTCCAAATCCACTAGTGGTCTCGCCTCTAGCAATAATCTGAATGTTCTTGAAGACAATAGCCCCAATATTAATCTTTTTCATCTTCTGAATACAATAGTTCAGAATTGCTCTATCTGATCAATAAAAAAATACCTATTTTTTATGTCTTAATTCTTATCAATTTCTAAGGATATTATGCTTTAATGAAAGGTATTTTTGTGTTTTTGGATGTAGGTGATGTAAAAAGTTCCAAAAAAGGAAAAAGGAGAAAAAAGGAGCAAAAATGGAACAAAATAAAAAAATTATAAAAAATATGGCCTGGCGCCTATGCGCCAGAAGTTGGCGCCTAAGAGCCAGACTCGATACAGAACTGTCAAGTTTTTAACAACATTTGAACGGTTATTTTGACGGAGTGAGCGGTTATTGGACATTCCAGAAGACTGGCAGTTGTTCATTGATAATAGGACATGTGATACATTGCATTTGGACGCTCCAAAATGATTTTAATCGCGAAGAGGTGCGAGCCAAAGTGAAGAGGTGTGAAGAACTGGACGTGGTGTCTGGCGTCTAGGCGCCAGACAGTCCTTCTAGAAGATTCATTGAATGTGGACATGTTTTGAAGAGGTGCCTCAAAGCAACCCTTGAAGCCTAAAAATAGGAGTCCATTTCTTCGGAAAAACGTGTCCCCCATTGTAACCCCTTTCTCTTATCCACTTTAGGATCTCTCATCCTTAGAGAGAGAAATAGAAAGAGAAATTTAAGGCCACTTTTGTTTTAGTTTAGTGAGTTTATTTGCAAGTTGTTGCATCTGGAGTTCATTACACTGTGGAGTCAGTAGGAATCAGATGATCTGTAGAAGGAATATTTGAGATAAGTATTTTATTTTTGATTCAAAGTTTATTTATTATGTTTTGTTGTTTATATTCAATGTGTCTGAGTAGTTAGTTTACTTTCTACCTTCAATTATGAAGAGATAGATAAGATAATATAAGATTTGATGGAGAATTGAAATTCAAAATATTTTTAAAACATTGTGATGATATTAATACCTGATCTTACTTTACTTTTTAAATTTGCCATTTAAATTGTTAAAACCTGTTGAAGAGTTTTGAGACCTAGAAGGAGAAGAACTCTTAACTTGTAAATGTCACATGAATCCTTGGGTAGTCGAAGGCCATGTGCGGGCTATTGAAGGTGAAGTGCAAATAAATAGGAAGATAAGATTTAAAGGGTGTAGAATTGATTAGTTTTTAGAGTGACAAACTAAATTCTTATAATTTAATTTATAGATTAGGAAAGGGTCACTAGTAGGGCCGACCATGGCCACCCTTGGAAATCTAGTAGTGTGAGTCTAGATTAACCCATTCTACTAACAATACATCCAGACCTGATCTGTAAATTAGCCAATGTTCTTTGCGCCTGGATCAAAGGGTAAAGAATAGGAATGCTTCTATTTGGCACAATACCATAAATCATATTCTCCAACGAATATTAAATTATCTTAAAAATCTTAGATTAATTGAAGGGAAGAAAGTTGTTTGATTTATATAGTTTTCACAAAATCATTTTCTTATTACTGTTTTCTTTATCTGCATCTAGTAAATTAAAAGTAATTTATAGTTAGATTAAAATACAAAAAGATTTTTGAAATACAATATTTAAAAATTTATTACCATATTTTTTCCTAGTGGGATCGATATTGGGGTCTTTGTTTCAAAGCCCTATATTACTTGGAACAATACATATACTTGCGTAGTACCCAAAAAAGTATATAAAATATTTTTATTTTAAATTTTATTTTGCTATATAAACATATAATTAAAAATTATTAACGGCCTAGCATTAAGTAGAAATCAAGTTTTATTTAATGTTATTGTCATAATTAAAATTTGGTACACATCTATATAGCAAGTTATTCCAAGTCAAGTGTTTCGTGCCTTTGCCAGAAATTAAATGTTCTAGCAGTGGTAACAAATCCTTGTATTTGGAAATACAAAAGTCGGGTCACTATCCCTTGTAACTTCACTGTGGTGATAAGAAGGTAATAGTCTTGCAGAGATGAAATAGTGCCAAACTTTTGATGCAACATTTAACTTGGAAGCTGGGAAGTTAATCATATGTTTTTGACTTACTTTCCATTCCCCTCTTCCATCCGTCAGAAAAGTAATCACTTCTCTCATATTTGCCTCTCGACTATCAAAGTTTTCATATTCACAAACAAATGGTTCCCAAGTCTGATAGAATGCATTAATACGCTGAGGAGTAAAGCCAACCATTTTTCCTCTAGCTAACTCATACTCAGTCTCAGTCTAGGGCACATTTGAATAGAACTCTCTAATAACTCCCATAATTGCATTCGCAGTAAAATAATAAAACCGTTCCCAGTTCCTCTATGCAAATAATTGTTCTGCAGTTCCACCATGATTATAAAAAGCTCGATCCTTGATACACTTCTTATTGTAAAGGTAAGAGTTAAAGCGAAATTGCGCTTCAACAAAAATTTTTTTTTCTTCATCAAAATTCAAATTTCTCTTCCCTTTACTCATCCTTGGAGCCATGTGAATTTCTAAAATTTGCAAGAAAATTCCAATAAATTCCAAATTCACAATGTAACAAACTCCATATCCTATTATAAACAAGTAAGAGCAAATTTCATCATAGGAAATCTCAAAATTTCTTTAAAAATCCAAAATTTGCAACCTAAGCAATGTGAGAGATTTCCATGGTAAAAATAAAAAAATTTTAACTTAAAGTTATGCTCTTACCAAGAGAAGTGTAGATCCGGTTTCGAAAATCTTTGAAATCATTTCAAATCTGAGATTTAGCAAAGCCTAGGTCTTCAAAATCGCGAAAATGTAGGAGGAAGACGAAACCAATGGAAAATCTATGGGTCCCTGGGTCAAAATCACGAAATAAAGGATTTTTGGTGTTTTTCTATACTTGGGCGCCGGTGACGCTCGATAGGGCACCAACGGTGCTCTATTTATTAAAAATGTCAAAACTCTCTAGATTTGGTCGCTGGCGGCGCCAATCGAAATTTTATTCGGAATATGAATTTTTTTTTGGAATTCTGATCGTTTCGACCCTCCAATGACATTTAACACTTCATTAAGCATTTATTTCATCTCACAAGCAATAACTAACACAATTCATTACACAAACAATATAAAACATACTTTTATATATAAAATCCACGTAACATTATAAACACCAAATATGCTCATTCAAACCAAACCAGCAACTCTTAGATGTTTAGTGTTGCAAGTACGCTATGATAAGCAAACACTAAAATCTAAGCACACAATGAAAGTAAGCATATGAAATCCAAATTCAAATTATAAAGTAAAGCAAAGTAAATACTACACACACCAAACAAAATTAAGCAAAGTAAACTAAACACACATCAAACATAAGTAGAATCCAATAATCACTCCACATTGGTTTCAGAACTATCTTCCTTTCTTATGTCTCCAACAGATTGCTGATGCACGAACAAATTGTAGAAGGGATGAAATGGTAATTCATCAGATGAATCCTCATCAATCACAATGTTCTTCTTCATCAGAATAATCAGGCTCATCTCAATTCGACCAGTGTGATCAAATTTTTCCTTCATCCTCCAATCTATATGATCAAATAAATCAGAAATGTTATTGATTGCATTCATAAAATTTTGTACCTCTTTATCCAAGGATGTGATCCTCTTCAGTATCATTCTGGAACTTTCAGGAAAATAGGGTTGAATCGGTTGTGAAGTCTGTGTTGGTTGATCAGCAAGCAAATTCATATCATCTTCATCTCCCACTATTTGGTAGTCATAAAGATTAGTTGGATCAATTGGCCTCCATGGAAGAAGAACCTTTTCCCAACTCTCATATGGAACTTGTAATTGACTACACAATAAAAATATGGTGGACGGGTGTACAAGCCCATATTTAGATCCATGAACAAATTAATCCCAAAACTGATTTCACAATTATATTACCATTATCAATCGACCTCCCAGTTTGAATACAAAAATTCAAAATGGCACTTTCCTTGGTTTCCTTGCTAATTTTCAAAGTTGAAAATAACTTTGCTGAATTAAAGTAATGCCACTAATTTGACACCATATTTAAAGATGCAGAAGGGAAACTAATATATCGATTTTCTCTAACTTCCTAATCTTCATTATCATCTGTCAAATAATGATACACATCATTCATATTATCACTTGTGGCAATGAAATTAGAATAATGTGAAATAGTTACATCCTCAATCATAAAGAGATCATTAATTTTTGCAGGAGTGAATTGCACAAACCTACCTCGCACAAAGACAAATCCTTGGTTGATCCCGTGAAGAATTTCTTAGAATTCTTTCATGACTGGAACAACTATGACAATGGTAGTGTAGCAAAGCACTTCCCAACGTCTTTCCTTAATTATCTCTTTAATTTTAGTAGTAGAATTATCCATACCTCGATTTATGAAGCCTCTTTCCTTGATAATCCTCCTCTTCATCATCACATTGTTGAACAATCGCTGCGCCTCAAAACTTATAAACTTTCTTCAGTAAAAAATGCGAGATCAAGGGGTTTCTATAGAGTAGGAATCCATGGGATGCGAATTGAGAATGGTAGTTTTATTTTTTCTGGATTTTTGAAGTCCAAAATGGAGTTTAGGATGTTATAAGGACGAAGATCCCGCTCAAAATTGCCAAAACTCGCATTTTGAAACTCTAAAAACTGTTAACAGGTTTTGGGCGCCAGTGGCGTTTGATAGGACGTCGACGGTGCTTAAACTTGTTTGTTCAGCAAACTTCTCTATAATTAGGCGCCGGCGGAGCCCATTCTTGTGCCTTCGTTGCCAGTGGTAAAAAATTCTCACCGAACCTCGTTTGGCCCAAAATATTCCAATATCTCAATTCGATCCAATATTTATCAATTTTAAAAGTATTTAGGAGTGATTAGGATTCAAAAATAACAATCTAAAAAGTACAATTACAACAAACAAGCAAACACACCACAAAGATACATATGGGATGCCTGCCATAAAGCACTTGATTTAACGTCGTTAGCTCGACAAACCATTTAGTTAATCGAGATGAGTAAGCATTAAAACCTCTTTGTAGTCAGGTTGAAACCTGTCAAAGTAAGGCTTTAATCGATGCCCATTAACTTTAAAAATCTTTCCAGTATCAGGATCTTTAATATCAACAACTCCAAAAGAATGAACTTTTACAACTAGAAAAGGTCCTAACCATCTAGACTTGAGCTTTCCAGGAAATAAATTCAATCTTGTGTTGTATAACAAAACTTTTTGTCCAAATTCCAAATTTTTTTCAAAATCTTCTGATCATGCCACATTCTCTCTTTATAGATCCTGTCATTGTGATAGGATGCATTTCTAATCTCTTAAAATTCATTCAATTGCATAAATATCTTTTCTCCAGCATTTTTCAAATTAAAATTCAACTCTTTTATCGCCCAATATGCTTTATTCTCCAATTCAACCAGTAAATGGCAAGTTTTACCAAACACTAGTCTATAAGGAGACATTCAAATAGGGTTTTTGAAAGTAGTCCTATAAGCCCATAAATCAGTATCTAATTGAGTAGACCAATCTAATTTATGATTATTTACAGTTTTCTCAAAAATTCTTTTAATTTCATGATTAGACACTTTTGCTAAACCACTAGTCTGGGGATGATAAACAGTAGAGATTCTATGAATAAAATTATATTTCTCAATCAATCTCTTAATTTGATTATTCCTGAAGTGGGTTCCACCATGAGTTATAATCACTCTCGGCATTCCATATCTCGTAAATATATTTTTCTTTAGAATTTTTGAAACACTCCGAGTACCACATCTAGGTAAAGCAATAGCTTCAATCCATTTAGAGACATAATCAACGACAACCAGTATATACAAATTCACAAATGAAGGAGTAAATTGTCCCCTAAAATATAATCCCCATACATAAAAAATTTCAACTTACAAATTGTAATTGAGAGGCATTTCATTTCTTCTAGAGATATTACCTACTCTTTGACATCGATCACATGATTTAATATATTTATAAACATTTATAAAAAGGGTAGGTCAATAAAATCCAGATTGTAAAATCTTAAAAGCAGTTTTATCAACAACAAAATGACCTCCAAATTCAGAATCATGATATTGTTGAATAATCAAATTCGTTTCTTCTTGTGGCACACATCTCCTAATAATCAAATCCTTACACTGTTTATATAGATAGGGCTCATCCAAAAAATAAAATCTTGCATCAAATTTAAAATTCTTTTGTTGTTGCCTTATTAGATCAGATGGTACAATATCACTCACAATATAATTCACAATATCAGCATACCAAGGCAAATTTCTTCCCATAGTAGTATAAAGTTGTTCATGTGAGAAAGTTTCTATAACTTACTTCTCAAATTCAGATAATTTATTACTCTAATCTTGAGAAATGATCAACTATTTGGTAATCAGATCCCTTCTTATCAACTATCATAAAATCAAATTCTTGTAGTAGAAGTATCCATCTAATCAGTCTAGGTTTCGCATCCTTCTTTTTCATTAAATATTTAATAGCCAAATGGTCTGTATGCACAATACTTTTAGCTCCAATTAAATAAAGTTTAAACTTTTTCAAAAGCAAATACTATAGCTAATAACTCTCTTTTAGTAGTGGTATAATTAGTTTGAGCCTCATTAACAGTTTTACTAACATAGTAAATGATTTTGAAAACTTTATCATGCCTTGTCCCAATGCTACTCCGATCACATAATCACTAGCATCACACATGAGTTCAAAATGCTTCTCCTAATCTGGTGAAAAAATTATAGGTGCAGCGATTAATTTTTCTTTCAATAATTCGAAAGCACTCAAACATTCATCATTAAAATAAGACTTTCTATCATTTTTAGAAGTCGACACAAAGTTTAGTAATTTTAGAAAAATCTTTAATATATTGCCTGTAAAATCCAGCATGTCCTAAGAAACTCCTCACCTCTCTCATGGTAGTGGGTGGCGGCAATCTTTCAATCACTCTAATTTTAGCAGGATTAACCTCCATACCACATTCAGAAGTTTTATGCCCAAGCACAATTCCTCCTGCAACTGTAAATTGACATTTCTCCCAATTTAAAACTAAATTTGTTTTTTCGCAAAGCTCCAAAACTTTTGCTAAGTTTTCCACAAAAATTTCAAAAGAAGTCTCGAATACAGAGAAATCATCCATGAAAACTTCTATTCCATTATCTATTATACTACTGAAAATAGACAACATACATCTCTGGAATGTTTCAGGTGCATTACATAGTCCATAAGGCATTCTTCGAAAAGCAACGGTTCTATAAGGGCTACTAAATGTTTTCTTTTCTTGATACTCGGAAGCAATATGTATTTGATGGTAACCAGTATATCTATCCAGAAAGCAGTAGTACTTGTGTCCAGCAAGTCTATCCAACATTTGATCAAGAAAAGGAAGGGAAAAGTGATCTTTTTGGGTGGCAGCATTTAATTTCCTATAGTCAATACAAATTCACCATCCATTAATTTGTCTTGTGGGTATAATTTCATTATATTCATTCACTTCAACAATCACTCCTCCCTTTTTCGGTACACAATGTATTGGACTTACCCAAGCACTATCCTAAATAGGATAAATAATTCCAGCATCCAACCATTTTAAAATCTCCTTCTTAACTACTTCCTTCATTATAGGATTCAATCTGCTTTGCGGATCAACTCTCGGTTTATGTTCTTCATGTAATAAAATTCTGTGTATACTAATCGAAGGACTGACTCCTTTAATATCTGCTAAAGTACATCCAAAAGCTTTCTTGTATCTTTTTAAAATTTCCAACAACTTCTGTTATTGATAGTCGTTTAACTCCGAAGATACAATAACTAGCATAGTAGATGATTCTCCTAAAAACATATAATTCAAATGATTAGGGAGAATTTTCATCTCAAGTTTAAGAGTTTTTATTGTAGATGGAATTAAGCTTTTATTTCCACCTTTCATAGGGCCTAATACTTTAAATCTCTCCTGAACATACTCCAAATCTTCATTCTTCTTACTATTTGAATTTTCTTCATTTTTAATTTCTTCTTCAAACATATTTTCATACTCTACTTTTTTTTCAAATATATTTTCAAAATGATCATTTCTCAAATATTCACAGACCTCCATCCTAAAACATTCATTATCTTTTTCCATTGAGGGATACTTCATAGATTTCAAAATATTGAAGGTCACGGCTTGATCATTAACTCTTATAGTTAATTATCATTTTTGAACATCAATCACCGCACTTCCAGTAGCAAGGAATGGTCTTCCCAAAATGATTGAAATTTTTTTATCTTTCTCCATATCAAGTACAATAAAATCCACATGAAAGATAAATTTATCCACTTTCACTAACACAACTTCCACCACTCCTTTAGGGTAAGTAATGGAACGATCTGCCAACTGAAGAGTCACAGATGTAGGAGAACTTTCTCCTATTCCCAACCTTATGAAAGTTGTTAAAGGCATAAGATTAATACTATCTCCCAGATCACATAAGGCTCTTCCAAAAAAATTTTCACCTATAGCACACGGAATAGTGAAACTACCAGAATCTTTATGTTTGTTTGGAAGCTTCTTCTGACTAATTGCACTACACTCTTCGCTAAGTGCAACAGTTTCATGATCTGTAAACTTTCTTTTCTTTTTCAGAATTTCCTTCATAAACTTGGCATAGTCAAGCATCTGTTATAATACTTCAATAAAAGAAATATTTATTTTTAATTTCTTAAGGATCTCCAAAAATTTTCCAAATCTGTTATCCCTGTTTTGTTTCATCGATCTTTGAGGAAATGGAGGCGGTGGTTTTTCAATAGATATCTTCATTGGCTCAAGAGGATAATCCAAGTCTGGATAAATCTTGTTTGAATCTTTTTAGATTTCTACCTTCTCCTTTTCTATTTCAACTTCTTTTTGCACTCTTGTTTCCAATTCTTTCCCACTCCTTAATTGAATAGCCTTATTTTTTCCTTGTTTTGATCTTTTGGATTGATCTCAACGTTACTTAGAAGCATTCCAGAAGTTCTATTATTAAGTGTCGTGAAAATATGCCCAATTAATCTTCAATACTTTTCATAGAAACACCTTGAGCTTGTAATTGATTTCCCATATTCAGAATCATTTCTTCAGTAGACAACTTTTTATCCTTAAATTTCGGTTACTATTGAATCTAGGAGGATAAGATGGTCTAAAATTGGTATTTCCTTAATTGTTTGAATTTCCAATCGGATTTAAAGAACTGTTCCCCTAATGTGGGTTAACAATGGCATTGCTATTATTCCAATTGAAATTTGGGTAATTCTTCCAACCAGGATTATAATAGTTTGAATAAAGATTTTTAGGTCTATTAATAGCTTTCAAAGTCTCATAACGTGTTTGAGATTTTGTTATCTGTCCAAATGAATTTTCCTTTAACACTTGAGGTGGTTGACAATAATTCATTCCATACTGATCTATTTTCTTAGAAAGGGCTGCAGTTTGAGAAACTATCATAGTCATCATATCTGAATCATAAACACTAAGTACTCTCTAAGGATTACCCGTTAAGAGGGCCATTGAAAAATAATAGTAGCCATTTCTTCAATTATTGCGTAAGCTTCATTAAAAGGTTTTGACATTAATGATCCACCAGCAGCAACATCTATAATTGATCTCAATGATCCCACTAATCCATTATAAAATGTTTCAATTATTAACCAATCTGCTAAAGCATGATGTGGGAACTTTCTAAGAAGATCTTTAAATCTCTTCCAAGCTTCATATATTGATCTCCTTCAAAATGACCAAAAGATGTAATATTATTTCTTAACTTAGCAGTCTTTGATGGAGGGAAATATTTTGATAGAAACTTTTGAGATAACTCTCCCCAAGTTCTAATAGATCCAAGTGCTAACAAATTTAACCACGCCTTAGCTTTATCCCTTAATGAAAAAGGAAAAAGTCTAAGTCTAACAACATCATTCGACACTCTGTCATATTTAAAAGTAGCCCACAGTTCTAGAAAACCAGTGAGATGTAAATTTGAATATTTATTAGGTGTTCCTCCAAATTGATTATTTTGTACCATTTGGATAATATTAGGTTTAAGTTCAAATGAATTAGCAACAACATCAGGATTTTAAATAGTTATGTAAATTTTATCTGCTGTTGGGTTAGCATAATCTATTAAAGGTCTTGGCAAATTTCCAATTTCATTTCTCTAATTAACTTGATTACTTGCCATTTCACAAGGATTTTATGTTTGTTTTTGTTATTTTCTATTTTTTCTAACGGTATGCTCTAACTCCGAATCGTAAGGCACTCAACCTATAGATCCACTACGATGCATATAAAATCACACAAATACTTTAAAAAGTAAAAATAACACACATAATTACACACTACAAAGTAAAGGTTTTTAGTTACTATATTATCAATAAATACCGTTTATACTTCCTTCCTTCCTTACTTAGTTACTTAGTTACTTCGTTACCTCGTTACTTTCAGCAGGCAACAACGCCAAAAACTTGATGCAGTTCGGACTTTTATATTGAAAGAATTTATGAACTCAAATTTATATATATTTGTAATGATTCTGTAAAGTTCAAGCATTCAACACAAGTATACATATCGTTTCAAGTAATACATGGCTCTAATGGAGTCTTGGTTATTGATGCCACATGGAAGTGATGAAGTAAAAAGAAAATAAGAGTTTCACAGTAGATATTGTAGTACTGAATTCCGATACTCAAATTGCAATTATATTTCAATGTTTACTTCTACTACCAAGATGCAGAAAAGAATAACAATTACACAAACTACAATTCCTTCTAATATCTTTTAAAACAGAATTAACTAACAAACACACACTAAGCTATATATTTGAAAGGTTTTGATATATAAGAAAGTATCTTTCCTCTTGCAACGAGAATAAGATGTATGGATTATATGGAATGTTTATCTATGGTATTTTGTCAAATAGGAGCATATATGTTTCTTTACCGTTAAAAGAGTACCCCCTACTCCAAGCATGAAAATAACATTGACATATATTAAGTTTAGTCACTAAATCTAAGGCTAGGCTGAGAGGATACTGGCTCTCACTACAGAGCACCCACTCACCCTTCACCTGAAGGTTGGCCTTTGAGTTTAGTTACTAATCTTAGGACAAAATTGGGGATCTTAGCCTGTCACCCTGAAACCTCGAATCTGAAGTCCATCAAAACACATTTCCCTATTTATTTGCACTCAATTCCTATGAACTACGTAATTCATCCATAGAAATTTAATGGATTCTTCATTATTGTTGTAGGACACTATATCCTTTTAATGTTAACGTTCAATAACATATGTTAACAATTTAATTGGCCAGATCAAAAAGCAAATTAAATTTGAAATGAAAAACCATCAAAATTTCTTCAATACATTAAAAGCACTTCAAATCCACATCAACACATCATCACATCTCTATGCAAGAGAAAAGACAAAGGAGTCTACTCAGAATTCATGAAGAAGATACAATAAAACCTATATTTTATGTATAAAAGAAAAGTCATACAAACCACAAAAGAGAATACAACTTATCTCTTTGTCTTCCCCAATGCAATTCCCTTCAAGTTCCTTTGAATCCTTTTCTCTCTTCTTTGCAACACTTAATTCCCTCTTTAGAATAGAAAGAAAGAAGCAATCTCTCATTTTACTTCTTCTCCTTCACCTCTTAAAGAAGAATTCCTCTTAAATTCTCACTTCTACACTCTTCTCTCCTAAGCCCTAAAACTTAAAATACACTAGACACACACCAAAAACCACACTACTTTTTGTCCAAAAACAGTTAATTAAAAGTTAGAAATGAAATCCCAAGAGTTTTCATAGGCATCTCTTCAAAAATTTGCCAAAACTCTTTAAATTTGAAGTCCACCGACATTGGGCGTCGACGACGCTCTATCTTCCAAATATTGTTGAGCTCTCGAGAAAATGGCGCCGGTGGCGCCAAAAGCTGTTTTCCTCCTTTTTTCTCCTTTTTGCTCCGAATGCGTTCCTTTTTGCTTCTTTTTGCTCCAATCTCGTAAAATAATCATACCTGGAACAAATCATGAAAAAATACTTTTCTTTAAAGCGCAATATCACCAAAAATGGGTAAAATTATATAGCAAAAACAATATATATTTTTGGTGCATCACCTAGCTTTAGTTTCCAAACACTAAACCAAATTTGGGATTTTTTTGTCACCCTAAAATTTCAAATTCTACGTACATCAAACCATATTTCCCTATTTATTTGCACTCAACCCCAACGAACTACGTAACTTATTTGTGGGCATTGATTGAATTCCTTACTTTTGTTGTAGAACCCTTAGTCCTTTCGGATTGTATTTTTCATAACAAGTTTTAACAATTCAATTGGCCATATCGAGAAGTAAAGTAAGTACAAAGTGAAAAATCATTACAATTTCTTAACATTTAAATGAAGCATCAAGTCTAAATCATCCCTTCACCATATCTCATTGCAAGGAGAAAGTCAAAGAAATCTACTTAGAATTTATGAGTAAGAAACAAAAAAACATGGATTTTATATATATAAGCAAATTCATACAAGCATTAAGAAGTAGACACAACTTATCTTAATTTCATCCTCAAACAAATCCCTTGAAGTTCCCTTGAATCCTTCCCTCTCTTCACAACAACACTAAATTCTTTCTTAGAATAGTAAGAAAGAAGCAATCTCTCACTTTCCTTCTTCTTCTACATTCTTTGGAGAAGAATCCCTCACAAAATTAGACTCTCACACACAATAACCCTAGACATCTACACACTTTGGGGCAGCTGCAGCTTATCCAGCTTATTCAGATAAGCTGCTGATAAGCAGCTAATCCAGATAAGTTGTCTGTCTGTTTGGTTAGAGCGTTTGGAAAACAGCTAATTTGCAGCTGTTTGTGGATAAATGACTATTACGCCCTTGAAATGAATAAGCTGTTAAGCTGTTTGGTTTATGTGGTTTCGAAACAGATTTTTTGCAGCTGTTTCCAGAAAAATAACAAATTCTACTACTTTTTAGGGCCATCTGTAGACATAGCACACAATTTGTATGTCTTTATATATCACACGCCTAAACTTTACATAATATCACATCAAAAATACGACAATATGAGGTTCCAATTAGAATTCTAACATTTCAAAAGTACAGCTAACATTGATAAAAGTAAAGTGACAACATTTATAAATTATTAATATGAGATTTTAGCCACATCAAAATACTATGCTTCCTATACTTTTGCCAAAAAAAACTTGCAAAGCTTTCAAGTTTTCACATATAAGCCACCCAAACTTCTCAAATTTTTGAGAAAGAGTTGGTGGTAGAGATGTAAATATAGGAACAGTGGTATGCATGTATAAGTTCCCATAACTCAGCTGCAATAGATTAGAAGAAGGTTCTTCAAGAAGTGTGAAGGAAGCTAAATATTCTGAAGAAAGCAATCTCATGCCTCTGTTGGGCCTAATCCACAATCTAGAGCAAGATATATAGGAATTTCTTTCACATTGGTTCAACTAACATAAAAAAATATTTTACACATGTATGCAAGCACCATTTTAGTCTAAATCAAAGAAGTTAAGCTCGGATTTTTCATTTAATAAGGGCAAAATGATAGGTGAAGCTCAGATCGGAGAGGGAAGAGGGTGGGAATGGTGGAGACGCATCACTGATGGATGGGAAGGAGGACATCAGTTGAGGGAGGAGAGTAGAGGAGGGAGGAGATCACCCTTACGCTTAGGTTTCTCGAGAAATGGTCGACGGGAAGGAGGAGAGCAGAGGAGGGCGGAGAGGAGATGGGGTGATATTTTTACCTACCGATGGGAACGACGGGAGCGAAGACCAAGAGCGAAAGGAGAGAAAGCTAGAGAGTGACGAGAGATCTAGGTCGAAGAGAAAACGGAGGTTATCGCGATAGAAGAGGGGCAACGCTAAAATAGCGAGTCGTGCGAACACGAAATGTACCACAAGGGCCGCGATTGGTGTTTAGTTTAACTTAGAGAACGTTGTTTTCAAAAAAGCACGCAAAACATGCAAACTAAACACTACAGCGGCGTTTTCAAAAATGCCGCCGCAGCTTACAAGCTGTCCCACAAGGGCCCTTACTCTCCAAAAACCCTAACACACTCCAACTTCACGAAAAGACACCTCTCTCTCACTTCTCTCACCTTTTTTGGCATCTAAATCTATTTAAAATAGTTTAGAAATGAATTTCCCAAGATTTTCCTCAAGATACCCTTCAAAAATATTCCATATGCACTGAATTTGGTTTCCACCGAGTTTATGTACCGTCGGCACTAGATAAGGCGTCGTGGGTACTGGATATGGCGTCGTTAGTGCTGGTATGCTTCAATTTTTCTAAACCTTCTAGAATTGGGCACTATCTATACTGGATATGGCGCCATCAACCTATTTGGCTAATTTTGCAATTTTGCCTCTTTTTGCTCCAAATTCGTTCCCTTTTCTTCCTTTTGTTCCAAACACCTGAAATTATCATACCTGCAGCAAAACATGAAAAATACCTTCCTTTAAAGTGAAGTATTACCAAAAATGAATTCAATATATATATATATATATATATATATATATATATATATATATATATATATTATATATATATGAAATATCTAACATATTTTTGGTGCATCAAAATACCTTAAACTTAACCATTACCGGTCCTCAAGTAATCTTTTTCATACATATAAATCTAACTCATAGTAGTGAACTCTACTTAAAGAGGACTATGATTATTTATTTAAATGAATATAATAGCAAGATTCATAGAAATTCTTTTAATAACATAAGTTAAAACTATAGGTGTTGAACATTTAGTAGTCAAGTTTAAGAGTTCTAGTGTCCAAATTATTTCAAGAATAACTATAATTTGTCACATTAACGGTGCTTTTATCGATCAAATGAACAAAAAGTTCATGATATCTCTATTAGTAAGGAATCTAATACCTTACTATAAATTTAGAAATGAAATGGAGTTCTTTCAAGTTTATTCAAGTGAAGCCAACTTTTTATTAGGCATCTCCTCAAGCTTCTCATCACATGTATTTTCTTTTCTTTTTGGATTGCTTTCCAATCATTTATTTTT
Organism: Papilionanthe hookeriana x Papilionanthe teres; assembly: GCA_022702705.1. Taxonomy (NCBI): domain Eukaryota; kingdom Viridiplantae; phylum Streptophyta; class Magnoliopsida; order Asparagales; family Orchidaceae; genus Papilionanthe; species Papilionanthe hookeriana x Papilionanthe teres. Next base: position 100,752,584 of record CM040423.1, read on the forward strand.
TTTCTTTTTTTCTCTTTTTCTCTTTTTCTTTTCTGGTGAGGATTACTATATCTAGATAACCTATAATAATTTTGAACTTCACTCTCCTCTTCCTAAAATTGAAACTTGAAAAAAATTCTTTACTTATAGAAATATATTAGCTTTTAAATGACTTATAATCGAGCCACAATCATTTCTTCTTACATAGACCTTTAAGTCTCTTAACATTTCAAAAATACAGTTTCTTTACTCTAAATAGTTAGCCATAATCTCATCCTCTTATACAAAATATCTTAACCCATAAAGTTAACCTTTATTACTAAAATCATTCATTCAAATCTTCCATGATATTTAAATAAAATAAAAAATTTAGTTATCTAAAGTTAAGCTCATCTACATTAATTCATGTTAAAATTATTTTGAAAATATATAGTTATAGCATCGGAATCATAAATACTTGCTACTCTCTTTAGATTTACCCGTTCAGAGGGCCATTAAAATTTGTTATTAGCCATCTCTTCGATTAAAAATATGCCTCATCAAAAGAATTTAATGATCCACTAGCAGTAGCATCTATAATTGATCTAAAAGATCTTACTAATCAATTATAAAATGTTTGAATTATTAACTAATCGGATAAATCATGATGCGGGCATTTCCTAAGGACATCTTTAAATCTTTTCCAAGCTTCATATATTGATTCTCCTTCATACTAAGCAAAAGATGTAATATCATTTCTAAGCTTAGCAGTTTTTATGGAGGAATATCTTTTAACAAAATTTTTTTGGAAAGTTCTCCCTAAATTCTGATAGATCTAGATGTTAACGAATTTAACAACGCCTTAGCTTTATCCCTTAATGAAAGAGGAAAAAGTCTTAGTCTGATAGCGTCATTCGACGCTCCGTCATATTGAAATGTAGCACACAACTTTAGAAAACTAGCAATATGTAAATTAAGATCTTCATTCGGTGTTCCACCAAATTGATTATTTTGTACTATTTGGATAATAACATGTTTAAGTTAAAATGAATTAGCAACAACATCAGGATTTTGAATAGTTAATTGAATTTCATCTGTTGTAGGGTTAACATAATCTCTTAAAGGTGTTGGTTGATGTACATTTTTATTTCTTTGATTATCTAAATTGTTTGGCATTTTGTTTAGATTTTTAGATTCTTTTTGTTGTTTTTAAATTTTTCTAATAGTACATTCTAATTCTAAATCATAAGGCACTAAACCTATGGATACAATTTACGCATATAAAATTACACTAAACACACTTAAATGTAAGCAAGCACACACAATTGCAAATTATAAAATAACGATTTTTAGACAATACTAAATTGACTGTTACATATTTATACCTTCCACAACAACGATGCAAAAAACTTGTCTGGTGTGTTGCCACTCAGATAAATATTTAAAAGGTAGTTTTAGTTCAGTTTCAAACAAAAGTTAGTTTAATAATTAGGCAACCACTTGTATACGCAAGTAAATGTATCGTTCAAGTAATATAGTGCTCTAGTGGAGTCATGGTTATCGATCCCATGAGGAAGGTTGTAACTTTTTAAAGTGTAGTACAAAAATCCAATACTCAATTCATAATGTACGTTTAGGAAAATTGAAATTTCTAGTGTAAATATGACAAAAAGCTAAGTTACTATATCTAGTTTCTAAATTTCTAGACAAAATTAACTAACACAGACTAAGTTCTGTATTGAAAGGTTCAAATATGAAAAAGCACTTCCTACGTGTTTACTAGAGAGTCCAAAGTGTCAATTAGTGTTTTTATTTAGTGAGTAGTGAGTTCAAATAGAGAGTTTGTGAGGAATTCATCAAGGGATTATAAGAGTGGAAGGAAACTGAGAGATCTCTTCTGCATTGCCATTTTGAAGGAGAATTCCATGTGCTATAAGAAAGGAAGAAATCCAGAGGAACATCAAGGAGTTTACTTGGGAGGAATTTGAGATAAGTTGTGTTTATTTACTATAGTTTATAGAACTTTACTTTATTATTGAAATTCAAGTTTTATTGCAACCTCTTTATGAATTCTGAGTAGTTGTTCTGTCTTTCTCCTTGTTTTTATTTATTTTTTTGAAATGATTATATGAATTAGTGTACCAAACCTATTATAAAAATGTTGTGATGATACTATACCTAAGCTTACTTTACTATACGAATTGGCCATTTGTATTGTTAACATCTGTGAAGAATTCTTAAGATCTGATAGTGGGCTAAAGGTTCTTAACAAGTATGTATCACATTTATCTTTGAAAGGTAGACGGGTAATTCCTCGAAAGGATAAGTGCAAATAAATAGGGAAATAATATTAATCGGGTGTACAATTGGAGATTTTAGAGTGACAGGCTAAAATCCTAAATTTGGTCCTATCATTTGGGTGCTGAGGTGTAGATTGTTAGCCCTCAGGCGAGGGGAACGTGGGAGCTCCGAAGTGAGAGCCAATATCCTCCCAGCCTTGCTGTAGATTCAATAACCAAGAATAGGATTAGTTAATGTTCTTTATGCCTGGACCAAAGGTTAATGAATATGTATGCTCCTATTTGGCACAACACATATAAAACTAATTCTAATTATCATTTCACTTAAATATCTTAACAAAGGAGAAAGATTCTTGTTATTATATATTTGAACTTAACTTTAGTAGTATTAGTAATGTGTTAGTAGAACTAGTTTAGATATATGAACTTTATTATTGATTGTGTATTAGTGATAGATAGGAAAATTTGATTTAGTTGTAATCCTAACTTGGTTTATATAATCCTAGTCCATAGGCTTTAATATATTTCCCTGTGGGATTGATAACCAGGACTCCACAAGAGCCCTATATTACTTGAGTAATACGTATACTTATGTTTAAAGGTAACTCAGCGATTAAAAGATTACAATATTTTATTGTTACTAAGACAAGTTTTTGTTGCTGTTGCTAAGAATTTATATCTTTTAGTAGTGGTGTCGAATTCTTATATTTATAAGTATATTTAAAATTGTGGGATCAAGTTTTTGGCACCGTTGCTGGGGAAAAATAATTAAAGTAAAACGCAATTTAGGACTGTTATAAAACCTCAATAGAATTGCAACTTATTTAGTTAATTGTTTTATTGTGTACTAATTTCGATTGTATGTGCAAATTTGGTTCTGAAAATCTTATACCCTATGATTCGAAATTAGAACGCACTGTTAGGAGAATTAGAAAACTGAGAAAAGAACCTATAAATTTTGAAACGATGGAAAACAATATAAATAACCAAGGAATAGAAAATGAACATCAATCTAGACCATTAAGAGATTACGCTAACCCTACATTAGATGAAATTCACTTAACTATCCAAAATACTGATGTAGCCGATAATTCATTTGAGTTTAAACCTGCAATTATCCAAATGATACAAAATAATCAATTTGGTGGAACTTCAAATGAAGATCCTAATTTACATTTTGCAAGTTTCTTAGAACTTGCAAAATAACAAAGTTCATTGAAACAACATAATAAGTCAAAATGAGCCCGAAACTTTTCACCAGGCTGTGAGAGGGAAGCATGGACCTACATCCTTCTCTTACCTTTTGGATACCTCAGAGGTCTATTAACCTTAATATGTCTGCTTAACGAAACCATCCTCAATTAAATTAACAAAGTTCATCGAAACACAACATAAAAATTCGCATAGACATTATAGGACTTGGTAGACGACCAGGATCTTAGCATAGACATCATAGGACTTGGTAGACAACCAGGATCTTAACATAGACAACATAAGACTTGGTAGACAACCGTGATCTAAACATAGTAATCATAGGATTGAGTAGTTACTGCTTGTTAGTCCTACTTCTTCCTGTTTTCTGGCATGCTTTAATTTCAGCAAAATTATAAACACATACATGCAATGCAATACTAAAGTTTCAGTTATGAATGACGAGAAGACCCCACCAGGTACGCTTTTATTTTGTTGCGATTTATTTTCCCTGCACTATACTTTACTTCTCCTGCATGTTAAACAAGAATGTCACCCTACATGAAAACTGAAAAACCTTTAAGATAGTCACAAAACTGAAACCCAAAACTTAATTAAAATCGACACAAGGTAAAATTCACTGCCACAACATTCAAAAGATAAAACAACTCAAAGTTTAATCACAAACAGAACAACAAAACTACAACTACAACTAAATTAAAACATCTCGTTGGATGATCAGGAATACCTCGGATGATGTAACCCACGTGTTGCTAACGAGATTTCCCACGGTCTAAATGAAAGTGTGGAACACATTCAGTTGAGTTTAGCAAATTCATCTAGACTAAGTGAATCTGATGAAAATAACGGTGTCGGGATGATGGAACCGTAGAATCTTAATTGGTTATGTTTAATCAACTTTAAGATTTGTTTTAATTAAAATACTAAAATATTTGGATTCTAAGACTTTTCTAAAACCAAAACACTTCTCTCATCTCCTGATTTTCACCTTCTAAAACTGAACCTCTACAACAACGTGGAGCACGAAACATGACTTCGAGGGCAGCACGACCATCTTCAAAAACAAAACCTGTGTCGATATCAGCATAACCATTCTTTAGTTTAAATAACAAGCCCTAGGACTTTGAGGTAGTCTTCCTAGTGCGACATAAATCCTCACCTGTTCTTTTAGGCCTTTGCATAGCCTTGCTGTGCAATATAAACCCTAACTCGCTTAGGATTTCGAGGTCGTCGTTCGATACGGCGTAAACCGTCCTATCTTTCAGGTCATTTGCATAATCATGTGATTATGTAAATGTAATTTCTATAATGAATTGGCGGGATTGAAACTAAAATAAATTCATCTTCCAAAATTTAAAGCCCAACCTTAGGATAGTCTGGGACGTCATCGAGGTTCTCCTCGAGATCCGTGACATTCCCTACCTCTCTTTTATTTGACTCTAAAATTAATTGTTTCACATTACGCCTTTCACCTATTGGATTTCCTAATACCACATTTCGTTGAAGACCCTACCTTTTGAATTCATGAAGATAGAAACCCCGATCTATATCGAGAGTTTTCTCAGGAGACTTCAGTCATCTGAGGGGTAATTGACTATAGGGGCTTGCCTTTATAGGGAACTTTAAAGACCCGAGGTAATATAAACCCTATTTAATTCTTTTCTATTAAATAGGGGAATTCGTCGTTCCACATAAAGGTTCGCAGACCAGAACGGAAGTCATGAATTCTGTAGTTTATTTAATGGAGCGATGTCGTCAAGTAGGGTGTCTATTCTTTGGAATAGATGCGTTACTTGCGATATAACGCTTGTTCATTCAAACTGTTAAACAAATGAGATCCGTCCATTCTCATTCTCAAATTTTAAAATATAAAAAAAATTTTATTTTCAAAACTAATATATATACATTAAATTAAAACTCAAAGACACATTTCAATGGCTGACACTGTAGCAGGCAAATTTGCATAAAATTCTCTGACCACGGAAACAACAGCAACAGCGAAGAAAGAACAGCAATTCTCTCAATTCCTTCAAGCAATCATATCTTCAATTACTTCTCCTGACTTACTAAATACACGCTTAGGAATTAACTTACGTGACTGTAGTGCGTCAACGTATCGTTCCTCAGCCCTCATGCTGACAAATTTGTCAGAATGAAATCTGGCCTTTTCTCTCGCACGCTTTGACTTTGGAGCCATCTCTAAAAAATTCAGTAAAAATTCACCATAAATTCCAAAATCAAATTAAACTTGCTAAATTAATTTCCAAAAGATATTTTCACTAAATCCAAGCAATTTATCAAGTTTTTCCTTAAATTTTCACCATGAATAGTGATTTTAAGATTTTCCAAAATGTACTCAAAATACATAGTGAAAATCAAGAAATTTTGCTTAGGAGTAGTGCTCTTACCTCAAGGAGCCAAATCTAAAAATTTTTGTTGAGATTGGCTCTTAAATGATCCACAATATGATGCACTAGGCTCCTCTTTTGAAATAAACTGAAGGTTGAAGACGATGGGGTGGTTTAAAAATGCCAATTTTTAGTTTTTAACTGCTAGGAACCAATTTTCGCAAACTGGTGACTAAGCACGAACTCCTCAGAGCTTAGTCGCGAAATCTGGCGCTTAAGTGTCGACACTCTGGCGCTTTGCTGCCAGTACCCAAATTTTCACAATTAAGGTATATGCACTAAATCACTTTGTTAATCACCCTTAATTACTCCAGAATAATTATTTATCCCCACATAAATCTTCCAATATTCCAAATCACAATTTAATATCCATTGATTCTACACAAATTTCACACAAACACAAACTTATATTAAAACAAAATAACACTTAATACAATTCTAGAATTTCTATCCACACATAAAGGATGAAATATTCTAAATACAAGAGACTTTAATTTCAGACTGATAAGTATACATCTCTAGGATGTAACCATCACATCATCATGCTTAGTTAATACTTAAATATAAACACTAAACACACCAAACATAACAAACATAAACACTAAATAAATAAGAACAAAGCACTCTTAATTCCATTCTCCATTAGGCGGATTATATCCCGAACCATTATGATTCTAATTTAACCCTTATGGAATATAAATTTGATAAAATGGGTGAATATTGTTCATCCTTAAATCATCTTTTTCAATCCAATTGTTCTTCAGAAACATCGTCTTATTTGATTCTTCCACGTACCTTGAATGACTAAATTGCATCTTGAGTTGCCATCCCATATGCTCCAAATGCAGATTACTTTCATGGATTTTTGCTTCCATTGAAGTCACTCGGGCTTCAATTTTTGCAATCATTTCAGTAATCCCTTGAATACTAACAGCGAGATATCCATTGAATAACTCTTTACCACTATCACTAATGAACTTACTCTTGTTAGAATCTTGCTTCTTCTTAATCTCATTCTCCCAGGAAGACATGATGCAGTCAAAAATATCTTCTTAAGACTCAGAAATGAAAAAAAAAAGACTTGGGGCAAGTGTTTCTCTTAAATAAGGTCCTTTTTATAGACCGGGAAGTGCTAAAATAGCCCCAAGACGTTTTAAAACTCCAAAATAACTTCCAAAACTTCTTCCCCACAATCTAGGCTTCTAGAACCTCATTTTTCATGGTTTTTATAACTGTGGTGCTTAAGCACCAACCAGTCGACGCTTAGCCGCCAGTGCTCAATTTAGCACAAGTCTGTTAAGTGTCCAAATTTTCATTCTGACTCCTCTAAGTCATCAAATAAGGTCAAATAAACTCTACTAAAGTTTAAAAACTCCAAATTACTACCATTAAAAACTTAAGAACAAACCAAACCAAGCAAACAAAGCACTCTAAATAAACAATAATCAAAGCACACCGATAATTATGGGTTGCCTCCCACAAAGCGCTTGTTTTAACGTCTTCAGCCTGACATACCCAGAACTTATTATGATTGACCCAACATCAAATTATTATCAGATTTCGATTTATTGACTAAAAAAATATAGTTTAAGTCTATGTCCGTTAACTTTAAATATTTTTCTAGTCGTAGTATCTTGAATATCTATAGCTCCATAAGAATAAACTTTTATCACAATAAATGAACCCATCCACCTGGACTTAAGTTTTCCAAAAAATATTCTCAATCTAGCATTATACAGTAAAACTTTTTGTCCTGGTACAGGATTTTTAGTAAGAATCTTCCGATCATGCCATAACTTCATCTTTTCTTTATAAATCTTAGTATTTTCATAAGATTCATTCCTTATTTCTTCAAGCTCATTCAATTGCAATAATCTCTTTTTAGCAACATCTTTCAAATTATAATTGAACTCTTTAATAGCCCAATAAGCTTTATGCTCAAGTTCAAAAGGTAAAGGACAAGCTTTTCCAAAAATCAGCATATATGGGGACATTCCTATAAGTGTTCTGTAAGCAGTCCTATAGGCACACAAAGCATAATGCAGTTTGATTGACCAATCCTTTCTATTTGGATTAACAAATTTTTTCAATGTTCTTTTAATTTCACGATTGGATAATTCAACCAAACCACTTGTCTACGGATGATAAGCAGTAGCAATACGATGATTAATATGATATTTCTTTGCTAACTTTCCAATAATCACATTTCTAAAATGACTTCCCCCATCAGTTATGATTACTCTTGGTAGTCCAAATCTGCAAAATATATTCTTTTCTAAAAACTTTGCAACACATTGAGCATCACATGGAGGTAAAGCAATAGCTTCAATCCATTTGGAAACATAATCTACTGCTATCAAAATATAAACATTTCTGAAAGATGATGTAAATGGTCCCATAAAATCTAGTCCCCAAACATCAAATATTTCAACTTCCAACATATAATTGAGGGGCATCTCATTTCTTCTAGAAATATTGCCTACAAGCTGACATCTATCACAATTTTTAATATAAACATTCACATCCTTAAAAATTGTAGGCCAATAAAATCCTGATTGTAATATTCTATATGCAGTTTTATCACTTCCAAAATGTCCACCATAATCAGAATCATGACATTTTTGAATAATTTCATAAGTCTCTTCGCAAAATAAACATCTTTGAATTATAAGATCCTTTTATTGTTTATATAAAAATGAGTCATCCCAAAATAAGTCTTAGCATCAGACAAAAATTTCTTCTTCTCTTTGTATGTCAAACCATAGGTTATAATATTACTAACAATAAAGTTTACTATGTCAGCATACCACGGAACACGCCATTCTTTAACAGTGAACAGTTTTTCATCAGGAAAATGGTCATTAAATTCTTCAATATCACTGAGAGATTTTTCAATTTCAAGCCTGAACAAATGATCAACAATTTGATTATCAAAACCATTCCTATTTACTATCTCAAAATCAAATTCTTGCGAAAGAAGAATCCATCTTATCAGTCTCAGTTTTGCATCTTTTTTCTTCATTAAGTATTTAATTGCAGAATGAATAGTATGCACAACACATTTAGTTCCAATTAAATATGATTGAAATTTATCAAAGCCAAATACTATAGCTAATAACTCTTTCTTAGTAGTGGTAAAATTAATTTGAGCTTCATTAAGAGTTTTACTGGCATAATAAATTACTTTGAAAATTTTATCATATTTCTGACCTAAAACAGCACCAATAACATTATTACTAGCATCACACATTAATTCAAAAGGTTTTTCCTAATTTGGTGAAATTATTACAGGTGAAGTGATTAGTTTTTCTTTTAATGTTTCAAAGGCTTTACGGCAGTCATCATCAAAATTAAAAATTACATCCTTTTCCAGTAAACGACATAAAGGTTTTGTAATCTTTGAAAAGTCTTTGATGTATTGCCTGTAGAATCCAACATGTCCTAAAAAACTTCTAATTCCCCTTACATTGGCTGGGCAAGGTAAATTAGATATAACTTGAATTTTTGCAGGATCTACCTCCAAACCTTTTTCTGAAATCCAATGTCCCAAAATAATTCCTCCTGCTACCATAAATTGGCATTTTTCCCAATTAAGGACCAAATTAGTTTCTTCACAGCATTTTATAACTTTAGATAGATGTTCTAAACATGATTCAAATGAAATTCCAAACACTGAAAAGTCATCCATAAAAACTTCAATCCCTTTTTCAATTAAATCACAAAAAATAGCCATCATACATCTCTGAAATTTAGCAGGGGCATTACATAAACCAAAGGGCGTTCTTCTAAAAGCAAACGTACCATAAGGACTAGTAAATGTAGTTTTCTCTTGATCCTCAGGAGCAATTTGAATTTGGTGGTAACCAATATATCCATCCAGAAAACAAAAGTATTTATTCCCTGCCAGTCTATCCAACATTTGATCTAGAAAAGGGAGTGGAAAATGATCTTTCTTTGTGACAAGGTTTAATTTTCTATAATCAATGCATACTCGCCACCCTGTAACTTGTCTTCATTCTTTTCATTAACAGTCACAGTTACTCCTCCTTTCTTATGAACATAGTAAATAAGACTAACCCATGCACTATCTGAAATAGGGCAGATAATTCCAGCATCCAACCATTTTAAAATTGCTTTCTTAACGACATATTTCATAATAGGATTTAATCTACTTTGGGAATCAACCCGCGGTTTGCAATTATCTTCCATAAGAATTCTGTGCACACAAATTAAAGGACTGATTCCTTTACTATCAACAATTGTCCATCTAAAAGCTTTCTTGTGATCCTTCAAAATTTCAAGCAAACTCTCTTCTTCTTTTTCAGTTAATTGAGAGGAAATTATAACAGGAAAGGTTAGGGATTCAACTAGAAAAACAAACTTCAAATGATCAGGAAGCATTTTTAACTCAAGTTAAGGAGGTTTTTCAATTGATGGACCATAAGATTCATCTTTCTCAATCATATAAAACAATTCAAAACTTTCAAGAACATACTTTAAATCTTCCTCTTGAAAATCTTCAGAATCAAATAACTCCTCTTCTAGCTTATATTCCCATTCTTCTCTTTCAGCTTTCTCATCATAAGTTGATTTGAAATGACATTCATTTAAATATTCAATAACATCCATCCTATAACACTCATCTTCTTTACCTCTAGCAGGATATTTCATCGATTTTGAAATATTAAATATAATTGTCTGATCATTAACCCTCATCGTTAATTCCCCTTTTTGCACATCTACCATGGCTTTGCCTGTAGCTAGAAAATGTCTCCCCAAAATTATGGGTATCTCTTTATCTTCCTCTATATCTAACACAATGAAATCCACAGGAAAAATAAATTGATCCACTTTTACCAAAACAACTTCTACAACTCCTTAGGATATGTGATTGAACGATCTGCTAACTGCAGAGTTAAAGTAGTTGGGGTTATTTCTCCTAGTCTCTGTCTTTTGAATATTGATAGAGGCATAAGGTTAATGCTTGCAGCTAAATCACATAAAGCTTTTCCACATAATCTTTCTCTGATTGCACATGGAATCGTGAAACTACCAGGATCTTTATGTTTTTCAGGAAGTTTTTCTGAATTATCGCACTACACTCCTCACAAAGTTCAATAGTCTCATTTTCTTCAAACTTCCTCTTTCTATGAAGAATATCCTTCATAAATTTTGCATAGCTTGGCATTTTTTTCTAGGGCTTCAGCAAATGGAATATTAATGGTAAGCTTCTTTAATAACTCCAAGAATTTTGAAAATTGCTTATCTAACTTTTGTTGACGAAGTCTCTAAGGAAATGGAGGTGGTGGTTTTTCTAAATCAACCTTAGGTGGAGAAATAGGTCTTTCAAAACCTTTTGGACCGTCCTCTTTAAGTCTTTCAATCCCTTCTTTATCTACTTCAGTTTCTTTTTGAATTCTACCTTCTAATTCTTTTCCACTTCTCAGTTGAATTGCTTTTACTTGTTCTTTATTCTTTTCTCCTAGATTCACTTTAGTATTACTTGGAAGCATTCCTTGGGATCTATTACTTAAGGCATTTACAATTTGTCCCAATTGATTTTCAATATTTTTGATGGTTGCTCCTTGAATTTGTAATTGATTTTCCATATGAGATACTACTTCTTCCATAGAAAACTTCTTCTCCTTTAATTGTGAAGCACTGTTATAACCTGAAGGATAAGTTAATCTATTATTATTATTACCTTGGTTGTTCCAATTCCCCAATGGGTCCTGATTATTGTTATTCCAGTTGAAATTTGGATGATTCTTCCAACCTGGGTTATAATAATTGGAATATGGGTTGTTAGGTTTGATTATAGAATTCACAGTTTCTGGTGAAGAATAAGAATCAACCATTTAGCCTAATTAATTTGCTTCAATCTTGGGATTGGCTGAGAATAATTCATCCCAAATTGGTCTACCTTCCTTGATACAGCAGCAACTTGATTTGCTAACATTGTAAAAGTATCATTTTCATAAACACTGGCTACCTTTTTAGGATTTAACCTTTTAGAAGGCCATTGAAAATTATTTGTAGTCATTTCTTCAATTAAAGCATAAGAATCATAAAATGGTTTAGACATTAATGATCCACCAGCAGTAGCATCGGTGATTGATCTAAGAGATCCAACTAATCCATTATAAAAAGTTTGAATTATTAACCAATCTGGTATCGCATGATGTGGACATTTCCTGAGGAGATCTTTAAATCTTTCCCATGCTTCAAATATTGATTCCCCTTCAAACTAACAAAAAGACGTTATATCATTTCTCAACTTAATAGTCTTAGATGATGGAAAATATTTAGCAAGGAATTTTTCTGACAGTTCACCCCAAGTTATTATCAATCCTGGTGGTAACGAATTTAACCATATTTTAGCTTTATCCCTTAGTGAGAAAGGAAAAAGCCTAAGTCTAATAACATCATCTCAAACACCATCATATTTAAAAGTAGCACACAACTCTAAAAAATTAGCAAGATGCAAATTTGGATCTTCAGTTGTTGCTCCCTCAAACTGATTATTAAACACCATTTGGACAATATCAGGTTTAAGCTCAAAAGAATTAGCAGCTACAGCAGGGTTTTGAATACTACCACAAAGTTCATCTACTGTAGGGTTAACATAATCTCTTAAAGTTCTTAATTCTTTATGGATGCATTTTGATTTTGATGATTTTCCATTTCTTGAATATTTTTATCTTTTTCTATATTTTTAATTTTTTTTATTTTTCTGATAGTTCTTTCTAATTCAGAATTGTAAGGCACAAGTCCCTCAGAACCTCAACTACGCATACAACAATAAAACAAAACAAAACACAACACACTAACAAAAATAAAGAAAATTAAAAATTTTAAATTTCTTAATTCTCTTTAAAATACAATTATTTTTCTTTTCCCGGCAACGGTGCCAAAAACTTGACTCCGCACCGGATATTTATACTTATAAATATGATATGAAAATTTGCAACGTCACTAAAAACTTGATCCCGCCTGATATATATATATATATATATATATATGCTTATGATTTTGATTTATAATTTGGGTACTACGCAAGTATACATATCATTTATAAAGTAATATAAGACTTTCTGATTAAGCCCCGAGATATCGAACCCACAGGGAGAAGATGAAAATCATTAAAGGAATAAGAAAATTATCTTTTCACCATTTTAATGGTTTTTGAAAAGTATGTCTTAATTTTGAAATGTTTTGAAAGTTTATTTGTCTTTTGAAATTTCCTTAATAAAATGTTAAGCAAGAAATTAAAATTATAATAACTAATAACACTGTATGTAAAACACTATTAACTAGAATATCTATTTCTTTCGTTTTATGAAGTAGTAATAATTATTAAAGTATTGTTGTGGAAGTATTTAAATTTGTTGTTACAGATGGAAGCAAATGTGTTCTTTACCCTTACTTGGTTCTTTAAAGAACATATTTTAATTTGAAATTTTTATCATTTTGAACATGGTTAGACAGGGAAGATACCAGTCTCTCACTCTAGAGTTCCCTCGATTCCCACCAACTGGGGGCTAACTTCTCATAACAAAACTAAAAACATCAAACCAAATTAGTGGGTTTTAGCCTGTTACTCTAAAATCCTCTAATTTTACTCCCTTCCATAAAAATATCTTCTAATATTACATTCAATTATATGGACTATAATTCTCACCCATATAATTGCATGTGATTCTTACTAACTTTTATAAGACAATACTGCATTGGATCTTACATAATCTCAAGAAATTCTACAACTTAACTTGCTAAATTAAGAAGTAAACAAAGTATTCAGAATCAATCTTCACAACTTCTTCCATCTTTAAACACTTATACTTTCCACAAAAATTCTCTATAAACTAATTACTTCTCCATTTAAGAAAGAAAAAGATAAAGTAAACTACTCAAAATGCATTGAGAAAATACAAAAACAAATTGATTTGAAATTAAAAATCATAAGAAAAACAACAAACAAAAACAAGTATTAATTAAAAAAAACTAAATGTAAGAACAAAAGTAAACCCTTATCTGAAAATTCTCTCCACAAGACTCAGGAAGTTACACTGAAACTTTAACTCTTCACTAAACTACTCCTCGGAGCGAATCTCCCAACTCTGATGATTCAGAATAAACTTCAGACTTCAATAGAAACTAAAATAAAAGAAAGAAAAGAAGTGGGAAGAAGAAGACTTCACTCCGACCCTTTTCTCCTTTCTACTCTCTACTCCTACTCTTAATAAAAACTCTCACAAAATAAAAGTAAAATACTGTAAAAACTCTCTTAAAAATTCAAGTGGAAGAGAAAAAGAAAGACAGAACCCTTCAAAATGCAAAGGAAGAGCTCCCTAATCTTTCCTAAGACTCTCTTTAAATATTAAACCAAAAGGTGCCTTGGTGTCTCTTCAAAATGTGTCCAGATTCAATGTATCTACCAAAGAATGCACCTCTTTATTCAAACTTGCCGCCCAAAGGAAGTTATGGAGGTTACCACCAAGAGTATCCCATCCCCTTTGAAATGGTGCCAAATTCAATTTAATCTCAATTTTTAACTATGGCGGTTAAGCGCCGGCCCAGCGGCGCTTAGCCGCCAGTGCCAAGATTTTGATTTTTCATTTTTTTTGCTCCAAATTTGATCCAACTTTGCTCCTTTCATCATAACCACTCATTTTCATCATGCCTGCAAGAAAAATAGAAAATAACTTCCATTAAAGTTCAATATATTTAAAAATAGTTATAAAAATATGCATAAAAATACTATATATTTCAGGTGTATCATCGGTGCCCAAAATCTGTGCTCTCAGACTTCTGGCGCCGCCGACGCTCATTCTGTGTACCTTTACCATTCTGCTTCATTTGGCTTTGTTTTAGGTTTGGCCTCGTTTTAACTGTGTTGCGTTCCTAATAGATAGACATAAAAAATAAGCATGAAAATAATCTTTTTAAAAAGTTTAATCTGAGTAAAAAATATGTAAGAAGTGTAAAAGAGATTAAGCATAGAGAGACTTATCGAAATATGCCAGGCCAGAGTTTACTTTCTTGCTCATTTTTTATCCAAATTGCACCATTTTTGCTTCTTTCTCTCCAAGTGTCAATTTATTGTACCTAAATCTAAGAAAATGTAAAATACTTTCCTTTAAAATGCAATATCATTAAAATGTAGCATAAAATATATATGAAAAATCAAGCAGTTTTTAGGCATGTCAAATCCCAAAAAATTAATTGTTAATTGTCCTGAAGTAACACTATAACTTTAAAAACCAAATATGTTAGCTTGTGGTTCTGGGTTTCAATTGAGTTTGCATATTGAAATATTATAGTGTAACGTAGGAGAATTTTAACAAATCAACATAGGATTAGAGTGTAATAATAGCTCATATTCAACTTAGAAATCCTGATTTTCTATTTACTTCAAATGTTATTGAAACTTATCAAATGAGAGATTCATATAAAATATAAAAACAGAATTTAAGCACCTTATCAATACCTATTTGACCAATACCTTTTGAAATAAGAATAAGCTAAGGAATTTTTTTAAGTCTTTTCATTTAAAAAGATTCAAGTAAAACTAATTTTTTACCAAGCTTCTCACCAAATATTTTCTTTTCACTTTTTTTTATTTCTTTTTCTTCTCTCTTTCGGGATCATTTTCAATCCTATTTTTTTTCTCTTTTTTTTAAGCAAGAATTACTATATCTGGATAGGCCCTTATTAACTTTAAATTTCACTATCTCTTTTCTAAAGTCCAAAACTTAAAACTTTCCCTCACTTTTTGAAAGTGTATATATTAGTTTGAAAAGTTTTCAATAAAGGATCAATTCATTAAGTATAAATCTTAGAATCTTTGCTTTTCGAATATTCAACTCCTTTCTACCATAAATAATAAAATTATTTTCGTAATGTTTCCTACAAAATATCATAACTCTAGAATAGTTTCATCACCTAGGATTTCATCAATGTTATTTTTTAATATCCCTAAAATACAAATTATAGTAAGCTAAAGATAACACCACCTGCCATAAGTCATTTTAAAAGTGATTTTAAATTAAATATGGGCTACTGAGGACAAATAAACTTTAACTTTGAAAGTTATTTTTTTTTCTCCCTCCAAACTTGAACTTTTAAATATTTTTCAATTATATCCACAAAATGTAGTAGAAAAAACTAGTAAAGGTTGAATCTACTAACTACTACAACATCCTATCAAATTAATAATCATTCAAAATCAGGATAGAATGACCGTAGGAGAAAGTAAATATATCCTAAAACATGCTTGGAATTATATTAAACTAAAAGGAAGTTTACTCACTTTAAAAGTTTATTTTTCTTCCTACCCCAAACTTGATTTTTAACATATATAGCATTTATTACAGAAAATATAAGCAAGAAGAAAAAGAGTTTAGAACTTCTATATAACACACATTTCTATCAGAAACATCTACAATTTTTAATCAGGATAATAATCATGTAACAGAAAGTAAATATAAACCAATCATGCCAGAATGAAATTCAACTATATAAAAGTTTAACTATCATAGCAGGTATCAGCATTGGCAATATAAAAATATTCTTCAAGTATTATATAAAGTTGTAACACACAAACAAACAAATATGATAAATGAGGTGAATTCTTCCTTTAACGCATCACATCTCTCTAAATTACCTCCAATATCTAATGGAATCACTACACTAATAAACAAGGTACTTTCTAAAATGATTTTATAGATTATAATCCTAAAAATAGGATTATCCCTGATATATTGGCTCCTAGGCACCAATCTCTAGCATCATCAATCCCTTTAATTAAGCACCTTTTACAGTTATAAATTGTAGTGTAAATCATCCACATGTTACTCATCAAATAGGTTCACGACTCCTATCAAATGAAAGCTCAGTCAGAGAATGGAAGTAATGAAATTGAGATGGATCTATCACTGTTCAAATTCATGATATCTCTTCTAAAAACTAATTCTGAGTAAGACCCATGTTGTAGTGAACTCATCAATCCAACTACTACAAGACAACATACAAGTTTAGCTATAATAAAAAATTAAGGAATCACATCCCTTATAATAAACAATTATCAAATCAAACCACTAACAATACAAACATCTACCAATAAAAAATCAAAATGAACAATTCAAACTAAAGCAAACACAATACAGCAATAATAATCATGACTCTTAAGTTAACTAAATATCTCCACAGTAATAACTATGGGTTGCCTCCCATAAAGTGCTTGGTTTAACGTCGCGAGCCCGACAAATGATTCCTCTTGGATCAAAATTCTAATTAAGTAATCCTCGATCAATCACCCAATCTTTTCCAGATCCAGGAATTCCTAAAATGTCCTTAAATTAACATTTTTCTTTCAGCTTTTCTTTTTCAGATTGATTCATATCATTATTCCTCATATTTCTTTCTAAATCCAATATTCTTTTAATGATTTTCTGAATTTACATATTAATATCATCCTTGAAATATATAAGAAATTGATCTTTATAAGATACTTCAAGATCTCCCAAATTTTGTATCAGATTCTCTCTACATAATACCAATTCTGGATCAAAATCTTTTATGTTACTCTTCTGTGTTAAGTAATCTTTCAATTCCTCCCCTTGTTACTGAGTAAATGATGCAGGTGGTCTTTTTATATCTATCTTAGTTGAAGAAATAGGTTTCTCTAATTCTATAGGAATTTCTTCCATTGGTCTTTCAATATCCTTATCCTCATCTCTCAACTCAAAGTTCTTTTGAAATATATCCTGAAATTCTCTTCCATGTCTTAGCTTAATAACTTTATCTTGTTCACTATTGTTGATAATATCCATCATTTCACACCTCTTCTGAGCATACATACTGTATTCTTTAGACAATGTTTTCAACTCATCATGAAAGTCTATTTCGATCTCATATGTTAACTTACTTTCAAAAAATATTTGGAAATGATCTTTACTTAAATAATTAATATTATACATCCAAAAACAATCATCATCTTTTCTCTCAGCTGAATATTTCATATTCTTTATAACACATCAAAAGTGACTTCCTGGTCATTAATATTCATAATCAACTCTCCATTTTGTACATCTAACATAGCTTATCCAATAACAAGGAAAGATCTCCCCAAAATAATTAGAATTTCATTATCTTTCTCCATATCTAATACAATAAAGTGCATTAGAAAGATAAATTTATCCACTTTAAGAAGCACGTATTCTATAACTCCTTTTGGATAAATGATAGATTGATCAGCTAACTGAAGATTTATAGATAGAAGCATCACATTAATGCTCGCTTGTAAATCACATAAAGCTTTTTCGCATAATATTTTTCCAATTGCACAAGGAATTGTAAAGCTACAAGGATCTTTAAGTTTATGAGGAAACCTTTCCTGAAGTATAGCGCTGCACTCCTTACATAGTGTAGTTGTCTCGTAATCCCAAAATTTCCTTTTCTTGTTTAATATCTCATTCATAAACTTTGCATTACTTGGCATTTTTTCTAAAGTTTTTGTGAAAGGAATATTTATCGTTAACTTCTTAACTATTTTCATGAACTTTAAAAATTTTTTATCCAACTTATGATGTCTATGTCTTTGAGGAAATGGAGGTGGTGGTATTTCAAAATTTATTTTAGTTTGAGATATTAATTTTTCTAGATCCTTAGAGACATGTTCTTCAGGTCTTTTTGTGTCCTTTATTTCTCTTATGAATTCTTTCTATTTTCTAACCACATCCTCTATCTCTTTTCCACTTCTTAATTGGAAAGCTTCTACTTGTTCATATTTGTTCTCTTTAAATTTGTTCTTAATGTTGCTAGGAAGTGTTCCATGGGGTTTATTGCTAAGTGAATTAACAAATTGTCCCTGTTGATTCTCTATCTTTCTAGTCACAGTATTTTGACTTTGCAACTTGTTTCCCATTTGCAATACCAATTCGTCTATAGACATCTTCTTATCCTCAAATTGTTGATCATTATTAGAGTTTGATGGATTTGAAGGTCTATAGTTTGTGTTCCCCTGATTATTCCAACTTCCATTAGACTTTGCATAATTATTTTGCCATTGTTGGTTTCCACCCCTAGTAGTATCATTCCAAATAAAATTAGGATGGTTCTTTCATCTTGGGTTGCAAAAGTTAGCATAAAGAGTTTTTATGGTATTTAAATTCTCATATAATAAGTTGGAATAAATCATATTCCCTAATGAACTTTTCTCACTTACAGGACTAAATTGAGGTTGGTTCATTTCAAATTGGTTCAATTTCCTTGATATTGCAGCAACATGAGATGCAAGAATTGCAATCGCATTTGTATCAAAAGCACTAAATATCATTTTAGGATTTACCCTTATAGAGGGCCATTAAAATTCATTTGTAGTCATTTCTTCAATTAATGCATACAGTTTATCAAATGGTTTTGACATTAATGAATCACCAGCAGCAGCATTAATAATGAACCTAAGGGATCCTACTAACCCATTATAATAAGTTTAAATGATTAACCAATCTGGCAGAGCATGATGTAGACACTTTCTTAGGAGTACCTTAAATCTTTCCCAAGTTTCGTATATTGATTCCCCATCATATTGACAAAATGAGATAATATCGTTTCTAAGTATATTAGTCCTTGAAGGTGAAAAATACTTTGCTAGAAGTTTTTGAGTTAACTCCTCCCAATTCTTAATAGAGCTATGTGCTAATGAGTATAACCACATTTTAATCTTATCCCTCAGAGAGAAAGGACAAGTCCTTAGCCTAACAGCATCATCTGATATTTTGTTATAACAAAATGTAGCACAAAATTCTAGAAAACTTAATAAGTGTAAATAGGGATCATCCGAATGAGGTCCTCCCAAACTGGTTGTTCTGCACTAGTAGGATAATCACTGGATTTAGTTAAAATGAGTCAGCTTCTAAGATAAGGTTTTATATACTTGAGTGAATTTCATATGTATAGGATTTACATAATCTCTCAATGATTTATGATGATTTTCCAAGTTATTCTTTTGAATGTTTTCCATTTCTATATCCATTTAAACTTTTTCAAGTCCTTTTTGTTTTTAAATTTTCTTCATTTTTCTAACTCAGACCATAAGGCACAAGTTCTACAGATCCTTTATTTTCACATACGTAACACAACAAACAATATAATAACAATAAAATAAATAAAATAAAAAATATATTCAACACAAAAAAAAATTTGTAAACGCCTTATTTTTCACACAAATAGCTTTTTCACAACACTATTTCATACAAAAAACACTTTTCACACAAAAAAAAATTTACGACACTAAAGTTTTCCAATTCTAATCCAAATTAGATTCAACTAAAATTCTCCTAAAATTCTTAACGAAGCTTCCCCTTCAATGGCGCCAAAAACTTGATGCGCCTCCAGCGTATGCTATTTTTCCTGCGTGCTTTTTTGTTTGTATGTATGTGCGCATACTAGAGGTTTTAAGTAAATATACTTATCGTTCAAAAAATACAGCGCTCTAGTGGAGTCCTGTTTTTATATCCCATAGGGAAGTGAGCTAAGAGGTCCTTAGTCAAATTCTAATCCACTATTATGAGACTTTAATTTGGAAGGTCGATATTAGTGTTTTTTCTAACAAATACTCCTAAAGGTATCTCTTAAGATTAAAATAACTAATGACTACTCTTAAAGGAAAAAATCAATTATATAAATAATCCTTTCTGGATGAATTAATTTGGAAAATTTTGAGATAATAAAATCTACTATTCTTATATGGTTAATTGGATAACGTAAAGGAATGAGATGCATTAAATATTGTATGGGTTCAAATAGAAGCAATCTTAGTCTTTACCATCTTCCAAATGCAAATATAAAATTGATTAATCCTAGGTTTACTCCTAAAATCCATGTTTAGGCTGAGAGGATACTGGCTCTCACTCTAGAGCTCCCACGTCCCTTCGTCTGAAGGCTAAGTCTAGTATTAGATTCCAAACACTAGGACCGAATTGGGGATTTTAGTCTGTCTCCCTAAAATCTCTAATTCTATGCACATCAAAGTATAATTCCCTATTTATTTGTACAACCCCCACGAACTTCACCATCCATGGAAGTTGAATGTGGTTCCACTTTCTTGAGATGTAGTGCAAGTAAAAACTACAGCAAACTACAACAAACTACAACTAGCCCTTTTTGTAATCTAAATGTAGTGCAAGTAAAAACTATCACATTTATAATTAAAACTTATTTTATCATGCATCGTATTATCCTAAACATTAATCCTACTAACTGTGAAAGAATAGTAGAATGACAATAATGGAATAATCTTCTCATGCCACAATATCCAAACAAGAAGAAAGAGTAAGAGAAGAACATCACAAAGCATGAAGAAAACACAACGGAAAACGTCATTTCATTAAAGAAAATCCACAACATAAGGGTTCACAAAATAATAAGATAACGAAGAACATAAAACTTAACTGTTTGCACTTGAAAGAAAGATGCAAATCTCTCCCGTAAAGTCTTCTGCTGATCCATGCAATGTTAATACAAACCCTTACAGATTCTCTCAAAATCCGCTCACCAATCTCTCTTAAGAGGTAGAAATCTACATTTCTACTCCTATTCTAAGATATATAAACATTCTCCACATTTTTCCTAACTTCTCCTCCTTTCTTGGCTTTAAATTCACTTTAAAATAGTGTAGGGATGAATTTACCAAGAGGTGCTTCAAGCACCCTTCCAAAAAGCATCCAAAAAAGTTAAATTCGGCTATAACCGCCCAAAATCACATCAAGACTGTCTCAGACATCGTTGGCACTGAATAGGGTACTGTCGGTGCCCAAAATCTGTGCTCGCAGGTTTCTAGTGCCGCAGTGCCCATTTGGGCCCTTCCGGCGCCCATTCAGTGCAGCTCTATCATTTTGCTCTATTTGGTTCCATTTTAGCTCAGTTTTACCCCGTTTCAGTTGCGTTACATTTCTAAAATATAGACCTAAAATATAAACATAAAAACAATCTTTCTTTAATGTATAATCTCATTCAAAAATATGTAAGAATTGTAAAAGAGATTAAGCATAGAAAGACATATCGAAATGAGTTAGGCTAGAATTTGCTTTCTTGCTCGTTTTTGCTCCAAATTGCACCGTTTTTGTTTCTTTCTCTATAAGAGTCCTTTTTGTACATAAAACCAAAAGCATGCAAAATATGCTCCTTTAAAATGCAATATCATTCAAGTTCAGTAGAAAGTGTATATGAAAAATCAAGCAACTTTTACGCATGTCAATAGGATCTACCTGTTGGTTGATACTATTGGAGACGAGACCCTCCACAAGATTACTATTATTTTGTCGTTACCACATGGTTGTGAAGAGGTGAGGGAGAGGCCCACACACTTCACCTGAGTTTGCATAATTTTCTAGAGGTTGGCCAAAAAAGAAGGTTGTTATATTGCCAAGCTCGTTAAGAGAATGAGATGTTTAATATCCACTGAAATGAAGAATGAGATCCTGAGGATACAAAGACCAGTCTAAATTCTCGTTTGAAACCATTTGGGCAGACAAGTTGATGCTGCTACCAACACTACAGATGCTACTACTACCATTCTTACACCAGCAATGCATGGATCGGTCAAGTCTTGGCTGGGTCAGAGAGTGTCATCTGTTGATGATTATGAGGAAACGAGGAAGAAAAAGAATTGAAGAGAATTGTTTCCTGCAGAACATGGTCTACACCCTGAAGAGAACACTTCACCTCACTACTCTGATGTCTCAGCCAAGACGCTCCATCTCAAGGTGCCGACTTTTAAGAGGATTGTGTAGTTACCAAAGGTCATTGTACCATTATAATCTAAGAAGTTCATGGATTAAGGATGGATCATGAGTCTGATGTTTCTGTTACCACTACCATCATTGACTTTGAGTCAGTTGTAGAGAGAAGTGACAGTCGAGGGAGACCTACAGATCTGAATTTGATTAAAGAGAAACAGTTAAGGATAAAGTTTGAAAGCTCCGATTAGAGATTTTAGAATTATCAAAACAACGAGGGTTGGATATTGATGATGAAGATTACTACTTGTCAGATTATATGAAAGGAGAATTCATGAAAATTAATGTCATCTAAAATTGGTCTACGTCATCTGTGCGTGATGCTCCTAGTGAGGAGAATGACATGAATGTGCTTTGGAGGGACACTTTGACAAGGAATGAATAGATTAGTGGTCTGGAAAAGAGGAAGGAGGAGATGGCCACTGCCATGACCAACATGGCCGCAGTACACGGACAGTCGTAGCCATGACTAGTGGCATCTCTAGAAGTTAACCAGACCAAATTAATACACATCATGGATGAAAGAAGAGAATTCGCTTCTTCTAATGAAGATGAACCTCCAAAGAATGATTCAGCTATGATTCCAACACAAAAAGATATTAGGCAAACGATCAAACAACAATTTTGGGAGGCCTTGTCTTAGTCCAAATGTGGGGCATCGGTTTCTAAGGGTATACCCTACCTGCAGGAATTTCATGATATACCATACACCAAAGGCTTTCTGCCTCTGACTTTCAAGAGACCCTACCTGCAAAAATTTCATGTTATACCATACACCAAAGGCTTTCTGCCTCTGACTTTCAAGACGTTTGACAGGATCGGAAACCCTTACCAGTATATAACATACTTTAGAGCCAGTTGTTGCAACACAGGAGGAAGTGAAGCATTATTATTCTAACAGTTCATTCAGAGCTTGTCAGGGATAACATTTGACAGGTATGCAAAAATACCTAATGGAACAGTTAAGTCATTAGCAAAAATTTAGAGCATGTTTGTGAAAGGATTCACTGGTGCGCAGAACTGCATTACTGTAGAAGATATCATGGTGGAGCGGCAGTGACCCGACGAGACTCTAGTCGACTACATTTTAAAATGGAGAAAACTAAGCATGAAGTGTGAGCTTCGGCTACAAGAAGAACACGCGATTGAGATACTACTCTAGAGTATTCATGGTCAGGTGGCTTTCATGCTTAAAGGTCTTACCATTAAATCTTTCGGGAAGCTACTTAGCAAAGCAAATAGTTTACAAGAGGAAGTTAAGCATATCGAGCTTATAGAGAAATTAAAGAATCAGAGACAGGCAAAAGAATGTGAAAAGAGATCTGGCGTAGTGGCAACGACCGACAAAGGGAAACAGCCGATGAGGATTCAGGTTGAGGAGTCTTCATAACAGCACAGTCAATCCCCTCAGTACAGTTAGTCTCCATAGTACAGTCAGTCCTAGTAGTATGTTCAACCCCGTTCACAGTAATTTAATCAGTCTGGTCAACAACAGAGGTCATACACAACAGACGGACGACAAGTTCCGACAATTTCAGAATGACTACGTAGGAACTACTACTTTAAAGATGATACCATAACAAAGATGATTAAAAACTTGATGAAGAAGCCCAAGTTCAGATTTCCCTAGTTGAAGAAGATGGAAGAGATGAACAAAAAGGATCATCCCATCTTTTGTCCCAACCACAAGTTACTCGAGCACACAATAGAAGAATGTTTCAATTTCAAGGATTGTCTTGAGAGGATTTATAAGCAAGGAAATATAACAATACTGAAAAAATATTTGAAACAATCTGATGGAGGTTCTGTAAATTTTATTTCTACTGAGCCGACCCCTCCGATTAACATGTATGCCTGCAAGGTGGATGGAGTATGATTTGGAATGAACTCAGAAAAGACTTGGATTAGATCCAGTCCACCTCAAGGTAAGCTGCTACCTAGAATATACCACCAGCCCATGCTATGATGGAGACTTCAACAAGGAGACCACCGTAGTGGGAAAAGAGGGATAAGGAGATCGCAAATGAAATTAAGGACGATAGCGCGATGGCTAGGATAGGGGCTCCCAGTGTTTGATTGGTTGTCTCAGATTTAGGGATGAAAACCTTCAAACCTTGACTTTGTACGATTATCTTTATGCCCCTCCTGGGTCTTATAATAATAATAGAAAAATTTTTTACTATAATCTTACTGTCTCTAGTGACGACGAAACTAATCACCACCTATCTAACCCTGATATTGATTCCCAAAATGATCATCATATCATACTAATTCCTGATGACAACATTGACAAAAATAAAGAAGATGTCAACAACACTGGTTACGATAGTGTGAGAAGCAAAAAGCCAGTCCTCGAATGCAAAGGAACTAAACTTACCATTATTTTAGACTTTTCAAATACAGAAACAGTACTAGAAAAATTAGCTACAACGTCAAAAGCACAACCCTATCTAAAAGTGGAAGAAATAATGGAAGTAAATCTCAGAAGTGGAATGGTACTACCTTCAAGAATATCTTCAATGGAGAAAGGAAAGCAAATAATTACTCAAGAAGAATTATCCCCCAGCAATGGAGGAAGTACAATTTTGAAACAATATTGGAAATTTAAACAGTGTAGATTACAATGTGCTAACTCATCTTAGGAAGTTGCCAGCCAAACTAAGAATCTACGACGCTTTGATCCTGTCAGAGCAGATGAGAGAAAATCTGGTTAAGGCCCTACTTGATCCTGACATCTATTTAGCACATTTGGTTATCACATCCTCAGAAGGAGTTTGTACGTTGAAGGGACAGCCTGACATCACCTTCACCGATGAAGACTTGCTTCTCAGCACCACTGATCACAACCGTCTGCTCTACATTTCCGTCATCATTAACAGGTTTGTGTTTTTCCAAAGTGTTATTGGATGTTGGAGCGTTGCTTAACATAATGAGTCTACAAATGTTAGCTTACTTTGATATTGATGCAAGAGAGATCTCCAAAGATAAGACGATGTTAAAAGGATTCAACCAGAGAAGGAGCCCTCAAATCTATAACACTATATATGAAAGTGGGAGATCTAGTCACAACTACAAAATTCCAAGTCATCGACGCAGATACTTCGTTCAACACCCTGCTTAATAAACCGTGGTTTCATGAGTACAATATGATCTTGTCGTCTCTTCACTAATTCATCAAATATTATAAAGATGGACAAGAATATTAAATTTTTGGAGATCTACAGGCATTCTCAATACATGAAGTGGGCATTCACAAAGACGCCGCCTACTAGGCTCCGCTGAAGAGAACGGTACTTTTAAGAGAAAGTGGGGAAAATGAAACAGAAGATTCAGAAACTTCATGAGAACCGGACCATTCACCTCCGCTTTAATGATCTCTCACCACTCCTTCGCAATGAGTTGGTGGATGTTCTTTAGCCTACATATCTGAGGTTGAGTTCGGGCATGCAGGTGAGCAAGAACTCACCCGATTATTTAATGGATGAAACCAACAATCAACATCGACATAGAAGGAGGCTCAAAAGAGGATGAATTCAGCAAAGAAACAATGATTATAAGTCAAAAGAATTCTGAGTTCGAGATCTTTCTAGATGACACAGAAAGGAGTGAATACGAGTCAATGTACGATCAGATTAACCATTATGTTCAACCCATGACCCTAACTTTGATCAAGCCTCAAAAGATCGAGAGTATGGAGGTCAAGGAAGGACATAATTGTGATATTAAACCGATCAAGTTTTACCGAGCTTCCCCTTCTACTTCTGAGCCTTGTGTAATACTTGAAAAAAATGATTCTATCGAATTATTGGAATTACTGTTTGGTTGCTTTTCACTGTGTGTACAAAAATTAATTCAACAAGAATATGTGCCATAGCAAATGCCAAAGGATAAGCTACTATCATTTGAAAAATTATGGCATACAAACAGAATGAAAGTTAATTCGAAAGAAGGTCTTAGGTTTGGTACGATTGGACCAGTTGATGATTCGGTATTTTTCATGGTTGTTACTAGTCAGTCGGAAGAAAATTTCCTGGACATTTAAGATGAATTTAAAGATCAACACACAGATGATGCTCCACTAGATTTTGAAGAAGAAATCAAACCAACAGTCGATGAATAAAGAAAATCAACCTTGGTACTGAAAAATAGACCCAACCAACTTTTATAAGTTCATTACTCAAGGAAGAGGAATCTACAGATTTGATCAAGTTGTTGTCAGACATCAGATATTGTTTCACTTGGAAATACATTGAAATGCCAGGATTATCCCGTGAAGTCTTCATTCATCAACTCGGGGTAGAGAAGAGCATAACGCCACTAAAGCAAGCTCCCAAAAGAATGCACCTCGATATTGAACAACATGTTACAATAGAAATAAATAATCTAATAAACACTAACTTTGTCTAAGAAAAATAGTATTCGACATGGTAATCCAATGTTGTACCCCTAAAGAAGAAAAATGGAAAGATACGGGTGTGTGTCGACTTCAAAGGTTTAAATAAGGCATGTCCAAAAGATGAATTCTTGTTTCCAATACAGGAATTAATGATGGAAATTACAACATCACACAAAATTTTCTCTTTTATGGATGGATCGTTAGGTTACAATCAAATCAAGATGGCTTCAGAAGATGCAGTACTCATAGCATTCAGAACTCTGATCGCGATTTACTGCTACACCGTGATGCCATTTGGATTGAAGAACGCCAGAGCTGCCTACCAAAGAGCGATGACCAAGATCTTCGATGACCTCATTGACAACCAAGTGGAATGCTACATGGATGATTTGATCATCAAGAGCAAAGTGAAAGAAAGCCATCTGTATGATTTGAGGATCGTGTTCGAACGATTACGACAATATAATCTAAAGATGAATCACTTGAAGTGCGCCCTCGGCATTACCTCCGAGAAGTTTCTAGGATTTGTTGTCCATCATCAGGGAATCAGAATTGACCTAGATAAGATTATATCTATCTTAGAAAGGCCCCCTTCCAAAGCCTTGAACCAATTGTGTTCCTTTAAAGTCAAATTAGCATACCTAGAGCGCTTTATATCTAATCACTTGGGAAGGTGTCTACCCTTTTCGAACATACTTTGAAAGGATTTCAAATTCATGTGGGGAGAGCCAAGCCAATGGGAATTTGAAGATATTAAATAATATCTAAGGATACCTCATGTTTTAGCAACCACTATCCCGAGTAGACTGTTGATACTGTATACTGTGGCCTTGGACGACTCCCTTGGAGCCTTACTAGCCCAAGACAATGATGAGGGTAAGGAAAATACACTCTACTGCTTGAGTCAATGTCTAATACCTGTGGAGGTAAAGTATCCTCCTATTGAGAAACATTACCTAGCTTTAGTTTGGCCGGCTAGAAGCTTAGACATTACATGTTGTCTCATAAGGTCAACCTGATTTCAAAAGTTAATTTTCTCCAATATTTGATGACCCGACCAACACTTTCTGGACATTTAGCAAGGTGGTCGATGATAGTATTGCGATTTGACATAATTTTTGTGCCCCATAGTACTATCAAAGGGCAGATTCTTATAAACGTTCTCGCACTATACCCACTGCTAGCTGGGTCCCCTCTCAATGATGAACTACTAGGTGAGCAGATACTACAAGTGGAACAACCCAGTACCAGACATTGGGAAATATACTTCGATGGAGCTTCATCAGCTTGAAGAGATGAAGGAGAGCAAATGGCTATAACAGGCAAAGCGGAAACTAGTCTGATCTTCTTGACACCATATCAGGCCATGATAAAATTTTCCTAACACTTGATAGAGTCGTGCACCAACAATGAAGAATAATATAAAGCCCTAATCTCCGGATTGGAATTGGAAATAAGAATGAAAATAACAAAAATTTCCATTTTTGGCGACTCACAACTCGCCGTCCAATAAGTGGGAGAACAATATATGATTCTAAAGCTGCGATTAGAAGAATACCACCGTTATATGATGAAATTGTTGGAGCAGATACCAGTAAGACGTTCTATTGAATTCTTTAAGTGGACAATGTCCATGTAGATGCCTTAGCAAAGCTTGCTAAGGAATTGGCTTGTCCATCCAAAGATTCTATAGATATCACCATACAAGTAAGTCAAGTGTTGTCGCATATCAACCTCGACAATTTGTACATGCTTGGAAAAGAAGTGATAGCAGCTACAATGTCAGATGATACTAAAGATTGGCGTCAGCCATTAATAGAATATATTAAAATTGAAAGATTGCCAGAAGGTAAGTCAACAGCACATCAGATTTAGAAGAGGGCTTTGTCATATGCCTTAATCGATAATGTTCTGTATAAGAAAATGGCATCAAAACTAACAAACAAAAATCACCAAATAAATAATAATAAATTTGTTATCGTTCTTGTTCGTGCAAAATTTAAACCACTTAAATTTCCCCCTACTTTCTTGTGTAGGAAGTATCAGGCCATAATTTGGTATTTGCTTCCAAAGATGGCTTGTACCTTGAAATCTGAGGAGGCTGTAAATATGAGATTAAAGATGAGAATTGGTCCTGAGGAGGCCAAACAAACTTTAGAACACGGAGGCACCAGAGGTTTTGTTGACTCACACCTTCCCTCTGAGAGACTGATGCACCAAAAATATATACGGTTTTTTCTATATAGTTTTACCCATTTTTTGTGATAGTACACTTTAAAGAAATGTAATTTTCATGATTTCTTGCAGGTGTGATGATTTTTGTTGATTGGAGTGAAAAGAAGCAAAAAGGAACGAATTAGAAGCAAATAGGAGCAAAAAGGTGGAAAACATGTTTTGGCTCCGCCAGCACCAGAATGGGCACTGCCAGCGCCATTTTCCAGAGACTTCAGAATTTAATGGCAAGATAGAGCGCCACCGGCATCCTATCGGGTGCCACCAGTGCCCGAAGTCGGTGGAATTCAAATTTGAGGAGTTTTGGCGACTTTTTGAAGGGATGCCTATGGAAACTCTTTAGATTTTGTCTCTAACTTTTAAGTAACTATTTTTAGATGAAAAGAAGGGGCCTCTCTTGGTTTCTCTTGCTCTCTCTTAGTGGTTTAGTGTGTGTTAAGTGTTAGGGTTTAGGTGAAGAGTGTGTAGAAGTTAGGATTTGAGAGGAATTCTTCTCTAAGGTGTGAATGAGAAGAAGTAAAGTGAGAGATTGCTTCTTCCTTTCCATTCTAAAGAGAGAATCAAGTGTTGTAAAGAAGAGAGAAAAAAGGATTCAAAGGAACTATAAGGGAATTGCATTGGGGAAGAGAAAGAGATAAGTTGTATTTTCTTTTGTGGTTTGTATGTCTTTTCTTTTATATATAAAATCCATGTTTTATTGTATCTTCTTCATGAATTCTCAGTAGTCTCCTTTGTCTTTCTTCTTGCATAGAGATGTGGTGACGGATTGATGTGGATTTGATGTGCTTTTATGTATTGAAGAAATTGTGATTGTTTTTCATTCCAAACTTAATTTACTTTTTGATTTGGCGAATTGAAATGTTAAAATATGTTTTTAAACATTAATATTGAAATGATTTAATGTCCTACAACAATAATGAAAAATCCGTTTAATTTTCATGGATGAATTGCGTAGTTTATGGGAATTGAGTGCAAATAAATAGGGAAATGTGTTTTGATGGACTTCAACGTGGGGATTTCAGGGTGACAGGCTGAAATCCCCAAATTAGTTCTAAGATTAGTAACTAAATATCAAAGTTTAGCCTTCGAGTGAAGGGTGAGTGGGAGCTCCAAAGTGAGAGCCAGTATCCTCCAATCCTAGTCTTAGATTTAGTGACTAAACTTAGGATATGTTAATGTTCTATTCATGTTTTGTAGAGGGGACACTCTCTCTAGGGTAAAGAAACATCTATGCTCCTATTTGTCACAATAACATAGATAATTGTTCCATATGAATCCACACATCATATTCTCATTGCAAAAGGAATGATACTTTTCTCATATATCAAAAACCTTTCAAATACATAGTTTAGTGTGTCTGCTAGTTAATTTTTTCTTCAAAGTTGCTAGAAGTAAGTGTACTTTAATCAATTGTTACTGTTTTCTTCATTGTGGTAGTAGAAGTAGTATTAAACGATAAGTGTAATTCAAGTATCAGATTTCAGTGCTATATTATTTATATATTGTGAAACACTTTCTTATACTTCGTACTTCGCTTTGGGATCGAAAATCATGACTCCATTAGAGCCTTGTATTACTTGATATGATACATATACTTTCGTTGAGTGTTCGAACTTTACAAAATCATTATAAACATATATAAATTTGAGTTCATACATTCTAGCATATATAAAGTCCGACGGTCAAGTTTTTGGCGCAGTTGCCGGGAAAGGTAATGAAGTAATTAAGTAAGTAAGTATAAACGATATTGATTAATAATATAATAACAAAAAACCTTTACTTTGTAGTGTGTAATTGTGTGTTTGTTTACTTTTTAAAAGTATTTGTGTGACTGTATATGTGTCGTAGTGGGTCTATATGTTTAGTGCCTTACGATTTGGAGTTAGAGCGTGCTGTCAGAAAAATTAGAAAATAATAAAAACAAATCAAAAATCCTTACAAAAAGATGAATAATCAAGATAATCAGAGAAATGATATAAAAAATTTTCCAAGACCTTTAAGAGATTATGCCAACTCAACAACAGATGAAATTCATATAACTATTCAAAGTCCTGATGTTACTGCTAATTCATTTGAACTTAGACCTGCTACTATCGAAATGGTGCAGAATAATCAATTCGGAGGAACACCAAATGAGGATTCAAATTTACATCTCGCTAGCTTTTTAGAACTGTGTGCTACTTTTAAATATGATGAAGTGTCTAGTGACGCTGTCTGACTTAGACTTTTTCCTTTTTCTTTAAGGGATAAAGCTAAGGCATGGTTAAACTCGTTAGCACCTGGATCTATTAGAACTTGGGGGGAATTATCTCAAAAGATTCTATCAAAATATTTCCCTCCATCAAAGACTGCTAAACTTAGAAATGATATTACATCCTTTTGTCAATTTGAAGGAGAGTTAATATATGAAGCTTGAGAGAGATTTAAATATTTTCTTAGGAAGTGCCCACATCATGTTTTACCAGATTGGTTAATAATTCAAGCATTTTATAAAGGATTAGTCGGATCATTGAGATCTATTATAGATGTTGTTGTTGGTAGATCATTAAAGTTAAAACCATTTAATGAAGCTTACGCATTAATTGAAGAAATGACTATTAATAATTTTCAATAGCCCTCTGAACGGGTAAATCCTAAGAGAGTAGCTAGTGTTCATGATTCAGATATGACGACTATGGTAATTTCTCAAATTACAGACCTTTCTATTAAAATAGATCAATATGGAATGAATTATTTTCAACCACCTCAAGTGTTGGAGGAGAATTCTTTTGAACAGATAACAAAATCTCAAACACCTTATGAGACTTTAAATGCTATTAATAGACCTAACAATCCTTATTCGAATTATTATAATCCTGGTTAGAAGAAGCACCCAAATTTTAATTGAAATAGTAGCAATGCTAATGTTAATCGCACTTGGCTAACAGTTCCATAAATCTAATTGGAAATTCTAACAATCAAGGAAATACCAATTTTAGACCATATTTTCTTCATGGATTTAATAGTAACCCACAATTTAAGAATAAGTTCTCTACGGAAGAAATGATTCTGAGTATAGGAAATCAATTGTAAGCTTAAGGTGTTGCTATGAAAAATATTGAAAATCAATTGGGACATATTTTCACTGCACTTAATAATTTACCTTCTGGAACACTTCCTAGTAATGTGGAGATCAATCCAAAAGATCAAAACAAGGCATAACATAAGACTATTTATTGAAGGCGTGGAAGAGAATTGGAAACTAGAGTGCAAAAAGAAGTTGAAATAGAAAAGGAGAAGGAGGAAATCGAAAAAGGTTCAAAGAAGATTTATCGAGACTTGGATTATTCTCTTATGGCAATGAAGATAACTGTTGAAAAATCACCACTTCCATTTCCTCATAGATTGAAGAAACAAAACAAGGATAACAAATTTGAAAAAATTTTCGAGATCCTTAAGAAATTAATGATAAATATTCCTTTTGTTGAAGCATTTGAACAGATGCCTGACTATGCCAAGTTTATGAAGGATGTCCTGAGAAAGAAAAGAATGTTTACACATCTTGAAACTTTTGCACTTAGCAGATAGTGTAGTGCAATTATTCAGAAGAAGCTTCTGAAAAATCATAAATATCCTGATAGTTTCTCTATTCCGTGTGCTATAGGTGAAATTTTTTTTGAAAAAGCATTATGTGATCTGGGAGCTAGTATTAATCTTATGCCTTTATCAACTTTCAAAAGGTTAGGAATAGGAGAAATTTCTCCTACATCTATGACTCTTCAGTTGGCCGATCGTTCCATTACTTACCCTAAAGGAGTGGTGGAAGATGTGTTAGTAAAAGTGGATAAATTTATCTTTCCTGTAGATTTTATTGTACTTAATATGGAGGAAGATAAAGAAATTCCAATCATTTCAGGAAGACCATTTCTTGCTACTGGAAGAGTGGTGATTGATGTTCAAAGAGAATTAACTATGAGAGTTAATGATCAAGAGGTGACCTTTAATATTTTAAAATCTATGAAGTATCCCTCAATGGAAAAAGATAATGAATGTTTTAGGATGGAGGTCTGTGAATATTTGAGAAACAATTAGGAAAATATATTTGAAAAATAAGTGCAATATGAAAATATATTTGAAGAAGAAATTGAAGATGAAGAATATTCAGATATTGAGAAGAATGAAGATTTGAAGTATGTTCAGGAGAGATTTGGAAGTATTAGACACTTGGAAGGTGGAAATAAATGCTTAATTTCATCTATAATAAAACCTCCTAAACTTGAGATGAAAATTCTCAAAAATCATTTAAAGTATATGTTTTTAGGATAATTGTCTACCTTGCCAGTTATTGTATCTTTGGAGTTAAATGATTAGCAAGAACAGAAGTTATTGGAAACTTTAAAATGATACAAGAAAGCTTTTGGATGGACTTTGGTAGATATTAAAGGAGCTAGTCCTTCGATTTGTATGCACAGAATTTTATTAGATGATGAATATAAACCGAGAGTTGATCCACAAAGGAGATTGAATCTTATAATGAAAGAAGTAGTTAAGAAAGAGATTTTAAAATGGCTGGATGCTGGAATTATTTATCCTATTTCGGATAATGCTTGGGTGAGTCCAATACAATGTGTACTGAAAAAGGGAGGAGTGACCGTTGATGTGAATGAATGTGAAGAAATTATACCCACAAGATAAATTAATGGATGGCGAATTTTTATTGACTATAGGAAATTAAATGCCGCCACTAGAAAATATCACTTTCCTCTTCCTTTTCTCGATCAAATGCTAGATAAACTTGTTGGACACAAGTACTACTGTTTTCTAGATGGATATACTGGTTACCATCAAATACCTATTGCTTCTGAGAATCAAGAAAAGACAACATTTACTAGCCCTTACGGAACCTTTGCTTTTCGAAGAATGCCATTTAGGTTGTGTATCACACCTGCAACATTTCAGAGATGTATGATATCTATCTTTAGTAGTATGATAGATAATGGAATAGAAGTTTTTATGGATGATTTCTCTATATTCGGGACTTCATTTAAAATTTGCCTAGAAAACTTAACAAGAGTTTTGGTGCTCTGTGAGAAAACAAATCTAGTTCTGAATTTGAAGAAATGTCAATTTATGGTTGCGGGAGGAATTGTGCTTGGGTGTAAAATTTATGAACAAGGTATGGAGGTTGACCCTGCTAAAATTAAAGTGATTGAGAGATTGTCGCCACCCACTACTCTGAGATAGGTGAGGAGTTTCTTAGGAAATGTTGGATTTTAGAGGTGATAAATTAAATATTTTTCTAAAATTACTAAACCTTTGTGCCGAGTTTTAGAAAATGATAGAAAATTTTATTTTAATGATGGATGCTTCAGTGCTTTTGAATTATTGAAAGAGAAATTAATTACTACACCTATAATTGTTTCACCTGATTGGGAGAAACCATTTGAACTTATGTGTGATGCTAGTGATTATGTGATCGGAGTAGCATTGGGGCAAAGGCACAATAAAGTTTTCAAATTCATTTACTATGCTAGTAAAACTCTTAATGAGCCTCAAATTAATTATACCACTACTGAAAGAGCATTATTAGCTGTAGTATTTGCTTTTGAAAAATTTAGACCTTATTTAATTGGAGCTAAAAGTATTGTGTATACAGACAAATCAGTTATCAAATATTTACTACAAAAGAAGGATGTGGAACATAGACTTATTTGATGGATGCTTCTTCTGCAAGAATTTGTTTTTGTGATAGGTTATAGGAAGAGAGCTGATAATCAAATAGCCGATCATCTGTCAAGAATAAAGTATGATAAATAATCTGAATTTGAAAAGGAAATTACAGAAATTTTCCCTGATGAGAAACTTTATACTATTATGGGAAGCAATTTGCCTCGGTATGCCGATATTGTGAATTATATTGTAAGTGATATTGTACCACCCGATTTAACAAGGTCGTTGACCTCATTTTCGATGAGGTCTTCTCTTCTTCTCTTTAGTACTTAGGATCTAGCCTTAGGCTTTTCCTTTCGACTATCCTAGAGGATTAGAATCGGGACCCACCACTTAGAAATTCAAACCACTTCTTAACTCCCTGCAAACTCCACAAACTTGATTGTAGACCCCTAATCACCTGGAGGGTTAAAATCAAATGTGGAAGTTTAAAGGATGAGTTCCCTATGGGACTCTTCTGGCCTTAGGACTACCCCCGGTGGCTCGGTCCGGTGAAGGGCCGACTTACACACACACTACACCTATACACTACACTTTCACACACATCCTAAAAACACACCCATGCCTAACTCGACCTCCCGACTCATAAAGGTGATTCACATGGATGGCCCTTAACCCCTAAGCCCTCGGCTAAGAGAGTTAGAAACAACATAATGGATGCCTCAAATGAGTCCCTTCATGGCTCATGTGGGCTTCGATATGGCTTCATGGCTCATGTGGGCTTGATATGGCTTCATGGCTCAACCAAAATGATTTTATTCCACTTACATTCACCTAATCTTCAATTTTTCAAATTTTCAATTTTTGACCCCCGGGACCCTACACCCGCCTAGCCTACCCAAAGCCCTTGAAATCACCCAAATTTTTCAAAATTTCCAAATCACCCAAAAATTCCCCAAAATTAACCTTGAACATTTCCTCACCAATCAAGTTGATCATCCATAGCCAAAAATATCAAAAATTCGAAAAATACCTCCCAATACCCTCCAAATACCCAAAATACCCCTCTTGACCCAAAAATCCAAAAATTCAAAAAATTTCCAGAAAATTCTAGAAAATCCCAAATATTCCCAATTTCATTTTGTTCAACTACACGATGGGCCAATTTTGTCAATTTACCCCACTTTTGTCAAAACCCCCAATTTGACCCATTTTAACCCTAAGTGAACCCAATGTCAAGCCAAACCTACCCAATTGACCCAAATTCTTATCCAATTCAATTCTAAACTTCAATTTATCATTCCCAACACCAATCTAGACCAGATCCAAGTCCAATTTGATTAACATTTGAATCCAATTTCACTTTTGGCCTTAAAGCCCAATTTGGACCCATGACCCAAACCTAACCCAAACCAAACCAATTTAACTCCAATTAAACCCAAATCTTTTCTAAACCTTCCCTAACATCCCCACAAACAAAAAACTAACATGATTTTCCAAAAATTAGATCTAAACCCCACTCAAATTCAACCCAAAGCCAAAAAGCCCAATTTTGACCTAAACCCAAACCTAACCCAAATAAGCCCAAACCCCAAAATCAAAACCCAACCAAAGTCAAAACCTCTTTTAAACACTCCCATAAACATTTCCCAACATTAATTTTACATCAATTTGAACCCTAGCCCAACATTGGCCCAAGTTAGCCCAATTTGGCCTACATTGGCCCACTTACCAAAAAGGTCCAAATCCAACCCAATTCAAGCCCAAACCACTTCAAATTTATTCCAAATTATTCATGAAACATTCCTAAATTAAATTCAACACCTATTGGATCCAATCCTTTGCAAAATTCTCATCCTAAAATTTATTTTGAAGTCCAAAAGCCCACTTCCCTAAACCATTTTAAAAGCCCATCTTCATTAAATTTCAAAAGGCCCAAAGCCCACATGACAACCCTATATCATCATACATTGGATGAAACCATCTCCTAAGTTCTAAACCCATGATAAAATAAATCCAAATTAAGCCATATGCCAAATCCCATCAAACCATCCCTAAATTACAAAAATTTCTAAAATCCATTTTCATGAAATTGACCAAGCTTTTCCCCAAGCCAAAGACAAGCGATGAAGCCACATGCAAGCCATGTGAGTTGCTCACATGTGACCTTACCACATTGGGCAAAAAGAGGAGGTCCTTTCCACATTCCCATAAGGTGATTAACCACTCCCATGATTCCCCTTAACCATGCTTATGCCTAATTGTGCTTGGATGGTGACTTGACCCTACTGATTATGCTGAACCAAATCACTTTCCTTTCTGCCTAAACCAAACATTGGGCGTGCACCTAACCCAAAGGGATGAGTTGACCAATTTGAGCCAAAATGAGCCTTCTCCCACACCATTCTAATCCAAGCTTTTGACACATGGAATTTGCCAATTGCCTACACTAAACCCCGCACTCGACCCACCTGAACAAGATGGTGACCAGTGCCTGGCCGGCCAGCCACCAGGCCGCCGGAAAACACCACACCCGAGAGCTCACATGTGAGCCAACATTGAAATTCTCCCTTGCTGAGCTGCCCCATGCCCAATGGCCACCATGGCTGTTCTTCTCCTCACCAGAGCAGCTGATCCCAAGCCCTAACTCCCCCTGGGAGAGCCTCCAGCCAGCTCTATTTAAACACCCCCTCTCTCGGCCATGGGAGAGGTGCTGAACCAACCTTAAGGAAACTCTCCAAAATCATTCCGTACCACTCTCTACACATAGAGCACTTGATCCCCACCGGATTCTAGCCCCAATCTCCTCTAGCCGAGCTCAATTTTGAGTTCAAATTTCAGCGACAAAAACCGAGGACACTTCTTCACAAGTGGACCAATCCCCAAATTGATTGGTCCTACACCTTCACCGTGATCAAGGGAAGAAGTCCACCAGCAAAAGCCCCCTCTCCGAGCCACCCATCCGTTCCGTACTCCAAGCTTTGTGATAGGGCTTGGTCGAAATCATACCTAGACAATTCACCGGAGCCAAGGGACTTCATCTGGAGCTTGCTTGGACCCAATCGAAGGTGACACAACCCTTAGATTGAAGCCACACTTCTCTGAGCAAAGGTGTGAGCTAACTCTATATCCCGAGCTTCTGGAGATTCTCCATTTCAAATGCCTTAATTTCAATGCATGATCACCGTATAGATGTATTTGTCTCTTCAAGACGAATCCATAGAGCACAAGAACACAAAAATTCATTAAGTATTGAGTGAGATATTAAGGATTTAGGGTGGACGGTTCTCGGGTTAGGAGGCTTGGGGACGATGAACAGATGTCGTTCATTTAATACACGCTCGGACGGACGGCCAGGATCTCGCCGGATGAGGAGACGAAACGATACAGCGGGCCCCCAGAGCACTGAGTTGGATGGCGGCGCCGAATCAGAAGACGACAGACAGCGCTTCAGAGATGCCTAGGTTGAGTTGGCGCCGCGTGAATAAGTAGAAAAATAAGTTATTTTTCTATTTATTTAATTCCCTAAACTTCAAAAATGCATAACTTTGTGTAAGAAAATCAGAAAAATAAAATAAAAATACCCTCTTGCTCAATGAACAGAGGAGAATAATGTGGAAAAGAAATCATTTAATTTCATCAAGTATTTTATTTTTAATTATTTATTTACTCTCTGCATTGTTTTAATTCTCCATGCATATAAGAAATTCACCTTGGCAAGAGACCATAGGGCCTTTGAAGCCTCTGAATTTGGGAACATTCCCTGAATTTTCCAAAGTAAGAGGCCATCCCTATGAGAAGTTATTGATTTTTCAAATTCATGTTTCTGTTTTGAGTATTTTAAATCCAATAATTAGCATGTTGTGAAATAAATTCTAGGAAAATTTGGTGATGTTTCTTATAACCAGAGGACTCTAGGAAAAATAGGTTTTGAATTAATCCACTTGGAATAATCCTAATTGGCTTAAACACCCAAAATAGGTCCTTAATTAATTAGAGCTAATCATACATCAAATTGACTTGAAATCAATTCTCTACTGACCTTTAGGATCAGAGGAACCCACCATAAAAATTTCAAGTCAATTGGACTTGGTTAGCCCCACCAAATGGGTTGATTAAACCATTTAGTCATTTTAAACTTTAAAAATTCATAACTTTCAAAATACTTTTCAAAAATTCACCAAATTGATTTTGGAGCCTCTCTGATATTAGGAGAATTTAAGAAAATTAAAATTTCAATTTTCTAAAAAAGTTAATTTTTTGCATTATTTTAATATTTTTAATAATTAAAAAATAATAAAAATCACAAAAATAATAAAATTCACCAAAATGTCATATTTTGAATTTTAATCACTTAGGAACAAACCCCAAATTTTTTTAGGTCTCTATGATGAAATATTAAATTTTAAAACCCTAGGGTAATTTTAAAATTAAAAAAATGTATTTTCTAGCATTTCCACTAAAATGATTCTAATAAATCAAAGAAAAATCATAAAATTACAAAATTGGTTCTATGGTTTCCTTGATATCAGAGAGATTTTTCAAAAATATAAAATCCAATTTTCAATCGTTATTTTATTTTTAAATTAATTAATAATCCAAAATTTAAAATAATTATAATAAAAATAATATAATTCAAAAAATCACCAAAATTGGTCCAAGTGGTCCTCTGGTCATTAGGAATGTCCCATAATTTTCTTAAGGACAGAAACTTTCCTTGGTCATATTATTAAATTTTCCTTGGAAATCCCTATTTTCCACCAAAAATAATTACATAAATAAATTAAATACAGAAAAATCACATTTTCTCCTCTAATGCCTTTATTGACATATGAGTGAAGTCACATAAAAATTTCAAGTTTATTTAAGCTCAATTTAGTGATTTATGAAATTATTAAGCTTGAAGGGCAAAATGGTAATTAAAATTTTAACCTTTAATTAAAACTTTAGGCTTAATAAAATTAAAGAGTAAAATATTGGATCTTAATCTGATTTGGATGATTGAAATTTGAATAATAAGGGTAGAAACCCATTAAAAAATTTAAAAATAATTGAAATTAACCTTAATTAAATAATTGATTAAATTTGGAAGAATAATAAAATTGGAATTATTAAAATAGGGATATTATTAGGAAGAAATTTGTTCTTTAATTTAAGAATCCCTAAATTAATCATCTCAATAATATTTAATTCCTAATTAAAATGATAATCCAAATTTAAGATTTAAAATGCTAAAAGACTTAATCATTAAATTAAATTAAAGTTAAATTATTTAAATTATACTCTTTTAAAATTTCAATTAAATTAATACTTTAATAATTAAAATTAAATCATCTTTAAAATTAAAAATAAAATATTAAATAAAATTAAAATTAAATTAAATTAAATCAAATTAAATTTAAATCAAATTAAATTAAATTAAATCAAATTAAATTAAATTAAATTAAATCATATCAAATCAAATTAAGTTGTGTTAAATTAAATTAAATAATAGAATCAAGTTAAAATTAAAATCAAATTAAATTAAATTAAAATTAAAATTAAACCAAATTAAATTAAATTAAAGTTAAATTAAATTGAATTAAAAATAATATCACCTAAGACATAAAGAAATTCAAAAATAAAACAACTTGAACACTATTCCAAATTTAAACCCACTAACTGAAATTAAATCATAAACCATTTGAACATCAATTTGCCCTCGAAAGCTTTTGTTGTCATAACTCCTAAACATAACATTAAATGAAATGTTACTTCCCTCATAGAATATTCAAATGTCCTAGTTCACTCGAGTAAGATAACATCAAAACTTGAATTCTCTGGACGATTAATTCATTTGTATAATTAAATTCATTTGGACTTAAAACAATTCTAGCAATATTGAAAAGATGTTTAAGATTCTTCTTAAGCACTTCCTCAATATGATAGGATGTTTATAAGAACAACTGAACTTAATTGTTCTTTGATGAAGAAAATCATTCTCAAACCAAAACACAAGAACCTAGACGTCATAGGAGATGACTAGCTATAGGATTAGGAACTTTGTAGAAAACCATAACCCTTCCCTTAGTTTTACCTAGGAACTTGTTCTAAATGCTTAAATATTTTAAATTGTGTTTAAGTGCAGTTTGGGATGACGGGAAGACACTCCAGGTACGCTTTTATTTTGTTGCAATTTACTTTATTGCAATTTTCTTAATCGCATCGCACTTACTTTTCTTGCATAATAAACAACTGTTGCTTGAAAACCCAAACTTTTAGGATAGTCCCTAAAACTAAAACCAAAACTAGATTAAAAGTCATTACAAGATAAAATTCACCGCCACAACATCTCAAAATATAAAACAACTCAAAATTTAATCACAAACAGTAACACAAAGCCGCAATTACAACTAAATTAAAACGTCTTGTTGGATGATCGGGAATACCTCGGATGATGTAACCTACGTGTTGCTAACGGGATTTCCCACTGTCTAAATGAAAGTGTGGAACTCATTTAGTTGAGTTTAGTAAATTCATCTGGACTAAGTGAATCCGATAAAAATAACGATGCCGGAAGGATGTAACCGTGGGATCTTAGCCGGTGTTGTTATAACCAACTTTAAGATTTGTTTTAATTGAAACATAAAAACACTTGGGAATTAAGAATTTCTCTAAACCAAAACACTTTTCTTATCTCCTGATTTATGACTTCTAAAACTAAACCTCTGCAACAACAAGGAGCTCGGAGCATGGTGGGCAGCACGACCATCGTCATCAGCAAAACTTGGATCTACTTCAGCAAAACTTTCTTAGAATTAAACAACCAAACCATAGGACTTCGAGGTAGTTTGCCTAATGCAACATAAATCCTCAATCTTCTATTAGGCATTTGCATTGCAAATTAAGCCCTAACCGATCTTAGGATTCCGAGGTAGTCATCCGATATGACATAAACCCTCATATCTTCGAGGCTATTTTTATGATCACATCATACAAATATAAGTCCTAATTAATTAAAATTGGAAAAATCAAAACATTAAATAAATTTTAGGACTTTCCTAAATTCAATCCAAACAATAGGATAGTCGGGAAATTACCGAAGTTCGCTTCGAATCTGTAATTTCTCCTACCTTTCTTCCTTTTGGATTCCCAAAACAAAATGTTCCAAATTTGATCTATTCCCTATTAAAATTCCAATATTCAATCCCTTGAAAACTTAAACTTTGAAATTCTTGAGAGCAGAATTATTGACTATTATTGAGAGTTTTCTTAAGTGATTCCCGTCATTTAAGATGTAATTAACTATAGGGGCTTGCCCTTATAGGGAATTTTAAGAACCCAGGTAATATAAACCCTGCTTAATTCTTTTATATTAAGCAGGGGAACTTGTCGGCTTATAAAATTGGTTCGCGAACCAAACGGATGTCACAAATCTTTTAGTTTATTTAATC
This sequence comes from Papilionanthe hookeriana x Papilionanthe teres, assembly GCA_022702705.1. Lineage (NCBI taxonomy): Eukaryota > Viridiplantae > Streptophyta > Magnoliopsida > Asparagales > Orchidaceae > Papilionanthe > Papilionanthe hookeriana x Papilionanthe teres. Next base: position 100,794,974 of record CM040423.1, read on the forward strand.
GAGCCCTATCATCAAGCAGTGTGTCTATTTTTCGGGGTAGATACACGGTCTGTGATGTGGTGCTCGTTTATATAAACTATTTGGGATGTGAGATCGGTTTGATTTCATATCTTAAAATTTTCAAATTTAAAATTATTTTCAAAAATCAAATACTACTTTTCAAATTATATATTTAAATTAAATTAAAAATTCACCGACAACTTCTGTAGGTGACCTCCTTTTCTAAAATACAACACAACCTAAAAAAATAAGCTGTACAATTTCTGGCGACTCCACTGGGGAAAATTCCTCTCTCCATTTTAATTAGACAATTCTGCTTTCTAAAATCGGTAGTGTATCCATGTTCCTAGTGGATCAAACTACCCTTCTTTCCGTTGGAATACTATGTTCATTTCTACCTTGAACAAGTATAGCCAACATTCTCTCGGATTTAGGAGCCATCTGTTTAGACACCCCTAAACAGAGAGGTTCCGAGATCCTTTTACCACATTTCTGAGGTGGGGTGGACCCCCAATAGGTATTAGTTTAGGAGCGGTCTTGCGGGTCGAGAAGTTTCTACAAGACTTCCTCTTCCTTTTCCAGTACCTAAACAATTCTTTCTACCCTTCCCACAACTCTCTTTCTTTTAATAATTCTCCTTCCTAACGAACAAATCTTTCAAAAAAATAATTTTTTTTTAATATCACAAATACACTAAGATAAACAAAAATGTGTTCGGACCCTTTCTTTTTCGTCATAAGTTTTACAACAAGAAGAAGCACGATTCGGAGACTAACACTTGGAATCTGCCATGCAGAAATGGAAGCCCCAAAACTGATCTTCTCCTTCGTCAACGGACTCGACCTGGCCGTATTCAAGGACGAACTGCCTGACAATCGAATTATTAGATTCGGACAAGGATTCGGGGACACCGACATCAAAATCCCCGACGTCACTCTCTTTTCACTCACAAGCAAAGTATCAGAAACTGAGAAGCCGTTGATTGAGTTTAACCTCAAGTAAACTCATGAATTCCCTCCTCTGCAAAAGATTCCAACTGAGAGGAGTACTGCTGTTCACAGAAGGCCTGTTGTTGCTACCACCACTGGTCTAGTTGTCTCTGCACCTACCCTAGCTTCTGCCAGACTAAAAGGGAAGGAAATTCAGAACTATGATGAACCTATTACCATGGAGGGTACAGATCTTCCTGTGAAACCTTCTGTTTTTGAAATCGGGTCCAGCTCCAGAATTCCATCGCTGACACGGACTCAGAGAAGGAACAGAAGTAGAAGGATTGCTAGAGAAGACAGAGCTGCTGAAGTTGCTTTCCTAGAAGAAATCCCAGAACTGCCCGAGTATACACCACTGCCTGAATACATACCACTTTTGGGAGAAAGCAGGTTCCATCCCCTCTCAGCTGTAGAGGATGAAGAAAATGTTCTCAAGATTGCTGCCGCATTGGCTCGGCCCGTATATTACAACGATAGCCGTAAGAAAATGGCTAGAGTTACGCCATTTGCTCAACTGCAAACCCTGATAGAAAAGTTAGCGAAGAAAGAAAAATGCCCTGTGTCAGAAATTTTAAGAAGGATAGGACGGGTGCCAGCCAAATCCCGTCTTGGACCGCGAGTAGAACCTGCTATAGCTGCGGAAAAGCCAAATAAGAGAATGAAAGCTAGTCCACCTGTCGTTGTTTCAGGACTACAGATTAGGGAGGTTACCACCTTCCAGAGCATTTGGCCGACGGACCATCCGGTCCCGGCACCTTCGCCGCTAGGAGGATGGTATGGCGTCCCACTACCGGGACAATTAAGATTAAAACAACAACCTGAGAAGGAAAATCTCGTCAGGAGACTTGAGTCCGAAGAAAGTGCTACCGCAGTAATGGGGACTCATGAGAAGGAAACCCGACAGTTATCATATGACAACTGCAAGGATGTATAGAAAAGACCACTAGAAGATGCTATGGAAAAGCTAAGAACTGATATTAGGCGATTAGCAAAGGAAAGAGAAGAGAAATTCGGAGATGAAGTTGACTCGTCAGAGTTCATGGATGATGAATATGTAGAAATTAACATGGTTAAAACACGAGCTTCGTCAGCTTCACAAGGTGCCTCTGCGACTGCAGAAGAGAGGAGCCGAAGTAATGAGGAGACGACTTCAAGAGAAAGAAGATACGATCGCCCAAATGGCAAAAAGGATGGAAGAGATGGTCGTAGCCCTAGACACTCTCCGCAGTCGGGTTCAACCCCAAAGAGAAACACCCCCGAAGTCATTCACATTGTAGACGGAGGAAAGGAGATTACGTCCGTCAACGGGGATGATCAGTTAAAGAAGGATGCAACACAAAGCATGATTCCAGAAAAGGGTATCAAGAGCTTGGTAGAACAGCAGGTGCGAGAAGCCTTGGCACAATTAAAGAGCGAGACATCCATTCGGACGGGTAGACCTTACCCTGAAGAATTTGACGTTGTCCAATACCCGAAAGGCTTCGTACCACCTCTGTTCAAGACCTTTGATGGAACCGGAAACCCTCGGGAGCATGTTTCCCATTTTTGTGCCAGTTGTTGCAATGCCGGCAGAAGTGATGCTTTACTCATCCGACAATTTGTTAGCAGCCTGTCAGGGATCGCCTTTGATTGGTATGTGGAATTACCGAACAGTTTGGTGAAGACATTTTCAGAATTAGAGAACCTCTTCATCAAGCGATTTGCCGGAGCTCAGCACCACATCACTATAGGTGATTTAGTAGTAGAGAAGCAGAAGCGGAATGAAACTTTGGTGGATTACATACTTCGATGGAGAAATCTAAGTATGAAGTGTGAGCCACAGCTACAAGAACAGCATGCAGTCGGCATTTTACTAAAGAGCATTCACGGCCCGATAGCACTTCTCCTCAAGGTATTTACAATTAAGACTTTCGAGAAGTTGTTAAGCAAGGCCGGAAGCTTGGAAGAGGAGGCGAAGAAATTAAGTTTCACCGATAAAACAGACAAACAAAAGCCTGTGAAAACTTTTGAAAAGAAGTCTGGGATCGTCGCAGTTGTCGATAAAGGCAAGCAACAGATACAAATATCGTCGAACGGCCGCGACAACCTCAACGAATTGCCAGCAACCCCGACCCGGCTATCGGTCATCTCGACAGTATGAACAACCGTCTCGTCCGCAACGTACGTTAAGGGAGCTTCGAGCGAGGAGTATCCGTTCAAGAATGAGGCGATCGTCGAAAATGTTCCGCCGTCTGATGAAGACTCCAGATTTCCAACTACCAGAACCTAAGAGACCAGAAGAAGTCAACAAGAAAGGTGATCCCAACTGTTTCCCTTACCACCGGATGCTTGGGCATAAGATAGAAGATTGTATTACCTTCAAAAGTTGGCTCAACGACAATCTTCGGAAAGGGAATATAACGATCCTGAAGGAGTACATGAAGGAACCCCAGAAAGGAGGTTTCGTCAATGTTATCTCGACGGATCTCATTGTGCCGATAGACCCCTATGCGACTGATGATGGATGGACTACCGCTTGGACAAAGTCTTCGAAGAAGATTTTGGATCACATCCAAACCGCTTCGGTGCTAACCTCAATTCAGAGTTCGAAACCTGTCAAGTCGGCACTATCACTTGTGATAGAAGAACCACCTCAACAAGAGACAATTGAAGAGAAGAAGAAAATCGACGAAGAAGGGAAGACTGAGGCTCTTAAGGCTAGACTAGGGGCTGCTTATCCTAGGATAGTTATTTCCGATTCAGGAGAGAAATTTCTCGAACCTCTGACTCTGTATGATTATCTGCTCACTCCGGTGGGATCTTATAATGATAAGGGTTATGGCGTTGGCTACGTTTTGACTGTTTCTAACGATTACGTAACTAGCGATAATCCGGACATCGATTCCGATACAAATGACAATTCTCAAATCATACACAATCTCGATGATCACAATGACGAAGAAGACATCCATCAAGGAGGCTACGAGAGTTTAACAAGCAACGAATCTATTTGTGAGTTTCGAGGAGCTCCAGTCACGATAGAGTTAGAGCCTTCAGACTCTGAAGCTAATCCAGAAGAACCTGTCATTCCGATTCAAGAGGAGACACCAGCAAACTCAATACTAGATTCAGAAGAAATTACAGAAGTTAACTTAAGAAGTGGAAGAGTTCTACCTCTGAGAATGGGTCCAAAGGACAAAGGAAAGGAAGTGGTTGTTCAGGAAGAACCAACCCCGGCAGAAGAAATACCCATTCGGGAAGAAATCGAGACACATGGAAATAAAATGGACTACAACGTGCTAGCCCATCTTAGGAAACTACGACAAGCCGAGCATCTACGACGCTCTCATCTTATCAAAGGAGATGAGAGAAGCTCTGATCAAGGCCTTACTTGATCCAGAAATTTGCTTAGCTCAAATGGCCGGAGATTCCTTAGATGATGTTTGTTCGTTAATGGAATAGCGAGGTGTCACCTTCACGGACAATGACCTACTACATGGGACAGCAGACCACGACCGACCGTTGTACTTTTCAGTTACAATTGGGAAGTTTACACTCTCCAGAGTATTGGTGGATCTAGGAGCATCAATCAATATAATGAATCTTCGAACGCTAGCATACTTGGAAATTGATGCTCGCGAGCTCGAAGCGGACAAAATGTTATTAAGAGGATTCAACCGGAAAGGAGAAAGAGCCCTCGGATCGATAACACTGCTAATGAAGACCGGTGACTCGGCAAAGACAACCACGAAATTTCACATAATTGATTCGAAACGTCATTCAACGCTCTATCGGGCCGACCATGGATACATGAAAACGAGGATGGTACCATCATCCCTACACCAGAGTGCATCAAATATTACGATGGAGGGAACGATGCATCAAAGGTGACTTACAACCATTCTCCATACATGAAATTGGAATCCATGAAGATGCAGCTTATTACGCACCCCCAAAGAAAACAATCTTCTCCAGAGATACCATAACGAATGAAGCAAAGAAAATTCGGGATGACGAAGAGCCTGAAGTTCTAGTCCAACAGTCACTCACCACTCCCTTACGGCGAGATGGTGAAGGTTTCTCCACAACTCGCATCCGAGGTCGAGGTCGGGGACGAGGTCGTGGCAGAGACGTTAGGACAGTTGGACAGAGGAAACCAGCCATCAATGTTGATTGGGAAGATAGTTACGAAGAAGAAAAAGAGATCGAAGCAAGAAGCGACAACAATAAGTCGGAAGAAGCCGCAATTCGAGATCTCTCTCGAAGATGAAAAGAACGAGGAATATAAATCGATGTACGAGAAGATTAACCACTATGTACATACTATGACCCTGACCCCGATCCATTCTAATAAGATCGAGGGTATGGTGGTCAAAGAGGTACATAGCGGCGGTGCAAAGCCCATCCAATTCTACCGTGGTGCTCCTTCCTCCAAAACTGAAAATAATGTACAATTTGAAGATGTCACTTCATCAGAATTAATGGAATTACCTTTTGAGTGGTACTCTCCCCGTGTTCAAAATTTAATTCGAGTGTGGTTTCTTACCTCGACAATGGACAAAAGGTCAATCACAACATTTTGAAAAATTATGGAATAACTTCGGTCGTCCACCCAATTCAAAGCATGGTCTCGGATTCGGCACGGTAGGATCGGCTGACGATACCGAACTTTGCTTGGTTGTCACTTGCGAGTCTAATGTAAACTGCATGGAAACTACAGAAGAATTTGAAGATTTACAAATTGGAGACGCTCCACCAGAATTCAAAGAAGAGATTAAATCTATAATAGATGAGTTAACGAAAGTTAACTTAGGTACTAGCGAAGAGCCTAGACCTACCTTTGTTAGCTCCTTACTCAATAAAGAAGACTCCGAAGAAATAATCAAGTTATTAATGGAATTTAAAGACTGTTTTGCTTGGAGCTATGATGAGATGCCAGGATTAGCTCCAGAGATCGCAGTCCATAAGCTAGGAGTGGATCCTACTTCTGTCCCAGTCAGACAAGGTCCCAGAAGAATGCGTCTAGAAATCGAACAACAAGTCATAGCTGAAGTTAAAAAGCTAATAAACGCTAAATTTGTCCGCGAAGAACAATACCCGACTTGGCTAGCCAATGTGGTACCAGTTAGGAAGAATAATGGTCAGATCAGAATTTGTGTGGATTTCAGAGATTTAAATAAGGCATGTCCAAAAGATGAATTCCCTCTACCGATCCCAGAATTAATGATCGACATTGCTTCGACACATGAAATATTCTCATTCATGGATGGATCTTCAGGATACAACTAGATAAAAATGGCTCTAGAAGATGAGAAACTTAGAACATTCAGAACGCCGATTGGAGTATATTGCTACACAGTGATGCCATTTGGACTGAAGAACGCAGGAGCAACATACCAGAGAGTGATGACAAGAATTTTTGATGATCTCATCCACAATCAAGTTGAATGCTACGTGGACGATGTGGTCATCAAAAGCAAAGTAAAGGACAACCACCTATATGATTTGAGAATTGTTTTCGAACGATTAAGACAATTTAACCTTAAGTTGAATCCCTTAAAATGCGCCTTCGGCGTCACCTCCGGGAAATTCTTAGGATTCATTGTCCGACATCGTGGAATTGAAATCGACCCGGAAAAGATTAAAGCTATCTTAGAAATGCTACCTCCCAAAACCTTAAAACAACTACGATCTTTTCAAGGGAGGTTGGCATATCTTCGACGCTTTATCTCAAACTTGTCGAGTAGGTGTCGGCCTTTCTCGGCACTAGTTAAAAAGGATGCCAAATTTATTTGGGAAGAGAAATGCCGAAGGCCTTCGAGGACATTAAGCAATATTTAATGACACCTCCTGTCTTAGCAGCCCTGGTCTCGGGTAGACCGCCGATACTTTATACCGCGGCTTTAGACGACTCTCTCGAGCCTCTGTTAGCCTGTGTCAATGATGAGGGTAAAGAAAATGCTCTTTACTACCTAAGCCGTCGTTTACTTCCAACGGAAATAAGCTATCCCGCAATTGAAAAGCCTTGTTTGGCCCTGATCTTCGCCGCTCAAAAGCTCAGACACTACATGCTTTCTCACAAGGTCAACCTAATCTCGAAATTTAATCCATTGCAATACTTGATGACTCGTCCAACGCTTTCCTGCAGACTTGCCAGATGGTCAATGATATTATTGCAATTCGATATAACTTTTATGCCTCCTCGTGCCGTAAAGGGACAAGTCCTAGCGGACTTCCTCGCAAGCACACCCTTTGCCGGCGAGAATCTCCTCTCAATGACGACTTGCCGGACGAACAAATAATGAGTTTAGAAGACCCCGATGATCGACGTTGGGAATTATATTTCAACGGAGCATCTTCGACACACAAAGACGAAGAATCGCAAGTGATAGTGCCCAGAAAGCGAGGATCGGATTAATCTTTATAACACCGGAGCGGGGGATGTTAAGATACTCCTACCACTCGACGAGCCGTGTACAAAAACGAAGCGAGAATACGAAGCCCTCATAATAGGACTGGAATTAACTATTAAAATGGGGATAACAGACATCAACATCTACGGGGATTCGCAGTTAATCATTCAACAGATCGCCGGACAGCACAGAATTTTAAAGCCAAGACTCGAGCGGGACTTCTAGTATGCCATACAGTTGTTAGAACAGATTCCGAATGTGACGATCTACAAAATTCCCAGAAAAGAAAACGCTTTAGCAGATGCGTTAGCCCGTCTCGCAAAAGAATTTGCCTGCTTGCAAGATGAATCTGTGGAAGTGTCAGTTCATGGACGTCAGGTCCTATCACAGCTCGACATAGACACAATACACAAATTAGAAAAAGAGGAAGAATCAGTTTCAACAGTGACAGAGAACACAGAAGATTGGCGACAGCCATTAATAGACTACCTGCAAACAGGAAAACTACCAGACGATAGGTCATTAGCCCATCAGATCAAGAAAAGAACTCTGTCCTATGCATTAATAAACAATACATTATACAGAAGGTCTTTCGATCAAATGTGGCTAAGGTGCCTAAGCGGGTCCGAGGCCCGCGAAATTATTAAAGAGGTCCATTCAGGACTCTATGGCACTCACCAGTCGGGTTCGAAGATGAAAATGAAAATTAAAAGACTAGGGTACTACTGGCCCTCGATGATGACCGACTACATGAAAATCGCCAAGAGCTGTCACCAATGCCAAGTGCACGGAGTGGTTCTACACCAACCTCCAAATGTGCTACATTCGACAATTGCGTCGTGACCATTTGAATGTTGGGGTACAGATATAGTGGGTCCAATAGAACCACCATCTTCAAAAGGACATCGCTTCATTCTTGTGGCTACAGATTACTTTTCCAAGTGTGCAGAGGCAGTTCCACTCAGAGAAGTGAAAGCACTCCACGTGCTACAGTTTTTTAAGAACCAAGTTGTCTACCGTTTTGGAGTGTCGCACAGGATCATCTCGGATAATGGGTCGGCATTCGAAGCACACAAATCAACAATTTTGTCAGGAGACACGGAATCGACTGGCGATATTCAACAATTTACTACCCAAGAGCAAACGACCTGGCTGAGTCTTTTAATAAAACTCTCGTTCAAATCTTAAAGAAAACTTTGAACGATAATAAGAGAAATTAGCACGAGAAGTTATTAGAAGCCTTATGGGCCAACCGGACAACCTTCAGAACTCCTACTCAAGCTACACCTTACGCTCTGGTGTATGGGTCAGAGGCAGTGTTACCTTTAGAGGTCCAGCTTCCTTCATTCAGGATTGCAGTTGCAAACAAAATCACGATGGAAGAGAATGCCAAATTACGATTAGAGGAAATAGAAAGCCTGGAAGGGAAAAGACTTGCAGCGCAGCAGAATTTAGAACTATACCAAGCTAAGATGGTTCAAGCCCATGACAAACTGGTCCACCCAAGAACCTTCAAAGTTGGTGACCTAGTTCTCGTTCTCAAAAGACCTATTCTTGTACACCGCAAGATAGGAGAAAAATTTGAACCCACTTGGGAAGGACCGTTTGTGGTTGAGGCAGTCTACTCAGGAGGCTCATACCAGCTAGTGAATTGCCAAGGAGACCGACATATGCTTCCGATCAATGGACGATACTTGAAGAAGTATTACGCTACCTGATGTTTCGAAGGAATGAATTCTTCATCCCTAGAAGCAGGGGCAAAGTAGTTACTTATGACTGGGTTTGAACCCAAAAATAATAAAAAATGTGCTAAAATAAATAAAATCATGATAATAAAGTTTTCCTTGTTTTCTCTTCCATATCAAAATCTCTTTCCTGATCTTATCCCACTTCATTACTGTTAAATTTAAAAATACAAAAAGTAATAATAATAAAAAGAAAACTCTGTCTTTAATAAACATTTTCTTAATATTCTTGTTCTTAGTACAGCCCCTGATCCTTTTCCTTGTCTTTTCGCAGGGAAAAGTCGAACGGGCGGTTGGTCCTGAACTTTAGAAATGGCGTAAGCCTTGCACTCGACGAAAGGAGGGTGAAAGATGGAGCGATAATAGAGATTGACTCAGACTTTGCACCAGCAGGCCTGCAATACGAGGAAAGTGACTCGGGTCCCGACTGATCGAGAGGAACCGCCGATCGGACAAGAATGAAAGTGGGTGGCCCAAGCCACCAATCTAGCAGCAAGAAAAGGAAAATAAACACTGAAGAAGACAAGAGAATCAAGTCTGTAGTCGCTACAGCAGAAGGCAGGCTTGTCAGCATCGCGCCCATAGAAATTCAGGAAGTCCGAAGAGCTACTCTCACAGCAACTCAGCGAAGAAATAAAAATTACCCTATCCAAAAGATGTTAACTAAACTAGCAGCGGACCAGCGCGACGAGGCAGTTGCTACTGCCAGTGCATATACTTCAAGGACACCAGTTCACCAGGAATGTGAAGAAAGGAGGCAAGCTCCCAGTGTGACAGAAGAAACCAGGGAAAGCTCAAGAAGAACAGAGGAAGGAAGGCTACTACGCCACCACATAAAGCCACCAGTAATGCATAACCTTGTTGTAGAAGCAACCCCGGAGGATGTCCCGACAGACAGCATCCCTGAGGAGCTGAGGTATGCAGGAGAACGTGAAGGGATTGAGCCATATATCCCACAGTACGTCACCAGGCCTCGCCATTTGCGGATTATTCCGAATACGAGCTAGGAAGAATGCGGAATGTCGAAAAGAAAACTTTTGAATACTTCGAGAGAATCGAGGCGGGAGGAACAATATACTAGAAGGCCTCGAGCTACATACGTACGTGTTCTCGGAATATGAACAACAACAAATCGCGGATCGCATCCGGGATTTGAAAAGAATGGGCCGAGCGGGCCGCCTAAGAGAAAATACTTACTCGAACCCCGGAGATGGATGCCGGGGAAAGGGAGAATTACAATACAATCTGGATGCTCGCTACAACTTCGCGGAAGACAGAAGGGAAACCCACCGGGATACTCCGTCATGGCTAGGTGGATCCAATGCCCTTAGTCATCAAAAGGATGGTAAAGAGAATGATAGCATGGAGGGTACCGCCAACGCATTGCATACCCAACAGCTTGCATCATTAACATTTACAAGAAGGGTGACCGCATACCCCCGCACATAGATCACCACGACTTCGTCGGACCTTTCGCACGGTTTCTTTTCCGAACGAATGTAATATCATGTTCGGATCCGACCTCCGGATAGCAGGCCCGTGTGAGTTCCGAGGGCCAGTAAAGATACCATTACCGGTAGGTTCCGTCATGATACCGAAGGGCAACGGAGCAGATGTCGTTAAACATTGCATACCGGGAGTACCAATGAAGCGTATCTCAGTTACTTTCGAAGGATGGATGACAGGAAAGCACCTTAACACTTCCGACCGGACTCGGAGCTAGAGAGCCTCCGGCCTTATGAGCCGTGAGTTACATGGAAAATATCACACCTCCAACGTACATCCATACGGCATCCTTGCCGAGGATGGCTTGGAAGGTGAAGTTATTGACCATGTACCTCACTATTCAGACATGGATTTTTGACAGATACCCTTTTGGATGGATCGACAAAGATAATACATAGTCCTTTTTGAGTCTACATGGATTGTATGAGATGTATTCCAGATCGAGTTGTATGATGTATCTTCAACATGATTGGAATGAATGTGACCATGTCACATTTTTGGCCTTCACCTCTTTTGTGCAAGTTGACTGAGAAACGCCAGTAAAGTTAAATGAACTTCGAACAAAGAACAGAAAAAAAAAGAATAAAAGAAAACTTTCCTTAAAAATCTAAAAAATGAACACAAATTTTAAAATTCCAAATTCACGATAAAATAAATTTGAATTATTAAAGGACAAACAAAATGAACACAAATTTTAAATCAAATATCAATCAAATTTCAAATTCAATCTTTCCAAATTTCAAATCAAATCTCAATCAAATTTAAATTCAATCTTCCAAGTCTGAAATCTAATCCGTTCTACTCTCTCCCTTGTCTGGGATGGAAGCGGTTGATTCCATTGACACGGATTCGAATCTAGTGGCAAGGAATTGTATCCAATCCAAACCAGCAACTCTCAATCAACTTTTTTTGAATGGGATATGTAACATCTACGTATTCCCTCCTAATCTGTTTCTTCCCACAAAAAAAAAATCTTTTACAACTTTCATGAAATTCTCGAAACACCAAAATTCCACACTGCAAATCTTTGCAAAATCAATTACCCTTCAAGATTAAAATTCTTGGGGTTGAGGATTTTACATCGAGACTGCATTGCTTTAGGATTTTTTCCCTATCGCAATGAAATACATCGAAATTCAAATTCTTGGGGTTGAGGATTTTACATCCGAGACTGCATTGCTTTAGGATTCTTTCCCTATCGCAATGAAATATATCGAAATTCAAATTCTTGGGGTTGAGGATTTTACATCCGAGACTGCATTGCTTTAGTATTCTTTCCCTATCGCAATGAAATACATCGAAATTCAAATTCTTGGGGTTGAGGATTTTACATCCGAGACTGCAATGCTTTAGGATTTTTTCCCTATCGCAATGAAATACATCGAAATTCAAACTTTTGGGGTTAAGGATTTTACATCCGAGACTGCATTTCTTTAGGATTCTTTCCCTATCACAATGAAATACATTGAAATTCAAATTCTTGGGGTTGAGGATTTTACATCCAAGACTTCATTGCTTTAGGATCCTTTCCCTATCGCAATGAAATACATCAAAATCAAATTTTTGGGGTTGAGGATTTTGCATCCGAGACTGCATTGCTTTAGGATTATTTCCCTATCGCAATGAAATACATCGAAATCAAACTCTTGAGGTTAAGGATTTTACATCCAATACCACATTGCTCTGAGATCTCTCCTCATTGTAATGATTCAATCTAATCAATTCAATTTTCTTTTGAGGTTGAAGATGTTACATCTAAAACCACAAAATTCAAATTTTTATTTCAAGTTCAAATCCCTTCAAATTAATTTTGACGAAACTTCAATCTAAATTAAAACTCCAAATTGAAATCTGAGCTCACACATCAAAACTTAAATTGAAACAAAATAAAATCTAAATTGAAATTCCCCCAGGTCATGTGATTTGGGATTCACCTACTTTTCCTTTCCCCAGCGAGAGTTCAGGGATCTCCAGTCTCAGAGATATACTTGACACTCCCCAGCGGAAATTCTTCTACTTCATCCTAAGTTTGTCACGTGGACGTTTATGTTGGTTTTATTGATCGCTTCGGTCAACACCAATACGCGCAGTGTGCTCCGTCAGCTCACCACACCTATTGGGGGTCCATTTGTTGACCTCATTTTTGATGAGGTCTTCTCTTCTTCTCTTTAGTACTTAGGATCTAGCCTTAGGCTTTTCCTTTGACTATCCTAGAGGATTAGAATTAGGACCCACCACTTAGAAATTCAAACCACTTCTTAACTCCCAGCAAACACCACAAACTTGATTGTAGACCCCTAATCAACTAGAGGGTTGAAATCAAATGTGGAAGTTTAAAGGATGAGTTCCCTATAGGACTCTTTAGCCTTAGGACTACCCTGGGTGGCCTGGTCTTGTGAAGGGTTGACTTACACACACACTACACCTATACACTACACTTTCACACACATCCTAAAAACACACCCATGCCTAACTTGACCTCCTGACTCATAAAGGTGATTCACATGGATGGTCCTTAACCCCTATGCCCTTGGCTAAGAGGGTTAGGAACAACATAGTGGATGACTCAAATGAGTCCCTTCATGGCTCATGTGGGCTTGATATGGCTTCATGGCTCAACCAAAATGATTTTATTCCACTTACATTCACCTAATTTTCAATTTTCCAAATTTTCAATTTTTGACCCCCGAGACCCTACACCCGCCTAGTCTACCCAAAAGCCCATGAAATCACCCAAATTTTTCAAAATTTCCAAATCACCCAAAAATTCCCCAAAATTTACCTTGAAAATTTCCTCACCAATCAAGTTGATCATCCATAGCCAAAAATATCAAAAATTCCAAAAATACCTCCCAATACCCTCCAAATACCCAAAATACCCCTCTTGACCCAAAAATCCAAAAATTCAGAAAATTCCCAGAAAATTCCAAAAAATCCCAAATATTCTCAATTTCATTTGTTCAACTACACCATGGGCCAATTTTGTCAATTTACCCCACTTTTGTCAAAACCCCCAATTTGACCCATTTTAACCCTAAGTGAACCCAATGTCAAGCCAAACCTACCCAATTGACCCAAATTCTGGTCCAATTCAATTCTAAATTTCAATTTATCAATCCCAACACCAATCTAGACCAGATCCAAGTCCAAGTTGATTGACATTTGAATCCAATTTCACTTTTGGCCTTAAAGCCCAATTTGGACCCATGACCCAAACCTAACCCAAACAAAACCAATTTAACTCCAATTAACCCCAAATCTTTTCTAAACCTTCCCTAACATCCCCACAAACAAAACACTAACATGATTTGCCCAAAATTTAGACCTAAACCCCACTCAAATTCAACACAAAGCCAAAAAGCCCAATTTTGGCCTAAACCCAAACCTAACCCAAATAAGCCCAAACACCAAAATCAAAACTTAACCAAAGTCAAAACCTCTTTTAAACACTCCCATAAACATTTCCCAACATTAATTTTACATCAATTTGAACCCTAGCCCAACATTGGACCAAGTTAGCCCAATTTGGCCTACATTGGCCCACTTACCAAAAAGGTCCAAATCCAACCCAATTCAAGCCCAAACCACTTCAAATTTATTCCAAATTATTCATGAAGCATTCCTAAATTAAATTCAACACCTATTGGATCCAATCCTTTGCAAAATTCTCATCCTAAAATTTGTTTTGAAATCCAAAAGCCCACTTCCCTAAACCATTTTAAAAGCCCATCTTCACTAAATTTCAAAACGCCCAAAGCCCACATGACAACCCTATATCATCATCCATTGGATGAAACCATCTCCTAAGTTCTAAACCCATGATAAAATAAATCCAAATCAAGCCATATGCCAAATCCCATCAAACCACCCCTAAATTACCAAAATTTCTAAAATCCATTTTCAGGAAATTGACCAAGCTTTTCCCCAAGCCAAAGACAAGCCATGAAGCCACTCTTAAGCCACATGCAAGCCATGTGAGTTGCTCACATGTGACCTTACCACATTGGGCAAAAGGAGGAGGTCCTTTCCACATTCCCATAAGGTGATTAACCACTCCCATGATTCCCCTTAACCATTCTTATGCCTAATTGTGCTTGGATGGTGACTTTACCCTACTGATTATGCTGAACCAAATCACTTTCCCTTTAGCCTAAACCAAACATTGGGTGGTGCACCTAGCCGAAAGGGATAGGTTGACCAATTTGAGCCAAAATGAGCCTTCTCCCATACCATTCTAATCCAAGCTTTTGACACATGGCATTTGCTAATTGCCTACACTAAACCCCATCCCTGATCCACCTGAACAAGATGGTGACCAGTGCCTGGCCGGCCAGCCACCAGGCCGCCAGAAAACACCACACCCGAGGGCTCACATGTGAGCCAACATTGAAATTCTTCCTTGCTGAGCTGCCCCATGCCCAATGGCCACCATGGCTGTTCTTCTCCTCACCAGAGCAGCTAATCCCAAGCCCTAACTCCCCCTGGGAGAGCCTCCAGCCAGCACTATTTAAACACCCCCTCTCCCGGCCATGGGAGAGGTGCTGAACCAACCTTAAGGAAACTTTGCCAAAATCATTCCAGACCACTCTCTACACATAGAGCACTTGATCCCCACTGGATTCCAGCCCCAATTCCCTCTAGCTGAGCTCAATTTTGAGTTCAAATTTCAGCACAAAAACTAGGACACTTCTTCACAATGGACCAATCCCAAAATTGATTGGTCCTACACCTTCACCAGACCAAGGGAAGAAGTCCACCAGCAAAAGCCCCCTCTCCAGGCCACCCATCTGTTCCAGACTCCAAGCTTTGTGATCGGGCTTGGTCGAAATCATACCTAGACAATTCACTGTGCCAAGGGACTTCATCCGGAGCTTGCTTGGACCAATCGAAGGTGACACAACCCTCGGATTGAAGCCACACTTCTGCGAGCAAAGGTATGAGCTAACTCTTTATCCCGAGCTTCGGAGATTCTCAATTTCAAATGCCTTAATTTCAATGCATGATCACCGTATAGATGTATTCATCTCTTCAAGACGAATCCATAGAGCACAAGAACACGAAAATCCGTTAAGTATTGAGTGAGATATTAAGGATTTAGGGTGGACAGTTCTCGGGTTAGGAGGCTTGGGGACGATGAACGGATGCCATTCATTTAATACACGCACGGACGGACGACCAGGATCACGTCGAATGAGGAGACGGAACGACACAGCGGGCCCCGGAGCGCTCAGTTGGATGGCGGCGCCGAATCAGAAGACGACACGCGGCGCTTCGGAGATGCCTAGGTTGAGTTGGCGCCGCGTGGATAAGTAGAAAAATAGGTTATTTTTCTATTTATTTAATTCCTGAAACTTCAAAAATGCATAACTTTGTGTAGGAAAATCAGAAAAATAAAATAAAAATACCCTCTTGCTCAGTGAACAGAGGAGAATAATGTGGAAAAGAAATCATTTAATTTCATCAAGTATTTTATTTTTAATTATTTATTTACTCTCTGCACTGTTTTTATTCTCTATGCATATAGGAAATTCGCCTTGGCATGAGACCATAGGGCCCTTGAAGCCTCTGAATTTGGGAACATTCCCTGAATTTTCCAAAGTCAGAGGCCATCCCTATGAGAAATTATTGATTTTTCAAATTCATGTTGCTATTTTGAGTATTATAAATCCAATAATTAGCATGTTGTGAAATAAACTCTAGGAAAATTTGGTGATGTTTCTTATGACCAGAGGACTCTAGGAAAAATAGGTTTTGAATTAATGCACTTGGAATAATCCTAATTAGCTTAAACACCCAAAATAGGCCCTTAATTAATTAGAGCTAATCATACATCAAATTGACTTGAAATCAATTCTCCACTGATATTTAGGATCAGAGGAACCCACCATAAAAATTTTAAGGCAATTGGACTTGGTTAGCCCCACCAAATGGGTTGATTAAACCATTTAGTCATTTTAAACTTTAAAAATTCATAACTTTCAAAATACTTTTCAAAAATTCACCAAATTGATTTTACAGCCTCTCTGATATTAGGGGAATTTAAGAAAATTAAAATTTCAATTTTCTAAAAAAGTTGATTTTTTGCTTTATTTTAATATTTTTAATAATTAAAAAATAATAAAAATCACAAAAATAATAAAATTCACCAAAATGTCATATTTTGAATTTTAATCACTTAGGAACAAACCCCATATTTTTCTTAGATCTCTATGATGATATATTAAATTTTAAAGCCCTGGGGTAATTTTAAAATTAAAAAAATGTATTTTCTAGCATTTCCACTAAAATGATTCTAATAAATCAAAGAAAAATCAAAAAATTACAAAATTGGTTCTCTGGTTTCCTTGATATCAGAGAGATTTTTGAAAAATATAAAATCCATTTTTCAATCTTTATTTTATTTTTAAATTAATTAATACTCCAAAACTTAAAATAATTATAGTAAAAATAATATAATTCAAAAAATCCCCAAAATTGGTCCAAGTGGTTCTCTAGTCATTAGGAATGTCCCATAATTTTCTTAAGTATAGAAACTTTTCCTTGGTCATATTATTAAATTTTCCTTGGAAATCCCTATTTTCCACTAAAAATAATTACATAAATAAATCAAATACAGAAAAATCACATTTTCTCCTCTAATGCCTTTATTGACATATGAGTGAAGTTACATAAAAATTTCAAGTTCATTTAAGCTCAATTTAGTGAGTTATGAAATTATTAAGCATGAAGGGCAAAATGGTAATTAAAATTTTAACCTTTAATTAAAACTTTAGGCTTAATAAAATTAAAGAGTAAAATATTGGATCTTAATCTGATTTGGATGATTAAAATTTGAATAATAAGGGTAGAAACCCATTAAAAAATTTAAAAATAATTGAAATAAACCTTAATTAAATAATTGATTAAATTTGGAAGAATAATAAAATTGGAATTATTAAAATAGGGATATTATTAGGAAGAAATTTGTTCTTTAATTTAGGAATCCCTAAATTAATCATCTCAATAATATTTAATTCCTAATTAAAATGATAATCCAAATTTAAGATTTAAAATGCTAAAAGACTTAATCATTAAATTAAATTAAAGTTAAATTATTTAAATTAAACTCTTTTAAAATTTCAATTAAATTAATACTTTAATAATTAAAATTAAATCATCTTTAAAGTTAAAAATAAAATATTAAATTAAAATTAAAAATAAAATCAAATTAAATAAAATTAAATTTAAATTAAATTAAATTAAATTAAATTAAATTAAATTAAATTAAATTAAATCATATCAAATCAAATTAAGTTGAGTTAAATTAAATTAAATAATAGAATCAAGTTAAAATTAAAATCAAATTAAATTAAATTAAAATTAAAATTAAACCAAATTAAATTAAATTAAAGTTAAATTAAATTGAATTAAAAATAACATCACCTAAGACATAAAGAAATTCAAAAATAAAACAACTTGAACACTATTCCAAATTTAAACCCACTAACTGAAATTAAATCATAAACCATTTGAACATCAATTTGCCCTCGAAAGCTTTTGTTGTCATAACTCCTAAACAGAACGTTAAATGAAATGTTACTTCCCTCATAGGATATTCAAATGTCCTAGTTCACTGAGTAAGATAACAGTAAAACTTGAATTCTCGGACGATTAATTCATTTGTATAATTAAATTCATTTGGACTTAAAACAATTCTAGCAATATTGAAAAGATGTTTACGATTCCTCTTAAGCACTTCCTTAATATGATAGGATGTTTATAAGAACAACTGAACTTAATTGTTCTTTGATGAAGAAAATCATCCTCAAACCAAAACACAAGAACCTAGACGTCATAGGAGATGACTAGCTACAGGATTAAGAACTTGGTAGAAAACCATAACCCTTCCCTTAGTTTTACCTAGGAACTTGTTCTAAATGCTTAAATATTCTAAATTGTGTTTAAGTGCAGCTTGGGATGACGGGAAGACCCTCAAGGTACGCTTTTATTTTGTTGCAATTTACTTTATTACAATTTACTTAATCGCATCGCACTTACTTTTCTTGCATGATAAACAACTGTTGCATGAAAACCCACACTTTTAGGATAGTCCCTAAAACTGAAACCAAAACTAGATTAAAAGTCATTACAAGATAAAATTCACCGCCACAACATCTCAAAATATAAAACAACTCAAAATTTAATCACAAACAGAACACAAAACTGCAATTACAACTAAATTAAAACGTCTTATTGGATGATCGGGAATACCTCGGATGATGTAACCTACGTGTTGCTAACGGGATTTCCCACGGTCTAAATGAAAGTGTGGAACTCATTTAGTTGAGTTTAGCAAATTCATCTGGACTAAGTGAATCCGATAAAAATAACGATGCCGGAAGGATGGAACCGTGAGATCTTAACCGATGTTGTTATAATCAACTTTAAGATTTGTTTTAATTGAAACATAAAAACACTTGGGAATTAAGAATTTCTCTAAACCAAAACACTTTTCTCATCTCCTGATTTATGACTTCTAAAACTAAACCTCTGCAACAACAAGGAGCTCGGAGTATGGTGGGCAGCACGACCATCGTCATCAGCAAAAATCGGATCTGCTTCAGCAAAACTTTCTTAGAATTAAACAACCAAACCATAGGACTTCGAGGTAGTTTGCCTAGTGCAACATAAATCCTCAATCTTCTGTTAGGCATTTGCATTACAAATTAAGTCCTAACCGATCTTACGATTCCGAGGCAGTCATCCGATATAACATAAACCCTCATATCTTCGAGGCTATTTCTGTGATCACATCATACGAATATAAGTCCTAATTAATTAAAATTGGCAAAATCAAAATATTAAATAAATATTAGGACTTTCCTAAATTCAATCCAAACAATAGGATAGTCGGGAAATTACCGAAGTTCCCTTCGAATCTGTAATTTCTCCTACCTTTCTTCCTTTTGGATTCCCAAAAAAAATGTTCCAAATTTGATCCATTCCCTATTGAAATTCCAAAATTCAATCCCTTGAAAACTTAAACTTTGGAATTCTTGAGAGCAGAATTATTGACTATTGTCGAGAGTTTTCTTAAGTGATTCCCGTCATTTAAGATGTAATTAACTATAGGGGCTTGCCCTTATAGGTAATTTTAAGAACCCAGGTAATTTAAATCCTGCTTAATTCATTTATATTAAGCAGGGGAACTTGTCGGCTTATAAAATTGGTTTGCAGACCAAACGGATGTCAAAAATCTTTTAGTTTATTTAATCGAGCCCTATCGTCAAGCAGTGTGTCTATTCTTCAGGATAGATACACTGTCTGTGATGTGGTGCTCGTTTATATAAATTATTTGGGATGTGAGATCGGTTTGATTTCATATCTTAAAATTTTCAAATTTAAAATTATTTTCAAAAATCAAATACTACTTTTCAAATTATATATTTAAATTAAATTAAAAATTCGCCGACAACTTCTGTAGGCGACCTCCTTTTCTAAAATACAACACAACCTAAAAAAATAAGCCGTACAAAGGCAACAACAATAGATGTTTAAATATGATGCAAAATTTCATTTTTGGGATGAGCCCTATCTATGTAAACAGTGTAAGGATCTGATTATTAGAAAATGTGTGCCACAAGAAGAAATGAATTTGATTATTTAACGATGTCATGATTCTGAATTTGGAGGTCATTTTGGTGTTGATAAAACTTCTTTTAAGATTCTACAATCTGGATTTTATTGGCATACTCCTTTTAGAGATGTTTATAGATATATTAAATCATGTGATCGATGTTAGAGAGTAGGTAATATCTTTTGAAGAAATGAAATGCCTCTAAATTATAATTTTGAAGTTGAAATTTTTGATGTATGGGGAATAGATTTTATGGGACCATTTACTCCTTCATTTGGAAATTTATATATATTGGTTGCCATTGATTATGTCTCTAAATGGATTGAAGCTATTGCTTTACCTAGATTTGATGCTAGTAGTCTTTCAAAATTTTTAAAGAAAAATATATTTACAAGATATGGAATGCCGAAAGTGATCATAACTGATGGTGGATCCAATTTCAGGAGTGATCAAATTAAGAGATTAATTGAGAAATATAATATTATTCACAGAATCTCTACTACTTATCATCATTAGACTAATGGTTTAATAGAAGTGTCTAATCGTGAAATTAAAAGAATTTTGGAGAAAACTGTGGATAATCATAAATTAGATTGGTCTGCTCGATTAGATACTTCTTTATGAGCTTATAAAACTCCTTTTAAAACCCCTATTGGAATGTCTCCTTATAGACTAGTGTTTGGTAAGACTTGTCATTTACTGGTTGAATTGGAGCATAAAGCATATTGGGTGATAAAAATGTTGAATTTTAATTTGAAAAATGCTGGAGAAAAAAGATTAATGTAATTGAATGTATTGGAAGAGATTAGAAATGCATCTTATCACAATGAAAAGATTTATAAAGAGAAAATGAAATTGTGGCACGATCGAAAGATATTGAAAAAGAACTTGGAAATTGGACAAAAAGTTTTTTTATACAACGTTAGATTGAAGTCATTTCCAGGAAAGCTCAAGTCTAGATGGTTACGACCTTTTTCAGTTGTAAAAGTTCATTCTTTTGGAGCTGTTGAAATTAAAGATCCTGATACTGGAATGATTTTAAAGGTTAATGGGCATCAATTAAAACTTTACTTTGACGGGTTTCAGCCTTACTTCAAAGAGGTTTTAATACTGAGTCATCTCGATTAACTGAATGGTTTGTGGGGCTGACGACGTTAAACCAAGCACTTTATGGGAGGTAGCCCATATGTATCTTTGTGGTGTGTTTGCTTGTCTAATGTAGTTGTGCTTTTTAGATAGTTGTTTTTGAATCCTAGTTACTCCAAAATACCTTAAAAATTAATAAATGGTGGATCGAATTGAGAAATTGGAATATTTCGGGCCAAACAAAGTTCGGTGAGAATTTTTTACCACTGGTGCCGCCGGTGCCCTATCACAGTTGTTACACTGAACTTACAGGTTCGAGCGCCGCCGGCGCCCTATCGAGCACTGCCATATAGTGGGAGATGAAGATGACATGAATTTACTTGCTAATCAACCAACACAGACTTCACAATCGATTCAACCTTATTTTTCTGAAGGTTCCAAAATGATATTGAAGTGGGTCAAATAGTTGGAGAAACAGGTACATAACATTATGAATGCAATCAATAACATTTCTGATTTATTTGATCATATAGATTGGAGAATAAAGGAACAATTCGATCACACTGGTCGAATAGAGATAGGCTTGATTAACTTGATGAAGAAGAACACGGTGATTGCTGAGGAATCATTTGAAGAATTTCCATTTTGTCCATTTTATAATTTGTTCGTGCATCAGCAATCGATTGGAGATATTAGAGGAGAAGATAGTTTTGAAACAGATGTGCAGTAATTAATGGATTCTACTTATGCTTATTATGTGTTTAGTTTACTTTACTTAAATATGCTTGGTGTGTGTAGTCTTTGCTTTGCTCACTAATTTGCATTTGGATTTGGATATGCTAACTTTCAGTGTGTGCTTAGATTTTAGTGTTTTCCTATCGTAGAGTACTTGCAACACTAAAACATCTAAGGGTTGGTTTGGTTTGAATGAACATATTTAGTGATTATGTTGTAACTTTGATTTTATATATATAACTTTGTTGTGTATTGTTTGTGTAAAGAATTGTGTTAATTATTACTTGTGAGATGATGTAAATGCCTATTGAAGTTTTATACATCATAGTAATTGTCGAAATGATCGAAATTTCGAAAAAAATTTCAGACCCAGAAAATATTTTGGATTGGCGTCAGTGGCGCCCATTCTGGAAATTATTTTAAATCTAGAGTATTTGGCTATTATTTTAAATAGAGCACCGTCGGTGCCCTATCGAGTGCCGCCGGCACCCGAACACAGTAAAAGGCCAAAAATCCTCGCTTTCGTGATTTTTACTCTGGGATCCGCAAATTCTTCCATTGCCTTCGTCTTCCTCCTCCATTTTTGTGATTTTGAAGATCTAGGGCTTGCTAAATCTCGGATTAAAGGTGATTTCAAAGCTTTTTGACACCATATCTACACTTCTCTTGGTAAGAGCTTCACTTTAAGTTAAAAAATTTTTATTTTCACCATGGAAATCTTTCACATTGTTTAGGTTGGAATTTTTGGAGTTTTAAAGAGATTTTGAGATTTCCATGATGAAATTTGCTCTTATTGAGAATAGTATTTAGAGTTTTTACATTGTGAATTTGGGATTTATTGGAATTTTCTTGCAAATTTTAGAAATTCACATGGCTCCAAGGATGAGTAAAGGGTAGAGGAAATTGGATTTTGATGAGGAGAAGTTTGTTAATATCAAAGCCCAATTTCGCTTTAACTCTTACCTTTACAACAAGATGTGTATCCAGGATCGAGCTTTTGATAGTCCTGGTGGATCTGTAGAGTAGTTAATTGCAGAGTGGAACTGAAAGAGATTTTGTTATTTTACTGCGAATGCTGTTATGGGAGTTGTTAGAGAGTTCTATTCAAATGTACCCTGAACTGAGACTGAATATGTGCTAGTTAGAGGAAAAATGGTTGAGTTTACTCCTCAGCGTATCAATGCTTTCTATCAAACTCGGGAACCATTTATTTGTGAATAAGAAAACTTTGACACTCGAGGGGAGAATATGAGAGAAGTGATTGCTTTTTTGACTGACGGAAGAGGGGAATGGAAAGTAAGTCAAAAACAGTTGATTAACTTCCCCGCTTCCACATTGAATGTTGCATCAAAAGTTTGGCATTATTTCATCTCTGCGAGACTATTACCATCTTATCACCACAGCGAAGTTACAAGGGATAGAGCAATTCTGAACTACTGTATTCAGAAGATGAAAAAGATTGATATTGGAGCTGTTATCTACAAGAACATTAAGACTATTGCTAGAGGAGAGACCACTAGTGGTTTAGGGCATCATGCTTTAGTTCATGCCCTGTGTGTTCAGTCTGGAGTGGATTTTAACAGTTCTGAAAAAAGTGGCTATACCGTTGAGACCAATTACAAAGACTATTATCCATACTTATAAGTCTCATGTAGGAGCCCGAGTTGAGCGTAGGAGTACTGATATTCCTACTACGAGTTATGTTGTTCCATCTACATCTGAGCCGCATACCTTATTTGATATTATGGAGCAGCTGACATTATAGAGTGCTAGTGTGGATAGACTACATGGTAGGATGGATGTGTTTGAGGCGATGAGTGACGTGAATGAAGATTATCTACAGAGGAGAGTTGAGTTCGATATTGCTTATTATGATGCCCAGGTCAGATTTATGAGGGAGAGTTTAATGAGATATTTCATACTTGCCCCAGTTATACACCATATAGACCTGACCCAGTTGATAACCCTGCTGATGACCCTATTGATGACCCTACTGATCCTGGTGTTGGAGATTGGTAAATTGTTTGTTTCAATTTTTGTTATTATTTTTGTGTTGTGTTGTACTGTTATGATGTAGTAGATATTTTTTTTTCATGTGATGTGTAACCCTGTTGTTGTACTGCTGAGATGTAGTAGTTATTTATTTTTCATGTTATGTGTAACCCTCTTGGTGTACTGTTATGTTGTACTGAAAAATTAAAATTCTTAGCTGGACTATGTAGAGTTTACTTCATGTTATAGTGTTTTGTTGGATGTTTAAATGTTTAAAGTTAATTTCTCTTTACCATGCAAATATTTAAAATTATTACATCACTGCTACTAATTGTTTTATGCCTGCTAGTTGTAAATTTTGACTAATACCAGATAGTTGTTGAAGATTTTAAGATCCCAACACAGAAAGGTTAGTTTTCTTTTATTATTAACTGTTTCTAATTTACTGAAATATTTAAGTTTGGGGGAGGCTAGATAAATATTAACTTTTACTTGTTCTCAATTATTATATTTTTAAAAATTATTAGCATAGCTTCTGGCAGTCGAACCTCACTTTATGTAACTAAAACTTTTATTTCAGCTGAATATTATGGAAGGATTGGATGGAAATTTTTAGTAATAAAGGTTAATTTTATAGAAGTAAGATAATTGGTATGATAGAATTTGATTATAGTAAAATATTTAAAGTAAAGAAAATTGTATTTTTGAAATGTTAAGGGACTTAAAGTATTGTGTGTTATAAAGAGATTGTGACTCTATGATGAATAATAAAGCTTGTACTTAACTATAAAGTAAGAAGGTGTCTCAAGTTTGAACTTTAGAAATCGGAGAGTGAAGTTCAAAATCATTAAAGGCTATCCAAATTTAAAAAAGAAGAAAAGAAAAGAAAAGAAAAGGAGGATTGAAAAACAATCCCAAAAAGAAAAAGATAAAGAAGGAAAAGAAAACAAAAAGAAAGAAAATTATTTATGAGGAGAAACTTGAGGAGAATCCTAATAAAAAATTGGCTTCACTTGAGTTACTCTAAAGGGAGAACTTTATTTCATTTCTGAATTTATGTTTGAAGTATTGGACTACATTCTAATAAAGTTTGCATGAACTCCTTTTTCACAAAATCTTTCAAGGCACTCTTAATGTGACAAATTATGGTTCATCTTGAAATAAATAGAAGAACAGAATCCTTAGACTTGATTGTTGAATATTCTTATACCTATAATGTTGACCTGAGTTACAAAACTTCTTTCTGAAAATCTAACCAATATATTCTTTTGAATGAAAAATTTTAGTGTCCTACAGTTGAAAGTACATTGCTTAGAGTTATAATTTTATGTAGAAAAAGGAATACTTGAGGACAATTAATAGTTAATGTTTGGGGGATTTTGATGCACCAAAAATATATACGATTTTTGCTATATAATTTTACCCATTTTTTGTGATATTTCACTTTAAAGAAAGGTATTTTTCATGATTTGTTGCAAGCATGATGATTTTTAGTGATTGGAGTGAAAAGAAGCGAAAAGGACTAAATTCGAAGCAAAAATGAGCAAAAAGGTGGAAAACATGTTCTGGAGCTGCCGACGCAGTTTTCTATAGACTTCAAAATTTAATGGCAGGACAGAGCGCCGCTGGCACTTGCGGTGGAATTCAAATTTGAACACTTTTGGCGACTTTTTGAAGGAATTCCTATGGAACCTGTTGGTATTTCATACCTAACTTATAAGTAACTGTTTTTGGACGAAAAGAAGGGGCCTCTCTTGGTTTCTCTTGCTCTCTCTTGGTGTTTTAATGTGTGTTAAGTGTTAGGGTTTAGGAGAAGAGTGTGTAGAAGTGAGCATTTGAGAGGAATTCTTCTCTAAGGAGTGAAGGAGAAGAAGTAAAGTGAGAGATTCCTTCTTCCTTTCCATTCTAAAGAGAAGATCAAGTGCAGTAATGAAGAGAGAAAAAAGTATTCAAAGGAACTTTAAATAAATTACATTGGGGAAGAGAAAGAGATAAGTTGTGTTTTCTTTTGAGGTTTGTATGACTTTTATTTTATATATAAAATCTATGTTTTATTGTATCTTCTTCATGAATTCTGAGTAGTCTCTTTTGTCTCTGTTCTTGCATAGAGATGTGGCGATGGATTGATGTGGATTTGCTGTGTTTTTAATTTATAGAATAAATTGTGATGGTTTTTCATTCCGAACTTAATTTACTTTTCGAATTGGCCAATTGAAATGTTAAAATATGTTGTTGAACATCAATTCTGGAAGGATTTAATGTCCTACAACAATAGTGAAAAATCCATTCATTTTCCGTGGATGAATTGCGTAGTTCATGGGAATTGAGTGCAAATAAATAGGGAAATGTGTTTTGATGGACTTCAATATGGAGATTTTAGGGTGACAGGCTGAAATCCCCAAATTGGTTCTAGGATTAGTAACTAAATATCAAAGGTTAGCCTTCGGTTGAAGGGTGAGTGAGAGCTCCGAGGTGAGAGCCGGTATCCTCCCAGCCTAACCTTAGATTTAGTGACTAAACTTAAGATATGTCAATGCACTTTTCATGCTTAGAAGAGGGGGTACTCTTTTAGAAGTAAAGAAACATTTATGCTCCTATTTGGCACAATAACATAGATAATTGTTCCATATCAATCCACACATCATAATCTCATTGCAAGAGGAAAGATACTTTTCCATTCTTTCAGTCAGTTTGATCATGCACTTTTGTTAGACCTATTTTTACGAGCGAAACTTGCAAAATTTGATGATAGGAAAATCAGAGTCGATCGAGGTTCCGGCGCCTAGGCGCCAAAAGTTGGCGCCTAAGCGCCATAATGGCCTGCTTATCATTGATCTGGAGCCTAGGAGCCAGATTCCGGTGCCTAAACGCCACGGTTATAGATCGTGTAAGAACAAAGAATCTTCAGTTTTTCACACAAAATCTCTTTATATTTTGACTTATCTTCATCCCCAATCCCATAGAAACCTTAATTTTGACCAGAGCAATCCATTTTGGAGGAGTTAAGAAGGATTTAGAGGTAAAGGATAGAGGAAATGATGGAAATGAGGTAAGAGACAAATCTCCTAAAGATCCTCAGCCTTATTTTAATGGTTTTATTGATGTCAGTATGGAGAAATTATTTAGTCGATTATAGAAGATTGAAGCGGAACTTCAAAGGATTGGTAATAGTCTCCATGAGATGTACCACCAATACGAACACTTAGAATGGCAAACCAAACTCCAATATCATCATATGGCGACCTATCATGACGCTTAAGTAGAAATGTATGCGAAAAACAAGTGGATCGATGAAAAGATGGCTTTGGAATTTTCAGAGGCATTGGTGTTATATCCCTTCGGTCCTAGCAAACTTCATTGCGAAAGAGATGATAATTAAAGATCGGTGTTAAATAGATCTTATATGTGTTTTAGGTGTGATCAAGTCCTGGGTTAGTGTGTTGAATATCGAATTTGTGTGTTTGCTTAATTGTTCAGTGTGTGTTGTTGGATTTGAATATTTGCTTTGAATATGTTGTTGTTTGTGTTATTTATAATATGATTAACATTGATACAATATTGTACTGAAATTTATTTAATTTGGAATGGAAGTTATGGATTGGATTTGAAGAATTTGGATAAATTTTTGTGGATCTAAACTATCCTTTTAAATTGATTATGAAAATGTTTTGAGGATATAAAATGGATTAATACTCTCATAAGAGTAATTAGGAGTTAAATTTGATAAGATTTGGTGCAAAATATAACATTTAAATCAAATTTTTGGAAAGGCGAGTCTGGCGCCTAGGCGCCAGAATTCGGCACCTAGACAACGATTCGGCCTGAACCCGAAAACTCATCTTCTTAAACACCTCCCACACCATTTTTGATGCCTAGGCTTCCTTCTCCACTAGTTTTCACGAAAATACACCCTATAGATCACATTTTAAGCCAAATTTTCATGTTTTTGAGCTTGAAATCACCTGATTTCTTCATCCCGAGGTCTGATCTACATTCTAAACTAATTATTTTTTATTTTCACCATGGATTTTGGTCTCATTGAGAAAAACTGAAATTTTGAGAAAAATTTTGATTTTTAAGGTTAAATCCATGAAAATTTTAAACTCTTTCAAGTTTGAAAAGCTTAAATTAATTTAATTTCCTTGATCCGTTGAATTTATTTCGCGTTTTTATTTCACGTTTAGATGTTACCCAAATCTAAGCAAGGAAAGGAACGAGAAAATTTTGATCGTAGCAAGTTCGTCACTGCTGCACACTTCCGATACAATGATTTTGCCATGACTCAGAAATTTATCTCGGAACAAAGTTTTTACAATCTTGGAGGAAGAATTGAGGAAACAATTGTTGTGCTCAACTGGCAATGATTCTGCTATTTCACTGTTGTTGTCGTTATCCCAGTTGTTAGATTGTTTTATGTTAATTTCGTGGATGCTGAAGAGTATGAGATTTTTGTACGAGGAGTTAGAGTAGAATTCACTCCTGAACGTATCAACATTTTCTATGGTCTGCCGCCAAACATTGAGTGCTATTACTCAAGATTATCTCCATCTGAGGGAGATTTGGATATGATCATTGCCTACCTGACTGATAGTACTGGAGCCTGGAAGATTCAGAATGGAAAAAGGGTAAATTTTTCATCTTCTAAGCTTAATGGTGTTTCAATGGCATGACACTACTTTATTTCTGCTCGTCTCCTTCCATCGAATCATTTGAGCGAGGTTACTAAAGATTGAGCTATCCTCAACTACTACATTCAAGAGAGGAAGACTATTGATGTAGGGAGCATTATTTATGATTCTGTAGAGGCTACTGCTCGTTCTAGCACTTCTATTGGACTTGGTTTTCCATCTCTGATCTATTCTATATGTAAAAGTGCTGGAGTAGTTGCTGAGCTTTCTAAGGAAAAGCTCAAGTCGACAAAGCCTATAGGAAGAGAGAGTGTCAGTATCTATGATAACCATCGAGGTAAGATTTCTACTGCACCTTCTACTTCATTACCTACTTCAGGTAGAGCTTCTACTTCTAGACAATCTACTTCTGCTGAGCCACCATCTACTTTTTGGGAAACAATGCATAATAAGCTTATAGAGCAGCAGAATGAGTTATTCCTAACTCATTGTAGAGTAGATACGATCAATAAGAAGATTGATCATCTTTCTAAGTATACAGAAAGAAAGAGTGATTATGATGCTGAGTATTTTGAGTCTTAGTGAGATTTCTGAAAGGTGAGACCACATGTTGATCTGAAGGAAATGGAATTTTCTTTTGGAGATGATGATGATGAGGCTACAGACATTGATTAGTAGCCAGATTTACCTCTTGAGATGTGTGATTCTGTTTTTAGTTTATTTCTTGTTTGTTAATACTGATTAGTGTGATTGCATTGTTGTTTGTTAGTGTCAGTTTGCTTAAGTAACTTTGTGTGAACTTTTGATATTGAGATTGTTATAGAGCATCTGCTGTGATATGTGTTAAAGACTGAAATATGAATGAATTTTTATAAAATTTTATTTCTGTTTCAGCCTACTGTTTAGTGTTCATGAATAGTTAGTAATTTTGCATGTTCAAAAATAAAAATAAAAAAATAAAAATAAAAGATTTTTTAGAAATTAACTCTTGCTCTGCAAAACTTTTCTATATATGCTTAATCATTTCTGTTATATTCATATTAAAGCATGTGTAAAAGTAGAAGTTAGTTTTTTCCTTACTACATCATTATTTTACTTAGATTAATTCCTGTTTATTTCTTTCTCTCATGCTTTAGAAAATTTCAAGATTCATATTTATACTAAAGCTGAAGTTTGGGGGAAGGGAAAACATATATCAAATTTAAATATTATTTGTCCTTAATGAACTAAAATTTTCTTTTAAAAAATATATTAACATAACATAAGGAATGAAAAATCTGTTTAAGATTACCTAAATTTTTGAAGTTATAAATAATTTAGTAAACTTAACTAAAATTTCAAAAATTTTGATTGATTTTAAGAATAGAGTTATTTAACCTAAAGAATAATAAGATCAAAATTTTTCTATTTACAGTAAAGAGAATTGTATTTTTGAAATACTAAGGAAACAAGATTATTGCTTGAATAAGAAAAGATTGAAATAAGTTTTGAAAAATAATAAATTATTAAAAATGTCATATTTATTAAGTAAGAATGTATAAGTTTTTGAAATTAAGTTAAGGATAGTGAAGTTCAAAATCATTAGCAGGCTATCCAAAAATAGAAATCCTCACTTGAAAAAGAAAAAAAAGAGAAGGATTGAAAAACAATCCAAAAGGAAAAAAAAAAGAAGAAAAAAAGAATGTGAGGAGAAACTTGAGGAAATGCTTAATAAAAAATTAGCTTCACTTAAATTATCTTTTAGGAAGAAAATTGATTACATTTTTAACTTAATTTCTATGTACAAATATTTTTAATAGAAAAATATTTCATGAAAATCCTTTTCTTATAAATATTCTATGCGACCTTAATAAGATAAACTACAATTATTCTTGAAATAAATGAAAAATTAGAAGTCTTATGAATTGGTAGTTAAATGTTCTTTAATTCTTAAAATTACATTTAATTAGTGAAATTTGGTGAATGATTTGCTAAAGCATTTCTAAAAACAAAAATTACAAGGAATCTTAAATATTTTAATATCATTCCAAATGTTATCAATTTTATGTAATTAAAAGGGTTACTTGAGGACAAGTAACGTTTAAGTTTGGGGGAATTTGATCTACCCAAAAAATAACCATTTTTATGCCTTATTTATGATTCAATTCTTAAAGATATTATGCTTTAATGAAAAGTATTTTCATGTTTTTGGATGTAGGTGATTAAAAAAGAGTCCAAGAAAGAAAAAGAAGGAAAGAGGAGCAAAAAGGAGCAAAATGGAGCTTATGGAGCAAAATATTAGAATTATTGGTCTGACGCCTAGAGGCTAGAATCCGGCACCTAAGTGCTAGCTTGATACAGACATTGTTAAGATTTTTTGATGATTTTGAGGAGTTATTTTGATAAAGTTAAGAGGTTATTGGAGCATCTAGAAGACTGAAAGTTACTCCTAATGTATAGGACATGTGATACAATGTATTTGGACACAAGGAAATGGTTTTAATCGCAAAGAGGTGTGATCCAAAGTGAAGAGGTGTGAATACATGGTCACGGAGTCCGGCGCCAGATCCCGGCGCCTAGGCGCGACAGTTACCTTCTGCAACATACATTGTATTTGGATGAATTTTGAAGAGGTGCCTTAAGCAACCCTTGATCAAATTCAGAGCTCTATAAATAAGAGCTCATTCCACAGAGAAAATCTCCCCTTTTAGCACGTTCTCTCCCCCTCTAGTTTTACTTAGTTTTTTTAGTCTCTTCCACACTTAGGGTGCCACTTTACTTTGTATCTACTGAGTTTATTTTAACTATTTATTGTGTTTTGTTGCTTTTGGAGTCTTTCATCATTGTTTTTGAGTCAGTAGAAGTTAGCGGATCACTTAAAAGAACAATTCAGATAAGTATTTGTACCTTGGCTCAAAGTTTTATAAATATGTTTTGTTGTGTGATTTCAATGTGTTCTGAGTAGTTAGTTATCTTTCTCCTTTCAACTATAAAAAGATAATAAATTAACTAAATTATTTAGGAGAATTAAATTTAAAATATTTAAAACATTTTAATGATATTAATACTTAATCTTAGTTTACTTTTTAAATTGGCCATTTAAATTGTTAAAAACTGTTGAAGAATTTTGAGACATATCCGGAGATAAATTCTTAACTAGTAGATATCACATAAATCCTTGTGTAGTCTGAACCGATCTTAAGCAGGTTATTCAAGGTGAAGTGCAAATAAATAGGAAGATATTATTTATTAGGCGTAAAATTAAATAGTTTTTAGAGTGACAGAGTAAATTCTAATAATTTGGTTTATAGAAAGGGAACGGTCACTGGTAGGGCCGACCATAGCCACCCTTAGACATCTAGTAGTGTGAGCTTAGATTAACCCATTCAACTAATAAAACATTTTGAACCGATCTATAGATTAGTCAATGTTCTTTGCACCTAGACCAAAGGGTAAAGAATATGAATGCTTCTATTTGGCACAATACCATAGTCTAAATTCCCCACAAACGATAATTATTCTAAAAATCTTGGATTAGTTGAAAAGGAGAAAGTCATTTCTATACTTGCATTGAATTTTAATTACTGCTTACTACTTACTTGCTTATAGTAAAATATGTTAGTAAATTAAATTTGAAAATAATATATTAAATTTGAAAATAATATATATATATATATATATATATATATATATATATATATATATATATATATATATATATATATATATATATTACTTATAAGATCATGTTGGCGGCTGTGGAGTGTGTTGGTCTGCTAGGGTTTCTAGGATGAGTTTGCCGGCGGAGCGTTTCCTGGTGGTGGCCCTGAGAGGAGGTAAGGTTGCTGGTAGCTGGGGTTTTCTGGATTGTACTGTGAGGTTCTTTCTTGGTTTTTTCTGGGTGGAAGGGGCTTCTCGGGCTCCCTTTTTTCAGATTTTACTGTTCTATTGCTCAGTCCTTGGCTCTGTTTCTTTTTATTTTGAGCTTGCTATTCTGTTCCTTCTGGTGGCTGAGCTTCCTACAGTTGTCTTTTCTGGTAATTTAGTTCCTGGTTCTTGATTGGTGGCTCCCTGGGAACTGCAGGGGACTTACCCTCCCATGGATCATGCAGTGGAGTTAGAAACTAACATTCAATGGGCTAAAGCTACTTTTTCTAGTGTTGTTGGAAATAGATGAAATATTGAAACTAATCCTGTGAATACCTTCTTCCCCCAGCACCTTCATGATGCTTCTACTGGTTGAATATCTTGCCCTTTTATTCATCCTACTGGCAGAAAGGATGGGGAACCTGCTGTGTTCTTCACTGACCAGGAACTTAATCAACTAAATGATGAAGTTAAGCTAACCCTCATAGGAAAATTCGCTTTGGGGCATCAAAGGATGGAGCTAGTAAGACAGCACTTTGACTCACTCAAGTTTGTGGGTACTTGGCAGCTGGGCTTACTGGATGGAAGGCATCTAATAATACAATTATCCACTGAGGAGGATTTTGCAAGACTGTTTGCTAAGAAGGCCATTACTATTGCTGGTTCAGAGATGAGACTGATTAAGTGGACACCTGATTTCAATCCTAAGAATGAACCACCTGTTGTGCCTATTTGGTTCAAATTCCCTGAGCTCCCCTATAGGTACTTTAACCAAAATGCCCTCTTCAATTTTGCTAAGGCTCTCGGTACTCCTTTGAGGGCTAATAACCCCACTGTTAATAGAGCTAGACCTGCTGCTGCAAGGGTCTAGGTGGAAAGAGATGTAACCTTACCTGAAGTGAATAGACTTTGGGTGGGCTCTGATGAGGATGCAGCTTGGCAGGAGGTTGTCATGGAGCAGAAACCTTACTACTGTAGCCACTATAGAATGTTTAGACACACCTTAGACAGGTGTTTCAGGCTCCACCCACCCTCCAAGAGGGCTTAATCTTCAGGGGTCTCTCACTCTCCCCCTGCTGTCAGAAATCCTTCTTCTATCTTGCTTGGTCCTGCCAACTTCTATACCCAATGCTTCAATTCCCCTTTCTTCCTCCATGCCTTTATTACCTGTTGCAACTCCAGTGCTCATTTCCTCTGCCCCCCTCCAGTCACCAACACCTGTTTTAAAGAACCTTGCTACTGTTCCCAATCCTCATACCCCTCTTTTTCCCACCCATTCCAAAGACAGCTCTATTGTACCCCCTATTCCAGTTCCCACTCTTCCTACTCCTTCTCCCACCCATCCTTGTTCTAATAATAACTCCACTGAACCCCCTACCCATATCTCAGCTGAGCCTTCCTCACCCCCTATTCACCCCCCATGTATATTCTCCTTTGGGTAGAGTGAGGGAAGATTGTAACCCAGTTTTTATCCACACCCCCTCCTCCTCCACTGAACTGCCTGTTGAGGCTCATAAGGATCATTTAGTGGGAGGGGAGTGGCATGTCATTACCCCAAAAAAGAAAAGGAAAAACCAAAAAGATTTACTTCTGCTACATCCCACCCCATCCTCTGATGAGGTGGCAAATCTCCTGGTGGCTGCTCCACAGTCAGTCACCAGAGGCAGAACTAGATCCAAATCTCAATCATCCATTCATCCACCCACCAAACATCCCAATGATTAACTTTTTTTGTTGGAATATTAGAGGGGTTGCTCACCCTTTGTCTCTTCAAAGAATTATTAACCTTAACAGAAAGTATAAATTTTGGTGCATAGTTTTACTCGAACCTATGGTTCACAAGTACCCTGAAAAGATCATTAAAAAATTCTCTGGCTTCTCTCAATTCTCCAATATCAGTAATAAAATTTGGCTCTTATGCAGAACTGAACTCTCTTGGTCTATTCTGGTGGATGATAGGCAATTCATTCATCTCTCATTCCAGCTCAATGGTCTGGATGGAGTTGCTTCATTTATTTATGCAGGCTGCTCAAAATCTGATAGACAAGAATTATGGCTCAAGCTTCATCCTATTGGCAATAATCTGAATTTACCCTGGTTAGTGGGGGTGATTTCAACTGCATTACCAATTCTGCTGAAATTTTGGGAGGGAGATCTCCTAATCTTTCCACAATGAAAACCTTTAGCAATAATATTACACAGGCTACTCTCTTTGACCTTGGGTACAATGGACCTGATTATACTTAGAAAAGAGGGAGCTTATGGGAGAGACTTGACAGGTTCCTGGTAAATGATTGTTGGCATTCCCATTTTCTCCTCACTTTTGTTACTCATCTTCCCCTTGCAGGCTCATATCATAGACCTTTACTACTTACTATAACTGCCCCATCCCATACCCCCCAGCAACACCCCTTTAGATACCTCAATTTGTGGTCTTCCCAGGCCTCTTTTTTGGAGGTTGTGGCTTCTCTCTGGACTGGTATTCATCAGTCTGACCCATGGATCCATCTATGTCTGCTTCATTAAAAAGTAGCCAAGGGCCTCAGGAAATGGAATTGGGAAACAATTGGGAATGTTTATTTTGCTGTGGAGGCTGCTAAAAGTAAAGTTGATATGCTGGAGGAGAAGGTTCTTGGAGATGACTCTCTGGAAAGAAATCTTTTTCAAGCTCAGGAGGACCTACTCAATGTTATCAATCTGCAGGAACAACTATTAAAACAAAAAGCTGTTGTTAGTATCTTTAAGGAGGGGGATAGGAATACTAAATTCTTCCATGCTTTCATTAAGTATATGAGAAGATGTAATATAGTTCACACCATTAAATCTATTGATGGTACTCTTCCTAATGATAATACTGCAATTGCTATGGATGTTGTTTCTTTCTACAGAACCCTTCTGAATCAACCCTAAGTGGAGAGAGCACATCTGGATTGCTCTTTTTTTGAGGAGGAGGTGCAGTTTGTGAATTCCCTTGTGTTGACAGATATTCCTGCTGAGATGGAAATCTGGAATGCTCTTTCTACCATTGACAGCTCCAAAACAGCAGGAATCGATGGCTTCACTGCTGATTTCTACAAAAGACTTGGAACCTTATTAAAGGGGATGTCATCAGATCTATCCAAGTCTTCTTCATGGACCAAAATCTTCGCAATTACTTCAGTCACTCCAACATTGTGTTGATCCCTAAATCTGCTGCTACTAGCTCTTGGAATCATTATAGGCCCATCTGTCTCTCTTCAGTAATCAGCAAACTTATAAATAAAATCATGGATAACAGACTTCAGCCACACCTGGACAAGATTATCTCCCCTAACCAATCTGCCTTTATCCAAGGAAGGTCTATAACAGATAATGTTTTACTTGCACAGGAGATGCTGCTGGACTTAGACAAGGCTTGTAGGGGGGTTAACCTTATCTATAGATTGGATATTAGCAAATCTTATGATACCATCAACTGGAATTTTCTGTTGGATGTCCTTTTAGCTAGGGGTTTCTCTACTTAATTTTGTAATCTTATTAACAGATGGCTCCACTCAACTTGCCACTCCATTCTTCTAAATGGTCATTCTTGGGGTAACTTCACTGCCGGTAGAGGGCTTAAGCAGGGTGATCCTTTGTCCCCTACTCTTTTTATTTTGGTTATGGACTATCTCTCTAGATTGCTTAATTCCCAATCTTATTCACAACACCACCACAGATATCATCACAGATCTAACATACACATTTCCCACCTCATCTATGCTGATGATGTGATTATCTTTTCCAATGCCTAAAAGAATACTGTTAAAAACACTATGAAATGTCTACAGCTATTCCAATCATCTTCAGGTATGAGTCTGAATCTTAAGAAATGCCATGTTATTTGTAATAGCAAGCTATCTCTTGGTCACAAAATCTGGATTAAGGAGTGCACTGGATTCTCTTGTCTTACTGGACCTCTGAACTACCTTGGGGTTCCCCTCCTTAAGGGTCCTTAAGGGTAGAGTTAAACAGACACAATTTGAACCCATCCTGCAAAAAATTCAAAAAAAACTTTCCAGCTGGTCTTATTCCTTTCTTTCCAGTGGAGGGAGAATCACCCTTCTCAAAAGTATACTTACAACCTTCCCATTATACATACTCCAGATGATCACTATGAATAAATCCACCCAGCTACAGATGGAGATAACTTTCAATCGCTTTCTGTGGTCAGGGAAGAGGAAGCAAATTCACTGGACATCCTGGCAGAAGGTGGCTAAACCTGGCATTGGCTTCAAAAGTCTGAAACACATATTCCAGGTGAACCAGTGTAAGCTTTGGATTAAATTTCAATCTTAGAACTCTTTGTGGGCTAAATTTTTGAAAGGTAAATATTGCAAAGACATACATCCCTCGCTGGTTACCAGGAAATTGGGGGATTTTAAGATTTGGGCTTGCATGCTCAGAGTCAGGACTCAAGCTGACTCCATGTTTACCTGGGAGCTGGGTCTTGGCCACCTGTCATTATAGCTTGATAATTGGCGTCTATTCTGCGCAGCTCCACCATTTTGCTTCGTTCGACTCCGTTTAGCTCTAATTCACCCCGTATCAATTGTGTTGCGTTCCTAACAGATATCCCTACAAAATAAGCATAAAAATAAAATATATTTAAAGTTTCATCTCATCAAAAAATATGCAAGGAGTGTAAGAGAGATTAAACATAGAAAGACTTATCGAAATGTGTCAAACCAAAATTTGCTTTCTTGCTCGTTTTTGCTCCAAATTGCACCATTTTTGTTTCCTTTTGCTCCAATCACCATTTCTTATACCTAAAACAAAAATAATATAAAATAACTTCCTTTGAAGTGTAATATCATAAAAAATTAGTAAAATCATATAGCAAAAACAGTATATATTTTTGGTGCATCAGGGAGAAATACGAAGACTTGACAGGTACACTTTTATAAGTTTATAATATCTTCTTTTCTACACTCTCTTTAATGTTGGTTTGCATGCTAAATAATAATGTCACCCTACTTGAAAACCAAAACATCTAGGATAGGCGCAAAACAAAAACAAAAACTAAAATAAAAACACAACAAAAACTAAATCCACTGCCACAACAGTCAAAAATATAAGTCATTTCAAAATTTAATCACTAACAAAACCAAAAATCACAAGTGAAACTAAATTAAAACGTCTCTTTTAATGATCGAGAATACCTCAGAAGTTGCAACCTACGGCTGGTAACGAGCTTTCCTACGGTCTAAATGAAAGTACGAAAATCACTAAGTTGAGTTTAGTAAATTCATTTGGACTAAGTGAATCCGAAGAAAATAGTGGTGTCAGAATGTGGGAACTCGTGGTATCCGAACCGGTGTCGCTAAGTCAACTTAAATATCCCTCTAATAAGACATTAAGAAACCTCTATTTAAACATTTCCAAAACACGATAATTTTCTCATCTCTTCAAATAGACATTTCTTAAAACTAGACCTACTCCGTCGAGGAGCCTGGAGCATGTGTAATGGGCAGCACAGCCATCTTCAATAGCAAAACACTATAGAATTAAACAACAAGACAGAGGACTTTGAGGTAGCTTGCCTAGTGCATCATAAATCCTCACTCTATCTTATTAGGTTTTTACATAACCATGTTGTGCAATATAAGGGCGAAATCATCTGAAGTTGTTTTCAAGTATGACATAAATCATCTTATCTTACGAGTATTCACACGATCAGTATCAAGCAAATGTAAGCCCTAAATAATAAAACTTGTAGGATGAAATACTAAATGAATTTCTCAAATTGGAGCCAAACCATAGGGTAGTTTGGGAGGACACCAAGATTTTTCTTGGATCTCTATGTCTTTCCCCTAGCTTACTCATACTTTTGATTCCTATAATAATATTTCCAATATGTGCGCCACTCACCTATTGGATTTCCTACTACCACATTTTCTTCATGTTCCTTCCTTTCGGAAGTTAAGAATATAGTATTCCATGATCTATATCAAAATTTTTGTTACGTGACTTCGATTATTTAAGATGCAATTAACTATAGTGGCTTGCACTTACAGGAAACTGAAACGCCCTAAATTAATATAAACCATATCTCATTCTTTAATATAAAATAAGGGAAATTATCGATCAACATAAATGGTTCACAGAGAAAACGGATATCATGGATACTTTAGTTTATTTGATCAAGAAATGTATCCATTCTTTGGGATAGATAGATGGCTTGTAGTGAAGTGCTCGATTATTCAGACTATTGCATATATAAGATCAGTTTGATTTCAAATTTTAAAACTAAAAATGACATTTCTGTACTATATATATATATATATATATATATATATATATCTACATATATATAGATATATATATGTACATATATATAGATATATATATATATATATATGTATATGTACATATATATAGATATATATATATATGTATATGTACATATATATATATATATATATATATATATAGAATAGAAGATGGCGGCAAAGTGTGCTCTGCTAGGGTTTCTAGCATGACCACACGGCGGCGCTTGGAGGGTGGTGGTGCGGGTAAGCTTGGTGTGTGCTTGGTGCGGAGGTGAAGTGTTCTCGGGCTCCTTGGTTGATCTTCGGAAGCTTTTTGTTGCTCCCGGGTTCTTTGTTTTTCAAATTTTCTTGTTCCATTGTGCTCTTTTTGGGGTGGTTTTCTTGCTCTTTGGTACGTGGGTGTACCCACTCGGGGTTGTGCTCACTTTTAGTTGATTGCGGCTCCTTGCTCTTGGTACGTATTGCATTTCTTCCTTTTCCCATCTGTTTGGGTACCTCTGTTCCATTGGTGGCCTGTTGGTGGTGTTGGGTGGTACGATGGCTCACCCGAGTTGATCTTACCACCAACATTGAGTGGGCAAAAGCCACCTATCTTGGTGTTGTAGGATCGCCCCTTCCATCGCGAGATCCTTCCGGATTATTTTTCCACGAGAGATTGCATGATGCGGCAGTTGGAAGAATTTCTTGCCCATTTATCGGACCTGCGGAAGAAAAGGATGGCCTTCTGTTGTGATTTTCATCGATCGGGAATTGGTTGTGCTTGATAATGAAGTGAAACTCGCTTTGATTGGGA
The DNA here is from genome assembly GCA_022702705.1 of Papilionanthe hookeriana x Papilionanthe teres. Lineage (NCBI taxonomy): Eukaryota > Viridiplantae > Streptophyta > Magnoliopsida > Asparagales > Orchidaceae > Papilionanthe > Papilionanthe hookeriana x Papilionanthe teres. The sequence goes on from CM040423.1 coordinate 100,834,592, forward strand.
AATTTAGTTTGGGACATCCCAAGATGGAGCTAGTGAGGAAATACTTTGAATCATTGAATTTTGAGGAATTGGAAGCTAGAATTGCTTGGATGGAAGACACCTTCTTATCGACTTCCATTGTTGAAGAGGATTATGCTATGTTATTTGCTAAACATTTGGTGACTATTCGTTGGAGTGGAGATGAAAATAATCGAATGGACAGCGATTTTGATCTAGCAAGGACCCTCCGGTTGTGCCGATCCGATTTAAACTACCCGATCTTCCATCTGATTTTTTAATCGGGATGCTCTTTTCCAGATTGGGAGGTACTATTGGAACTCCTTTAAGGCTGAATCTTTGCTACTGATTAATAAAGCTAAACTACGAAATGGCTAGGATCCGGATTGAGAGGGATATTTCACTTTGCACGAGGTAAAAAAAATTTGGATTGGATCGGCTAAGGAAGGACGATAGCAAGAAGTTATAATGCGGCAAAAACCTTATTATTGCTCTCATTGCAAAATGTTTGGACATACAATTGAAAAATGCTACGGAATTCATCCCCCATCTAGAAGATCCATAACAAAGGAAACTCAACACAAGCAATGCGTTGATCTTGTTTAGTGCGACGGGGCTCGGGAGAAAGGAGAGACTTTGTGAACTCGGTCTCTCGAACTTGCTTTACCCTCTCGGTGAGGTGGGGAGAACACCGGTTATCGAATCCCCCTTCGTTGGGGAGATGATTGAACCCACAGTCAATGTGGATAATTGCACCCCTATAGTTCACTCTGGAGTTATCAGAAATGTTTCTGATGATATTTCTGAGTCTGCTTTTGGGGGAAGATCCCCACATAGTTACAGAAGGGAGGAAGAGGAAGTCAGAATAGTCACACCCGACTCAATACTATTGAACGACGAGTGGATACCCGGTTTCCCTCCGATGCTTGGAATCGGTGTTATGCGGGAAGAGATGGAAGGCGAATGGCACACCCGAACCTCGGGAAAAAGAAGAAGAATAATCTCGGTGAAGTACAAAAACTTGGAACTCCTCTTTACGTGGGGGAGTTAGTCTGGAATTCTGCATTACCGGGGGAGATCTAGATCTAGATCTCGATCCTCTTTAATCCCCATCCCATTTAATGATAAATTTCCTCTGTTGGAATATTAGGGGTATTGCTAATCCTTTATCTTTTAAAAAGCTGCTACATTTAAACAAAAAATATAAATTATGGTGCATTTCCATCACGGAACCTTTGGTTAATAAATATCCTCGAGAAAATCATCGGCGAAGCTACAAGGCTACAACCATCTATGCTTAGCTGCAATAATAAAATTTGGATTTTTTATAGAAAAGAGGTGAGCTGAGTACTATCCTTATTGACAACGAAGCAATTTATACATTCTTCCTTTCGGATTAATGGCGGGGATGGTTTAATAACCTTTGTTTATGCTTGGATGTAAAAGGAAGATAAAGTTATCTGTGGAGTCGGCTACGGGACATCGGTGTCCAAGTACACTTACCTGGATTGTTGGGGGTGATTTTAACGGTGTGGGGTCTTCGAATGAAAAAATTGGGGGTAGACCTCCCAAGCTCTACGATATGACCATTTTCGATGATAATATTCATGCGACGATCTTTATGACCTTGGATTTAGAGGACCTGCTTTTACATGGAAGAGAGGGATTATGCGGAGAGGCTTGATAGGATGTTGGTTAACAACCTTTGGCTCTCTAATTGGCTTCTTACTTATGTTACTCACTGAGTCTTGCTTGGTTCGATCATAGACCTCTCCTTATATCTATTACCTCCCCACTGCTCCTAATACTCCCCCTCCTTTCGGATATGCGAACGTTTGGTCCTCCTATGTTGAATTTCACAAGATTGTTCGGGAAAGCGCGCTTGTATTGATCACGAGACCCTCTCATCAGATTAAGCCGACTACGGATAACTCTCGGTAAAGCTCTTAGGAAATGGAATTGGAATTTTATAGGAAACCTCCATGAAGGCATCCAGTGGTGAGAAGAGCTCGATCAAATTGAGTCCAAAATCAGTGGCAGCTTGCTACGGATGAACATTACTTCACTTGCACAAAATAATTCTTGTTGGCTACGATAAGCTGGAGCGATATCTAAAACAAAAAGCTGCTTTGAACCATTTTATTCATGGGGATAGGAACACTCGGTTTTACCATGTACGTATAAAATATAGAAGGAAATGTAATACTATTCACTCTATCCACTATGGTGATGGCGGGAAACTCATGGAGGACATCGAGATTGGTTTGGATCTTATTACACATTTTGACGAGCTACTTAATCCTCCTCACAGGAACCAGATTACTTATTGATAGATCTATTTTCCGGGACAACTTGCATTACACCGATGTACTTGAGTTAACTACCATCCCAGTGACGAAATGCGGAATGCTTTATAAAATCAATTGATAGTTCTAAAGCTGCGGGACCGGATGGTTACAGCGATTTTTATCGGAAGGAGTGGAATTTGGTTGGTGGTGATGTGGTGGCGGCTATCCAAAGTTTCTTCCTTGGAAATGATCTTCCCGAGTTATTTTTGTGCTTCGAACATTGTGTTGATTCCCAAAAATAATCTTATGCATACGCTGGGATCATTTTAGACCCATCTCTTTGGCATACGTAATCGGTAAGGTTATCGGCAAAATAATTGTGGGGAGACTTCGACCTCATCTTGATAGGTTAATATGCATGAATCGATCGGCTTTTGTGAAGGGCGGAGTCGATCTTTGATAATGTGCTACTTGCCGGGAACTTTTGCTTGATTTGGATAAAATTCATCGGGGAGGTAATCTCATATACAAGTTGGATATACAAAAAGCCTATGATACCATTAGGTGGGAGTTTATTGAAGATGTTTTGATTGCTTAGAGGTTTCCGAGCAACGGTTACGCAATCTCATCTCCGAGTGGCTTCATTCAAATGAACACTCTATCTTATTGAATGGGACTGCCGAGAGGCAAATTCCATGCCACCGGAGGATTAAAGCGAGGAGATCCACTTTCTCCTCTCATCTTCATATTAGGCTGCTGATGATTTCTCGAGGATGGTTAATCGGACCATTCTGAATAAAAGCTATGCCGAGGTACCATCATAAGTCGAACATTGTTATTTCTCGCCTCCTTTATGCGAGATGACATCATGGTTTTCTTCGGTGCACACAAAGCTGGCATTGAAAAAGTTAAAACCATTGTTTAGACTCCTTCCAACAACAATGCGGAATGCTTTTCGATCACGAGAAGTGTCGATTGGTATTCTCAGTGACACCTATTCGGATCAAGCAATGGATTCAGAGTACCATTGGATTTAAATGCGGTACCCCTCCTTTTAAATATGCGGGTGTCCTTCTCACTTTGGGCGAACAAACAAATTCGATTTGAGGAGATTCTCACGAAAGTCGGCTCTCGGTTGAGATTGCTTGGACTAATTCTTTCTTATTAAATGGTGGTAGAATCACACTCCTTAAAAGTATCCTCACGACCTTCCCCTCCTATCTTCTTGAATGATTGCTTATGAAGAAAAGCACCCAATTACGAGTTGGAAAGGGCTTTTAATAGATTTTTATGGGGTGGTCGAGAGAACCCAAAAGCATTGGACTTGCTTGGCAAAAGGTCACAAAACCGATTGGTTGCTTGGTGGCCTTGGATTCAGTTTTCCTCGAATTCGGCGGGTTAATATGTGCGAATTATGGATTAACTTCGAGCCGAAAACTCCGCTGTGGGCTAAATTTATGATGGGTAAATGCTGCAGGTTCTCCCATCCCACTCGAGTGGTCGGGAAATTAGGTGACTCTAGAATGCAGGTCGATCTACTTAAGGTGAGAAGTTCTGCTGAAAATCTTTTTATGCGGGAGGTGGGGAGGGGTGAAGTGAATTTTTGGTTGGATAGCGGTGTCCCGAGGATTGGTTAGTTGCTAAAGATAATCTTGCTGATTCAACTACAAAGGTTTGTGAGTTTTGGGATGTGAGCAATTGGTCTCTTCCACGGCTCGAAGCCATTTTACGGGATCATTCGGCAAGGCGATTTCTACCATCGATTTTGATCGAAATAGTCGAGATAAAGTTTGTTGGAGTAATCACCACAATCGAAATATAACTAAAACTATTTACGGAGTCTTTTCAATTGGCCTTCGTTCCACGGGAAACTCCATTTGGAATAAATTTTTGTCCCCTTCCATGTCCTTTACGTGTTGGAGAACCTTCCATGGCATCATCCCGACGAGATGATATTCTTAAGCGAAAGGTCTTAGGGGGCCCTCTAAATGTGTTCTCTGCCATCGACATGATGAATCCATCCCTCATCTATATTTTAAGCTGCTCCTTTTCCCGAGCTGTATGGCATCGCAACTAACCTGATGGTGGAAGAACCAAACTTATTGCTGGGAAGATCTTCATACACTTTGGATGAATAAGGAAAATCGAAGGTTAATACTCTACCTTTGCATTGTGATGTGGTTTACGTGGATGGCCGAAACGATGCCAAATTTGATGGGATAGGCACTACTCGTGGACAAAGTAGCCGATAAGCTGTAAAACATATCTACACAAAATCATTAAACACAAGGGTTTCACCAGTCATGTTGCACTGTGAGCTCCTACCTACTTGTTGGTAAAAAAGTTAAGCTGGTTAGATGGCTTCCCCCTTCTAACCTGACCATCAAAATTAATACGATGGCGGTTTCTCTAAGGATAATGCGGGAGTGGGAGGAATTTTCGAAACTCTTATGGTAATTGCCTACTTTTCTTTTATGCACACTGTGAAAGCTAGAGATGCCTTTGGAGACTGAATTTATTCTTTGTGGAGTATGCTATGCATATTGCAGAATTGCTAGCTGGTCGAATATTTGGCTAGAAGTTGATTCCAACTGTTCTACTTAACATTCTTCGAGCAAAGCTGGTCTACGACTTGGATGCGAAGACTATTGGAGAAAACAAATTAATCGAGGCTAAACCCACCCATTTTACCTCTTCTTCAATTCTAGGGAGGGTAACAAAGTGGCTCATTGGTTAGCGATTAGGGGGCCGGATCCGGCGGGTTTTAGTTGCCTCGGCCCCCTTTTGATCTCAAAATTTTAATTAATGGAGATAAGCTTCGGCTCCCACATATCAGATTGGAGACACCCCCTGTGTTACGATGGAATTTCTTGGAGTCTTTGTGGGGTTTTTGCACCAAACCACTTTTTAAACTTACTTTATATTTATACATATTTACATATGTATACATATATATTCACTCACCCGATCTTTTAGTTTTCTTGTTTTGTGGTCTTTAGGGAATGGTCTCCATTAGGTTTTTGTTAGTTGGGAGCATTTCCATCAATGATTTTGTACTCTCCTTTTATTAGTAACATGTAGGGAGCCCTCTGTGTTGCTCCTTTTTTTAAAATATATATATATATATATATATATATATATATATATATATCCATTCTTTGGGATAGATAGATGGCTTGTAGTGAAGTGCTCGATTATTCAGACTATTGCATATATAAGATCAGTTTGATTTCAAATTTTAAAACTAAAAATGACATTTACGTAATATATATATATATATATATATATATATATATATATATATACATATTTTTTTTTTAAAAAAAAAAGGAGCAACACGAGAGGGCTCCTACAAGTTACTAATAAAAGGAGAGTACAAAATCATTGATGGAAATGCTCCCAACTAACAAAAAACCTAATGGAGACCATTCCACAAAGACCACAAAACAAGAAAACTAAAAGATTGGGTGAGTGAAAATATATGTATACATATGTAAATATGTATAAATATAAAGTAAGTTTAAAAAGTGGTTTGGTGCAAAAAACCCCACGGCACCCAGAAATTCCATCGAGAACACGAGGTGTCTCCAATCGATATGTGGAGGCTGAAGCTTATCTCCAGTTAATTAAAATTTTGAGATCGAAAGGGGGGTTGAGGCAACTAAAACCTGCCGGGATGCGGCCCCCAACGACTAACCAATGAGCCACTTTGTTACCCTCCCTAGGAATTGAAGAAGAGGTAAAATGGGTGGGTTTAGCCTGATTAATTTGTTTTCTCCAATAGTCTTGCATCCGAGTTGTAGACCGATTTTCTTGAAGAGTGTTAAGTAGAGCAGTGGAATCAACTTCTAGCCAAATATTCGACCGGTTAGCAATTTTGGCAATATGCATAGCATACTCCACGACAATAAATTCGGTCTCCGGTGCATCTCTAGCTTTCACGGGTGCATAAAAGAAAAGTAGGCGATTACCATAAGAGTTTCGAAAATTCCTCCCACTCCTGCATTATCCTTAGAGAAGCTGCCATCGATATTAATTTTGATGGTTTGGTTAGTAGGGGAAGCCATCTAACCAGGTTAACTTTTACCAACGATAGGTAGGAGCTCGATGTGCAACAGATTGGTGAAACCCTTGTGTTTAATGATTTTGTGTAGATATGTTTTACGATTATTGGCTTCTTTGTCCACGATAGCGGCTATCCCATCAAATTTGGCACTCGTTTCTGGCCATCCACGAAACCACATCACAATGCGGTGTAGAGTATTAACCTTCGATTTTCCTTATTCATCCAAAGTGTATGAAAATCTTCCCAGCAATAAGTTTGGTTCTTCCGACCATTGGTTAGTTGCGTACCATACGGTTCCGGAAAAGGAGCGAGTTAAAATATAGATGAGAGATGGATTCATCATGTTGATGGCAGAGAACACATTTAGAGGGCCCCTAAGACCTTTCGGTTTAAGAATATCATCGGTTGGGATGATGCCATGGAAGGTTCTCTAGCACGAAAGGACATGGAAGGGGACAAAAATTTATTCCAAATGTAGTTTCCCGGGGAACGAAGGCGATTGAAAAGACTCCTGTAAATAGTTTTAGTTATATTTTGATTGTGGTGATTACTCCAACAAACTTTATACGGACTATTTTGATCAAAATTGATGGTAGAAATCTGCCTTGCTGAATGATCTGTAAAATGGCTTTGAGTCGTGGAAGAGACCAATTGCTCCCATCCCAAAACTCACAGAACCTTTGTAGTTGAATCGGTAAGATTATCTTTAGCAACTAACCGATCCTTGGGACACCGGTTATCCAACCAAAAATTCACTTCACCCCTCCCCAGCTCCCGGATAAAAAGATTTTCGGCGAACTTCTCACCTTAAGTAGATTGACCCGGATTCTAGAGTCACCTAATTTCTGACCACTTGAGTGGGATGGGAGAACCTGCGATATTTACCCATCATAAATTTAGCCCACGAGTGAGTTTTGGGCTCCGAAATTAATCCATAATTTGCACATATTAACCTGTCGAATTTGAGGAAAGCTTTTGAATCCAAGGCCACCAGCAGCCCACGGTTTTGTGACCTTTTGCCAAGAAGTCCAATGCTTTTGGGTTCTCTGACCAGCCCATAAAAATCTATTAAAAGCCCTTTCCAACTGTAATTGGGTGCTTTTCTTCGTAGCAATCATTTGAAGAAGATAGGAGGGGAAGGTTGTGAGGATACTTTTAAGGAGTGTGATTCTACCACCATTTAATAAGAAAGAATTAGTCCAGCAGCTCAATTGAGAGCTGACTTTGGTGAGAATCTCCTCAAATTGAATTTGCTTAGTTCTGCCCAAAGTGAGAAGGACACCCAGATATTTAAAAGGAGGGGTACTGCATTTAAATCCAGTGTACTCCAGAATCCATTGCTTGATCTGAATAGGTGTCAGCTTGGAGAATACCAATTGACACTTCTCAGGATTGAAAAGCATTCCAGATTATTGTTGGAAGGAGTCTAAACAGTGTTTTAACTTTTTCACAGCAGTTTTGTGTGCACTGAGAAAACCATGATGTCATCTCGCATAAAGGAGGTGAGAAATAACAATGTTTGATTTATGATGGTACCGACATAGCTTTTATTCAGAATGGTCCGATTAACCATCCTTGAGAAATAATCGGCGACTAATATGAAGATGAGACGAGAAAGTGGATCTCCCCGCTTTAATCCTCCGGTGGCATGGAATTTGCCTCCGGCAGTCCCATTCAATAAGATGGAGTGTTCATTTGAATGGAGCCACCGGAGATGAGCTTGCGGAAGCGTTGCTTGGAAACCTCCAGCAATCAAAACATCTTCGATAAACTCCCGACTAATGGTATCATAGGCTTTTTGTATATCCGACTTGTATATGAGATTACCTCCCCTATGAACTTTATCCAAATCAAGCAAAAGTTCTTGGGCAAGTAGCACATTATCAGAGATTGACTGCCCTTCACAAAAGCTGATTGATTCATGCATATTAACCTATCAAGATGAGGTTGAAGTCTCCCCACGATTATTTTCTCGATAACCTTACTGATTACGGATGCGAAAGAGATGGGTCTAAAATGATCCCGGTTATGCATAAGATTATTTTTGGGAATCAACACAATGTTTGAGGCACAAAAATAATCGGGAAGATCATTTCCAAGGAAGAAACTTTGGATAGCTGCCACCACATCACCACCGACCAAATTCCACTCCTTCGATAGAAATGCTGCATGTAACCATCCAGTCCTGCAGTTTTAGAACTATCAATTGATTTTATAGCATTCCGGATTTCTTGCTCGATTGGGATGGTAGTTAACTCAAGTACATTGGTGTAATGCAAGTTGTCTCGGAAAAGAGATCTATCGATAGGCAATCCAGTTGCAGGAGGAGGATTAAGTAGCTCGTCAAAATGTGTAATAGCATCCAAACCAATCTCGGTGTCCTCCATGAGTTTCCTGCCATCGATCTGTGTGGATAGAGTGAATAGTATTACATTTCCTTCTATATTTTATACGAGCATGGTAAAGCGAGTGTTCCTATCCCCATGAATAAAATGGTTCGAAAGCGGCTTTTTGTTTTAGATATTGTTCCGGCTTATCGAGTAACCGACGTAAATTATTTTGTGCGGTGAAGTAATGTTCATCCGTAGCGAGTGCCGGCTTGGATTTTAGACTCGATTTGATTGAGCTCTTTCTCGGCCACTTGAACGGCTTCATGGAGGTTTCCTATAAAGTTCCAATTCCATTTCCTAAGAGCTTTGCCGAGAGTTATCCGTAGTCCGCTAATCCGATGAGAGGGTGCAGGTGATCGATACGGTGCCGGTTTTCTCGAACAATCTTGTGGAACTCAACATAGGAGGACCAAACGTTCGGATATCCGAAAGGAGGGGAGTATTAGAGCGAGTGGGAGAGGTAATAGATATAAGGAGAGGTCTATGATCGGAACCAGCAAGACTCGGGTGAGTAACATAAGTAAGAAGCCAATTAGAGAGCCGAAGGTTGTTAACCGACATCCTATCAAGCCTCTCCCGGATAATCCTCTCTTCCATGTAAAAGCGAGTCCTCTAAATCCAAGGTCATAAAGATTGGCTGCATGAATATTATCATTGAAAATGGTCGTATCGGAGAGCTTGGGAGGTCTACCCCCAATTTTTCATTTGAAGACCCCACACTGTTAAAATCACCCCCAACAATCCAGGGTGAGTGTACTTGGACACCGATGTCCCGTAGGCGATTCCACGGGATAACTTTATCTTCCTTTTTACATCCGGCATAAAAAAGGTTATTAAACCATCCCTGCCATTAATTGAAAGGAAGAATGTATAAATTGCTTGTTGTCAATAAGGATAGACCAGTTCACCTCTTTTCTACAAAAAATCCAAATTTTATTATTGCAGTTAGCATAGTGGTTGTAGCCTTGTAACTTGCTGATGATTGTTTGGGATATTTATTAACCAAAGGTTCCAGGATGGTAATGCACCATAATTTATATTTTTTGTTTAAATGTAGCAGTCTTTTAAAAGATAGGGGATTAGCAATACCCCTAATATTCCAACAGAGAAATTTATCATTAAATGGGATGGGGATTAAAAGAGGATTGAGATCTAGATCTAGATCTCCCCACGGTAACGAAATTCCAGCTAACTCCCCCACAGAAAGAGGAGTTCCAAGTTTTTGTACTTCACTGAGATTATTCTTCTTCTTTTTCCTGGAGGTTTGGGTGTGCCATTTGCCATCCATCTCTTCCTGCATAACACTGATTCCAGCATTGGAGGGAAACTGGGTATCCACTTGTCGTTCAATAGATTGAGTTGGTGTGACTATTCGACTTCCTCTTCCTCCCTTCAGCAGCTGTGGGGATCTTCCCCAAAAGCAGACTCAGAAACATCATCAGAAACATTTCTGATAACTCCAGAGTGAACTAGAGGGGTGCAATTATCCACATTGACTGTGGGTTCAACAGTCATCTCCCCAACAGAAGGGGGGATTTGATAAACTGGTGTTCTCCCCACCTCAGCTGGAGGGGTAAAGCAAGTTTGAGAGACTGAGTTCACAAAGTCTCTCCTTTCTCCTGAGCCCTGTTGCACTAAAACGATATCAGCCGATTGCTTGTGTTGAGTTTCCTTTGTTATGGATCTTCTAGATGGGGGATGAATTCCGTAGCATTTTTCAATTGTATGTCCAAACATTTTGCAATGAGAGCAATAATAAGGTTTTTGCTGCATTATAACTTCTTGCCATTGTCCTTCCTTAGCCGATCCAATCCAAATTTTTTTTTACCTCGGGCGATGAAATATCCCTCTCAATCTGGATCCTAGCCATTTCGAGTTTAGCTTTATTAATTGTAGCAGACATCCGGTCTTAAAGGAGTTCCAATAGACCTCCCAATTTGGAAAAGAGCATCCTGATTAAAAAATCAGTAGGGAAGATTGGGTAGTTTAAACCGGATTGGCACGACTGGAGGGTCCTTGCTAGGATCGAAATCTGCTGTCCATTTGATTATTTTCATCTCCACTCCAGCAATAGTCACCAAATGTTTAGCAAATAACATAGCATAATCCTCTTCGACGAGTGAAGTTGATAAGAAGGTGTCTTCCATCCGAGCAGTCCTAGCTTCCAATTCCTTGAAAATTCGGTGATTCAAAGTATTTCCTCACTAGCTCCATCTTGGGATGTCCCAAACTAAATTTCCCGATCAAAGGGAGTTTCACTTCATCATCAAGCACGACCAATTCCTGATCGATGAAAATCACGACGGGATGGCCATCCTTTTCTTCCGAGGTCCGATAAATGGGCAAGAAATTCTTCCAGTGCTGCATCATGCAATCTCGTGGGAAAAATAATGCTGGAAGGATCCGTGATGGAAGGGGCAGATCCTACAACACCGAGCATAGGTGGCTTTTGCCCACTCAATGTTGGTGGTAAGATCAATGGGGTGAGCCATCAGACCACCCAACACCACCTACAGGCCACCAATGGAACAGTGTACCCAAACAGATGGAAAAAGGAAGAAATGCACACAGACCAAGAGCAAGGAGCCAGTAAACAACCAAAAGTGAGCACAACCCTGAGTGGGTACACCCACAGACCAAAGAGCAAGAAAAACCACCCCAAAAAGAGCACAATGGAACAGTAAAAATTTGAAAAACAAAGAACCCGGGAACAACAAAAGCTCGCGGAAGAGCGACCAAGGAGCCCGAGAACACTTCACCTCCGAGACCAGCACACACCGAGGCTTACTCGCACCACCACCCTCCAGCACGCCGCAGCAGGTCATGCTAGAAACCCTAGTAGAGCACACTTTGCCGCCAACATTTATATATATATATATATATATATATATATATATATAGTACATATATATATATATATATATATATATATATATATATATATATATATATTTTAAAAGAAAAGAGCTAGAGTAGCTCCCTACATGTTAATGATGAGAAAAAAAAAACAATTACATACCCTGATTGAAGTATCCAAAAATAACTATGGTGGTATAAGATGCTACACACCACACCCTATACAGACACCAGTATACTTCCAACAGAAAAAGAAAAACCAAAGCAAAACATATGTCATCCACTTATTAGACACCAATCTAAAATGTGGAGCACGCACAAGGTACGCATCCAAAAGGTAGGACGGGGTAGGAGGAGGGGCGGTGACACGAGGACTCGTTGAGAGTGGATGGCTTTCTAGCTAGCCGATTAGCGGGCCTATTACCTTCTTTGTAAATGAAAGAGAACTGGATATTACATTGTTGGGAGAGTCTTCGATCTTATGTATCCAATTTGAAAGATGCCGAGGAGGATGGAGAGTGTTTTGTAAGTATTGCGGAATAGTGGCGAGTCACATTCCACGAGGATATTATGCCAAAGGCGGGAAATGGCTACTTGTATAGCCCAACAAAACTGCTGTTAACTCAGCTTCTAAAGCATCAGCCGCCACAGTAGGAGAATGGAAGAGACAGATACACTTGCCATATGGATCCCTGAACACACCACCACACCCAGCACCCGCAGCTGCAAAAGCCCCATCAGGGTTAAATTTAATGAAAGGGGAGGGAGGAACCTTCCAATTAACTAAAATAATCTTGAACTGCTTGGGGTGAAGAAGGGTAGGATAGTGAAGAATGTTGGGGAAGTGCTTCCAAAGTATGATTTTAGTCAAGAAGGCCGACAATTTGTTACCACGAGTTAATACTTTTCTCGCTCTCCTCCTCATTTTTTACTTTGTTCCTGTGCATCCGGATGAACCAAGCAATCAAGAATGGGACGACCACTAAATTAGCTTTATTCCATTCGTCGCTAGACGGTGGATATGTCCTTCCAATCAAGTAGAATAATATTTATGTTTAATAAATTGATCACTCCCCTCCGGACTTCCCGAGAGAAGTAACGGTTAAAGAAAAGATGTTGCGAGAGATTCGGCGAAGTCCCACGGAGGTAGCACTTGGAAGGTCCTCTAATTCCCTTGAGTTTGAGGATGTCATCGGTAGGAAGTAGATGGTGAAAGAGCCTCCGGATGAAGAATGACATGGATGGAGTTAGATAATTGTTCCGGATATGTTTGCCCCAAGTAATGTCGGGCCAATTGTAAATGGTCCGGTAGATATGCTTAGTAAGGTTGTGGGGCTTACCATTACGCGGATAATTTTGTCGAGTTGGGAAGTATCAAAATGAATAGCGGAAACACTGTTGAGCGGAACAATCGATCGGCGGTTCTCGAAGCTTAGTGAGGGACCAATGATTATTGTCCCGACGAGTAGCCACGGGGAAAAGCTGTTGGTTTGTATATGGGATAGCAATCTTCATTTCGAGTTGGGCACCAAGTATCTGCGCGAACATAATCTTCCCTTGACCAAGCTCCCATGTGAAAAGTGATTCAGCCGGATCTCTATTGATAAGCATTTGTTTCCAAATTCTAGAGCAACTCTGGTTTAATTTGGGCCGAGCCGGGGTGGCTATCTTTACTAATATTTTCCTGTCGAGTAAAGTGCCCATAGAGACTTCGTTGTCCGAATTCCACCCATAACTTGCAGAAATTGACTTTCGCGGATGATGCAACCCTTTGAAACCCAATCCTCCGGCCTCAGTAGGTTTGGCAAGTTTCACTCAACTTGCCCGAGTGCATTTGCTTCCTCCGACCGGACCAAAGAAACCGATTAAAAATTCTTTCAATTTGGATTCGGAGCTTTTCTTTAAACAAGCCATTTGGAGAACATAATTTGGGAAGGTGGTAAGGATACGCGTGAAGTAGAGTGATTCTTCCCCCATCAGATAAATAAGAATTAGCCCAATTTGAGAGTTGGGTATTCAGCTTACCAATGATCTCATCAAAGTGGAGCTGCTTAGATTTCCCCTTGATCAGAAGCACTCCCAGGTATTTCATAGGAAGAGATGCAATAGAAAATCCGAGTATAGCTAGTAATCCGAGTGACGAGGTCGAGCTTGGTGTTACTAGAGAAAATCAAATCACATTTGGATTTGTTAAATTGGAGCCCAGAAATAGTTTGGAATTGAGTAAGGCATTCATTAACTCTCTTGACAGCCAGTTTGGAAGCTCTGGAAAATAACATCAGATCATCAGCATACAATAGATGGGATATGTTAACATTTGATTTATGATGGTATCTAGCATAGTGGTGAGGGGAAATTTGAGCTTCAAGGAGTCTAGAGAGATAGTCCATCACTAATATAAAAATGGAGGGGGAAAGAGGGTCTCCCTGTTTAAGACCTACGGTAGCCTGAAACCTCCCCGGCCATCGACCATTTACCGGAATTGAGTGATGATTGAACTTCGACCATCTTTTGATCATTTGGCGGAACTCGGTTGGAAAGCCTCGGCATGCGGCACTTGGAGAATGAAGTTCCAATCTACGGTATCATATGCTTTCTTAATGTCAAGTTTGTATATGATATTACCTCCCCGACATGTTTTGTCGAGATCAAGAAGTAATTCTCGGGCAAGCGAACATAGTCGGTTATGGACCTTCCTTTCACAAAAGTTGTCTGCTTGCGGGCTAATAATTTTGTCCGGATGAGGTTGTAATCTCCCCACGATAACTTTGCTAATTAATTTGCTTATCACCGTAGTTAGTCTTATAGGTACGTAATGGTTCCAATTTACGGGAGCATTTGTTTTAGGTATGAGTACGAGTGTTAGATGAGTAAAAGTATTGATTAAGATCAATGCCATTAAAGAAACCTTGAAGCTGCAAGCAACCACTTCGAGTGTGACAAAAATTCCGAGCCTTTTTATAGAATTCAACATTAAACCCATACGGTCCAATGACTTTAGAATTGTCGATGGATCTGCAAAGCTGACCAAATTTCTTCCATAGAGGAGTGTCGGTAAGATGGAGAGAGCTGGTGTAGTTGTGGACATCATTAAACGATTGTTATCAATAGGAATACACGAGCACGGCTTGAAGGTCGAAGCTTTTGAAAAAAGGAAACAACACTATTGGCAATATCGAGTTCCATTAGTAAGAAGTGTCCCTTGATCAGTCTCGATTGAAAAAATGGCATTGCACTTCCTTTTATACTTAATACAAGCACGATAGTATTTAGTATTCCTATCCCCAAGTTTAAATTTGTTAATAGAAGCTTTCGATCGAGGATTTGGTCTTGCCGGTTGATGTAAGTTAGCAACTTTTCTTGGGCGGCAACAAAATCCTTAAACTCGTTGTGATTAGCTTGGGCGGCAACCTCGGTATTGTTGACCTCCCCTTCGGCTTGGATTACCTCCTTGAAGACATCACCAATGGACTCCCAGCTCCACTTCCCGAGAGCTTTAGCCGATTCGTTGTAGGTATTGCGAGTTTAGTAAAAGGGTTAGTAGAGGAAATCCCTTTCCGGTTGTCTTGCATAATTTTATTAAACTCGGGATGGCTAGACCAAAAGCTTAGGTATCTAAATGGAGGGAGGAGGTTTGGAGGTCGTGGAGTGGAAATGGTTAAAGAAGGGGTACGTGATCGAATCCAGGCAAAATTAAGATGAGAAATAGTGGTATGCGAAATTGGTGGTGCCGAGAATCATTAGCCAAAGCTTATCCGGTCTCTCCCGGATGGCCCCTCTTCTCCATGTGAGCTGGTTCCCAATGTAGCCAAGATCAAAAAGGCACGCTAAAAGGTTATTATCATTAAATTCGAAATCATACCTTGGTTGGGAATTCTCCCTCCCAATTTTTCACTTGGAGAAGCTATGCTTATTAAAGTCACCCCCACAATCCAACTTTGATGTTCCTCCTTACTGATTTTTATAATCTCATTCCACAGAGTTAGCCTCTCAGATTTGGTACAGCCAGCATAAACAAATGTTGCCGCAAAGCTATTACCCATCAACTGAAAATGACAGTGTAAAAACTGGGAGTGGTCAACCATAACCTTCCAAGAGAGTTCTTTTCTGCAAATCACCCAAATTTTGTTTGTGTAATTTGCATAAAAAGTGCACCTGTGGAATTTATTTAGAATTTTAGAATGGTTTTTATGGACCATTGGTTCCAAAAGAATCATACACCAAAGCTGGTGTTTTTTGTATAAGTGTAATGATCTCTTTAAGGTGAGGGGGTGTGCCACCCCTCTAATATTCCAACACAGGCAGTTGATCATCAGGAGGTTTAGGGTTGGGTGATGTAGGAGTAGATTTAGATCTGGACCTGGATCGAATGGTGGTTCTGCTCCTGGAAGGGAGGCGAGGGGATCCATTGTGAATTCTCACTAGTTCGGATTGTTCTGTGAAGGACACTGTTAATTTCTGCGGCTCGGTAGAGTGATGCTTTTTCTTCTTTGACTTCGAATTTGCCGAGGCTTCTTCCATTTTCTTTTGATTTTCCTCTAACATTGCTTGGAGAGGGACTAACAAGCTGGTATGTGGAGTTCGGCATTCAAAACCTTTCCGGAAGTACGGACTCTTTGGGTTACGGTTGTGCGTGATCGGAGGGGATTACATCGATTATTTCGAGTTACACTCGTTCATCCGAGTGTCATTAACCACTTGGGCGGGTTGGGTTACACCCTTACCTTTTACGGTTTTTTGGAAGGAGGTCTAAGCTCTATAGCATTTTTCCTTAGGATGACGCAAACATCCTGCAGGTGGTGGCAATAGATAGGTTTATTTTCTAGTGTTACTTCCTGCCAAAACCCATCACCATTATCGAAGTAGTAATCCGGATCTTATCGATGTGCGGCGGTGACACATCTCTTTCTATCAACACCTTTGCGGCGGTAGGGTTACCCATATCATGAGTTGGAGAGTCGACTCTAAGGGGTGTGCCCGAGCCATGCTAATCCGAAAAATGGAATTGGTGTGGTATAGTTAGATTGGTAGGTTTGGGAAAGTGAACCACAAAGGTTTTAAAGGGG
Organism: Papilionanthe hookeriana x Papilionanthe teres; assembly: GCA_022702705.1. NCBI lineage: Eukaryota > Viridiplantae > Streptophyta > Magnoliopsida > Asparagales > Orchidaceae > Papilionanthe > Papilionanthe hookeriana x Papilionanthe teres. The sequence continues at coordinate 100,851,255 of CM040423.1, forward strand.
GTTCTTTGGCGGGGATCAAATCCACGGGTACCATTTGATAAGCTTCATAGATGAATTAGCCGAGTGCATAACTTGCATTCCCATCGGCCTTGCATAGTCCTCCTCCTTAGATAGCTTTAATAAGGAGGTGCCTTCCATCCATCACCCCCGGCTTCCCTTGTCCTTCAGCCGAAGATTTTCGAAATGTCTCCGACCATTTCCAATTTGGGATGTCCATATTGGAATTGACCCACAATGGTGAACTTAACGAGAATCGACGGGGCATTCATTTCTCGAGTAGTAAAAACTATTGCGGGTCGACCATCCTTGATGCCCGAAGGTCTAACAAAGGGCGATCGGCCTACCAGCTGACTGCATCATGCGGTATTTGAGGAAAAGTAAGGTGTTCTACGGATTTAGGCCCCGACTGTTAATGACGAGCGAAGCATAAGTTGGGGGGGTCATCATGGCACTAGAACTAGCCAAGCCAAAAGGAACGCACCCCGAAAGAATCAAGAAAAGGCCGAGAGTTCAAATCAAACTACCGAACCGGAAGGCGATGGAACTAGTAGTCGAATTCAAAACGGCGAGGAGCCGGGAAAGCTTTAAACCAACAAATGTCCTCGAGTAAATCCACCGAGGGTGAGCACCACTTACCGGCCCGACGACGAACCTCCACCGACACCGAAAGACACCACCACGAGACTCGCCGCCTCCCGAACGGCTCCATCACGGCCCAGACCCTAGCGAGCTAAGGAAGCCGCCACCACCATGATTCTATATTATATATATATATATATCTACATATATATAGATATATAAGTACATATATATAGATATATATATGTACATATATATATATATATATATGTATATATATCTATATATATGTACTATATATCATATATATATATATATATATATATATATATACATATATATATCTATAAAAGTGGTTAAATACATCGATGAAGGGAAGTTTAACCAAATTCCCCGGAAGTAAAAGCCTTAGAGGCTCAAATGGTGTAACGAAAAAACAATATTGCTAGTTGTTGCAGCACTTTTGGCCAACCAATTGGTAGGTTAGTTACCCTCTCTAAATATATGAGACCATTTGAGTATAAACGAACCAAAAGTAGAGAGAATATTCCTGAGTAAATAAACCAAATTCAAGGGAGGAGGAGAGAGCCCTTGCAAAATATTAATCACTTGTTGGGAGTCAGACTCTATCCAAACATAATGATAATTGAGAGCTTTAGTAGTTAACAAAGCCCAATTTACAGCCTGAAGCTCGGATTCCAAGGCTGAAGAAGAGAAAATGGGTACTTGAAAAAACCACAATACTTGACCAAGAGAGATTCGACATACAACACCAATCCCGGTGAGTTGATGAGGTGAAACTGCAATCAATATTAATTTTAATCCATGGCATGCACGGCGGAGACCAATTCAACAAAACAGTTTTTCTTTTATTGGGGTTATCCAGCATATAGTTTTTCCTTATGAAGCTACAACAATTCACCACAACAGTATTGATCAAATAAGGTTTGTTTTCATATTTTGCCTGGTTTCTGGCCATCCATACAAACCAACAGATGGCTAAAGGAATATGGTACCAATGCTTCTCCTTCCAGTCCTCCCAGCAAGCTTCAAATGATATCCAATCTTGTCTAAATTGAGAGATCTTTAGTTGGTGTAAGACAACATTCCACACTTGGTTGGTTAAAGCGCAATGAAGGAATAAATGAGAAAAAGTTTCTTCATGAGAGTGACATAACCAACATCTAGATGCGGTTCTCAACCCTTTTAACTTCAAAATGTCATCCAAAGGAAGATACTTATGGAATAATCTCCAACAGAAGAAGGACATTGAGGGAGACAAATGCACAGTCCAAATCTTCTCCCCAGAGTTGTGTCGGGCCATGAGGTAAAGATTTGTGTATCAAGCTTGTTAAAAGATTGTTTGGTTGATCTGCTTTAGCAAAATTTTATCGAGATCTAGTGGAGTCGATAAGAATGGCAAGAATCGTTACTGCTATCCTCATCCAGTACACCTCTAATTAAGTTCACATCCACGGTCCTCTACCCAGAAATCAGATACAGTTAGTTGATGATTAAAATCATTGGTGAAAGAGAAGTGACCATTAGGAAGCCAATGATCATAATAAAAATCGATGTTCCCAGCTCCAACCTCCCAGCTGAAAAGCTGATTAACAGCTCCCCTCACCTTTAGCAAACATTTCCAGTATTTAGAGTCTCCCAGCTTTGGCAGAACAACATTAGGGTGTAATTTCCTGCAATATTTCTCCTTTAAGTATCTAGCCCACATAGTATCTTTTTGTCTAAATTTGATCCATTTTTTACAATAATAAAGGTGGCTCAACTGTTGGAAGCTTTTGATTCCCAATCCCCCAGCTTTTGTTGGTTTACATAGTTTGTTCCAAACAGTCCAATGGGGTTGCTTGTACTGCCCTTCCCAAAGAAATTTATTAAAGTTATCTTCAATCATTTTTTAAGTACTCCTTTTCATTCTAACCATTTGCATAGTATAGAGAGGGTAGGTTGATAAAATACTCTTTAGCAAAGTTAATCTACCTCCATTAGACGGGAAAATATTGGTCCAACGAGTTAAGAAGTGAAGAAATTTTGTGAACCACCTCATCATGCTGTGATTTTTTTCTCCTGCCTTCAATCAGTTGCACCCCTAGATATTATAAAGAAAGCTCGGCAGCGGCAAAGCCGTAAACTTTTTCAACCAATTCGATGTTTGTATTGTTTACCACACAAGCTGGCATTTTCTCTTATTTAGCTCAAGGCTATCCACTTGTGAAAGATGATCTAGCATCCGTAATGTTTTTCGATGGCATGCTTACTACCATTAAAGGATTACATTATCCGTATAAGCCGGATGACTTATAATTTGGGAGGAGCTATGCTTATAATTAAGATAGGGATAGTTGTTATGAAGTTGCATTAAGAATCTGGAAAGATAATCAAAGGCCAAAATGAAAATGGTAAGGGAAAGATGATCTCCTAGCTTTAAATATATATATAGATACATAAAATAAAACTCCTCTTAAACCAACATCTTTTACTTCGACAATAAATCTATCTTAGGAGGAGTCTACCATAATTGATTTCTAAAAAAATCTGTAGACCACTTTAAATTTACAATTTAGGGATAAAGCTATGATATACACCTTTGGAGCCAAAATTATGGAAACATCCCGAGATGGAACGATCAAATGACAATAAACCCTATTATGGGGTTACATTGACCATACGGTCGGCCATGTAGACTTAAGTTGGTCAAACTTGGTCAAAATGGTCAGAATTTGGATCCAATCACCACTACATTGATCATCCGGTCGACCATAGACCTAAATTGGTCATAATTAATCAAAATAGTCAATTTTTGACCCAATGATCACAACATTGACTATTTGATCAACCCTAAGACCAATATAGTCAAATTTAGTCAAAATGATCAATTTTGGACCCAATGGTCACCACATTCACAACTTGAACAACCTAATCCCAAAATTGGTTAAACTGGATCAATTGGTTAAATCAAGATCATATGATCACCATGAAGACAACCATAAATGCTATGGTTAACCCAATCTCCAAAGCACATCACCATATGGTCAATTTCACCATCAAGGTCAACAAAGGTTAACTTTGGTCAACATGGCCAAACGAAGCCATACCACCAAACCCAATGGACCTTATGACTAACCACCATTACAAGGTCATGTAAGTTACCCCGAGCTCGACCTTAGACCCAAATGGGTCGGCATTGGTCAAGTTTGGTTAAAGATAGTGAAAAGTCAACCTTTGGCCAAATTCATGAATATTGGTCAAATGGTCAACAACTAAAATCATTTAAATCAATTTTTGGGTTAATTTTATAGTTTCATATATTTCTTAATTAATTACATAATTAATTTAAATTTAAATTATAACCAAATAACCCTAAATTGAAATCAAATTTATGACATCATAAATTGCATCTTAAACCCATGAATGATTTTTGAAATTAGATTCAACACAAGGGGATTTTGAATGGGTTATCCATTACCCATGAGACCCACCATAACATGGCTAATCCTTTAACAAACCCATGATCTACCATTGCTGACCAAATCAGAGGCCAGCATGAGGTCATTATGAGGGGAAGGAAGAGGTGTCATTCCTTCTTGAATCCTTGGGAGAATATTTGGTGGAGTCATCCCTCAGCTCACTCTTCATCCAATTGAAGAGAAATCTTACCCAAGTCATATTTTCCCTCATAATTGAACTCATGATGACATGACATTAAAATGTGAAAAAATTGATGCTTAGGTATCACTCTATTCCAAACTCAATGAATGATTTTTATGTGCTCATGTGGCTAAGGTTAATCCATCTAATTTGAAGAACCTTATCCACCTCATTCCTTTCCCAATAGGAATGAGACATAATCATAGCCTCCATTTTCAAAATTTTTGAAGTTAGGGTGTGCCAAACTTTAGGATGCTAAATACAATCTTTCTCAGCCTAATTCTAATTTCTTTGTGATCCTTAACATCACCTGAGTTGTCACCTTCCTCCTCAAGCAAACACAAGCTTATCCATGGCCTCATCCATGGCTATTTAAGGAGCTTACCCGAAAACACCTAAAGAAAGAGAGACCCACATATAGTCCATCAACTCAGAAACTTTGAATATCAAACTTGTTCTCCAAACCCTAAGGAGTTGATCACCCATAGAATTAGCCCTTGAAATCCAATGACTTCTTCAATTTTCATGCCCCCCAAAACAGTACAATTTTTTGGGTTGACGCAAAACGTTTCAAAAATCCAAATTGACCATTCCTACACCATCTACATGTTGTACGAAGAAGTTTCCAATCAAAATTGGACCTTCCCGTGAACCCTAACCCATTCGAAGATCACGTCGTGAGCCCATATCAATAAACTCATACCTCCACCTGACTTCACATCAAATTGAGAACACTAAAAGCTTCATGATCCATGAAAAAAATACTTGTTGTTATGCCTTGATTTTTATCAAATTTTTAAGGATATTATGCTTTAATGAAAGGTATTTTATTTTTTTGGATGTAGGTGATGCAAAAATGTTCAAAAAGGAAAAAAAGATGAAAAAGAATGAAAAAGGAGCAAAAAGGAGCAAAAATTGAGCCAAAATGCAAAATTACCAAAATAATGAGCCTGGCGCCTAGGCGCCAGAATCCAGCGCCTAAGCGCCACCTCGATACCAAATCTGTGACGGTTTTTTTTACTACTTCGGACTGTTATTTTGACGGTTAGAGTGGTTATTGGACCATATAGAAGATTGGCAGTTATTCTTGGATTATAGGACATGTGATAAATTATATTTAGAAGCTTGGAAACGGTTTGGATCGATAAAAAGGTGCAATCCAAATTGAAGAGGTGCAAAGAACTGAACGCGGAGTCTGGCGCCTAGGCGCCAGATGCAAGAGCCTAGGTGTCAGACACACTTTCTAGAATATTCATTGAACTTGGACACATTTTGAAGAGGTGCCTTAGGCAACCCTTGAAGCCTATAAATAGGAGGTTATTCCTACAGAGAAAAACACCCACCCCAAGTAGCCCGATAAGAAATCCAAAAATTAGAGAGATAATTTTAAGGGCCATACTTTTAGTTTACTTTCCTTCATAAATTAGTGAGTTTATTTTATTTAGAGTTTGTATTGAGAGTTTGGAAGAGTTGGTGCTTTTGAAGTCTCTTTCGCTTTGGAGTCAGTAGGACCCAGAGGTTCAGTCGGAGAAACACTTGAGATAAGTATTTTTAATTTTATTCAATGTTTTATTTATATGTTTTGTGATTTAGATTCAATGTGTTCTTAGAAGTTACTTTACTTTCTCCTTTCAATTATGAAAAGTCAAATAAGATAATCTAAAACTAGTTGGAGAATGAGAAACTAAAATATGTTTTAAATATTGTGATGATATTAATACCGGATCTTAATTTGTTATTTAAATTGGCCATTTAAATTGTTAAAAACTGTTGAAGAGTTTTGAGACCTAGAAGGAGATGAACTCTTAACTAGCAGATATCACAAGAATCCTTGGGTTGCCGAAGGCCTTGTGCGGGGTATTCAAGGTGAAGTGAAAATAAATAGGAAAATATTATTTAATGGGCGTAGAATTGATAAGTTTTTAGTGACTGACTAAATTCTTGTAATTTGGTTTATAGAGAGGGAACGGGTAACTAGTAGGGTCAGCTACCCTTGGACATCTAGTAGTGTGAGCCTAAATTAACCCATTCTACTAACAATACATCCAGACCTGATCTATAGATTAGTGAATGTTTTTTATACTATCGAGCGAAGGTAAAGAATAGGACAGCTTCTATTTGGCACAATACCATAAATTTATATTCTCCACGAATATTATATTATCTAAAAAGTCTTGGATTAATTAAAAGGAAGAAAGTTGTTTGCTTATTATTATTTACATCACTCATTATTTTAGTACTGCTTTAATTCTGCTTTTAGTAAATTAAATATTAAATTTAAAAATTTAAAAGAAATACATAAAAATAAAATTTAAATATTTAAAAATCTATAAACCTCCTCGTGGGATCGATACTGGGGTCTTTATTTAAAGCCCAATATTACTTGAAACGATATGTATACTTGCGTAGTACCTCTAGTGTATAAAATATTTTCCATAAAATTATATTTATATATGTTGGCCGCTTGTTGACCTCATTTTTGATGAGGTCCTTTCTCTTCTCTCTCTTTAGTACTTAGGATCTTGCCTTAGGCTTTCCCTTTAACTATCTTAGAGGACTAGAAATGAAACTCACCACTTAGAAATTTAAACACCTATTAACTCCCTACAAACCCCAAAAGTTTGATCGAAAACCCATATGTCACTTGGAGGATTAAGATCAAATGTGGAGGTTTAAAGGATGAGTTCCCTATAGGACTCTTTAGCCTTAGGACTACCCTGGGTGGCCTGGTCTAGTGAGGGTTGACCTGCACACATTACACTTTCACACACATTCCAAATCCTAAAAAAATTCATACCTAGCTTGACTCTCTGACTCATGTAGGTAATTCATAGGGATGGACCTTAACCCCTAGGCCATTAGCTAAGAGGGTTAGGAACAACATAGTGAATGCCTCAAATGAGTCCTCTCATGGCTCTTATGGGCTTGATATGGCTTCATGGCTCAACCAAAGTGATTCCATTCTACTCAAACTTGATCAATCTTCAATTTTTTCAAAATTTCGATTTTGACACCGGGGCCCTACACCCCCCAAACCTACCAAATGTTCTTGAAGCTACCCAAAATTTGAAAAATTACCTAAATTACTCAAAATTCCTCAAAACCAATCCTAAACATTTTCGACCATTCAAATTGATCACCCATAGCCAAATATACCAAAATTTCCAAAAATACTCCCCAATACCCTCCAAAAACCCAAAATGCCCTTTTTAACCAAAAAAATCCATAAATTCCAAAAATTCCCAGAAAACTCCTGAAAATCCCAAATTTTCCCAATTTCATTTTGTTCAACTACACCGAAGGCTAATTTTGTCAATTTAACCCACTTTTACAAAAACCCCCAATTTGACCCATTTTTAACCTAAGTGGACCCAATGTCAAACCAAATCGACCCAATCGACCTCGACTTTGACCCAATTCAATTATAAACTTCAATTCAATATCCCCAATATCAATTTAGACTAAATCTAAGCCCAATTTGATTAACATTTGGATCCAATTCCAATTTGAAGCTTAAAGCCCAATTTTGGCCCATGACCTAAACTTAGCCCAAACCAACCCAATTCAACCCCAATTGGCCCCAAATCTTCTCCAAAACCTTCCTCACATCCCCACAAACAAAACACTAACATTATTTGCCCCAAATTTGAACCTAAACTCCATCCAAACCTAACCCAAAATGAAAAACCCCATTTTTGGCCTAAACCCACCATAAACCCAAATGGGCCTAAATCTCAAAATTAAAGCCCAACCAAAGTTGAAAACTCTTTGTGATACTCCCATAAATATTTATTACAATTAATTTTACATCAAATCTAACATTAGCCCAACCTTAGCCTAAGTTGGCCCAATTTGACCCACTTTGACCCCTACCAAAAAGACTCAAATCAAACCCAATTCAACTCCAATCACCTCAAATCTGTTTAAAATCACTCATGACACATCCCTAAACTAAACCCAACATTTGTTTGTCATAATCCTTCACAAAATTTTCATCCACCAATTAATTTTCAAACCTAAAGGCCCACTTTCTTAAACCATTCTAAAGGCCCACTTCCACCAAATCCAAAAGCCCAAAAATTCATCCAAAGTCTATATGACACTCTTCTTCATCATGCATTCAATTAAAATCATCCCTAAGTCCTAAACCAATGACCAAATAATTCTAAATAAAGCTTCATCCAAATTTCCACCAAAATATCCAAAATCCTTAAAATCCATTTTTATGAAATTGACCAAACTTTTTCCAAGCCAAATGTCAGCCGTTGAGCCATGTACAAGCCACATGGAAGCCATGGAAGCCACTTTCCACCTCACCAAGCCATTAATGGCAAGAAGAGGGGATTCTTTCCTAATCCTTCATTAAGCCCTTTTAACCATATTCATGTCACACTCTAAACCAAGCTTAGCCACCTTACCAAGGAAAGAGACCTCACCACTCTCTCTTGGCTGACCTAAATGATTCCTCCCAGCCCAAAGTCAAGCCTTGGGGAGGTGCACCTAACCTAAACCATGCCTTGGACCAAATTAAGCCAAAATTAGCCTCCCCCCATTCCATTTAAATCAAACCTTAGACAATTGTCCAAAGCCAATTGACTGCACCAAACTCCAGCCCTGACTCCCTTGAGTCAGATGGTGACTTGACCCTGGCAGGCCAGCCACCAAGCCGCTGGAAAACACCATGGCCGAGGAGCTTGGAATGAGAAAAAGGTCAAATTCTCACCTGCTGAGCTGCCCCACTCCAATTGGCCACCACAGCTCTTCATCTCCTCCCCTAGGCAGTTGATCCCAGCCATCAATTGCCCCTGGGAAGCTCTAGCCATGGCTATTTAAACAAGCCACCCCCTCTCGGCCAAAAGGTTGGCTGAAATTGACCTTCACAGAATCCCTCCACACTCCTCACAGAGCTTCCCCTAGCCAAGAGCAATTCATCCCCACTGTTCTCCTACCCCAAATCCCATTGATTGAGCTTAATTATGGAGCTCAATTCTCAGCCTTGAACAGGACATCCCTGGAACCTCCACCAAAATCAAATTAAACTCACCCACAACTGCACAGGACCAAGAGAAGGAGTTTCCCAGTGGAAGCCCTCTCACCAGGCCAACCATTAACTCTATCGGCCAAGCTTTGAAATCGGACTTGGTGGAAGTTGTACTTAGACAATTCGACAGGGCTAGAGGCTTCATCCCCAGGCTCCTCCAACTCGAGCGAACGTGCTGAGCACTTTTTGTTGAGGCCTTACTTCCTGAACCAAGGTATGGATACTACTCCTCCCCGAGAGCTTCCAGCGATTCTCCATTTCGTTTGAGTTAATTTTAATGCATGTAAACCATATGGATGTGTTCGTCTCTTCAAGAAGAATCCATAGAGTGTAAGAAGACGAAAATCCATTGAGAAATGAGAGAGATCTTAGGGTTTTAGTGTGGACGGTCATGGGTGCACACCAGTCGTAGACGATGACCAGGCGCCGTCCGATCGCGCGTGTATCGAGTGGACGGTCCAGATTGCGCCTGATCAAAGGACGGTATGTGAACCTCGGGCCCCCGGAGCATTGAGTCACAAGGTTAAGCACCTCTAACTTTTATAAATCATAGTGTAAGATCATCCACAAGTTTTTCATCAAATAGGTTCATGACTCCTATCAAATGAAAATAAAGTTGGAGAAAGGATGTAATAAAATTGAGTTGAAGCTATCATTGTTCAAATTCATGATATCTCTTATAAAACTCAAGTCCTAGTAAAACCTGAGTTATAGTGAACTCGTCAATCCAACTATTACAAGAGAACATACAAGTCTAATCTTAATAAGAAGTTAAGGAATCACCTCCCTCATGACACACAAAGATCAAATCAAACTACTAACAATCCAAACATCTACCAATCAATAATCAAACATATCAATTCATAATGACACATAAAGATCAAGTCAATCCACTCTAATGCAAACACCATACAACACTAACAATCACGACTCTCAAGCACACTAAATCAAAGCACACTGATAACTATGGGTTGCCTCCCATAAAGTGCTTGGTTTTAACGTCACGGGCTCGACAAATGATTCCTCCTGGATCAAAATTTCAATTAAGTAATCATCGATCAATCGCCCAATCCTTTTCAGATCCAGGACATCCTACAAAATCCTCAAATTGTAATTTTTCATTCAGCTCTTCCTTTTCAGATGGATTTATATTATTGTTCCTCATATTTCTTTCTAGATCCAATATTCTCCTATTAATTTTTTGAATTTACATATTAATATCATCCTTGAAATTTATAAGAAATGGATCTCTATAAGATAATTCAAGATCTCCCAAAGTTTGGATCAAGTTCTCTCTAGATAATTCAGATTCAAGATCAAATTCTTTTATGTCACTCTTTTGTTTCAAATTATCTTCCAATTTTCCCCTTGGTACTGAGTAAAGAGTTGAGGTTGTCTTTCTATATATCTTTGTAATTCCTTTATAATTTCTTCCACTGGTATTTTAATCTCCTTATCCTCATCTTTTAACTCAAAGTTCTTTTGAAATATATCATCAAATTCTCTTCCAAGTCTTAGTTCAATATCTTTAGTTTGCTCATCATTCATCTGCTTATGTTTTATCTCAGGGTCACTAGATAAAATCGCTTGGGGGTAACTGTTAATTGCATTCACAATCTGCCCCGGCAGATTTTCTATATTCCTTATAGCAGCCACTTGACTTTCTCGCTCACGTGCCAATTGAATCACATCCTTTTCTAATAGTAATTCCTTTTCCTCATCTTGTGGGTTAGAGTAAAATCTACAAGGAGAAGCAATTCCATCGCTAAAATTGTTCTGATTATTACAATCGCATATCTGATTAAAATGATTATCTTCCCTAAATTAGTTTTCTCCTCCAAAATTAGTATTCCAGTTAAAGTTTGAATAATCTTCTTAACCTGGATTATAATAATCGGAATAAGGATTGTGCATCTTAGGGACAATTTTAAAATATTTAGGCACAATCAACTGTCCAAATGAATTTTTCTTAATGAATGGGGGACCTTGAGGATAACTCTTTATGTATTTATCTAACTTCCTCGCAATATCACGCAACTCGAGAACATAACAAAGTAAGCATATCATCTTGAAAATTCATTACTCTCTCGGGGTTTACTCTTTCAAAGCTACTAGAATTATAATCCAAATCTGAATATTCATAATATTGTCGATCCGCTATTTCTACAATAAATTTATGGAGTCTTTTCTGATTCATCATCCTCCTAAAAGTTCTCTTTAAATCCAAGTTGTAAAATTCAAGGTCTGCAGCTCTGAAATATGCATGCAAATTTAAAGACTTAACTAATAGGACATATATCAAAAATATTTTTGGTATTTTGGATTTTTTTGAATATAAACACACAATATTTAAACATACTTATATAGTACTATAAATTCCGAATCTAAGTCTTAGAGGTTTAACTAAAATTCTCTTAAAGTTCTTACCACTGTAGTAACGGCGCCAAAAACATGGTGCTACTTTTTATATGCAAGGATTTATGAACAATAAATATATAATAATTTTTATAAAGTCACAATGATACAATACAAGTATATGTATTGTATCAAGTAATACAGGGCTCTAATGGAGTCCCGTTTATCGATCTCACGGGGAAGCCAGGTAAGAGGTTCTTAATTAAATTCTAGTCTACAACTCACAGCCTTAGTTTGGAAGGGTGATATAAGTGGTTTTTCTAACAACTACTCCTAAATGCAGGTGATTATATGTAAGAATAATTACTACTCCCTAATGCAAATATTGTTTCTAAAGATAACACTTTTTGGAGGAATTGATTTGGTGAATTTTGAGATAATAAAAACTACTATTCTAATGTAACGAATTGGATAATGTAAAAGAATGAGATGCATTAAATAATGTATGCGCCAAATAGGAGCAATCCTATTCTTTACCCTCTTCTGAGTACCCCCTCTTCTGAGTGCTATAAAGAACATCGACAAATCCTAGGATTAATCCCTAAATCTAAGGTTAGGATGGGAGGATACTAGCTGCCACTTCAGAGCTCCCACTTCCCTTCACCTGAAGGCTAACCTTAGCTTTAGTTACCAAACTTTTGGACCAAATTGGGGATCTCGGCTGTCACCCGAAACCTCCAATTCGACGCTCATGAAACTGTATTTCCCTATTTATTTGTACTCAATCCCCCATGAACTACGCAATTCATTCACGGACATTGAATGTGGTTCCACTTTGTTGAGAATTCCACTGCCCTTTCGTGACAATGCAATTACAACGAATTTTAATAATACAACAGGACATTTTTTAATGTAAATGAAGTGCAAGTAAAAACCATCACATTTATAATTAAAACATATTTTAGCAAGCATCCCAATATCTTAAACATGAATCTGACTCATTTCAATAGAAAAGTGGAGTGAAAATAATGGCATAAACGTCTTATGCCACTATTTTCAAATAAGAAGAAAGAGTAAGAGAAAGTCATCACAAAGCACAAAGAAAACACAATGGAAAACTTCATTTCAAAGAAAATCCACAAAATAATTATTTACAAAATCATAAGATAATGAAGAACACAATACTTAGCTTTTTCCCCTTGAAAAAAAATGAAAATCTCTCCCACAAAGTCTCCCGCCGATCCATGCAATGCTAAAACATTCCCTTACAGATTCTCTCAAAATCCCTTCTCCAATCTCTCCAAAAACCTAGAAATTTACATTTATAGTCCTATTCTAAGATTTCTAAGCAATCTCCAATTTTTCCCTGACATCTACAATAGTTTTTTTTGCTTCAAATTCAGTTTAAAATAGTGTAGGGATGAATTTCTCAAAAGGTTCTTGAAGAAACCTTCCAAAAAGCATCCAAGTTCAATGTATATGGCCAATAATCGCTCCTGGCACCACCAGCACTGTATTTGGGCACTGCCGGCGTCCAAATTTCATGCCCTTGGGTTTCTGGAGCCACTGGTGCCAGTTTGGGTCCCCCCGGCGTCTATTCTGCACAACTCCACCATTTTGCTTCGTTCAGCTCCGTTTTAGCTCTAATTCACCCTGTTTCAGTTGCATTGCGTTCCTAACAGATGTCCCTACAAAATAAGCATAAAAACAAAATATATTTAATGTTTAATATCATCAAAAAATGTGCTAGGAGTGTAAGAGAGATTAAACATAGAAAGACTTATCAAAATGTGTCAAGCCAAAATTTGCTTTCTTGCTCATTTTTGCTCCAAATTGCACAATTTTTGTTTCCTTTTGCTCCAATCACCATTTCTTATACCTAAAACAAAAATAATATAAAATACCTTCCTTCGAAGTGTAATATCATAAAAGATTAGTAAAATCATATAGCAAAAACCGTATATATTTTTGGTGCATCAGGGAGAAATACGAAGACTTGACAGGTACACTTTTATAAGTTTATAATATCTTCTTTTCTACACTCTCTTTAATGTTGGTTTGCATGCTAAATAATAATGTCACCCTACTTGAAAACCAAAACATCTAGGATAGGCGCAAAACAAAAACAAAAACTAAAATAAAAACACAACAAAAACTAAATCCACTACCACAACAGTCAAAAATATAAGTCATTTCAAAATTTAATCACTAACAAAACCAAAAATCACAAGTGAAACTAAATTAAAACGTCTCTTTTAATGATCGAGAATACCTCAGAAGTTGCAACCTACGGCTGGTAACGAGCTTTCCTACGGTCTAAATGAAAGTACGAAAATCACTAAGTTGAGTTTAGTAAATTCATTTGGACTAAGTGAATCCGAAAAAAATAGTGGTGTCAGAATGTGGGAACTGTGGTATCCAAACCGGTGTCGCTAAGTCAACTTAAATATCCCTCTAATAAGACATTAAGAAACCTCTATTTAAACATTTCCAAAACACGATAATTTTCTCATCTCTTCAAATTGACATTTCTTAAAACTAGACCTACTCCGTCGAGGAGCCTGGAGCATGTGTAATGGGCAGCACAACCATCTTCAATAGCAAAACACTATAGAATTAAACAACAAGACAGAGGACTTTGAGGTAGCTTGCCTAGTGCATCATAAATCCTCACTCTATCTTATTAGGTTTTTACATAACCATGTTGTGCAATATAAGGGCGAAATCATCTGAAGTTGTTTTCGAGTATGACATAAATCATCTTATCTTACAGGCTATTCACACGATCAGTATCAAGCAAATGTAAGCCCTAAATAATAAAACTTGTAGGATGAAATACTAAATGAATTTCTCAAATTGGAGCCAAACCATAGGGTAGTTTGGGAGGACACCAAGATTTTTCTTGGATCTACATGTCTTTCCCCTAGCTTACTCATACTTTTGATTCCTATAATAATATTTCCAATATGTGAGCCACTCACCTATTGGATTTCCTACTACCACATTTTCTTCATGTTCCTTCCTTTCGGAAGTTAAGAATATAGTATTCCATGATCTATATCAAAATTTTTCTTACGTGATTTCGATTATTTAAGATGCAATTAACTATAGTGGCTTGCACTTACAGGAAACTGAAACGCCCTAAATTAATATAAACCATATCTCATTATTTAATATAAAATAAGGGAAATTATCGATCAACATAAATGGTTCACAGAGAAAACGGATATCATGGATACTTTAGTTTATTTGATCAAGAAATGTATCCATTCTTTGGGATTGATAGATGGCTTGTAGTGAAGTGCTCGATTATTCAGACTATTGCATATATAAGATCAGTTTGATTTCAAATTTTAAAACTAAAAATGACATTTACATACTATATATATATATATATATATATATATATATATCTACATATATATAGATATATATATGTACATATATATAGATATATATATATATATATATATATATGTATATGTACATATAATGAAAAATGGCGGGTGAGGAGGGAAGTGCTCTGCTAGGGTTGACGGGTTGTTGATGGCGGGTTGTGTCACCGTACGGCGTTGGTAGGTTCTCTGTCCCCTTGGTTTTCACGTTCTACGAGCTCCACTTTGGGTAGGGCTGTCTGCCTCCACGTCTTCCTTTTGTTTTTTGTCTTCCGGGCTTTCTTGTTTTCAAATTTCGAGGAGTTACTTGTTCTATTGATCTTGAGTTTGCGACTTGGTGCTTTACGGGAAGTTACGCATCTCCTGGAATTTGTTTGGTTTGTCTTGCCTGGTTGACTTTCAGCCTTTGGTTGGACTGGTCTCCTTTGGATCTGTTCTTGGGTCCTGGTGGTGTGGGCTTGGGGGTGTTTGCTCATGGCTAACCCCTCTTCCAGACTTTTCCCCATTGACAACTCCACCAACATCTCTTGGGCCAAAGCTACCTATCTTTGGAGTTGTGGGTAAATGACGGGCTCCACACAAGTCCTTTGACCATATGGTTTTTCCCAGGGAATTACACGACAACTGCTTTGCGGGTAAAGGAAAAAGTCCTTTCATCAGGCTCGTGGGTTCTAAGGATGGTTTGCACTGGGTTTTGTTCTCTAAACGAGGATATGCGATACCTGAATGAGAGTACATTAAATTTTGTCGATAGGTAAATTCCAAATGGGACACCCCAAAATGGAATATGTGAGGAAACACTTTGATGATCTCGGTCTTATTGGCGAGTGGAAGGCTGGGCTTACTAGATTGGAGACACCTGTTGATTCGACTTTCTAATGAGGAGGATTATGCTCGAATTTTGAGGCAACAATCCATACTTATTGCTTGGAACCTATATAAAGATTTTAAAATGGAAACCGGGATTTGATCCATCAAAAGAGCCACCAATCATCCACTATGTGGTTTAAACTTCCAGTTACCCATCCAGTTTGTATAATCGAAATGCCATGTTCAATATAAGCCGAAGCCTTGGGCACTCCACTCAAAATTGATACTCACACCTTTGATATGGCAAGACCAGCAGCGGCAAGAGTACTTGGTAGAGAGAGACATAACTTTACCGAGATATTCATAAGATTTGGATTAGAACGAGATGAAGAGTTTCCGAGAAGAGGGATTTTGGCGGGATGTTGAAGTGGAGTTCGAAGCCACATTATTATAAACATTGCGGAATGTTTGGCCACTTATTGGAGCGAGTGTTATAGACTACACCCCCTTCGAGAAAAAAGCTGGGCCTAGCGGGAGGGCGGAAAAGATTCCTTAATTATCTATTTCACCTCCGGATGTTCCTATGGATGGCATTCTTCGGAGGCTATCTCCCGGGAATGTTAACCCATCTGGAAGGATTTTAGAGAGCGAGGGCAAGAAGCGAGGTAGCTCGAGTAGAAATCGAAGTGAGCGGGAAGTTGAATCCACCGAGGTTCCCGACCCATGGGTCCTTTATCTTCTATCCCGGCTCTTGAGAATACGAGTGGAAATTGCCACGGCTCATATCGAGGAGGCGGATGTAGATTTACATAGTGCACAGCGGTACGGAAAAACGACAAAAGAAGAAAAAGCAAAGCTGAGCGCAAGGTTCTGCGGGACCTCAATCTCCGGGAGACCCTCCGAGACGGCCCTCGAAGCACCTCTCCCTAGAACCGGGGGAAAGGAAAATCTATCTCTTAATGTTAAATTTCATGTCTTTGGAATATCGGGGGGCTGCTCGCCTTCCTCTCCGAACGAGAATAAAATAGTTGGTTAAACTACACAAATTATGGTGTTTTGTACTCCTGGAGCCTATGGTTCCTATAAACAAGAGTAAAATTACTAAGTCTTTCCCTAATTTTACCTTTTTTCTAACCTTAGCAATAAGATGCGGATTTTTGCTAGGAAGGAATTACAATGGTCAATTCTTATTGATAACCCTCGGTTTATTCACCTTGATTTTCCATTGGGGAACAATTTGGGTTTTGCTTCCTTTATTTATGCCGGTTGCTCTCATGCCCGACAACGATTCTTGTGGTACGAGCTAACCTCTCTTGCTAATACCATGAACAATTTACGGATGGTTGGTGGAGATTTTAACTGTCTCTCTTCCCCTTCGATAAAAAAGGTGGTTCCCCCACTTACCTCTTCTATGAACAGGTTTAATCATTTTATTAATAATGCCGAAGCTCTTTGATTTGGGTTTTACTTGGCCCACCTTTCACATGGAGGAGAGGGAGTACTTGGGAAAGATTAGACGAGTCTTGGTCGATTCTCCCGGTATCGGCTTTTCCCCTTCACTTTTGTTACCCATTTGTCCATGGTTTGCTCGACCATAGGCCTCTACTTATCTCTCTACAAAACACGATGGCAAGGTACGCTAGCAACTTAGATTTCAAAACATGTGAACCCTCCACCTGAATTTACGGCGGAAGTGAGTAAGATGCGGAAGCCCACTCGGGGTAGCTCCCCTTGGGGAAACCTTTGGTCCTTGCACAAGTCGACAACCCATCATCTCGGGAAGCTGAGCCGGAACACTTTTGGGAACCTACAAGAAAATATACAAAAGTTGAAGGCGAGGTTGCAAATGCTGAAGCTGCCTTCTCGGTGGGAACAAGGATGAGTGATCTTTTAGAGCATACGAACGACTACTCGCACGGGTTAACTACCAAGCTGAATTTTATAAACGGAAAGTTGCATACGCAGTTTATTGATGGGGACAGAAATACCAGGTACTATCATGCCTATATCAACTTCAAAAGGAAATGTAATATGATACTTACCATTACCAATGATGCTGGCATCAAAATCACTGAGGCAGCTGATATTGCCAAGGATGTTGAGAGACACTTTAGCCACCTCTTTGCTCAGGTTCCATCTAGGTTGCATTCCTATTCGGCGGGATCTTTTCGGGACGGCCATAGCTATGTGCGGGATGCGAATCTAGCGATATTCATGAGGAGATTGAGATTAAGAAGGCTCTTGATACTATTAAAGACACCACAGTTGCTGGTCTGATGGTTTCTCATCCTCTTTTTACAAAGCTAGCTGAGTCGGTGCGCGGGGATGTTACTCGAGTTTGTGCGGAGCCTTCTTCCAAGGCATGGATCCTCCCAAGTTTTTACTGCTTCCACCATTGTGCTTATTCCCAAGAACAAAGTCGAGACAACTGGAGTGACTATGAGACTATCGGCTTAACTACTGTAATGTCCAAAGTAATAAGTAAAATTCTTGTCTCGAGAGTTCGACCACATCGATTCACATCATCAATGAGAACCGGGCGGCATTTGTTAAAGGAAGAAACATCTCGGACAATATTCTGCTGGCCCGAGAATTGCTTTTGGATTTAGATAAGAAATGCGAGAGGTCATAACATCATTTTCAAACTTGACATTAAAAAAGCTTTTGATACTATCGGCTAGGAGTTCATATTGAATATTTTAACGGTAGAGGCTTTCAACCCGAGCTTCGTTCGGCTCATCAACAGGTGGCTAAAGTGCAATTTTCATTACGTGTCTGGTGAATGGGAATAAGCGAGGATTCTTTAGTGCTTCAGAGGTATCGAACAAGGAGACCCCCTCTCCCCTATTGTCTTTATTTTGGCTTTTGATTATCTGTCTAGGTGTTTAGACCATGCTTTTGCTGCTTCTCCTCACCTTGCTTACCACCATAAGTCCAACATTAGGATAAGTCACTTATCCTATGCCGATGACATCATAATTTTCTCTAAGGCATCTAAAGCTACTATCGAGGTTGTTACGAAGACTTTAAACCATTTCAAGGATGTTTACGGGATGGAATTCAATCTTACTAAATGTCTTTTCTACCCGGGCAAGCATGTTAGCTTAAGCCATAGAAGATGGATCTGCGATTACACTGGCTTTCAATCGGCGACCCTCCCGATTGATTATCTTGGAGTGCATCTCACTAAAGGCGGATCTAAACGAGACTCGAGTTTCGGGGAGTTATAGATAAGATAAAAATCAAATCTCTAGCTGGTCCAACTCCTTCCTATCTAATGGTGGAAGAATTACCTTGCTGAGAAGTATTCTTTCTGCTCTCCCTTCCTATGCTCTTCGGATGTTCACCATGAAGAAGAGCACTTCTTCTGCGATCGGCAAACTCTTCAACGATTTTTATGGGTTGGACAACACAAACAATTTCACTTGGTTGCCTTGGCGACGAGTATGTAAACCTACTCGAGTGGGGGTCTTGGCTTCGGGAGCTTTGATCGGATGAGCTTCACCAATATGTGTAAATTGTGGATCGGGTTCGGAGCCAACGATACTCTTTGGGCCAAATTTCTCCATGGCGAAATCTTGTAGATTTGAACATCCAACTTTGGTTAAGCCGAAAGTCTGGGTGACTCCGAGCTTTGGATTTCTATCTTTGAATGTTAAAGAAAAGGCTGAACACCTATTTATCTCGGAGTTGGGTGAGGGGCAGATAAACTTTTGGTTGGATCAGTGGATCTGGAATGGTTATAAGCTCACTGACAACCCAAAACCTGATCAGTCCCACACTACAGTTAAGGATTTCTGGATTGAGAATTTGTTGGAATTACAAGCTACGAATACCTTGTTAACTCCCGAGCAGGTGCGGCAAGTTAAGTTAACTAATGTTACTCTTGAACGAAGGACACACTCGATTACTAAGAATAAAAGCTCTCGAAGCTCTCTTCTTACATTTACCAAAAATTTTATACACAGGATCGGTTCGAGTGGGGCATCGAAATTTGGAGCAAATTCCTTACCCCTCTATCTCCTTCTTTTGCTTGGAGATTGAGACATCTTGCCATTCCTACAGATGACATCCTCGAACTTAAGGGTACGAAAGGACCTTCACAGGTGCCGATTGTGCTCTCGAGATGAAGAATCTGTCGACCATCTATTTTTCAAATGTCTCTTCTCTCGGGAAGTACGGAAACATCTCATTAGTCGTTTCTCTATTAACACTCTAAATGCGAGGCTGGAATAGCTTGGATACCTGCTGGGTGGATTGGCATAAGGAACGGCTTTTGGAGATCCTTGCTTGGTGGTTTGGTTCCTCCGGATGTGTAGAAATAGAGCTAAGTTTGAGGGGAAGGTTTCCTCTCCTCTTCGAGGTTGCGGTCCAATGTCTCGGCTACATCCACAAGCTTATCGAAGCTACATCACTATAAGGATATTTGCGGGGTAAGACCAATGGCTAACAAAAAGTTTTACGTTGTAGCTTGGTACCCTCCCCCTCCTCGATGGGTTTAAGTTAATGCGATGGAAGTTGTTCGATTCGATGCTGGTATTGGTGGGATCTACGGAGACTACCGGGGCCATTGCTCTGCTGTATTTCCATGCTCCCACATCTGTTGTTGATGTTTTGGAAGGCTGAGATCATTGCCATCTTTTGGGCCATCAAGATTGCCAAGATTTGTAAGATCTCCGAGTGTCTGGTAGAATGCGATTCTAGTTGCTTGCATCAATTATATTACCAAGATTGAACTCTGCTCCTTGGAATATCAAGAGATGGATGAACAGGATGCTCGACCATATGGATAACATGGTGGTTAAGTTTGCTTTCATCCCTAGGGAAGGCAACTCTCCTGCTCATTGGTTAGCCACACGGGGCTGCTACTAATGAGGACACTAAAGCTGATAATATCATTCCCCTCCCTCTCGAAGCTTTTGATCCATGGTGATAACTTAGGACTTGCCTTTCATTAGATACTAGTCTTCCTCATCTCTTTTTGGTCCTCGAAAGGGCTTATTTGTTCTGTTGGTATACATGTAACTGAGAATGTTTGTTTTTGTTTAGTTAGGTAGTTTTGAGGTAGTTTATGTTTTGGATGTGGGGATCAACTAGTTTTAGAGGTCCTCCTTTCACCTTTTCTTATTGTTTGCCTTTGTAACGTTCTTTTCAGATCAACATGCAGGGAGTGATGCTTGCTCCTTTTGTTAAAAAAAAAAAAAAAAAAAAAAATATGTATATGTACATATATATAGATATATATATATATATATGTATATGTACATATATATATATATATATCCATTCTTTGGGATAGATAGATGGCTTGTAGTGAAGTGCTCGATTATTCAGACTATTGCATATATAAGATCGAGTTTGATTTCAAATTTTAAAACTAAAAATGACATTTACGTACTATATATATATATATATATGTACATATATATATATATATATGTACATATATATATATATATATTTTTTAAAAAAGGAGCAACACGAGAGGGCTCCCTACATGTTACTAATAAAAGGAGAGTACAAAATCATTGATGGAAATGCTCCCAACTAACAAAAAACCTAATGGAGGCCATTCCACTAAAGACCACAAAAAACAATAAAACTAAAAGCTTGGGTGAGTGAAAATATATGTATACATATGTAAATATGTTTAATTATAAAGTAAGTTAAAAAAGTGGTTTGGTACAAAAAACCCCACAGCACCCAAGAAATTCCATCAGAACACAGGGGGTGTCTCCAATCTGATATGTGGGAGCTGAAGCTTATCTCCATTAATTAAAATTTTAAGATCAAAAGGGGGGGTTGAGGCAACTAAAACCTGCTGGGATCTGGCCCCCCTAACTGCTAACCAATGGGCCACTTTGTTACCCTCCCTAGGAATTGAAGAAGAGGTAAAATGGGTGGGTTTAGCCTGATTAATTTGTTTTCTCCAATAGTCTTGCATCCAGGTTGTAGACCAGTTTTGCTGAAGAATGTGAAGTAGAACAGTGGAATCAACTTCTAGCGAAATATTCGACCGGTTAGCAATTTTGGCAATATGCATAGCATACTCCACGAGCAATAAATTCGGTCTCCAATGCATCTCTAGCTTTCACGGTGCATAGAAGAAAAGTAGGCAGTTACCATAAGAGTTTCTGAAAATTCCTCCCACTCCTGCATTATCCTTAGAGAAACTGCCATCAGTATTAATTTTGATGGTTGGGTTAGTAGGGGGAAGCCATCTAACCAGCTTAACTTTTTTTCCAACATTAGGTAGGAGCTCAGTGTGCAACAGATTGATGAAACCCTTGTGTTTAATGATTTTGTGTAGATATGTTTTACAGTTATTGGCTACTTTGTCCACGATAGCAGACTATCCCATCAAATTTGGCACCGTTTCGGCCATCCACAGAAACCACATCACAATGCGGTGTAGAGTATTAACCTTCGATTTTTCCTATTCATCCAAAGTGTATGAAGATCTTCCCGACAATAAGTATGGTTCTTCCGACCATTGGTTAGATGCAGCCATACGGTTCTGGAAAAGGAGCGAGTTAAAATATAGATGAGGGATGGATTCATCATGTTGATGGCGAGAGAACACATTTAGAGGGCCCCTAAGACCTTTTAGTTTAAGAATATCATCGGTTGGGATGATGCCATGGAAGGTTCTCCGGCACAAAAAGGACATGGAAGGGGACAAAAATTTATTCCAAATGGAGTTTCCCCGGGGAACGAAGGCCAATTGAAAAGACTCCTGTAAATAGTTTTAGTTATATTTTGATTGTGGTGATTACTCCAACAAACTTTATACGAATTATTTTGATCAAACTTGATGGTAGAAATGCGCTTGCTATTTGAATGATCCTATAAAATGGCCTTGAGTCGTGGAAGAGACCAATTGCTCCTATCCCAAAACTCACGAGACCTTTGTAGTTGAATCGGTAGGATTATCTTTAGCAACTAACCAATCCTTGGGACACCGGTTATCCGACCAAAAATTCACATCACCTCTCCCAGGCTCCCGGATAAAGAGATTTTCAGCAGAACTTCTCACCTTAAGTAGATTGACCCAGATTCTGGAGTCACATAATTTCCTGACCACTTAAGTGGGATGGGAGAACCTGCAGTATTTACCAATCATAAATTTAGCCCACAGTGAGATTTGGGCTCTGAAATTAATCCATAATTTGCACATATTAATCTGCTGAATTTGAGGAAAGCTTTTGAATCCAAGGCCACCGGCGGCCACTTGGTTTTGTGACCTTTTGCCAAGAAGTCCAATGCTTCGGGTTCTCCGACCGGCCCATAAAAATCTATTAAACGCCCTTTCCAAGCTTGTAATTGGGTGCTTTTCTTCATAGCGAATCATTTGAAGAAGATAGGAGGGGAAGGTTGTGAGGATACTTTTAAGGAGTGTGATTCTACCACCATTTGATAAGAAAGAATTAGTCCAACGACTCGATTGAGCGACTTTGGTGAGAATCTCCTCGAATTGAATTTGTTTGGTTACGCCAAAGTGAGAAGGACACCCGGATATTTAAAAGGAGGGAGTGCGCATTGAAATCCGGTGTACTCCGGAATCCATTGCTTGATGCTGGATAGGTGTCGGCTTGGAGAATACCAATTGGCACTTCTCGGGAATGAAAAGCATTCAGTTGTTGTTGGAAAGAGTCAAAACGGTGTTTTAACTTTTTCACGAGCAGTTTGTGTGCCTTGGAGAAAACCATGATGTCATCTGCATAAAGGAAGTGAGAAATAACAATGTATGATTTATGATGGTACCTGGCATAGCTTTTATTCGAGAATGGTACGATTAACCATCCTTGAGAAATAATCGGCGAGCTAATATGAAGATGAGAGGAGAAAGTGGATCTCCCTGCTTTAATCCTCCGGTGGCATGGAATTTGCCTACTGCGGTCCCATTCGATAAGATAGAGTGTTCATTTGAATGGAGCCACCTAGAGATGAGGCTGCAGACTCGTTGCTTTGAAAACCTCTAGCAATCAAAACATCTTGAATAAACTCCCGACTAATGGTATCATAGGCTTTTTGTATATCCAACTTGTATATAAGATTACCTCCCTATGAACTTTATCTAAATCGACGAAAGTTCCTGAGCAAGTAGCACATTATCGAGAGATTGACCTGCCCTTCACAAAAGCTGATTGATTCATGCATATTAACTTATCAAGATGAGGTTGAAGTCGCCCCACAATTATTTTGCTGATAACCTTACCGATTACGGATGCCGAAGAGATGGGTCTAAAATGATCCCGGTTATGCATAAGATTATTTTTGGGAATCAACACAATGTTTGACGCACAAAAATAGTTTGGGAAGATCATTTCCAAGGAAGAAACTTTGGATAGCTGCCACCACATCACCACCAACCAAATTCCACTCCTTCGATAGAAATCTGCTGTGTAACCATGCGGTCCTGCGGTTTAGAACTATCGATTGATTTTATAGCATTCCGGATTTCTTGCTCGGTTGGGATGGTAGTTAACTCAAGTACATTGGTGTAATGCAAGTTGTCCTGGAAAAGAGATCTATCAATAGGCAATCCGGTTCCGGGAGGAGGATTAAGTAGCTCGTCGAAATGTGTAATAGCATCCAAACCGATCTCGGTGTCCTCCATGAGTTTCTGCCATCGATATGTGTGGATAAAGTGAATAGTATTACATTTCCTTCTATATTTTATACGGGCATGGTAAGCGCGAGTGTTCCTATCCCCATGAATAAAATGGTTCGAAGCAGACTTTTTGTTTTAGATATTACTCCAGCTTATCGATAGCTGATAGTAAATTATTTTGTGCGGTGAAGTAATGTTCATCATGCAGTGAGTGCCGACTTGGATTTTAGACTCAATATGATTGAGCTCTTTCTCGACCACTTGGACGACTTCATGAAGGTTTCCTATAAAATTCCAATTCCATTTCCTAAGAGCTTTGCTGAGAGTTATCCGTAGTACGCTTAATCGATGAGAGGGTGCGGGTGATCGATACGGTGCCGGTTATCTCGAACAATCTTGTGGAACTCGACATAGGAGGACCAAACGTTCGGATATACGAAAGGAGGGAGTATTAGAGCAGGTGGGGGAGGTAATAGATATAAGGAGAGGTCTATGATCAGAACCGGCAAGACTCGGGTGAGTAACATAAGTAAGAAGCCAATTAGAGAGCCAAAGGTTGTTAACCAACATCCTATCGAAGCCTCTCCCAGATAATCCCTCTCTTCCATGTAAAAGCAGGTCCTCTAAATCCAAGGTCATAAAGATTGGCTGCATGAATATTATCATTGAAAATGGTCATATCAGAGAGCTTGGGAGGTCTACCCCCAATTTTTTCATTTGAAGACCCCACACTGTTAAAATCACCCCCAACAATCTAGGGTGAGTGTACTTGGACACTGATGTCCTTTAGCTGATTCCATAGGATAACTTTATCTTCCTTTTTACATCCAGCATAAACAAAGGTTATTAAACCATCCCTGCCATTAATCTGAAAGGAAGAATGTATAAATTGCTTGTTGTCAATAAGGATAGACCAGTTCACCTCTTTTCTACAAAAAATCCAAATTTTATTATTGCAGTTAGTATAGTGGTTATAGCCTTGTAGCTTGTTGATGATTTTCTGAGGATATTTATTAACCAAAGGTTCCAGGATGGTAATGCACCATAATTTATATTTTTTGTTTAAATGTAGCAGTCTTTTAAAAGATAGGGGTTAGCAATACCCCTAATATTCCAACGAGGAAATTTATCATTAAATGGGATGGGGATTAAAGAGGATTGAGATCTAGATCTAGATCTCCCACGGTAACGAAATTCCAACTAACTCCCCCACGAAAGAGGAGTTCCAAGTTTTTGTACTTCGCTGAGATTATTCTTCTTCTTTTTCCTGGAGGTTTGGGTGTGCCATTTGCCTTCCATCTCTTCCTGCATAACACTGATTCCAGCATTGGATGGAAACTGGATCTCCACTTGCTGTTCAATAGATTGAGTTGGTGTGACTATTCTGACTTCCTCTTCCTCTCTTCTGTAACTATGTGGGGATCTTCCCCCAAAAGCAGACTCAGAAACATCATCAGAAACATTTCTGATAACTCCAGAGTGAACTAGAGGGGTGCCATTATCCACATTGACTGTGGGTTCAACAGTCATCTCCCCAACAGAAGGGGGGATTTGACAAACTGGTGTTCTCCCCACCTCAGCTGGAGGGGTAAAGCAAGTTTGAGAGACTGAGTTCACAAATTCTCTCCTTTCTCCTGAGCCCTGTTGCACTAAAACAGTATCAACAGATTGCTTGTGTTGAGTTTCCTTTGTTATGGATCTTCTAGATGGGGGATGAATTCTGTAGCACTTTTCCATTGTATGTCCAAACATTTTGCAATGAGAGCAATAATAAGGTTTTTACTTGCATTATAACTTCTTGCCACTTGTCCTTCCTTAGCTGATCCAATCCAAATTTTTTTTACCTCGGGCGATGAAATATCCCTCTCAATCTGGATCATAGCCATTTCGGGTTTAGCTTTATTAATTGTAGCGACATCCGGTCTTAAAGGAGTTCCGATAGACCTCCCGATTTGGAAAAGAGCATCTCGATTAAAAAATGCGTATGGAAGATTGGGTAGTTTAAACCGATTGGCACAATTGGAGGGTCCTTGCTAGGATCGAAATCTGCTTGTCCATTTGATTATTTTCATCTCCACTCCAGCAATAGTCACCAAATGTTTAGCAAATAACATAGCATAATCCTCCTCGACGAGTGAAGTTGATAAGAAGGTGTCTTCCATCCAACGAGTCCTAGCTTCCAATTCCCTTGAAAATTCAATGATTCAAAGTATTTCCTCACTAGCTCCATCTTGGGATGTCCCAGAACTAAATTTCCCGATCAAAGTGAGTTTCACTTCATCATCGAAGCACGACCGATTCTCGATCGGTGAAAATCACGGCGGGATGGCCATCCTTTTCTTCCGAGAGGTCGATAAAAGGGCAAGAAATTCTTCCGACTGCTTGCATCATGCAATCTACGTGGGAAAAAAATCGGAAGGATCTGTGATGGAAGGGGCGGATCCTACAACACCGAGCATAAGTGGCTTTTGCCCACTCGATGTTGGTGGTAAGATCAATGGGGTGAGCCATCGGACCACCCAACACCACCAACGAGCTACCAATGGAACGGTGGACCCGAACAATAGCAACCGAGAAAATGGAAGTTGCACGCGGACAAAAAATAAGGAAGCGAGTAAGCAAACAAGAGTGAGCACAACCACGAGTGGGTACACCCACAGCCTTAGAGCAAGAAAAAACCACCCCAAGAAGAGCACTGATGGAACAGATAAAATTTGAAAAACAAAAGACCCGGGAACCACAAGAAGCTGCCGAAGAAGCAACAAAGGAGCCCGAGAACACTTCACCTCCGGACCGGCACTCACCAAACTTACACCGCACCACCACCCTCCAGGCCGCCGCCGCAGGAGTCATGCTAGAAACCCTAGCAGAGCACACCTTGCCGCCAACATCATTTTTTACCCCATATATATATATATATGTACATATATATATATATATATATATGTATATATATATATATATATATATATATATATATATATATCTACATATATATAGATATATAAGTACATATATATAGATATATATATGTACATATATACATATATATATATATATATATATATATATATATATATATATATATATATGTACATATATATATATATATGAACATATATATATATATATATATATATATATATATATATATACATATATATATCTATAAAAGTGGTTAAATACATCTGATGAAGGGAAGTTTAACCAAATTCCCCGGAAGTAAAAGCCTTAGAGGCTCAAATGGTGTAACAGAAAAAACAATATAGCTAGTTGTTGCAGCACTTTTGGCCAACCAATTGGTAGGTTAGTTACCCTCTCTAAATATTTGAGACCATTTGAGTATAAACGAACCAAAAGTAGAGAGAATATTCCTGAGTAAATAAACCAAATTCAAGGGAGGAGGAGAGAGGCCTTGCAAAATATTAATCACTTGTTGGGAGTCAGACTCTATCCAAACATAATGATAATTGAGAGCTTTAGTAGTTAACAAAGCCCAATTTACAGCCTAAAGATCGGATTCCAAGGCTGAAGAAGAGAAAATGGGTACTTGAAAAAACCACAATACTTGACCAAGAGAGTTTCGGCATACAACACCAATCCCAGTAGTTGATGAGGTGAAACTGCAATCAATATTGATTTTAATCCATGGCATGGACGGCGGAGACCAATTCAACAAAACAGTTTTTCTTTTATTGGGGTTATCCAGCATATAGTTTTTGCTTATGAAGCTACAATAATTCACCACAACAGTATTGATCAAATAAGGTTTGTTTTCATATTTTGCCTGGTTTCTGGCCATCCATACAAACCAACAGATGGCTAAAGGAATATGGTACCAATGCTTCTCCTTCCAGTCCTCCCAGCAAGCTTCAAATGATATCCAATCTTGTCTAAATTGAGAGATCTTTTGTTGGTGTAAGACAACATTCCACACTTGGTTGGTTAAAGCGCAATGAAGGAATAAATGAGAAAAAGTTTCTTCATGAGAGTGACATAACCAGCATCTAGATGCGGTTCTCAACCCTTTTAACTTCAAAATGTCATCCAAAGGAAGATACTTATGGAATAATCTCCAACAGAAGAAGGACATTGAGGGAGACAAATGCCTGGTCCAAATCTTCTCCCCCCAAGTTGTGTCAGGCCATGAGGTAAAGGATTTGTGTATCAAACTGTTAAAAGATTGTTTGGTGGACTGCTTTAGCAAAATTTTATCAGATCTAGTGGAGTCAATAAGGATGGAAAGAATCTGTTGCACACTATCCTCATCCAGTACACCTCTAATTAAGTTCACATCCACCGGTCCTCTACCCAGAAATCAGATACAGTTAGTTGATGATTAAAATCATTGGTGAAAGAGAAGTGACCATTAGGAAGCCAATGATCATAATAAAAATTGATGTTCCCAGCTCCAACCTCCCAGCTGAAAAGCTGATTAACAGCTCCCCTCACCTTTAGCAAACATTTCCAGTATTTAGAGTCTCCCAGCTTTGGCAGAACAACATTAGGGTGTAATTTCCTGCAATATTTCTCCTTTAAGTATCTAGCACACATAGTATCTTTTTGTCTAAATTTGATCCATTTTTTACAATAATAAAGGTGGCTCAACTGTTGGAAGCTTTTGATTCCCAATCCCCCAGCTTTTGTTGGTTTACATAGTTTGTTCCAAACAGTCCAATGGGGTTGCTTGTACTGCCCTTCCCAAAGAAATTTATTAAAGATATCTTCAATCATTTTTTAAGTACTCCTTTTCATTCTAACCATTTGCATAGTATAGAGAGGGTAGGTTGATAAAATACTCTTTAGCAAAGTTAATCTACCTCCATTAGACAGGAAAATATTGGTCCAACAGTTAAGAGCTGAAGAAATTTTGTGAACCACCTCATCATGCTGTGATTTTTTTCTCCTGCCTTCAATCAACTGCACCCCTAGATATTATAAAGAAAGCTCAGCAGCAGCAAAGCCAGTAAACTCTTTCAACCAATTCTGATGTTTGTATTGTTTACCTGCCAAAAACTGGCATTTTCTCCTATTTAGCTCAAGACTAGCCACTTGTGAAAGATGATCTAGCATCCGTAATGTTTTTCTGATGGCATGCTTACTACCATTAAAGGATTACATCATCTGTATAAGCCAGATGACTTATAATTTGGGAGGAGCTATGCTTATAATTAAGATAGGGATAGTTGTTATGAGCTGCATTAAGAATCCTGGAAAGATAATCAAAGGCCAAAATGAAAATGGTAGGGGAAAGATGATCTCCTAGCTTTAAATATATATATAGATACATAAAATAAAACTCCTCTTAAACCAACATCTTTTACTTCTGACAATAAATCTATCTTAGGAGGAGTCTACCATAATTGATTTCCTAAAAAAATCCTAGACCGCTTTAAATTTACAATTTAGGGATAAACTATGATATACACCTTTGGAGCCAAAATTATGGAAACATCCCAGATGGAACGATCAAATGACAATAAACCCTATTATGGGGTTACATTGACCATCTGGTCAGCCATAGACTTAAGTTGGTCAAACTTGGTCAAAATGGTCAAATTTGGATCCAATCACCACTACATTGATCATCTGGTCAACCATAGACCTAAATTGGTCATAATTAATCAAAATAGTCAATTTTTGACCCAATGATCACAACATTGACTATTTGATCAACCCTAAGACCAATATAGTCAAATTTAGTCAAAATGATCAATTTTGGACCCAATGGTCACCACATTCACAACTTGAACAACCTAATCCCAAAATTGGTTAAACTGGATCAATTGGTTAAATCAAGATCATATGATCACCATGAAGACAACCATAAATGCTATGGTTAACCCAATCTCCAAAGCACATCACCATATGGTCAATTTCACCATCAAGGTCAACAAAGGTTAACTTTGGTCAACATGGCCAAACCAAGCCATACCACCAAACCCAATGGACCTTATGACTAACCACCATTACAAGGTCATGTAAGTTACCCCAGCTGACCTTAGACCCAAATGGGTCAGCATTGGTCAAGTTTGGTTAAAGATAGTGAAAAAGTCAACCTTTGGCCAAATTCATGAATATTGGTCAAATGGTCAACAACTAAAATCATTTAAATCAATTTTTGGGTTAATTTTATAGTTTCATATATTTCTTAATTAATTACATAATTAATTTAAATTTAAATTATAACCAAATAACCCTAAATTGAAATCAAATTTATGACATCATAAATTGCATCTTAAACCCATGAATGATTTTTGAAATTAGATTCAACACAAGGGGATTTTGAATGGGTTATCCATTACCCATGAGACCCTCCATAACATGGTTAATCCTTTAACAAACCCATGATCTACCATTGCTGAACAAATCAGAGGCCAGCATGAGGTCATTATGAGGGGAAGGAAGAGGTGTCATTCCTTCTTGAATCCTTGGGAGAATATTTGGTGGAGTCATCCCTCAGCTCACTCTTCATCCAATTGAAGAGAAATCTTACCCAAGTCATATTTTCCCTCATAATTGAACTCATGATGACATGACATTAAAATGTGAAAAAATTGATGCTTAGGTATCACTCTATTCCAAACTCAATGAATGATTTTTATGTGCTCATGTGGCTAAGGTTAATCCATCTAATTTGAAGAACCTTATCCACCTCATTCCTTTCCCAATAGGAATGAGACATAATCATAGCCTCCATTTTCAAAATTTTTGAAGTTAGGGTGTGCCAAACTTTAGGATGCTAAATACAATCTTTCTCGACCTAATTCTAATTTCTTTGTGATCCTTAACATCACCTGAGTTGTCACCTTCCTCCTCAAGCAAACACAAGCTTATCCATGGCCTCATCCATGGCTATTTAAGGAGCTTACCCGAAAACACCTAAAGAAAAGAGAGACCCACATATAGTCCATCAACTCAGAAACTTTGAATATCAAACTTGTTCTCCAAACCCTAAGGAGTTGATCACCCATAGAATTAGCCCTTGAAATCCAATGACTTCTTCAATTTTCATGCCCCCCAAAACAGTACAATTTTTTGGGTTGACGCAAAACGTTTCAAAAATCCAAATTGACCATTCCTACACCATCTCTATGTTGTACGAAGAAGTTTCCAATCAAAATTGGACCTTCCCGTGAACCCTAACCCATTCGAAGATCACGTCATGAGCCCATATCAATAAACTCATACCTCCACCTGACTTCACATCAAATTGAGAACACTAAAAGCTTCATGATCCATGAAAAAAATACTTGTTGTTATGCCTTGATTTTTAACAAATTTTTAAGGATATTATGCTTTAATGAAAGGTATTTTATTTTTTTGGATGTAGGTGATGCAAAAATGTTCAAAAAGAAAAAAAAGATGAAAAAGAATGAAAAAGGAGCAAAAAGGAGCAAAAATTGAGCCAAAATGCAAAATTACCAAAATAATGAGCCTGGCGCCTAGGCGCCAGAATCCAGCGCCTAAGCGCCACCTCGATACCAAATCTGTGACGGTTTTTTTTACTACTTCGGACTGTTATTTTGATGGTTAGAGTGGTTATTGGACCATCTAGAAGATTGGCAGTTATTCTTGGATTATAGGACATGTGATAAATTGTATTTAGAAGCTTGGAAACGGTTTGGATCGATAAAAAGGTGCAATCCAAATTGAAGAGGTGCAAAAAACTGAACGCGGAGTCTGGCGCCTAGGCGCCAGATGCTAGAGCCTAGGTGTCAGACACACTTTCTAGAAGATTCATTGAACTTGGACACATTTTGAAGAGGTGCCTTAGGCAACCCTTGAAGCCTATAAATAGGAGGTTATTCCTACAGAGAAAAACACCCACCCCAAGTAGCCCAATAAGAAATCCAAAAATTTGAGAGATAATTTTAAGGGCCATACTTTTAGTTTACTTTCCTTCATAAATTAGTGAGTTTATTTTATTTAGAGTTTGTATTGAGAGTTTGGAAGAGTTGGTGCTTTTGAAGTCTCTTTCGCTTTGGAGTCAGTAGGACCCAGAGGTTCAGTCGGAGAAACACTTGAGATAAGTATTTTTAATTTTATTCAATGTTTTATTTATATGTTTTGTGATTTAGATTCAATGTGTTATTAGTAGTTACTTTACTTTCTCCTTTCAATTATGAAAAGACAAATAAGATAATCTAAAACTAGTTGGAGAATGAGAAACTAAAATATGTTTTAAATATTGTGATGATATTAATACCGGATCTTAATTTGTTATTTAAATTGGCCATTTAAATTGTTAAAAACTATTGAAGAGTTTTGAGACCTAGAAGGAGATGAACTCTTAACTAGCAAGATATCACAAGAATCCTTGGGTTGTCGAGAGGCCTTGTGCGGGGTATTCAAGGTGAAGTGAAAATAAATAGGAAAATATTATTTAATGGGCGTAGAATTGATAAGTTTTTAGTAGATCGACTAAATTCTTGTAATTTGGTTTATAGAGAGGGAACGGGTAACTAGTAGGGTCAGCCACCCTTGGACATCTAGTAGTGTGAGCCTAAATTAACCCATTCTACTAACAATACATCCAGACCTGATCTATAGATTAGTGAATGTTTTTTATACTATCGAGCGAAGGTAAAGAATAGGACAGCTTCTATTTGGCACAATACCATAAATTTATATTCTCCACGAATATTATATTATCTAAAAAGTCTTGGATTAATTAAAAGGAAGAAAGTTGTTTGCTTATTATTATTTACATCACTCATTATTTTAGTACTCGCTTTAATTCCGCTTTTAGTAAATTAAATATTAAATTTAAAACTTTAAAAGAAATACATAAAAATAAAATTTAAATATTTAAAAATCTATAAACCTCCTCGTGGGATCGATACTGGGGTCTTTATTTAAAGCCCAATATTACTTGAAACGATACGTATATTTGCGTAGTACCTCTAGTGTATAAAATATTTTCCATAAAATTATATTTATATACGTTGGCAGCTTGTTGACCTCATTTTTGATGAGGTCCTTTTTCTTCTCTCTTTAGTACTTAGGATCTTGCCTTAGGCTTTCCCTTTAACTATCTTAGAGGACTAGAAATGAAACCCACCACTTAGAAATTTAAACACCTATTAACTCCCTACAAACCCCATAAGTTTGATCGAAAACCCATATGTCACTTGGAGGATTAAGATCAAATGTGGAGGTTTAAAGGATGAGTTCCCTATAGGACTCTTTAGCCTTAGGACTACCCTGGGTGGCCTGGTGCTAGTGAGGGTTGACCTGCACACATTACACTTTCACACACATTCCAAATCCTAAAAAAATTCATACCTAGCTTGACTCTCTGACTCATGTAGGTAATTCATAGGGATGGACCTTAACCCCTAGGCCCTTGGCTAAGAGGGTTAGGAACAACATAGTGAATGCCTCAAATGAGTCCTCTCATGGCTCTTATGGGCTTGATATGGCTTCATGGCTCAACCAAAGTGATTCCATTCTACTCAAACTTGATCAATCTTCATTTTTTCAAAATTTCAATTTTTGACACCGGGGCCCTACACCCCCCAAACCTACCAAATGTTCTTGAAGCTACCCAAAATTTGAAAAATTACCTAAATTACTCAAAATTCCTCAAAACCAATCCTAAACATTTTCGACCATTCAAATTGATCACCCATAGCCAAATATACCAAAATTTCCAAAAATACTCCCCAATACCCTCCAAAAACCCAAAATGCCCTTTTTAACCAAAAAAATCCATAAATTCCAAAAATTCCCAGAAAACTCCTGAAAATCCCAAATTTTCCCAATTTCATTTTGTTCAACTACACCATAGGCTAATGTTGTCAATTTAACCCACTTTTACAGAAACCCCCAATTTGACCCATTTTTAACCTAAGTGGACCCAATGTCAAACCAAATCAACCCAATCGACCTCAACTTTGACCCAATTCAATTATAAACTTCAATTCAATATCCCCAATATCAATTTAGACTAAATCTAAGCCCAATTTGATTAACATTTGGATCCAATTCCAATTTGAAGCTTAAAGCCCAATTTTGGCCCATGACCTAAACTTAGCCCAAACCAACCCAATTCAACCCCAATTGGCCCCAAATCTTCTCCAAAACCATCCTCACATCCCCATAAACAAAACACTAACATTATTTGCCCCAAATTTGAACCTAAACTCCATCCAAACCTAACCCAAAATGAGAAACCCCATTTTTGGCCTAAACCCACCATAAACCCAAATGGGGCTAAATCTCAAAATTAAAGCCCAACCAAAGTTGAAAACTCTTTGTGATACTCCCATAAATATTTATTAACATTAATTTTACATCAAATCTAACATTAGCCCAACCTTAGCCTAAGTTGGCCCAATTTGACCCACTTTGACCCCTACCAAAAAGACTCAAATCAAACCCAATTCAACTCCAATCACCTCAAATCTGTTTAAAATCACTCATGACACATCCCTAAACTAAACCCAACATTTGTTTGTCATAATCCTTCACAAAATTTTCATCCACCAATTAATTTTCAAACCTAAAGGCCCACTTTCTTAAACCATTCTAAAGGCCCACTTCCACCAAATCCAAAAGCCCAAAAATTCATCCAAAGTCTATATGACACTCTTCTTCATCATGCATTCAATTAAAATCATCCCTAAGTCCTAAACCAATGATCAAATAATTCTAAATAAAGCTTCATCCAAATTTCCACCAAAATATCCAAAATCCTTAAAATCCATTTTTATGAAATTGACCAAACTTTTTCCAAGCCAAATGTCAGCCGTTGAGCCATGTACAAGCCACATGGAAGCCATGGAAACCACTTTCCACCTCACCAAGCCATTAATGGCAAGAAGAGGGGATTCTTTCCTAATCCTTCATTAAGCCCTTTTAACCATATTCATGTCACACTCTAAACCAAGCTTAGCCACCTTACCAAGGAAAGAGACCTCACCACTCTCTCTTGTCGACCTAAATGATTCCTCCGACCCAAAGTCGAAGCCTTGGGGAGGTGCACCTAACCTAAACCATGCCTTGGACCAAATTAAGCCAAAATTAGCCTCCCCCATTCCATTTAAATCAAACCTTAGACAATTGTCCAAAGCCGATTGATCGCACCAAACTCCGGCCACGACTCCTCGAGTCGGATGGTGACTTGACCACTGGCGGTGCCGACCACCAAGCCGCTGGAAAACACCATGGCCGAGGAGCTTGGAATGAGCAAAAGGTCAAATTCTCACTTGCTGAGCTGCCCCACTCCAATTGGCCACCACAGCTCTTCATCTCCTCCCCTAGGCAGTTGATCCCAGCCATCAATTGCCCTCGGAAGCTCTAGCCATGGCTATTTAAACAAGCCACCCCCTCTCGGCCAAAAGGTTGGCTGAAATTGACCTTCACAGAATCCCTCCACACTCCTCACAGAGCTTCCCCTAGCCAAGAGCAATTCATCCCCACTGTTCTCCTACCCCAAATCCCATTGATTGAGCTCAATTATGGAGCTCAATTATCAGCCTTGAACAGGACATCCCTGGAACCTCCACCAAAATCAAATTAAACTCACCCACAACTGCACAGGACCAAGAGAAGGAGTTTCCCAGTGGAAGCCCTCTCACCAGGCCAACCATTAACTCTATCGGCCAAGCTTTGAAATCGGACTTGGTGGAAGTTGTACTTAGACAATTCGACAGGGCTAGAGGCTTCATCCCCAGGCTCCTCCAACTCGAGCGAACGTGCTGAGCACATTTAGTTGAGGCCTCACTTCCTGAACCAAGGTATGGATACTACTCCTCCCCGAGAGCTTCCAGCGATTCTCCATTTCATTTGAGTTAATTTTAATGCATGTAAACCATATGGATGTGTTCGTCTCTTCAAGAAGAATCCATAGAGTGTAAGAAGACGAAAATCCATTGAGAAATGAGAGAGATCTTAGGGTTTTAGTGTGGACGGTCATGGGTGCACACCAGTCGTAGACGATGACCAGGCGCCGTCCGATCGCGCGTGTATCGAGTGGACGGTCCAGATTGCGCCTGATCAAAGGACGGTATGTGAACCTCGGGCCCCCGGAGCATTGAGTCACATGGTTAAGCACCTCTAACTTTTATAAATCATAGTGTAAGATCATCCACAAGTTTTTCATCAAATAGGTTCATGACTCCTATCAAATGAAAATAAAGTTGGAGAAAGGATGTAATAAAATTGAGTTGAAGCTATCATTGTTAAAATTCATGATATCTCCTATAAAACTCAAGTCCTAGTAAGACCTGAGTTATAGTGAACTCGTCAATCCAACTATTACAAGAGAACATACAAGTCTAATCATAATAAGAAGTTAAGGAATCACCTCCCTCATGACACACAAAGATCAAATCAAACTACTAACAATCCAAACATCTACCAATCAATAATCAAACATATCAACTCATAATGACACATAAAGATCAAGTCAATCCACTCTAATGCAAACACCATACAACACTAACAATCACGACTCTCAAGCACACTAAATCAAAGCACACTGATAACTATGGGTTGCCTCCCATAAAGTGCTTGGTTTTAACGTCACGGGCCTGTCAAATGATTCCTCCTGGATCAAAATTTCAATTAAGTAATCATCGATCAATCGCCCAATCCTTTTCAGATCCAGGACATCCTACAAAATCCTCAAATTGTAATTTTTCATTCAGCTCTTCCTTTTCAAATGGATTTATATTATTGTTCCTCATATTTCTTTCTAGATCCAATATTCTCCTATTAATTTTTTGAATTTACATATTAATATCATCCTTGAAATTTATAAGAAATGGATCTCTATAAGATAATTCAAGATCTCCCAAAGTTTGAATCAAGTTCTCTCTAGATAATTCAGATTCAAGATCAAATTCTTTTATGTCACTCTTCTGTTTCAAATTATCTTCCAATTTTCCCCTTGGTACTGAGTAAAGAGTTGAGGTTGTCTTTCTATATATCTTTCTAATTCCTTTATAATTTGTTCCACTGGTCTTTTAATCTCCTTATCCTCATCTTTTAACTCAAAGTTCTTTTGAAATATATCATCAAATTCTCTTCCAAGTCTTAGTTCAATATCTTTAGTTTGCTCATCATTCATCTCGCTTATGTTTTATCTCGTGGTCACTAGATAAAATCGCTTGGGTAATCTGTTAATTGCATTCACAATCCGCTCCGCGATTTTCTATATTCCTTATAGCAGCCTACTCGACTTTCTCGCTCACGTGCCAATTGAATCACATCCTTTTCTAATAGTAATTCCTTTTCCTCATCTTGTGGGTTAGAGTAAAATCTACAAGGAGAAGAAATTCCATCGCTAAAATTGTCCTGATTATTACAATCGCATATCTGATTAAATTGATTATCTTCCCTAAATTAGTTTTATCCTCCAAAATTAGTATTCCAGTTAAAGTTTGAATAATCTTCTTAACCTGGATTATAATAATCGGAATAAGGATTGTGCATCTTAGGGACAATTTTAAAATATTTAGGCACAATCAACTGTCCAAATGAATTTTTCTTAATGAATGGGGGACCTTGAGGATAACTCTTTATGTATTTATCTAACTTCCTCGCAATATCTGCAACCTGAGAACATAACAAAGTAAGCATATCATCTTGAAAATTCATTACTCTCTCGGGGTTTACTCTTTCAAAGCTACTAGAATTATAATCCAAATCTGAATATTCATAATATTGTCGATCCGCTATTTCTACAATAAATTCATGGAGTCTTTTCTGATTCATCATCCTCCTAAAAGTTCTCTTTAAATCCAAGTTGTAAAATTCAAGGTCTGCAGCTCCTGAAATATGCATGCAAATTTAAAGACTTAACTAATAGGACATATATCAAAAATATTTTTGGTATTTTGGATTTTTTTTGAATATAAACACACAATATTTAAACATACTATATAGTACTATAAATTCCAAATCTAAGTCTTAGAGGTTTAACTAAAATTCTCTTAAAGTTCTTACCACTGGTAACGGCGCCAAAAACATGGTGCTACTTTTTATATGCAAGGATTTATGAACAATAAATATATAATAATTTTTATAAAGTCACAATGATACAATACAAGTATATGTATTGTATCAAGTAATACAGGGCTCTAATGGAGTCCCGTTTATCGATCTCACGGGGAAGCCAGGTAAGAGGTTCTTAATTAAATTCTAGTCTACAACTCACAGACCTTAGTTTGGAAGGGTGATATAAGTGGTTTTTCTAACAACTACTCCTAAATGCGAGTGATTATATGTAAGAATAATTACTACTCCCTAATGCAAATATTGTTTCTAAAGATAACACTTTTTGGAGGAATTGATTTGGTGAATTTTGAGATAATAAAAACTACTATTCTAATGTAACGAATTGGATAATGTATAAGAATGAGATGCATTAAATAATGTATGCGCCAAATAGGAGCAATCCTATTCTTTACCCTCTTTCGAATACCCCTCTTCTGAGTGCTATAAAGAACATCGACAAATCCTAGGATTAATCCCTAAATCTAAGGTTAGGATGGGAGGATACTAGCTGCCACTTCAGAGCTCCCACTTCCCTTCACCTGAAGGCTAACCCTAGCTTTTGTTGCCAAACTTTTGGACCAAATTGGGGATCTCAGCCTGTCACCCTGAAACCTCCAATTCGACGCTCATGAAACTGTATTTCCCTATTTATTTGTACTCAATCCCCCATGAACTACGCAATTCATTCACGGACATTGAATGTGGTTCCACTTTGTTGAGAATTCCACTGCCCTTTCGGGACAATGCAATTACAAAGAATTTTAATAATACAACAGGACATTTTTTAATGTAAATAAAGTGCAAGTAAAAACCATCACATTTATAATTAAAACATATTTTAGCAAGCATCCCAATATCTTAAACATGAATCTGACTCATTTCAATAAAAAAGTGGAGTGAAAATAATGGCATAAACGTCTTATGCCACTATTTTCAAATAAGAAGAAAGAGTAAGAGAAAGTCATCACAAAGCACAAAGAAAACACAATGGAAAACTTCATTTCAAAGAAAATCGACAAAATAATTATTTACAAAATCATAAGATAATGAAGAACACAATACTTAGCTTTTTCCCGTTGAAAAAAAATGAAAATCTCTCCCACAAAGTCTCCCGCCGATCCATGCAATGCTAAAACATTCCCTTACAGATTCTCTCAAAATCCCTTCTCCAATCTCTCCAAAAACCTAGAAATTTACATTTATAGTCCTATTCTAAGATTTCTAAGCAATCTCCAATTTTTCCCTGACATCTACAATAGTTTTTTTTGCTTCAAATTCAGTTTAAAATAGTGTAGGGATGAATTTCTCAAAAGGTTCTTGAAGAAACCTTCCAAAAAGCATCCAAGTTCAATGTATATGGCTAATAATCGCTCCTGGCACCACCAGCGCTGTATTTGGGCACTGCCGGCGTCCAAATTTCATGCCCTTGGGTTTCTGGAGCCGCTGGTGCCAGTTTGGGTCCCCCCGGCGTCTATTCTGCACAACTCCACCATTTTGCTTCGTTCAGCTCCGTTTTAGCTCTAATTCACCCTGTTTCAGTTGCATTGCGTTCCTAACAGATGTCCCTACAAAATAAGTATAAAAACAAAATATATTTAATGTTTAATATCATCAAAAAATGTGCAAGGAGTGTAAGAGAGATTAAACATAGAAAGACTTATCGAAATGTGTCAAGCCAAAATTTGCTTTCTTGCTCATTTTAGCTCCAAATTGCACAATTTTTGTTTCCTTTTGCTCCAATCACCATTTCTTTTACCTAAAACTAAAATAATATAAAATACCTTCCTTTAAAGTGTAATATCATCAAAAATGAGTAAAATCATATAGCAAAAACTGTTTATATTTTTGGTGCATCATGGAGAAATTCGAAGACTCGACATGTACGCTTTTATATGTTTATAACATCTTCTTTCCTGCACTCTATTTATTGTTGGCTTACATGCTAAACAACAATGTCACCCTACTTGAATACCAAAACATCTAGGATAGGCACAAAACCAAAACAAAAACTAAAATAAAAACACAACAAAAACTAAATCCACCGCCACAACAATAAAAAATATAAGACATTTCAAAATTTAATCACTAACAATACCAAAAATCACAACTGAAACTAAATTAAAACGTCTCTTTTAATGATCCAAAATACCTCAGAAGTGGCAACCTACGACTGCTAACGAGATTTCCTACGGTCTAAATGAAAGTACGGAACTCACTAAGTTGAGTTTAGTAAATTCATCTGGACTAAGTGAATCCAAAGAAAATAGTGGTGCCGAAATGCGGGAACTGTGGTATCCAAACCAGTGTCTCTAAATCTACTTAAATATCCCTCTAATAAGACATTCAGATACCTCAATTTAAAAATTTCTAAAACACAATAATTTTCTCATCTCTTCAAATTGACATTTCTTAAAACTAAACCTGCTACGTTGAGGAGCCTAGAGCATGTGTAGTGTGCAGCACAACCATCTTCAATAGCAAAACACTTTAGAATTAAACAACAATACATAGGACTTTGAGGCACCATTCCTAGTGCAGCATAAATCCTCACTCTATCTTATTAGGCTTTTGCATAACCATGTTGTGCAATATAATGGCGAAATTGCCTGAAGTTGTTTTCGAGTATGACATAAATCATCTTATCTTACAGGCTATTCACATGATCAGTATCAAGTGAATGTAAGCCCTAAATAATAAAACTTGTATGATGAAATACTAAATGAATTTCTCCAATTGGAGCCAAACCATAGGGTAGTTTGGGAGGACACCATGAATTTTCTTGGATCTATGTCTTTTCCCCAGTTTACTCATACTTTTGATTCCTATAATAATTGTTCCAAAATTTGAGCCACTCACCTATTGGATTTCCTACTACCACATTTTCTTGAAGATCCTTCCTTTTGGAAGTTAAGAATACAGTATTCCCTGATCTATATCAAAATTTTTCTTAGGTGACTTCGGTTATTTAAGATGCAATTAACTATAGTGGCTTGCACTTATAGGAAACTGAAACGCCCTAAATTAATATAAACCATATCTCATTCTTTAATATTAAATAAGGGAAATTGTCGATTAACATAAATGGTTCACAGAGCAAAAGGATGTCATGGATACTTTAGTTTACTTGATCAAGCAATGTATCCATTCTTTGGGATAGATAGATGGCTTGTAGTGAAGTGCTCGATTATTCAGACTATTGCATATATGAGATCGGTTTGATTTCAAGTTTTAAAACTAAAAATCATATTTCTCTACTATATATATATATATATATATATATATATATATTAGGAAAAGGAAAAATTCATTCAATAAAAGAGGTTAAATACATCTGATGAAGAAAAGTTTAACCAAATCCCCTAGATGTAAAAGCCTTTGAGGCTCAAAAGGTGTAACAAAAAAAACAAAATTGCTAGTTGTTGCAGCAGTTTTGGCCAACCAATTGGCAGGTTGGTTACCCTCTCTAAATATATGAGACCATTTGAGTGTAAACGAACCAAAAGTAGAGAGAATATTCCAAAGTAAATAGACCAAATTTAAGGGAGGAGGAGAGAGCCCTTGTAAAATATTAATCACTTTTTGGGAGTAGACTCTATCCAAACATAATGATAATTGAGAGGTTTAGTAGTTAACAAAGCCTAATTTACAGCCTGAAGCTCAGATTCCAAGGCTGTAGAAGAGAAAATGGGTACTTGAAAAAACCACAATACTTGACCAAGAGAGTTTCTGCATACAGCACCAATTCCAGCAGATGATGAGGTGAAACTGCCATCAATATTGATTTTAATCCATGGCATGGAAGGCATAGACCAATTCAGCAAAACAGCTTTTCTTTTATTGGGGTTATCCAACATATTGTTTTTGCTTATGAAGCTACAACAATTCACCACAACAGTATTGATCAAACAAGGTTTGTTCTCATATTTTGCCTGGTTTCTGGCCATCCATACAAACCAACAGATTCCCAAAGGAATATGTTACCAATGCTTCTCCTTCTAGTCCTCCCTGCAAGCTTCAAATGATATACAATTGTGTCTAAATTAAGAGATCTTTTGTTGGTGTAAGACAGCATTCCACACTTGGTTGGTTAAAGAGCAATGAAGGAATAAATGAGAAAAAGTTTCTTCATGAGAGTGACGTAACCAGCATCTAGATGCCGTTCTCAACCCTTTTAACTTCAAAATATCATCCAAAGGAAGATACTTATGGAATAATCTCCAACAGAAGAAGGACATTGAGGGAGACAAATGCCTGGTCCAAATCTTCTTCCCCCCAAGTAGTATCAGGCGATGAGGTAAAGGATTTGTCTATCAAACTGTTAAAAGATTGTTTGGTGGATTGTTTTAGCAAAATTTTATTAGGTCTAGTGGAGTCAATAAGGATGGCAAGAATCTGTTGCACACTATCCTCATCCAGTACTCCTCTAAGTAAGTTCACATCCCACTAGTCCTCTACCCAGAAATCAGAGACAGTTAGTTGATGATTAAAATCATTGGTGAAAGAGAAGTGACCGTCAGGAAGCCAATGATCATAATAAAAATTGATGATCCCAGCTCCAACCTCCCAACTGAAAAGCTGATTAGCAGCTTCCCTCACCTTCAACAAACCTTTCCAGTTTTTAGAGTCTGCCAGCTTTGGCAGAACAGCATTAGGATGTAATTTCCTACAATATTTCTCATTTAAGTATCAAGCCCACATAGTATCTTGTTGTCTAAATTTGATCCATTGTTTACAATAATAAAGGTGGCTCATCTAATGGAAGCTTTTGATTCTCAATCCCCCAGCTTTTGTAGGTTTACAAAGTTTGTTCCAAACAGTCCAATGGGGTTGCTTGTACTGCCCTTCCCAAAGAAATTTACTAAAGATAGCTTCAATCATTTTTTGAGTACTCCTTTTCATTCTAACCATTTGCATAGTATAGAGAGGGTAGGTTGATAGAAACTCTTTAGCAAAGTTAATCTACCTCCATTAGACAGAAAATTATTGGTCCAGCAGTTAAGAGCTGAAGAAAGTTTGTGAACCACCTCATCATACTGTGATTGTTTTCTCCTGCCTTCAATCAACTGCACCCCTAGATATTTTAAAGGAAGCTCAGCAGCTGCAAAGCCAGTAAACTCTTTCAACCAATTCTGATGTTTGTACTGTTTACTTGCCAAAAACTGGCATTTTCTCCTATTTAGCTCAAGACTAGCCACTTGTGAAAGATGATCTAGCATCCCTAATGTTTTTCTGATGGCCTGCTTACTACCATTGGTAAAAAGGATTACATCATATGCATAAGCCAGATGACTTATAATTTGGCAGGAGCTATGCTTATAATTAAGATAGGGATAGTTGTTATGAGCTGTAATAAGAATCCTGGAAAGATAATCAAAGGCCAAAATGAAAATGGTTGAGGAAAGAGGATCTCCTTGCTTTAAATATAAATATAGATACATAAATTAAAATTCCTCTTAAACCAACATCTTTTATGTCTTACAATAAATCTATCTTAGGAGGAGTCTACCATAATTGATTTCCTAAATACATCCTAGACCGCTTTAAATTTAGAATTTAGGGATAAACTATGATATACACCTTTGGAGCCAAAATTCTGGAAACATCCCAGATGTAACAATCAAATGACAATAAACCCTATTTTGGGGTTACATTGACCATCTGGTCAGCCATAGACTTAAGTTGGTCAAACTTGGTCAAAATGGTCAAATTTAGACCCAATCACCATTACATTGACCATCTGGTCAACCATAGACCTAAATTGGTCATACTTAATCAAAATAGTCAATTTTTGACCAAATGATCACACCATTGACTATTTGATCAACCCTAAGACCAATTTAGTCAAATTTAGTCAAAATGATTAATTTTTGACCCAATGGTCACCACATTCACAACTTGAACAACCCAATCCCAAAATTGGTTAAACTGGATCAATTGGTTAAATCAAGGCTATATGATCACCATGAAGACAACCATAAACCCTATAGTTAACCCAATCTCCAAAGCACATCACCATACGGTCAATTTCACCATCATGGCCAACAAAGGTTAACTTTGGTCAACATGGCCAAACCAAGCCATACCACCAAACCCAATGGACCTTATGACTAACCTAACCATTACAAGGTCATGTAAGTCACCCCGGCTGACCTTAGACCCATATGGGTCAACATTGGTCAAGTTTGGTTAAAAATAGTTAAAAAGTCAACATTTGGGCAAATTCATGAATATTGGCCAAATCGTCAACAACTAAAATCATTT
This sequence comes from Papilionanthe hookeriana x Papilionanthe teres, assembly GCA_022702705.1. NCBI lineage: Eukaryota > Viridiplantae > Streptophyta > Magnoliopsida > Asparagales > Orchidaceae > Papilionanthe > Papilionanthe hookeriana x Papilionanthe teres. Next base: position 100,895,980 of record CM040423.1, read on the forward strand.
AAACCAATTTTTGGGTTAATTATATAGTTTCGTTTATTTCTTAATTAATTACATAATTAATTTAAATTTAAATTATAACCATTCACAAAATGCTTAAGACAATTTTTAATATTAAAAATGGATTTTTCAACCATTCACAAAATTAATTCTAATAAATCAAAAAAATCAAAAAATTATAAAATTTATTTCTCTGAACTCCTTGTGTTCAAAAAGATTTATGAAAGATATAAAACTTAATTTTCAACCTTTATTTTATTATATAATTAATTAACACTCCAAAATTCAAAATAATTATAATAAATAAAATATAATTCAAAAAATCACCAAAATTGGTCCAAGTGGTCCTCTGGTCATTAGGAACATCTCATAATTTTCTTAAGGATAGAAACTTTTCCCTGGTCATGTTGTTAAATTTTCATTAGAAACACTTCCTTTTCATAACAATAAATATATAAATTAAATTAAATTCAGAAAAATCACATTTTCTCCGATAATGTCTTAAATGACATATGAGTGAAGTCACATAAAAATTTCAAGTTCATTTGAGTTTAATTTAGTGAGTTATGAAATAAATATACTTAAAAGGGTATAAAGGTAATTAAAAAAATTTAACCCTAATTAATATTCTAGGCTTAATCAAATGGGAGGGTAAAATATCTAATCTTAACTTTTCTTATTAGATGATTGAAACCTAAGGAATTAAGGGGTAGAAACCCACTAATTATCTTGAAAATAGTTGAAGTGAACTTTAATTAATTAAATAATTTAAATTTTGGAAGATTATATTAAAATTTGTATTATCAAGGTTAGGGTTATAACTTTAGAAGATCTTAATTCTGTAATTGAAAATCCCTAAATAAATCACTTCAATAAGATATAATTCTTAATTAAACTTAAAATAATAATTGGAATTAATAAATTAAAAATTAAAAGAAATTAACCCTTAATTAAATTAATATTTAAAATATTAAGTGATTTAACTATTAAATTAAATTTAATTTTAAAAAAATTAATTCAACATCACTTAATAACAAACCTAAAGCAAATTTTAAATAATAATAAAACAATTCATAATTAAGCATATAAAACAATTTAAGCTAATCAAAACTAACCTAAAATATCATAATTAACCTAAATCAAACCATCAAAAATATATGAATAATTCAAACACTTCTAAGTAAATTTAAAACATCAAAATTAATCTGAAAAATTAAGATAACAAAAAAGGGTTTAAAGACTTAAACTAAATTTAAAACAATTTGAACACTATTCCAAACTTAAAATCTTTAAAATTTCATAACTAAATTAAATCACTTTAAATCACCAATTCCAATTTTAAATCAATAGATTCTTTAACAAACTGATTTGCCCTTAAAGGCTTTCATTATTATAACTCTTAAATGGAGCATCAAGTGAAATATCACTTTACTTATAGGATAATCAAACTTTCTAATTCACTGAGTAAGAAACAAACTAAATTGAATTTTGGGATGATTAATTCAACTGTGCAATAAAACTCTTTTGGACTCAAAAATAATCCCAAAAATATTGAAAAAAATGTTTAGGACTCGTCCTAAACACTTCCTCAATATGATGGGATGTTTCAGAAGAACAATTGAATTTAATGGTTCTTTGATGAAGGAAATCATCCTTAACAAAATACAAGAACCTAGACGTCATAGGAGATGACTAGCAATAGGATTAGGACTTTGGTAGACAACCAAAACCTTCCCTTAGCTTTACCTATGTACTTGTTATAGATATTTAAATGTCTTAACATGTGTTTTAAGTGCAGCTTGAAATGACAAGAAGACCCTCCAGGTACGCTTTTATTTTATTGCAATTTACTTTATTGCAATTTATTTATATAAGCTGCATTTTACTCTTCTTGCATGTTAAACAAGATTGTTGCATGAAAACTGAAACTTATAGGATAGCCACAAAACTGAAACCAAAACTAAATTAAAAGTCACAACAAGATAAAATTCCCCGCCATATCATTTAAAAGATAAAACAACTTAAAATTTAATCACAAACAAGAACTACAAAACTACAATTGCAACTAAATTAAAACGTCTTGTTAGATGATCGGGAATACCTTGGCTGATGTAACCTACGTGTTGCAAAAGGGATTTCCCACGGTCTAAATGAAAGTGTGGAACTCATTCAGCTGAGTTTAGCAAATTCAGTTAAACTAAGTGAATCCGATAAAAATAACGGTTCCAGAATGATGGAACCGTGGAATCTTAACCGGTGTTTTTATAATCAACTTTATGATTTATTTTAATTAAAACATTAAAGACATTTGGAATTTAAGATTTCTCTAAACCAAAACACTTTTCTCATCTCTTGATTTTCACTTTCTAAAAGAAAACCTCTGCAACAACAAGGAGTGCTCCGACAACAAGGAGCTCGGAGCACGGTGGGCAGCAAGACCATCGTCATCAACAAAACCTGAGTCTACTTCAACAAAACTTTCCTTAGAATTAAATAACCAAGCCATAGGATTTCGACGTAGTTTTCTTAGTGCAATATAATTCCTCAGCTTTTTGTTAGGCATTTGCATAATCATATTGTGAAAGTTAAGCCCTAACCGGTCTTAGGACTCCCAGATAGTCGTTCGGTACGACATAAACCCTCACATCTTCGAGGCTATTTGTATGATTATGCCTTACAAATATAAGTCCTAATTAATTAAAATTGACAGGATTGAAACATTAAATAAACTCTCAAATTGATGCCAAACAAAAGGATAGTTTGGGAAGTTGTCAAGATTCTTCTTGGATCCTCAGCTTCTCCTACTTCTCTTCCTTTAGACTCTTAAAATAAATTGTTCCAAATTTGAGCTAATCCCTTTTGAAATTTCCAAAATCCAATCCTTTAAAAAACTTAAACTTTGAAATTCTTGAGAGCAAAACCACTGATCATTATCGAGAGTTTTCTTAAATGATTCCCGTATAAGGAACTTTAAGAACCCAGGTAATATAAACCCTGCTTAATTCCTTCATATTAAGCAGGGGAACTTGTGGGCTTTTAAAATTGGTTCGCAGACCAAACGGATGTAACAAATCTTCTAGTTTATTTAATCGAGCCCCATCATCAAGCAGTGTGTCTATCCTCGGGATAGATACACGGTTTGTGATGCGGTGCTCGTTTATATAAACTATTTGGGATGTGAGATCGGTTTGATTTCGTATCTTAATAAAATTTTCAAACTTAAAATTATTTTTAAAATCAAATGCTACTTTCCAATTTATATATATTTAAATTAATTTTAAAATCTAAAATTTGCAGACAATTTCTGTAGGCGACCCCTTTTCAAAATACAACACTCAACCTAAAAATAAGCCGCATAACTTCTGGCGACTCCGCTGGGGACTAGTTATTCTCACCATCCTAATCAGATGGTTTTGCTTTCATAAATCGATAATGAGTCCACACCCTAGTGGACCAAACTATCATTCTTCTGTTTCCATACCTCGCTCTTTTTTGTCTTGAGCAAGTATAGTCGACTCCCTTTTGGATTTAGGAGCCACTGTTTAGACACTCCTAAACAGAGAGGTTGTGAAATCCTCTTACCTTTCAAGAGGAGGGGTGGACCCCCAATAGGTGTTAGCTTAGGAGCAGTCCTTCGGATTGAGAAGCCTTACGAGAATTTCTCTCCCTTTTCAATTCCGAACCGGGTCCCTTCCTTTTCTATAAACCTCCGTTCTTTAAACATTTCGTTCCTAACAAACAAATCTTCTAATAAACAACCCTTTAATAAACAAACTCTTTTAGATCGCAAATGCATTAAGATAAATGAAAATGTGTTCAGACTCCTTCTTTTTTCATCCTAAGTTTTGCGACAAAAGGAAGCATAATTCGGGACTAATACTCAAAATCTACCCTGCAGAAATTGTCTGCCCCAAAGTTAATCTTCTCCTTCACCAATAGAATAGACTTCACCGTTTACAAGGATGAGCTGCCTGACAATGGGATCATCCGTTTTGGACAAGGATTTAATAATACAGAAATCAAGTTCACTGACGTCACTCTTTTTACACTAATAGACAAAGAGCCAGAAACTGAGAAACCCGTGCTTGAGTTCAACCTGAAATCGACTCAAGAATTTCCTCCCCCGTGAAGGGTACCAGCTGAAAAAGATACCACTGTTCGTAGGAGGACTGTAATCTCTACCCCCACTGGTCTATTTGTCTCTAAACCTGCCTCAATTCCCGCCCAACTGAAAGGGAAGGGAGTCTAAGTTTATAATAAACCTGCGACCATGGAGGGTACAGATTTTGCTGCAATACCATCTATTTTTGAAATCGAGTTCAGTTCAAAGTTTACACTCCTGTCTCAGACTCAGAGAAGAAACAGAGGCAAAAAGATCGCCAGGATCTAGAAAGCCAAAGCTGCTGAAGTTACTTTTCTAGAGGAAATTCCTGAGCAAAGAGAAGAGCTGCCTGAATATTCACCACTGTTAGGAGGAAGTAGGTTCCACCCTCTCTCTGCTATGGCTGTTGAAGAAGATGCCCGGAGGATCGCTACTGCGTTACCCCGACCTGCATATTACAGTGACAGCAAAAGAAAAAGAGCTAGGGCAACTCCGCTCACTCGACTGGAAGCTGTAGTAGAAAAGTTAGCAAAGAAAGAGAGATGCCCCTTTTATGAGATTCTGAGGAGAATAGGACGGGTGCTAGCCAAATCTCACCTTGGACCGCGATTAAACCCGGTCATTGCGAAGGAAAATCCAAGAAAAAAGGCACGAGCCAACGAAAGGAGTTTGTCTGTTATTGTATCGGGACACTATATTAGGGAGGACACCACCTATCTACGCACAACCGACGGACCATCTAGTCCTAGGCCACATACTGCGAGAAGGATGGTGTGGGAACCTATTATTGGGGAACTGAAACCATCGGAGCATTCTGGGAAGAAAAGCCTCTTCAGGAGGCTTGAATCTGAAGGAAGTGCTACTGCAATAAAAGAAACTTCTGAAAAATAAGTTCAACTATCGTAACACGACAACCGCGAGACCGTGTGGAAGAGACCCCTCAAAGATGCTATAGGAAAGCTAAGGATGGATATCTGACGGTTGGCAAAAGAAAGAGGGGAAAAGTTGGAAAATGAAGTTGATTCATCAGAGTTAATGGATGAAGAGTATGCCAAGGTCAACATGGTTGAAACACGAGCATAGTCAGCTTCGCAAGGTGCTCCGGCAGCTACGAAAAGAGATGAACCGGAAGCGATGAGAGCACAGCTTTGGGAAAAAAGATAACACAATTTCCCAGATGGCAAGGAGGATGGAAGAGATGGCTGCTGCTTTAGCCACTCTCCATAGTCAGGTGTAACCTCAGAAAGAAACACCCCCAGAAATCATCCATGTTGTAGATTGAGGGAAAGAGATCACATCTGTCAACGGAGATGAGCCACCAAAGAAGGATTCTGCACAATATATGATTCCCGAAAAGGACATTAAAAACATGGTAGAACAATAGGTGCGAGAAGCTTTAGCACTATCTAAGAGTGGAGCATCTATTCAGATGGGTAGACCATACCCTAAAGAATTTGATGTCGTCCAATACCCAAAAGGCTTCATACCACCTCTGTTTAAAACTTTTGATGGAACGGGAAACCCCATGCAGCATGTCGCACATTTTCGTGCTAGTTGCTGCAATGCCGGAGGGAGTGAAGCTTTACTCTTCCGTCAGTTCGTCAGCAGTTTGTCAGGGATCGCCTTCGACTGGTACGTAGAATTGCTAAATGGTTCAGTTAAGACCTTTGTAGAATTAGAAAACCTCTTCGTTAAGCGGTTTGTCGGGGCTCAGCACCACATCACTATCGGTGATCTAGTGGTGGAGCACCAGAAACCGAACGAAACTCTAGTGGATTACATACTTCGATGGAGAAATTTATGCATGAAGTGTGAACCACAACTTCAGGAACAGTATGTGATCGATATTTTGATGAAAAGTATTCACGGCCTGATAGCACTTCTCCTTAAAGGATTTATAATCAAGACTTTCGAAAATCTGCTTAGCAAGGCCAGGAGCTTACAAGAGGAAGCAACGCAGCTAAGTTTCGTAGACAAGACCGATAAACATAAATAGGTGAAAACATTCAAAAAGAAGACCAGAATTATCGCGACAGTAGATAAGGACAAGCAACCAATACATATACAGCTGGAGCGGCCACATCCTAGCTATCAACCATCGCAACGTACTTACCAACAACCTCAGCAGGGTTATCAGCAGCCTCGACCGAGCTATCAGTCACCTCAGCATTATGAACAACCACCTCGTTCACAGCGTACCCTGAAAGATTTTCTGAATAAGGAATATCCATTCAAGACTGAAGCAGTAGTGAAGATGTTCCGCAGTTTAATGAAGACACCCGATTTTCAGCTACTAGAGCGCAAGAGGCCGGAAGAAGTCAATAATAAAGATCATCCAAACTATTGACCTTACCACCGGATGCTCGGGCATAAGATAGAGGATTGCATCACTTTCGAGATTTGGCTTGACGACAATCTCCGGAAAGGGAACATATCGATCCCGAAGGAATACATGAAGGAACCCCAAAAGGGAGGTTCCGTTAATGTTATTTCAACTGATCCTATTGTTCTGATAGACCCTTACACGACCCATGATGGATGGAGTACCGTCTAGACAAAGTCTTCAAAGAAAATCTTAGATCATATCCAGAACGCTTCGGTGCACGCTTCAACTCAAAGTTTGAAACCTGCCTAGCCAGTGCTATCGCTTGCGATTGAAGAACCTCCCCAGAAAGAGGATAATATCGTAGAAGAGAAGAAAATCGAGGCTCCGAAGAGTAAACTAGGGGCTGCTTATCCTAGGATAGTTGTTTCCGATTCAGGGGAGAAATCCATCAAACCTCTGACTCTGTATGTTTATTTGCTCGCCCCGGCGGGATCTTATAATGATAAGAGTTTTGGTGTTGGCTACGTTTTGACTGTTTCTTACGATTACGTAACTAACGAAAACCAAGCTAATTCGAATCTTTATTCTGATATAAATAACGATTCTCAAATCATACTAAACCTCAATGACCACGACAAAGGAGAAGATGTTCATAAAGGAGGCTATGAAAGCTCAACAAGCAAAGAGTCCATTTGTGAATTTCGAGGAGCTCCAATCTCGATAGAATTAGAGTTATCAGATTCTGAAGCAACTCCAAAAGAACCAGTCGTTCCAATTCAAGGGGAAACATCGGTAGATCCAGCACCAGACTCAGAACAAGTAACTGAAGTCAACCTAAGAAGCAGAAAATTTCTACCTCCGAGAATGGGTCCAAAGGATAAAGGAAAGCAGGTGGTTGCTCAGGAGGAGCCAACCCCAACAGAGGAATTGCCCATTCGGGATGAAACCGAGGAACATGGTAATAAAGTGGACTATAACGTGCAAGCCCATCTTAGGAAGCTTCCAGTCAAACTAAGCATATACAACGCTCTGATCCTGTCAAAGGAGATGAGGGAAGCTCTGATCAAGGCTCTACTTGATCCAGAGATTTGTTTAGCTCAAATGGCCGGTAATTCCTTAGATGAGGTTTTCTCGTTAAAAGAACAGCAATGTGTTACCTTCACGGACAATGATCTACTACTGGGAATGGCTGATCACAATCGACCGTTATACATTTCAGTCACAATAAAAAAGTTTACGCTCTCCAGGGTGTTAGTTGATCTGGGAGCATCAATGAACATAATGATCCTTCGAACATTAGCATATTTGGAAATTGATGCTCGCGAACTTGAAGCAGACAAGATGTTATTAAGAAGGTTCAATCAAAAAGGAGAAAGAGCACTCGGATCAATAACACTGTTAATGAAGACCAGTGACTTAGCAAAGACAACCGCAAAATTCCACATAATTAACACTGAAACATCATTCAACGCTCTACTGGGTCGGCCATGGATCCATGAGAACTGGATGGTAATGTCATCTCTGCACCAGTGCATAAAATATTATGAAGGAGGAGAAAAGTGTATTAAAGGTGACTTGTAGCCGTTCTCCGTACATGAAATCAGAATTCACGAAGATGCAGCCTGTTACGCACCTCCGAAGAAAACAATATTCTCCATAAATGTCATACCAAATGAAGCAAAAGAAGTGCAAGACGATGAAGAGCCTGAAATTCTAGTCCAACAGTTACTCACCACTCCCTTACGGCTAGATGGTGAAAGTTTCTCCAGAACTCGCACCCGAGGTCGAGGCCGGGGACGAGGTCGTGGAAGAGACGTTGGAACAGTTGGACAGAAGAAACCAGTCATCAACGTTGATTGGGAGAACTGTTCCAAAGAAGAAGAAATAAAGAAATAAGCAATGCAAATAAATTGGAAGAAACCACAGTTCAAGATCTCTCTCTAAGATAAAAGGAATGAAGAATATAAATCAATGTACGAGAAGCTTAACCACTTTGTACATTCTATGAACCTGACCCCGATTCATTCTAATAAGATCGAGGGTATGGTGGTCAAGGAAGTGCATGGTGGTGGTACTAAACCAATCAAGTTTTACCGTGGTGCTTCTTCTTCCAATAATGAAAAAGATGTACAATTTGAAGATGTTACTTCATCTGAATTAATGGAACTGCCTTTTGAGTGGTAATCTCCCTGTGTTCAAAATTTAATTCAACGTGGTGTCTTATCTCGATGATGGACAAAAGGTCGATCACAACACTTTGAAAAATTTTGGAATAATGCCAGTCGGCCTCCCAATTCAAAACATGGTCTCAGATTCGGCACAGTAGGGTATGTTGATGATTCGGGATTTTATTTAGTTGTCACTCACAAGCATGATGAAAGTTGCTTGAAAGCCTTAGAAGTTCTCAAAGATTTACCGATCAGAAATGCTCTACCAAAATTTGAAGAAATTAAATCTATAATAGACGCGTTAATGGAAGTTAACTTAGGTACTAGCGAAGCGCCTAAGCCGACCTTTGTTAGCTCCTTACTCAATAAAGAAGACTCCGAAGAGATAATCAAGCTATTGATGGAATTCAAGGACTGTTTTGTTTAGAGTTATGATGAAATGCTAGGATTAGCTCCAGAAGACGCAGTTCACAAGTTAGGAGTAGATCCCACTGTCGTTCCAGTCAAACAAGCTCCGAGAAGAATGCTTCTGGAGATTGAACAACAAGTTATAGCTGGAGTTAAGAAGCTAATAGATGCTAAATTTGTCCATGAGGAACAATCTCGAACTTGCTTAGCCAATGTGGTACCAGTCAGAAAGAAGAATGGTTAGATCAGAATCTGTGTGGATTTCAGAGATTTGAACAAAGCATGTCCAAAGGATGAATTCCCGCAACCCATTCCAGAATTGATGATGGACATTGCTTCAACACATGAAGTCTTCTCATTCATGGATGGATCATCAGGATACAAACAGATAAAGATGGCACCAGAAGAAGAAAAGCTAACAGCTTTCAGAACGTCGATCGGGGTATACTGCTACACAATAATGTCGTTTGGATTAAAAAATGCAGGAGCAACTTATCAAAGAGCAATGACAAGGATTTTTGATGATCTCATTCACAACCAAGTCGAGTGTTATGTGGATGATGTGGTCAACAAAAGCAAATTAAAGGAAGATCACTTGTATGATTTGAGAATTGTTTTCGAGCGATCAAGACAATCTAACCTTAAGATGAATCCCCTGAAATGCGCCTTCAGCGTCACCTCTGGGAAATTCTTAGGATGATTATATTAAAATTTGGATTATTAAGGTTTTGGTTATAACTTTAGAAGATATTAATTCTTTAATTTAAAATCCCTAAATAAATCACTTCAATAAGATCACTTCAATAATTTAAATTTTGGATGATTATATTAAAAATTGGATTATTAAGGTTATGTTTATAACTTTAGAAGACATTAATTCTTTAATTTAAAATCCCTAAATAAATCACTTCAATAAGATCTAATTTATAATTAAACTTAAAATAATAATTGGAATTAATAAATTAAAAATTAAAAGAAAATAACCCTTAATTAAATTAATATTTAAAATATTAAGTGATTTAACAAATAAATTAAATTAAATTTAAAAAAAATTAATTCAACATCACTTAAAAACAAACTTAAAGAAAATTTTAAATAATATTTAACCAATTCATAATTAAGCATATAAAACAAATTAAGCTAATCAAAACTAACCTAAAATATCATATTTAACCTAAATCAAACCATAAAAAATATATGAATAATTCAAACACTTCTAAGGAAATTTAAAACATCAAAATTAATCTGAAACATTAAGATAATAAAAAAAGGATTTAAAGATTTAAACTAAATTTAAAACAATTTGAACACTATTCCAAACTTAAAATCATTAAAATTTCATAACTAAATTAAATCACTTTAAATCACCAATTCCAATTTTAAATCATTAGATTCTTTAACAAACTGATTTTCCCATAAAGGTGTTCATTATTATAACTCTTAAATGGAGCATCAAGTGAAATATCACTTTACTTATAGGATAATCGAACATCCTAATTCAATGAGAAAGAAACAAACTAAATTGAATTTTGGGATGATTAATTCACCTGTACAATAAAACTCATTTGGACTCAAAAATAATCCCAAAAATATTGAAAAGATGTTTAGGACTTGTCCAAAATACTTCCTCAATATGATGGGATGTTTTAGAAGAAAAATTGAATTTAATTGTTCTTTGATGAAGAAAATCATCCTTAACAAAATACAAGAACCTATACGTCATAAGAGATAACTAGCAATAGGATTAGGACTTTGGTAGACAACCAAAACCTTCCCTTAGCTTTACCTATGTATGTGTTATAGATATTTAAATGCCTTAACATGTATTTTAAGTGCAGCTTGAAATGACAAGAAGACCCTCCAGGTACGCTTTTATTTTATTGCAATTTATTTTATTGCAATTTATTTGTTTAAGCTGCACTTTTCTTGCATGTTAAACAAGATTATTTCATGAAAATTGAAACTTTTAGGATAACCACAAAACTGAAACCAAAACTAAATTAAAAGTCACAACAAGATAAAATTCACCACCACAACATTCAAAAGATAAAACAACTCAAAATTTAATCACAAACAAGAACAACAAAACTACAATTGCAACTAAATTAAAACGTCTTGTTGGATGATCGGGAATTCCTCGGATGATGTAACCTACGTTTTGCTAACGAGATTTCCCACCATCTAAATGAAAGTTTGAAACTCATTCAGTTGAGTTTAGCAAATTTATTTGGACTAAGTGAATCCAATAAAAATAACGGTGCCGGAATGATGGAACCCTGGGCTCTTAACCGGTGTTTTTATAATCAAGAGTTTTCTGTAAGATTTAATCATTATCGAGAGTTTTCAAACTTTCATTTGGACTTTAAAACATTATCGAGAGTTTTCTTAAATGATTCCCGTCATTTAAGATGTAATTAACTATAGGGGCTTGCCCTTATAGGGAACTTTAAGAACCCAGGTAATATAAACCATGCTTAATTCCTTCATATTAACAAGGGGAACTTGTCGGCTTATAAAATTGGTTCGCAGACCAAACAGATGTCATAAATCTTCTAGTTTATTTAATCGAGCCCCATCATCAAGCAGTGTGTCTATTCCTCGGGATAGATACACGGTTTATGATGCGGTGCTCGTTTATTTAAACTATTTGGGATGTGAGATCGGTTTAATTTTATATCTTAAAAAAAAATTTCAAACTTAAAATTGTTTTCAAAATCAAATGCTACTTTCTAAATTATATATATTTAAATTAAATTTATGTAGGTGACCCCTTTTCAAAATACAACACTCAACCTAAAAATAAGTCGCACACTGCTATTATTATTTGGGTCAAAGTATTGACTATAACTTATTTTTGAGAGCATAAATTACTACGTTGTTCGCAGATTGAGGTCAAGTGTTTGGCGTCGTTGCCGGGGAGGGCAAATTTTTAGATTTTAAATATTTATTTTATTTTATTTATTTCTTTTATTATCAAAATACAAAAATATAAAATACAAAAATATTTAAAAAAAATAATAAAAAAAAGTAAGTAGAGATTTTATTTCTTGCTATTTTATTTTACTTTTTATTTACTTTTTATGCGTAGTTCTGGTTCTGAAGGATTATTACCTTTAGATTCTAAATTAGAAAGAACTGTTAGAAGAATTAAAAAAGGAAAACAAATTCAAAAATATAAATAGATGGCTAATTTACAGAACAATTTACCAGATCCAATTGAAACTAATGAACAAAATGTTTACAAACCATTAAGGGATTATGCTAACCCAACAATTGATGAACTTCATAATAGTATTCAAATGCCTACTGTAGATGCTAATTCTTTTGACCTTAAACTGTCTATTATTTAGATGGTTCAAAATAATCAATTTGGGGGAACACTAAATAAGGATCCAAATTTACACCTTGCTAGTTTTTTAGAACTTTGTGTTACCTTGAAATATAACAATGTTTCTGATGATGCTATTAGAATTAGACTCTTTCCTTTCTCTTTAAGAGATAAAGCAAAGATGTGGTTCAACTCATTAGAAATAGGTTCTATTAAAACATGGGCTGAAATCACACAAAAATTCCTTGCTAAATATTTTCCTACTTCTAAAACTGCTAAATTAAGAAATGACATTACTTCATTTAGTCAATTTAACGGGGAAACAATTTATGAAACTTGGGAAAGATTTAAAGAACTATTAAGAAAATGTCCTCATCATGCTTTACCTGATTGGTTAATTATTCAAACATTTTATAACAGACTTATTGGATCACTTAAATCAATTATTGATGCTGCTGCTGGAGGTTCTTGAATGGCTAAATCATTTGAAGAAGCTTATACTTTAATTAAAGAAATGGCTTACAATAATTTTCAATGGCCTTCTGAAAGGATTAATCCTAAAAGAATGGCAAGTATTCATGATAACGAAGCCTTTTCTATCTTAGCTTCACAAGTAGTTGCAATATCTAAGAAATTAGATAATTTTGCTATCAATGTATCACATAACAATTCTGCTAATATGGAAGATTCTCAAACTATTGAAACTTTACAAGCTATTGCTAGTAAGAATAATCCTTATTCAAATTATTATAATCCTGGATGACAAAATCACCCTAATTTTAACTGGAATAATTCACAACAACAATGGAGTAATAATCAATCTCATCCAACTGAAAATTGGAACAATCAAGTAAATTCAAACTATAAACCTCCTGTATTTAATAATCAACAAAAGAAGTTATCTATAGAAGAATTAGTTTTACAACTGAGTAATCAATTACAAAATCAAAATACCATTATTCGTAATATTGAGAATCAAATGGGACAAATCGCTAATTTAATAAATCACATACCTCCAGGAACAGTTCTTAGTAATGTTGAAATCAATCCAAAAGAAACTGGAAAAGAACATGAACATGTTAAAGCTGTAAAACTTAGAAGTGGAAAGGAATTAAAAGAAAGAATCCAGAATGAAATTGAAAATGAGATTGAGGTTGAAGAGATTGAAAAACCAAAATAAACTCCTCCTAGTAAAGATCAGACTGTTATTCCTATTAATGTGGAAGTTGAAGAACCACCACCACCTTTTCCTCAAAGATTAAAACAGCAGAAGCTTGATCATCAATTTTCTAAGTTCTTTGAAATTTTTAGGAAACTTACCATTAACATACCTTTTGTTGAAGCTTTGGTTCCGATTCCAACTTATGCAAAATTTATGAAGGATATTTAAAGTAAGAAATGAAAATTTGAAGCTTTTGAAACTGTTGCATTAAGTGAAGAATGTAGTGCAATAATTCAAAAGAAATTACCTCAGAAACTTAAAGATCCTGGAAGTTTCACTATACCTTGTGCTATTGGAGAAAAATTTTGCGGAAAAGCTTTATGTGATTTAGGAGCAAGTATTAATCTCATGCCATTTTCTATTTTTCGAAGGTTAAATTTAGGAGAGATTACTACCACCACTGTAACCCTTCAGTTAGCTGATAGATCTATCACTTACCCTAAAGGAGTTATAGACGATGTTCTTGTTAAAGTGTATAAATTTATTTTACCTGTGAATTACATTGTGCTTGATATGGAAGAAGATAAAGAAATACCTATTATTTTAGGGAGACCTTTTCTAGCTACTAGATGGGCTATGATTGATGTGTAAAAAGGAGAATTAACTAAGAGAGTTAATGATCAAGAGATTAAATTCAATGTTCTTAAATAAATGAAGTACCCTGATAAAAAAAAATGCTATCGAATGGATATTATTGATTATATAATTGAAAAACATTATCAAGAAAAATGTAAAGTCATTTCTGAAGAAAAAATTTAATTATTAGCTGACAAAAATGAAGAACTAAAAGAAGAAGAATTATTTAAACAAACTCATTATATTAAAGATAACTGGGAAATTTTAGACATAACTCAAAATGATATACTTTTACCCTCAATTAAAAAAGCCCATGAACTAGAATTATAAACGTTACATGCACATTTAAAGTATGTTTTTCTTGGAAATTCATTAACTTTACCTGTTATTATTTCTTCTAAACTAAGCTTAGATCAAGAAGAAAAATTAATAGTAGTGTTAAAGAATTATAAGAAAGTTTTTGGTTAGACTATTGCTGATATAAGAGGAATAAGCCCTTCCATCTGTATGCATACGATTTTAATGGAAGAAGATTTTAAACCTACTATTGAAACTCAAAGAAGATTAAATCCTATTATGAAAGAGGTTGTTAAAAAAAAATTTTAAAATGGTTAGATGTTGGAATTCTTTATCCTATTTCGGATAGTCAATGGGTGAGTCTTATTCATTGTGTTCTGAAGAAAGGAGGAGTAATCATCATTGCAATGATAAAAATGAACTAATTCCTACAAGACATGTTACTGGATGGAGAATTTGCATTGATTATCGAAAATTAAATAACACCACTAGAAAGGATCATTTTACTTTACCTTTCTTGGATCAAATGCTTGATAAATTAGCTGGACACTCATATTTCTATTTTTTAGATGGATATTCTGGTTATCATCAATTACTTGTTGCTCCTGAGGACCAAGAGAAAACAACATTTACAAGTCCTTATGGAACATTTGCGTTTAGAAGAATTCCTTTCGGTTTATGTAATGCACCTGTAACTTTTCAAATATGTATGAAGTCAATATTTTGTGATTTGATTGACAAAGGAATTGAAATATTTATGGACAATTTTTCAGTTTTTGGAACTTCTTTTGAATCTTGTTTGGAAAATATATCCAATATTTTGAAAATATGTGAAGAAATAAACTTAGTTCTTAACTGGGAAAGCTGTCAATTTATGGTCACAGAAGATATTGTACTTGGTCACAAAATTTCACAAAAAGGGATGGAAGTTGATCAAGCAAAAGTGAAAATTATTCTTGAAGCTGCAACCACCTACTACCATTATCGATGTGAGAAGTTTTCTGGGTCATGCTGGATTTTGTAGAAGACATATAAAGGATTTTTCTAAAATTGCTAACCCTCTTAGTCATTTATTGAAAAAAGAAGCTAAATTTGAATTTAATGAAGATTATGTTAATGCTTTCAATATTTTAAAAGAAAAATTAATAACTGCACCTATAATTATTGCACCTAATTGGAATAAATCTTTTGAATTAATGTGCGATGCAAGTGATTTTGCAATTGGAGCTGTATTGGGACAAAAATATGAGAAAATTTTTAAAGTTATATATTATGCTAGTAAAATTCTTTCTGAAACTCAAAGAAATTACACTACTACTGAAAAAGAGCTTTTAGCTATAGTTTATGCCCTTGATAAATTTAGACCTTATCTTCTTGGTACCAAATGCATAGTTCATACTGATTTATGCTATTAAATATTTAATGTCAAAAAAAGATGCTAAATATAGACTGTTAAGATGGGTTTTAACTCTACAAGAATTTAATTTTCAAATAGTGGATAGAAAATGAATTGACAACCAAATTGCTGATCATTTATCTAGAATTAAGAATGATATTTTAATTGAAGAAAATATAAATGAGAAATTTCCTGATGAACAGTTATATGTTATTCAAGGAAGCCAAACACCTTGGTATGCGAATATAGTTAACTATTTAGTTAGCAATATTATACCTTATGGATTGAATAACAAATATATTAAGAAATTTAAAAATGATGTTAAATCTTATATTTGGGAAGATCCTCATTTGGTTAAATTGGGAAGAGATTCTGTAATTCGAAGATGTATACCTTATGAAGAAACTTTTTCTATTATTCAAAAATGTCATGATTCTGAATTTAGAAGACACTTTGGAATAGATAAAACTGCATTTAAAATTTTAAATTCAGGATTTTATTGACCTACCTTTTTCAACGATGTGAGATTATGTTAAAACATGTAATCGATGTCAAAGGATGGGAAATATATCTAGGAAAGATAAAATGCCTTTAAACTATATGTTGGAAGTTGAAATTTTTGATATATGGGGTTTAGACTTTATGGGACCATTTGTACCATCATCTGGAAAGATTTATATTTTATTAGCAGTTGATTATGTTTCAAAGAGAATTGAAGTTGTAGCTTTACTTAACTGTGGTTCCAAAAGTGTTTCGAAATTTTTAAAGAAAATGATTTTTTCTAGATTTGGAAAGTATAAAGTAATTATCACAGATGGTGGAAGTCATTTCAGAAACATAAGACTTCAATCATTACTGAAAAAATTTGGAATCAAACATAGAATTGCAACTATTTATCACCCACAAACAAGTGGAATGGCTGAAGTATTAAACAGAGAAATTAAAGGAATTTTAGAGAAGACTGTTAATCCTAAAGAACTGATAGGGTTGATAGACTTGATTCTTCATTATTGGCTTATAGAACAACTTATAAGACACCAATCGGAATATCACCTTACCGATTAGTTTATGGTAAATATTGTCACTTACCTGTTGAACTTGAACATAAAGCTTATTGGGCGATAAAGGAGTTCAATTTTGATTTGAATACTGCAAGAGAAAAATGATTATTACAATTAAATGATATGGATGAAATAAGAAATGAGTCATATGAAAACGCAAAGATTTATAAAGAGAAAATGAAGATATTACATGATAAGAAGATTTCAGGAAAAATATTCGAGCCTGGACAAGAAGTATTATTATTTAATACTCATTTAAGACTTTTTCTTGCAAAATTTAGATCTAAATAGCTGGGACCATATATAATTGAGAAAGTATACCATTATGGAGCTGTGGATATTAAAGACCCTAAAATGGGAAAAAATATTTAAAGTTAACGGATTAAGACTGAAGCCTTATTTTGGAGAAATAAAAATGATTAATAAAGAGGCTTACGAGTTGAGTCTACCTGATTAAAGTCTTAATTAGGTCGGGCTGACGACATTAAACCAAGTGCTTTGTGGGAGGCAACCCATAGTTATTGTTGTGTGTTTTTACATTTTTAATGTAATGTTATGCCTCGGTCTTGACTAATTTTATATAACTTTAGAAAATTGGATGCTAACAAGTCTTTATTGACTTAAGCTAAAGATTATCTTGAAGTATATAAAGTTTGGACATTGGATCACTCCATTTTGTATGTGAGTAAAAAGGAGATCAAGTTAATCTTCATTGTTTTAATTACTGAGTTTATATTGATCTTACCATTCTAATTTACCTATTTTTGAGATCGAAACTTTGAAATTTGACGTTAGGTGAAATGGAGTCGAACATGGTTTCGGCGCCTAGGGACCAAAATCCGGCACCTAATCACCAGAGTAAACTATGTGTCGATGGGTCCGGCGCCTAGGCGCCAAATTTGGCGCCTAAGCGCCACAGTTACTGGGTCGTGTAAAAACTAAAACTTTTTAGTTTTTCACACGATTTTCTCCTATAAACTACCCCATCTTCGTCCCAAATCCCTAAGCAACCTTTACACTTCATACTTGAGGAGATAAGAGAAGATTTTGAAGAAATGGAGAGAAGAAAACATGGAGAAGAGGCTAAAGATAAGTATTCTAAGTATCCTTAACCTTACTTCAATGGTTTCATTGTTGTTTGTTTGGAGAAGTTTTCGAGTCCTCTAGATAAGTTTGAAGCGGAATTCAAAAGCATTGGAGATCGCCTCCATGAGATGTATCATCAAATCGAGCATCTGGAATGGCAGGTAAAGCTTCAATTCGATCATCTAGCGGCCTATCAAGATGCTCAAGTGGAGATGTATGTGAAGAACAAATGGATCAACGAGAAAACGACTACGGATTTTTCAAGGGCATTAGTGTTCTTCCCAAGTAGGACAAGTAATCTTCATTGCGACAAAAATGGAAATTTCTAATTTGAATATTAGATAGTAAATGTGGTTAAATCGAGACTTTATCTAGTGTGTCGTTGTATTGGTTTGGTAAATCGATTGTGTTGTTTGTGTGTTGTATTTGCTTTGAAATTATTTTGTTTGATTATTAGTAAGACTTGAATCTTATTATTGTACTTATCTGTATTTTATTGAGCCCAAAATTGAAGATTATGAATGGAGTTAGAAGAGTTTGACTTAAACTTGTATTTAATTGATGGATTTAACTTTTAATTTTCAAAATTTTTGGAAATTATTTTGGAAGTTAGAAACTGAAGCAATACTCTTATGTGAGTAATTAGAAGTTGAATTTGTGAGTTTTGGTGGAAAATTAATTTTTAAAAAATTGATTTTTATGAAAGGCGAGTCTGGCGCCTAGACGCCAGATTTTTTCCCCTAAGTGCCGGTTCGGCCTGCTACTCGAAAATCGGGATTTAAACCCCAAAATGCCATGGACGACACTTAAGCTTCACCGCCTTCCTCATTTTCATGAAAATACACCCCTTAGATCCATCTTGAGGTCAAAACGTCACGTATTTGAGCCTGAAATCACTCGATTTCTTCATCTTAAGGTTAGATCTACCTTCTAATCCATTTATTTTTATTTCTACCATGGATTTTCCTATTTTTTCTAAAAAATGAAATTTTGGAGAAAAATTTTGATTTTTAGAAATTCTCCCTGAATTTTCTTAACTCATTTTAAGTTTCTCAAGATTAAAAGAGTTTAGATCTTTGATTACTTTATTTATTTGTGTTTTCTTTCACGTTTATATGTCACCTAAATCTAAGTGCGAAAAAGCATGAGAAAATTTTGACAGCAGCAAGTTCGCTACTGCTGTAGCGCACTTTCGTTATCACAAATTTGTGTCATCAAGGAAATTTATCTCAGGGCGCAGTTTTTACAATCCTGGAGAGATGATCGTGAACACGATCGTTTCACACAACTGGCAGCAATTCTGTTATTTCATTTTCTTTGTTGTTATTCCTGTTGTACGAGAGTTTTATGCCAACTTTATGGATGCGAAAGACTACAAAATCTTCGTTAGAGGTGTCGGAGTGGGATTCACTCCGGAACGGATCAATACTTTCTATGACCTACCATCTACAATCGAGTGCTACTATTCTGGTCTATCTCTTTCTGAAGGAGATTTGGAGATGATTATTGCATATCTGACTGATGACTCTGGAGCCTAGATGATCCGGAATGACAAATGGGTAAACTTTAAATCTTCTAAGCTGAATGGTATTTCAAAGGCCTGACAATATTTTTTTTTTGCTAGACTACTTCCTTCCAATCAACTGAGTGAAGTTACCAAAGATAGAGCAATTCTAAACTACTGCATTTAGGAGAGGAAGTCGATAGATATTGGCAGCATTATCTATAATTCTGTAGTGTCTATTGCAAGATCCAGCACTTCTGTGGGATTAGGATTCCCATCCTTGATATATTCTTTATGTGTGAGCAATGGAGTTATTGCTGATTTTTCAGAGGAGAAGTTGAAGACTACTAAGCCTATTGGGCACGAGAGTGTTAGTATTTTTGATCGTCTTCTCGGGAAGAGATCTACTGCTCCTTCTACTTTTGTACCTACTCCAGGTAGAGCTTCTACTTCTAGACCTTCTACTTTTACTGCTGAGCCACCATCTAGTTTCTGAGAACCAATGCATGATCAATTTCGGGAGCAGCAGAATGATTTATTTCTAATTCACTGCAAAGTTGATACTATAGATAAGAAGATTGATCATCTATCTGAATATACCCAAAGGAAAAATGATTATGATGCTGAGTATTTGGAGTCTATAGTTAGATTCTTGAAGGGTGAGCATGATGTTCAGTTCCCTAACTGTCCTAGATTTTCCCCGTATGTTGATCCAAAGGATGTGGAATTTTCTTTTGGTGATGACGATGATGAGGTTACAGATAGTGATTAGTAGCTTGATTTACCTCTAGAGATGAGTTGATTTTGTTTTTAGCTTATTTCTTGTTTGTTAGTACTGATTAGTTTGTTGTTAGTGTCGATTTGTTTAAGTAACTTTGTGTGGTTTTTTTTTATGTTGAGACTGTTTTTTGAGTATCTAGTTTGATATGTATTTAAGACTGAAATATGGATGAATTTTTTTCATTTTCTATGATAAATGTTTATTTCTGTTTGCAGCCTACTGTTTAGTATTCTTATATAGTTATGGATGTTTTTTTGCTTCTGTTATTGTGATTAGTATAGTCGTTTAATTTTGCTAATGATATAAAAATTGAGTCTGCTTACTTTTATATATACTTCATTATTTCAGTAATATTCATAAAAAGCATGTGTAGAAGTAAATTTTTCTTTGTAGACTGTTTTTACATACTTATAAGAAAATTCCTTTTTAAAATTATGCCTTTCTTTCTCTCATACTTTAAAATTTTTCATGATATATCAAAACTTAAGTTTGGGGGAAGGGAAGATACATGCAAATTTAAATTTTATTTGTCCTTAAAGTGGTAATATTTTCTAAAAAAATATATATTAACATAACATAAGGAATGAAAAATCTATTTAAGATCACTTAAATTTTTGAAATTATAAATAATTTAGTAAACTTAACCAAAAATTTTAATAACTTTGATTGATTTTAAGAATAGAATTATTCAACTTAAAGAAAAGTAAGATTAAGAATTTTTTCTATTCATGATAGAGATAATTGAATTTTAGAAGTATTAAGAAATCAAGAATTATAAATTGAAAAAGAAAAAGATTGAAAGTCTTTTTGAAACTATTCATGTTATAATAATTAAGTGAAAATGTATAAGTCTGAAAATATAAGTTAAAGATAGTGAAGTTTAAAACCATTAACAGGCTATCTGGATACAGTAATCCTCACTGTAAAAGAAAAATAACAAAAAAAAGAGAGAAGAAGTGAGGAGAAGCTTGAAGAGATGCCTAATCAAAAATTGGCTCCACTTGAATTATCTTATAAAAAGAAAACTAATTACATATTTTACTTAATTTTTATGCATGTATCTTTATTAGAAAAGATTTTCATGAAGATCTTTTTTTTTGTAAATAATTTATGGATCTTAATATAATAAACTACAATTATTTTTGAAATGAATGAAAATTTTTTGAAGTCTTATAATTTGGTAGTTAAATATTCTTTAAATTCTTAAAATTAAACTTAGTTAGTGAAATTTGGTTAATGATTTACTAAAGCCTTTATAAAATAAAAAATTACAAGGAATCTTAAATATTTACCTTTATTCAAAATGTTATACACTTTATATAGTAAAAAAGGTTACTTGAGGACAAGTAACGTTTAAGTTTGCGGGATTTTGATCCATGAAAAAAATATCTGTTTTTATGCCTTGATTTTTATCAAACTTTTAAGGATATTATGCTTTAATGAAAAGTATTTTAGGTTTTTGGATGTAGGTGATGCAAACATGTTCAAAAAGGAAAAAAAAAGATGAAAAAGAATGAAAAAGGAGCAAAAAGAAGAAAAAATGGAGCCAAAATGCAAAATTGCCAAAATAATGAGCCTGGTGCCAGAATCTGGCGCCTAAGCGCCAGCTCGATACCAAATCTGTGACGGTTTTTGTAACTACTTTAGACGGTTATTTTGATGGTTAAAGCGGTTATTGGACCATCTAGAAGATTGAGAGTTATTCCTGGATTATAGAACATGTGATACATTGTATTTAGATACTTGGAAATGGTTTAGATCACGAAGAGGTGCGAAGAATTGGATGCGGAGTCCGACGCCTAGGTGTCAGATGCCGGTGCCTAGGCGCCAGACACACTTTCTACAGGATTCATTGAACTTGGACACATTTTGAAGAGGTGCCTTAGGCAACCCTTGAAGCCCATAAATAGGAGGCTATTCCTACAAAGAAAAACGCCCACCCCAAGTAGCCCAATAAGAAATCCAAAAATTAGAGAGATAATTTTAAGGGCCATACTTTTAGTTTACTTTCCTTCATAAATAAGTGAGTTTATTTTATTTAGAGTTTGTATTGAGAGTTTGGAAGAGTTGGTTCTTTTGAAGTCTATTTCGCTTTGGAGTCAGTAGGAACAAGAGGTTCAGTTGGAGAAACACTTGAGATAAGTATTTGTAATTTTATTCAAAGTTTTATTTATATGTTTTGTCATTTTGATTCAATGTGTTCTGAGTTGTTACTTTACTTTCTCCTTTCAATTATGAAAAGATAAATAAGATAATCTAAAATTCGTTGGAGAATGAGAAACTAAAATATGTTTTAAATATTGTGATGATATTAATACCTGATCTTAATTTACTATTTAAATTGGCCATTTAAATTGTTAAAATCTGTTGAAGAGTTTTGAGACCTAGAAGGAGTTGATCTCTTAACTAGTAGATATCACATGAATCCTTGGGTAGTCAAAGGCCTTGTGCGGGGTATTCAAGGTGAAGTGCAAATAAATAGGAAAATATTATTTGATGGGAATATAATTGATAAGTTTTTAGTGGGACAGACTAAATTCTTGTAATTTGGTTTATAGAGAGGAAACATGTCACTAGTAGGGCCGACAATAGCCACCCTTGGACATCTAGTAGTGCGAGCCAAGATTAACCCATTCTACTAACAATACATCTAGACCCGATCTAAAGATTAGCCAATATTCTTTATACTATCGAGCGAAGGTAAAGAATAGGACTACTTCTATTTGACACAATACCATAAATTTATATTCTTCACGAATATTATATTATCTAAAAAGTCCTGGATTAATTGAAAGGAAGAAAGTTGTTTGCTTATTATAATTTACTTCACTCATTATTTTAGTACTGCTTTAATTGTGCTTTTAGTAAATTAAATATTAAATTTAAAATAAAAGAAATACTTAAAAATAAAATTTAAATATTTAAAAATCTATAAACCTGCTCGTGGGATCGATACTGGGGTCTTTATTTAAAGTCCTATATTACTTGAAATGATACGTATACTTGCGTAGTACCTCTAGTGTGTAAAATATTTTCCATAAAATTATATTTATATACACTAGCCGCTATTATTATTTAGTTCAAATTATTGAATTTAACATATTTTTCAGAGCATAAATTACTATGTTATTCGCGGTTTGAGGTCACTTCACAAGGACCTAGCAATCTTTCCTATCATGTTTGATTGAGGCTTCACCTCGTCAAAGTCAGGTATGGTCATTTTAACCTAATTCCTGCTTAGGTCTAAGACATTGTGAAGAAGACCACATCAAAACACCCACATCACCGCATGAATGTGTTCTTCTCATTGAGATGAAGCTTGAGGAAAAAATTTAGTGAAAATCCTTTAATATTTGAACGAGATCTTATGGTTTAAAAAAAATGATTTACGGGTTATAAGAGGTACGGGGAAGATGCACGGATGCCGTCCATTTATGTGTAACATAAATGGATGGCTAGGAATTACATGGAAAGACTCCCTATGAAGGGGAGGATAGCGGATTAGTGCCACCGCAGAAATGGTCCAGCCAATCAAACAAGCTGCATGGTGCTTCAATATATTTGATGATTCAGTCAGCACCGCGTGGATATTAGGTTATGAAAGATTTAAATAAATCCAAAAAATCCTATTAAAATTTTAAAAATAATAACTTAACACAAAAAAATCCCAAAAATAAACTAAAAAACCACTGGATTCAGAAGAACAAGGAGAAAATCGTAAAAACTAAAATTAAGAATTATAGAATTATATTTAATTTTTAATTAATTATTTACACCTTAAAGTAATTTAATTATTAAAATTAATTATAATTCTAAAAGTTTTAAAATATTCACAGACTGTTCCTTTCATCCTTTGGGATATTCTGTGATTTTTCCAAGTCTCGAGGAAATATTTATCTTGAGTTATCTAATTTTTAACCTTGCTTTGTAATTATTTTCAAAAATAATTACAATAATTAGAAAGTTGGAAAATAGAACTTGCAAATTATTAGAAACTTTAGGGTGATGAATTTAAACCATAAAATGATATTTTTAAACCTTTGAAAATTTTGAAATGACCTTTTATCCCTTTTAGGGTAAAATTTGTCAAGTAGAAAAATTATAAATTAAACCCTAAAATTTCAAAATTTTGTAAAAAATGGTAGTTAGGGTTAATTAAATAACTTTAAATCTAAGATAAATACTTAAATTATAGTTAGCTTAGGTTTAAATATAACTTAAACCTTTAAAAATCCTAATTAGAAACTTAAGAACCTTAAACCATAATAACATTAGGTTTAAGACAATTTAAACCCATTCTATGTGTAATCCCTCATTAGACCGAATTAACATACTTAAGCCTTAGTAGAATTAGGTTTAAGACAAAATAAACCCTAATTAGGTCTA
This sequence comes from Papilionanthe hookeriana x Papilionanthe teres, assembly GCA_022702705.1. Lineage (NCBI taxonomy): Eukaryota > Viridiplantae > Streptophyta > Magnoliopsida > Asparagales > Orchidaceae > Papilionanthe > Papilionanthe hookeriana x Papilionanthe teres. The sequence goes on from CM040423.1 coordinate 100,920,618, forward strand.
ATACCACATTAGACCTGATTCACATACTTAAATCTAAGTAACATTAGGTTTAATTCAAGACAAACCCTAATAAGGTATAATCCCTCATTAGACCTAATTAACATACTTAAACCTTAATAGCATTATGTTTAAGTCAAATTAAACATTAAATGGACCTAACACTAATTTGGTCTAATTAATCTAATTAAATCTTAATTAAATTAGGATTAATTAAAATTATACCATAATTAGACCTAACCCTAATAAGCTTTAATTAATTCAATTAAACCTTACTTAAATTAGATTTAATTAAACTTAAACCCTAATTAAACCAAACCTTTATTAGGTCGAATTAATCCAATTAAACCTTACCTAAAGTAGGATAAGTTAAATTTAAATCCTAATTAGACCTAACCCTAAATAGGTTTAATTAATCCAATTAAACCTACTTAAATTAGGTTTAATTAAACATAATCCATAATTAGACCTAACTGTAATTTGGTCTAATTAATCCAATAAAAACATACCTAAATTAGGTTTAATTAAACATAAACCCTAATTAGACCTAACCTAGTTTGGTCTAACTAATCCAATTAAGCCTTACATAAATTAGGTTTAATTAAACTTAAACCTTAATTAAGAATAATTAATCCAATAAAACAATACTTAAACTAGGTTTAATTAAACATAAAACCTAATTAGATCTAACCCTAACTAGGTCTAACTAATTTAATTAAAACTTACCTAAATTAAGCTTAATTAAACTTCTACCCTAATTTGACCTAACCCGAGGTCTAATTAATCCAACTAAACCTTACAAAAATTAGGTTTAATTGAACTTAAACTCTAATTAGACCTACCTCTAATTAGGTCTAACTAATCCAATTAAAATATACCTAAATTAAGTTTAATTAAACTTAAACCCTAATTAGACCTAACCCTAATTAGGTCTAATTAATCCAATTAAACTTTACCTAAATTAGGTTTAATTAATGTTAAACCCTAATTTGACCTAACCCTAATTAGATCTAATTAATCCAATTAAACCTTACCGAACATAGGTTTAATGAATCTTAAACCCTAATTAGACCTATCCCTAATTAAGTCCAATTGATACAATTAAACCTTACCTAAATTTGGTTTAACTAATCTTAAACTCTAATTAGACCTAACAGTAATTAGGTCTAATTAATCCAATTAAAACTTACCTAAATTAGTTTTAATTAACCTTAAACCTTAATTAAGTCTAACCCTAATTAGATATAATTAATCCTTTATCCTTACTTATGTTAGGCCTAAGTGACTTAATTAACTTTAATTAGACTTAATTAGACTTAATTAACCCTTAAGCCTTACTTACATTAAGATTAATTATCTTTAATCCAATTAAACTCTAATTAAGGCTAGCTTTAATTAGACTTAATTATCCCTTAAGCCTTACTTACATTAAGATTAATTAACTTTAATCCAATTAAACTCTAATTAAGGCTAGCTTTAATTAGACTTAATTAACCCTTAAGCCTTACTTACTTTAAGATTAAGTAATCCTAAACCATAATTAAGACCATTCCTAAAAAGACTTAATTAACCTTTATACTTTACATATAATAAGTAATTTTAAACCCTATTTCTGTCCTATTTAGATTTAAATCAAAACCATAACTTAGGTTCAACCCAACTTGAACCCAAATAAAAAAACCTTATGTTCAACCTACATTGAACCTAAATCAAAACTATAACTTAAGTTACACCCAAATTGAACCCAAGCTAAATCAAACTAAACCTAAATCAAAAGACATCTTAGATAGAACCTACATTGAACCTAAGTCAACCTAAACCTTAGGTTCAACCCAAACTAAACCTATGTTAATTCAAACCATAGGTCCAAACTAAATTGAACCTAAATCAACCTATAACATTATAAGATGCATTAACCTATACCTTAGGTAGAACTCAAATTGAACTTAAGACATCATAGGTTAAACTCAAATTGAACCTAAAACAATTAACAAAAAAAAACTTAAATTCAACTAAAACAAACTTCAGGGAATCATGCCTTAGGTTTGATCTAAATTAAAACTAAGACGTATCAAACTTTATATTCTACAAAAATTTAATCAAAATTAATTAAACTTTAGATTCTACCTAAATTAAATCTAATTAATATCAACTCCTTTAACGTGATCTGAAATTTAGGGTCAAATCCAATATCAAACCTATGGGACATTATACCATAGAATTTAAGTTATATTGAACTTAAATTTTACAAAACTCATTTTATGTTTCAATTTTTACTCAAATACATTAGGTTCTACTAACATTGAATCTAAATCCTTATATAAAATTAGGTTCTACCAACATTGAACCTAAATCATTCTATACAATTAGGTTCTAACCTTGATCATTTTATACATTTGTTTTTATTTAAATTGAACTTAATTCACCTTAAACTCTAGATTCTACATAAATTGAACCTAAATAAAAATTTAAGTTGAATCTAAAAAGAAATTTAAACTGTTTATAACCACAAACTTAATGATCTTGACCAGATTATTCAAAAAGAAATAAAATGATAAATTAATTGAATTTGATCACTTGATAAATTGTAAAAAACCTAAAATAATTCAACTTTGAAAATTTGAAAGAATGTGTTAAAGAATAAATTAAACTTCAATCAACAAAATCACCGAATGCAACTTGAAACACAATATGTTTTGATCTACAAAGATTTCTTGGATGATGTAATCTGTGGTTTTTGAGAAGAGTAGTCTAGTCCTGGTTTAAACATCATTCAGACTAAGTAGATCAAGTTATCCAACGACCCTGGGACAATGAAGCCATGGACATCTTGACCGGGTTGTCTAATTATTAAAGTCAAACCAACTAAACCAACAATTTAAGAAATATAATTGACATTATTTCTTTTATAAATCTGACATTATTTTCCTTGCATGCTAAAGATAAGTTTCATTTCAGATTTACTTTGCATATTATTAGGATGTGCTAATTTTGTTGTGCAAGATGACATTCTGAAGACGAGACAACAAACTTTAAAACGAAACTAAAATCACAACAAAATAGTAACTACAAAGCAATACAACAATAAAATCAAAATCAATATGAAAAACAAAACCAAAATGAAATAAACCAAATCATAAACAAAATAAAACAAAACAACGAAATAAAAACAAAACAAAACCAAAACCATAACAAAACAAAACAAAATGATAAAAAAAACCAAGACTTTAGGGTAGTATGTAACACTTGGAAACAAATTACGCTTAGGATTAAACATTGACATTTCCTTCCTTAATCTTAAAATTTTATATAAAAGAAGTTTAACATTAATTAAGAGTTTTTTTAGGAAACTCTAACATTCTAAGATGTAAGTAATTATAGGAGCTTCCTTCTGTAGGGGAATAAATAACTCAGAATATGTATCATACCTAAAATCTCTGGTTACTAAATTTTTCCATGTGGTCATCCTTATACAGGGATCTCCAGAATTAGAAATTCTAGAGTTTTCTTCCTAATGTTTGCCACGATCTGGATATATTATTTTTCTAATGTTTCCTATTTTCATCAATACATTTCTTATTTCTTCAAGATTCTTAATATCTAAGGATCCTCTAAATGATCCAAAAAATAAGACTACTTGGAGATTAGGAAAATAGATAAACAAAGTATCGACTCCTCAATCTCAACACCAACAATGACATACATCCGACATTCATAACGATATGAGAGAATTGACAGCTATGACGACCGGCTAGTCTCGTTGCCATGAAGAGAGTGGCGACTCCACTGGGGACATTCTTTCTCCTCATCTCTCATCAAAGTGCTTGATTCTAGAGATGTCTCATCTTCCAACAGATAAAATTATCTCTTTTAAGTCTAAATCTTTTAAGAGTTATTCTTGACATTCCATAATGACAAAATAAAATTATATAAAATAATAAATTCCCAAATTATAAAATGAGTCTACAATAAATTTTGACACTTTATTCTTCTGAATTTCTAGAAAATTGGAATGGAATCTCCTATTCAAGATCTTTACCCACCAAATAATATATCTACTTAATTTTACTAGAATTACTTTGATTTATTTGATGATATTGAATTTGCATTTAGTAATCCGTCTCAAATTGGTATACAACCCTGTGAGGAATTTAATTTAGACCCCTATGAAGAATTTCTTCCTTTTATAGAGGGTTTACCTCAAGATTTTCCTATAAAGCAAATAACTTTTGAGGAAATGGAATAAGAAGTTGACCGGAAAGAACAGAAAATTTCTACTGATAAAAAGAGATATTATGCCACCATCTGTCTATGAAGTTGGATCTTGTTCCAAAACTATGTCGCTAACACGTACCCAACAAAGAAATTGAACTCGTTCTCTTAAAAGAAAAAAGAATTGGAACGAAGATAATGATTTTGAAACATCTAAGTTTGAGGAGAATATTTTTCGGAACCCTTCATTCTTAAATGAAAACAAGTTTTATCTAGTACCCATCGAGTATGAGGATAATACTTTTCAATTAGTTCAAGAAGAAAACTCTCTGTCAGTACAAACTATATATTCTTTCTTTAAAAGACTTGCACAAAAAGACAGATGCTCAATCTCTCAATGTTTATAAAAAAGATATGTGCAGTTTCTATAACAACGAAAAAAAAAATTCTTGCACAAGAGAATCTTATATATCAAAAAATGGATAAACAAATCCAATTGGAAAATCAATGTACACGATTACCAGTTAAACTATGTTTGGGGTCAAGAGCAAAAGATATAAATTTCTCAAAACTTAGAACAAAAAATGATAAATTAATATCAGAACAAGAAGAAACATCTGCTAAAGTGAAAGCTCTTGTCCAATTGTTACAAGATGGAGACTGTTCTTACTCACAACACGATGATATACTTCCTAGAATATCTTGTCCTATACAAAAAAAAAATCTATGGAAATGTGAGTTATGAGATGGAATCTTCGATGATGTGAGTACTCCTACAAACAGTTCTCAGGAAAAGACTTATGAAAAACATCCTATAAATTCATTTGAGGAAAGACTGGAAAAGTTAAAAGCTGATATTAAACAATTCTTAATACAGAGAAAGAAAGATTGTTCAAATAGATAAGTGAGGCATTTGCCAAAATAAAATGGTAGAGACACAAGATATTTCCTCAGCATAAGAAATAAACAAATAAAATGCAACTAAAAAATTACATACAGTTATCTGACCATGAGATGAACAGATTAATCATCTCGAACAAAAATTTGAAGAAATGATGAAAGCTTTACAAAATTTACCACAAATTAAAATTATTAGGCCAGAGGCAATACACATTATTAAAGATAGAAGAGGTCCAATAGTGATTAAATAATGCACTCAAAAGAAAAATGATTACTCCCATATTCAAATTCCAAAAAAAAGAAATTACACAACAGGTTGAATAAAAGATAAAAGAAACAATGGCTCAGGTGAGGGTCGGATGATTAATTCTAAAGGGTAAACCATATCAGAGGAATTTGATTATGTCCAATACCACTAAAGATTTGTTCCACCTCTCTTTAAAACTTTTTACGGGGCTGGTAACCCTTGTCAGCATCTTGCACACTTCAGAGCGAGTTGCTGCAATGTGGGAGGAAGCGTTGCTCTTCTATTCTGTCAATTCGTTAACAACCTCACAGGGGTTGCTTTCATTTGGTTTGCAGAACTTTCAAATTTATCTGTTAAAACTTTTTTGGAACTTAAGAATCCTATCATTCAACGGTTTGCTGGAGCACAACATCGTATAATAGTTGGAGACCTAGTAGTAGAGAAAGAAAAACAATGAGAAACTCTTATGGATTACGTTTTGCGCTGGAGAAATCTCAGCATAAAATGTGAATTGCTACTTCAAGAACAACATGCAGTTGAAATCCTGTTTCAAAATATTCAAGTTCCTATAGCATTCATGCTTCAAGTATTTACAATAAAGACACTTGAAAAGTTACTTGGTAAGGCTGCCAAGCTTCAGGAAGAAGCTAAGGAAATGAGTGTAACAGAAAAGACAGAAAATACAATGTCAGTTAAAATATTTGAAAAGAATTCAGGAAATATTGTAGAAAAGGGTAAGCAAGTTATGCAATTCTAACCAGAACAGAAGAAGCAATGACAAAATATAAGTCAACCATTACAACAGACACCTTCCCAACTACAATTTCAACTCCATTATTGACAGACAAGAAGTCAATGACTGAATGAATGAATAAAGAATATCCTTTCAAAATAGAAGTTGCTGGGAAGATATTTCATAGCGTGTTGAAAGTACGAGAATTCAACCTAGTTGAAGGCAAAAGACCAGAAAAAGTTGACATGAAAGAAAATCCCAATTAATTTCCTTATCATAGGATGCTCAAACATAAAATTGCAGAATGTTTTGTCTTCAAAGACTGTTTGGAATGCAACTTCAAATAACGAAATATAGCAATCCCAAAAGAATTTCTAAAAGAACTCAAAATGGTTCAGTCAATATGATTTCTATTGATGAATTATTCCTATCAATCATTCTGATAATGAATACAAAGAGAATATTGTTGAAGGTAAATCTCTAAAAAAGACTTTTGTTGACTTACAAATTACAAAATCTTCCAAGAAATAAAAGAGAAAGAAAAAGAAAGAACCAATAAGGTTTAGAGGTCTTCTAGATATAAGGACTACTGCTCCTTTTTTATCTTCCAGTCCTCGTAATCCTTTACCTTCTACTGGGATAGTTGTCTCAGACGAAATGAGGAAATCCCTCCAACCATTGACTTTGTCTGAAATTTTTTTTGTTCCTACTGTGAATAATAATGCTTCCAGTTCTACTTACTTTTTGTCTATCTCAGATGCCATTTTTGAAAATGATTAATCTAATTTTGATACTGTAGATAATATTTAAATCGTACACAATCACGATAAGCCCAACGACAGTCAAAATGATAATGATACCAATGACAATTTTGATAATAATGAAAGTGATGAAGACTTACATATGAACAATAAGGAATACCAATTTCTATAGAGTTGGAGCCCTCTGACTCATAAACAAATGTGTCAGACAATAAACCAGAAGAAATAACTAAAGTTAACTTACAAAGTGGAAGAGTTCTACCTCCAAGAATGACACCAAATGAAAATGAAAAATAAATAGTTTCACTGGAAGAGATCATTCCTCCAATACATAAAAAACTATCTAAAATAAGTGAATTCAGTCTCCATAGCAAAGTGGACTACAACGTGCTAACCCATTTAAGAAATTACCAGCAAAGTTGAGTATCTACGATGCCCTTATTCTTTCAAAAGAGATGAGGGAATCATTGCTGAAAGCAATTTTAGATCTAAAAATTTGTTTAGCTCGACTTGTTAGTATTACTTCAAATGAAGCTTTTTGTCCAGAAGAATAGACTAAGATAACTTTCTCTCACAATGACTTGTTGCTCGGTACAACTGATCACAATCGTCCATTGTATATCAATGTGAATATAAATGACACTACACTTTCAAGGGTGCTTATTGACCTTGGTGCCTCAATTGACATTATGAAGTTAATGTCGGCATATTTTTAGGTTGAGGGTTGTATTTTAAAAAGAAGGTCGCCTACAGAAATTGTCGGCGAATTTTTAGTTTAATTTAATTATATAATTTGAAAAAGTAGTATTTGATTTTGAAAATAATTTTAAATTTGAAAAATTTTAAGATATGAAATCAAACCGATCTCACATCCCAAATAGTTTTTATAAACGAGCACCGCACCATAAACCGTGTATCTATCCCGAAGAATAGGCACACTGCTTGACGATGGGGCTCGATTAAATAAACTAGAAGACTTGTGACATCCGTTTGGTCTGCGAACCAATTTTATAAGCCGACAAATTCCCCTGCTTAATATAAATGAATTAAACAGGGTTTATATTACCGGGTTCTTAAAGTTCCCTCTAAGGCGAGCCCACATAGTTAATTACATCTTAAATGAAGTGAATCATTTAAGAAAACTCTTGATAATGATCAGTGACTTTGCTCTCAAGAATTTCAAAGTTTAAGGTTTTCAAAGGATTGGATTTTAGAAATTACAATATGGAATGGATCAAATTTAGAACAGTTATTTTCAGGAGTCCAATGGAAGAGGAGGAGGAGAAGCTGAAGATCCAAGAAGAATCTTGGCAACTTCCCAAATTATTCTATTGTTTGGCTCAGATTTAAGAAAATCCTAATATTATTTTTGTATTTAAATCTTGCCAATTTTAGTTAATTAGGACTCATATTCATATGACATAATCATACAAATAGCCTCGAAGATGTGAGGGTTTATATCGTACTAAACGACTACCTCGGAGTCCTAAGATCGGTTAGGGCTTAATTTACATGACACGATCATGCAAATGCCTAACGGAGAGTTGAGAATTTATGTTGCATTAGGCAAACTACCTCGAAATCCTATGGCTTGGTTATTTAATTCTAAGAAAGTTTCTTTGAAGTAGAGTTGTTTTCTTGACGAAGATGGTCGTGCTTGCCCACCGTGCTCCAAGCTCCTTGTTGTTGCGAGAGGTTTAGTTTTAGAAGATTGTAATCAAAAGAGAAGAGAAGAGTTTGGTTTTAGGAATCTTAAAGTCCGAGTGTTTTTAGTGTTTTAGTTAGAACAAATCTTAGAGTTATTAGAACGAGACCGATTAAGATCCCACGGTTCCGTCATCCCGACATCGATTATTTTCATTGAATTCACTTAGTCAGGATGAATTTGCTAAACTCAGTTGAATGAGTTCCACAATTTCATTTAGACCGTGGGAAATCCCGTTAGCAACACGTGGGTTACATCATCCGAGGTATTCCCGATCATTCAACGAAACGTTTTAATTTAGTTGCGATTGTAGTTTTGTGTTCTGTTTGTGATTAAATTTTGAGTTGTTTTTATATTTTGAAATGTTGTGGCGGTGATTTTTATCTCGCAGTGACTTTTAATTTAGTTTTGGTTTCAATTCAGGGACTAACCTAAAGGTTTTGGTTTTCATGCAACAGTTGTTTATCATGCAAGAAAGGTAAAGTGCATTTGCAATAAAGTAAATTGCACTAAAATAAAAGCGTACCTGGAGGGTCTTCCCGTCATTCCAAACTGCACTTAAAACACATGTTAAGGCATTTAAATATTTCAACAAGTACCTAGGTAAAGCTAAGGGAAAGGTTTAGGTTATCTATCCAAGTCCTAATCCTATTGCTAGTCACCTCCTATGACGTCTAGGTTCTTGTGTTTTGGTTTAAGGACGAGTTTCTTCATCAAAGAACAATTAAGTTTGATTGTTCTTATAAACATCCTATCATATTGAGGAAGTGCTTAAGACGAGTCTTAAACATCTTTTCAATATTTCTAGGATCGTTTTAAGTCCAAGAGAATTTAATTATACAAGTGAATTAATCATCCGGGAAACTTAGGACATTTGAATATCCTATAAATGAGGTAATACTTCACTTGATATTTCATTTAAGAGTTATAATAATAAGAGCTTTAAAAGGGCAAATCAAGTTATTAAGTACTTTGATGATTTAGACTTAATGATTTAATTCTAATTTTGATTTAATTATAGAAAATTAGTTTAAGTTTGGAATAGTGTTCAAGTTATTTTAGGTTTAATTAATAATTTCATTTAGGTTTGTTATTAGATGATTTTAATTTAATTTAATTCAATTTAATTTAATTTAATTTACCTTAATTTTAAATTTAATTTTAATTTAATTTAAATTCTATTTAATTTTATTTTAATTTAATTTCAATTTAATTTAATTTCAATTTTATTTTATTTTAATTTAATTTAATTTAATTTTAATTCAATTTAATTTATAATTTAGTTAATTTAATTTAATTTAATTTGATTTTAATTTAATTTAATTTAAATTTAATTTAATTTAATTTTCATTTAATTTTAATTTGGATTATTATTTTAATCTTTTAATTAAGAATTAAGTATTATTGAAGTGATTTATTTAGGGATTTTTAAATTAAAGAATAAATATCCTCTTAAATAATATCCCTACTTTATAATTTCAAAAATTTTATTAATCATCCAAATTTAATTAATTAATTAATTAAGGTTTACTTTAATTATTCTTAAAATGATTGGTGGGTTACTACCCTTAACCATTTAAGTTTCAATCATCCAAAATCAGTTTAAAATCAAATATTTTACCCTCCCCTTTTGATTAATCTTAAAATTTTAATTAAAGGTTGAAAATTTTAATTACCATTTTGCCCTTCAAGCTTAATAATTCTATAACTCATTAAATTAAGCTCAAATGAACTTGAAATTTTTATGTGACCTCACTTACATGTCAATTAAGACATTAGAAGAGAAAATGTGATTTTTCTGTATTTAATTTATTTATGTAATTATTTTTAATGAAAAATAGGGGTTTTCAAGGAAAATTCAATAACATGACCAAGGAAATGTTTCTGTCCTTAATAAAATTATGGGATGTTTCTAATGACTAGAGGACCACTTGGACCAATTTTGATGATTTTTTTAATTTTATTTTATTTATTATAATTATTTTTAATTTTGGAGTATTAATTAATTTAAAAATAAAATAAAGGTTGAAAAATGAATTTTATATTTTTCAAAAATCTTTCTGATATCAAAAAAACCAGAAACCAATTTTTATAATTTTCTGATTTTTCTTTGATTTATTAGAATTATTTTAGTGAAAAGGTTGGAAAATTCATTTTATAATATTAAAATTTTCATTAAGCCTTTAAAATTCAATATCTTACCCTAGGGACTTAGGGAAAATATTTGGTTTGTTCCTAAGTGATTAGAATTCAAAATGTGACATTTTGGTGATTTTTAATATTTTTGTGATTTTTATTATTTTTTAATTATTAAAATATTAAAATAAGTATAAAAATCAACTTTTTTAGAAAATTGCAATTTTAATTTTTTTAAATTCCTCTGATATCAGAGAGGCTCCAAAACCAATTTTGTGAATTTTTGAAAAATATTTTGTGAGTTATAAATTTTTAAAGTTTAATTTTGCCTCTTTTTACTTAAGAGTCTTAATCAACCCATTTGGTGGGGTTAATCAAGTCCAATTGTTTTCAAATTTTTATGTGGTGTTCTCCTATCCCTAAAGGACAGTGGAGAATTGTTTTTAAGTTAATTTGATGAGTGGTTAACCCTAATTAATTAAAGTTCACTTTTGGGTATTTAGGCCAATTAGGGTTGTTCAAAGTGAATTAACTCAAAAAATATTTTTCCTAGGGTCCTCTGGTCATAAGAAACATCACCAAATTTTCCTAGAATTTATTTCTCAACATGCTAATTATTGGAATTAAAATAATCAAAACAGCGACATGAATTTGAAAAATCAATAACTTCTCATAGGGATGGCCTCTGACCATGGAAAATTCAAGGAATGTGCCCAAGTTCAGAGGCTTCAAAAGTCCTATGGTCTCATGCCATGGTGAATTTCCTATATGCATGTAGAATTAAAACAATGCAGAGAGTAAATAAATCATTAAAAATAAAATACTTGATGAAATTACATGATTTCTTTTCCACATTATTCTCCTCTATTCACTGAGCAAGAGGGTATTTTTATTTTATTTTTAAGATTTTTCTACACAAAGATATGGATTTTCAAAGTTCTGGTAATTAAATAAATAGAAAATAACCCTAATTTCCTACTTATCCACGCGGCGCCACGCCATCCTCGGCAGCTCCGAAAGGCCACGCTGACTAAGCGCCGCCATCCGACTCAGCGCTTCAGGGGCCCGCGATTCATGTCCCATTACTCTGTCCGGCGCAATCCTGACCGTCCGCTCGATACACACGTGATCCGACGGCTCCTGATCATCGTCTACAACTGGTGTGAAGCCGTAACCGTCAACCTTCTAACCCTAATTTCTCACTTGATTCTCAACGGATTTTCGAGTTCTTATGCTCTATGGATTCATCTTGAAGAGACGAACACATCCATACGGTAAACATGTATTGAAATTGACCCAAACTAAATTGAGAATCTCTGGAAGCTCGGGAAGAAGAGTGAGTCCATACCTTTGCTCAAAGAAGTGAAGCTTTGATCTGAGAGTTGTGTCACGTTCGATTGGGTCCAAGCAAGCTCTAGATGAAGTCCCTTGGCCTGGTGAATTATCTAGGTATGATTTCGACCAAGCCCGATCACAAAGCTTGGAGGCGGGAAGCAATGGCTTGCCTGTTGAGGGGGCTTTTGCTGGTAAACTTCTTCTCTTGGTCTGGTGAAGGTGCAGGACCAATCAATTTGGGGATTGGCTAACAATGGAGAAGTGACCTGGTTTTGGGCTTGGATTTCAACTGCGAAATCGAGCTCGCGAGAGGAAATGGCAGGGGGATTTCGGTGGGGATCAAGTTCTCATGTGTGGGGAGTAGTCTGGAACAATTTTGGCAGAGTTTCCTTAAGGTTTGTTTCAGCACCTCCTTTGGCCGAGAGGTGGTGGTGTTTAAATAGGCATGGCTGGAGGCTCTCCCAGGGGGAGTTAAGGCTTGGGATCAGCTGCTCTGGTGAAGGGAAGAACAGCCATGGTGGCCATTGGACTTGGGGCAGCTCAGTAAGGAGGAATTTCAATGTTGGCTCACATGTGAGCTCTCAGGTGTGGTGTTTTCTAGCGATCCAGGCGGCTGGCCGGCATGCATGGGTCATCCTCAGGTTCAGATGGGTCAGGGCTGGGGTTTAGTGTAGGCAATTGGGTTTTGCCATGTGTCAAAAGATTGGATTAAGATGGCATGGGGGAAGGCCAATTTTTGGCTTGATTTGGTCAAGTCCACCTTTTGGGCTTGGTTCACCCTTCAAGGTGGCTTTGTGTGTTGTGGGGAGTCAAAGGAACCAGCTGGTTTGGCATGGAGAAGTCCTTATCCAAATATATTTGGATTAAATTTGGGTTAAGTGGAATCATGGTTAAGGCTAATGACTTTAGGAGATTAAGGAAAGAGTCTCCTCTTTTGGCCCAAAATGGCATGGTGACATGTAAAGAGGCTCTCATGGCTTCCATGTGGCTCATGCATGGCTTCATGGCTTGCCTATGGCTTAGGATGGCTTGGCTTGATTTCATGGAAGTAGAATTTAGGAATTTTGGTACTTTGGTGGAGAATTTTCATGAAGCTTTATTTGGAATGGTTTAATGATGATTTTGAAACTTAGGGGTGATTTTGATTAAATGGATGATGAGGGAAGTGTCATGTGGGCTTTAGATTGATTTGGGCTTTTGAATTTGGTGGAAGTGGGCTATTAGGAAGGCTTAAGGGGATGGGCCTTTAGGTTTAAGAATGAATTCATGGATGGGAATTTTGTAGAATTTTGGACCAAATAATTGTTAGGTTTGGTTTAGGGATATGTCATGAGTGATTTGAAATGAGTTTGGAGTGATTTGGGTTTGAATTGGGTTGGATTTGGGCTTCTTTGGTAAATGGGCCAATGTAGGCCAAATTGGGCTAACTTGGGCGAATGTTGGGCTAGGGTTGATATTGATGTAAAATTAATGTTGGGAAATGTTTATGGGAGTGTTTAAAAGAGGTTTTGACTTTGGTTGGGTTTTGATTTTGGGTTTGGGCTTATTTGGGTTAGGTTTGGATTTAGGTCAAAATTGGGCCTTTTGGTTTTGGGTTGAATTTGACTGGGGTTTGGGTCCAAATTTTGGGCAAATCATGTTAGTGTTTTGTTTATGGGGATGTTATGAAGGTTTGGGAAAGATTTGGGATCAATTGGAGTTGAATTGGGTCAAATTGGGTCAAGTTTAGGTCATGGGTCCAAATTGGGCCTTAAACTCAAAAGTGAAATTGGAACCAAATGTCAATAAAATTGGACTTGTATTTGGTATAAATTGATATTGAGGATATTGAATTGAAGTTTATAATTGAATTGGACCAAAATTGGGGTCAATTGGGTAGGTTTGGTTTGACATTGGGTTCACTTGGGTTAAGAATGGGCTAAATTGGGGGTTTTGGTAAAAGTGGGGTAAATTGACAAAATTAGACCATGGTGTAGTTGGAAAAAATGAAATTGGGAATATTTGGGATTTTCTGGAATTTTCTGGGAATTTTCTAAATTTTTGGATTTTTGGGTCAAGAGTGGTATTTATGGTTTTTTAATGGTATTGGGGGGTATTTTTGGAATCTTTTGGTATTTTTGGCTATGGATGATCAATTTGAGTGGTGAGGAAATTTTCAAGGTTAATTTTGGGGAATTTTGGGTGATTTGGAAATTTTGGAGGATTTGGGCAATTTTAAGGGCTTTTGGTAAGTTTGATAGGTGTAGGGTCCCCGGGATCAAAAATTGAAATTTTGGAAAAAAAGAAGATTGATCAAATATGAGTGAAATAGAATCACTTTGATTGAGCCATGAAGCCATATTAAGCCTATATGAGCCATGAGAGGACTCATTTGAGGCATTCACCATGTTGTTCCTAACCCTCTTAGCCAGGGGCATAGGGGTTAAGGTCCATCCATATGAATTACCTAAATGAGTCAAGGAGTCAAGTTGGGTATGGGTGTGGTTTTAGGATTTAGATTGTGTGTGTGGGAGTGTAGAGTATGTGTGTAGTGAGTGTGTAAGTTAACCTTCACCAGACCAAGCTATTCAGGGTGGTCCTAAGGCCAAAGAGTCCTATAGGGCACTCATCCTTTAAACCTCCACTTTTGATTTCAACCCTATAAGTGATTAGGGGTCTACAATCAAGCTTGTGGGGTTTGCAGGGAGTTAAGAGGTGTTTTAAATTTATAAATGATGGGTCCCAATTCTAGTCCTCTAAGATTAGTCAAAGGAAAAGCCTAAGGCTAGATCCTAAGCACTAAAGAGGGAAGAGAAGACCTCATCAAAAATGAGGTCAACAGTTAAGAACTCTTGCGTATTTAGATATTGATGTTTACAAATTAACAAGGCTAAAATTCTATTACAAGAATTCAACCAACATTGAGAACGAGCTTTACAGTCAATTACATTGCTCTTAAATATGGATGATTTGGTGACAAAGACAAAATTCCATATCAATGATTATGAAAATTCTTTCAATGCTATACTTGGCCAACCATGGCTTCATGAATATAAGATGGTCCCCTCTTCATTACATCAATGCATAAAATATCTACAAAATGGATGTTGTTTCATAGGAGATCTGCAACCATTTTCAGTCCACAAAATTGTTAATCATGAAGATGTTGTATATTATGCTCCATTAAAGAAAAAATATTCTCTAGAGAGGAAGTGGTGAATACAAAAGGGAAACATAAAGAAAATAAAATAAATGAATAAAAAGACAAATCAATTAGAAATCTTCTTCAACACAGGTAAAGGCTGACAACTATCATCATATTCGCACCAACAGTTGAGGCCGGGAAAAAGGACGGGATAAAGAATATTCAATTGTCAAAATAAAGATACCATTAAAGTTAAAAATTTGCTTGGACTCATAAGAGGAAAGATAAAAAGAAAAGACAACATCAGTGATACCAAAAGAACCACAGTTCAAAATAAATCATGAATGAGAAGACAGAGAAAATCAATTCTAGCATATGTATGAACGAATTAATCACTATATAATTGCTATGACCATAACTCCAATCTCTACCTCTAAAATTGAGAATTTAGTGGTCAAAGAAGTATATGGTGATGATAAAAAGCCCATAAATTTTAGACTTAGATCTACTTCTTCTAGTTCTGAAACAGATGTAAAATTAGAAAATGAAATTCTTATGAAATTAATGAAATCCCTTTGGAGCTCTATTCTCCGTGGGTGAAAAAGTTTATTCAAAATAATTTAGTTATAAAACAATGGTCAATCCAAAAACCATATCTTATTGAAAAATTGTGGAAGAATAACTTATGAAACTCTAACTCTAAGGAGGGTATTGGGTTTGGTTCCCTACAACCTCAACATGATACAGAATTTTGCTTGGTCATCACCAAAAACAAATTGATTCTAAACAAACATTTTATCTTCCAATTAAAAAAGTACTGCCAAAATTTGAAGAAGAAATCTAATTGACATTGAAAAAATTAAGAGAAATAAATTTGGGAACTGAAGAAAACCCAAAACTTACTTTTATTAGTTCATTCCTTAAAGAAATTGAAACAAAAGAAGTAGTTCAAATTTTAATTGAATATAAATGCTGCTTTGCTTGGAGTTATAACGAAATGCTTGGGCTTGCTCTAGATGTCACAGTCCATAAACTTTGAATAAAATAAAATATAATCTCAATTAAACAAGCTATGATAAGGATGCGTATTGAAATGGGACAAAAAATAATTGCCAAAGATAAGAAACTAATTGAAGCTGGTTTTATTCGAGAAGAAAACTACCTGACATGGCTGGCTAATGTGGTTCTAATAAAGGAATAAAATGGGTGAATTAAAGTCATAAACAAAGCTTGTTTGAAGGATGAATTTCCTTTTTCGATTCCAGAATTGATGGTGGACCTTGCATCTACACATGCATTATTTTCCTATATGGATGGATAGTGAGGATAAAATCAAATCAAAATTTCTTCAAGAGATGAAACAAATACAGCTTTCAGAACACCCATTGGGATATACTGTTACAAGGTCATGCCATTTGACTTAAAGAAAGGTGGTGCTACCAATCAAAGAGCTATGACACGATTTTTTGATGAACTCATTCAAAATCAGGGAGAATGTTATGTGAATGATTTGTTTGTCAACTGTAAATAAAAAGATGATCATGTATACGATTTGAGAATCATCTTCGAATGATTACAAATATTCAATCTTAAAATGAATCCCTTAAAGTGCACTTTTGGAGTCACCTCACGGAAGTTTTGAGGATTTTTTGTACGACATCGTGGGATCAAAATTAATCTCCTCAAAATCGAAGCCATTCTAAATATGCCTCCCTCTAATAACTGATGCGATGCAACATTATATATGCTTAAAAATATAAGAATTTAATACCACTTTTTAGAATATTTAATTCCTTGCAAAAGACATCAAAAACTTGATGTGTGAGGTTTACTTTAATAATTTTATATTTAGATTTTATTATTGTAAAAGTCACAAATTTAAACACAAGTATACATATCGTTCAAGTAATACAGGGCTCTAGTGGAGTTTTGGTTATCAATCCCACAAGGATAGTGCATTTAGAAAAAGTAAGAAATATAAGTAATATTTTGGGATTTTCAAATTAAATGCAATTTATATATACCTTTATATATATATATATATATATATCTATTTTTTAAAATTTAATTTACTAATAATTTTTACTAAAAGCAAGTAAGCAGTAAGCAGTAAAATAAAGTAAAGTAAGCAGTAATTAAAAGTCAATGCAAGTATAAAAACGACTTTCTCCTTTTTCAACTAATCCAAGAATTTTAGAATAATTATCTTTTGTAAGGAATTTAGATTATGGTATTGTGCCAAATAGAAGCATTCCTATTCTTTACCCTTTTGTCTAGGTGCAAAGAACATTGACTAATCTATAGATAGGCTCAGGATGTTTTTTTATTTGAATGGGTTAATCTAGGCTCACACTTCTAGATGTCCAAGAGTGGCTATGGTCTGACTTACCTGTGACCCGTTACCTTTCTGTAAACCAAATTATTAGAATTTAGTCTGTCACTCTAAATACTAAATAATTTTACACTCAATAAATATTATCTTACTATTTATTTTCACTTCACCTTAAATAATCCATGTATAGCCTGCATTTACCTAAGGATTCATGTGATATCTACTTGTTAAGAATTTATCTCCGGATAGGTTCACAATTCTTCAACAGGTTTTAACAATTTAAATGACCAATTTAAAAAGTAAACTAAGATTAGGTATTAATATTATCACAATGTTTTAAAATATTTTATATTTAATTCTCCTACAAAATTTAATTAATTTATAATCTTCTCATAGTTGAAAGGAGAAAGATAACTAACTACTCAAAACACATTGAAATGACACAACAAAACATATTTATAAAATTTTGAACCAAAGTACAAATACTTATCTGAAGTGTTCCTTCAAGTGATCTGCTGACTTCTACTGACTCCAAAGTAATGATGAAAGACTCAAACAATAATAACACACAATTAACACTTAAAATAAACTCACTAGATACAAAATAAAATGGCATCCTAAGTATGGAAGAGACTAAATAGAACTAAAGAGGAGAGAGAAGATGCTAAAATGGGTATGTGTACTAAGAGGGGGTTTTGGTGAGATTTTCTCTGTAGAATGGGCTCCTATTTATAGAGCTTTGAATTTGACCAGGGGTTGCTTAAGGCACCTCTTCAAAATTCGTCCAAATTCAATGTATCTTATAGAAGGTAACTGTCATGCCTACGCGCCGGGATCTGGCCCCTAGGCGCCGAACTCCATGACCAGGTCTTTCACACCTCTTCACTTTGGGTCGCACCTCTTCGAGATCTAGACCATTTCCTTGTGTCCAAATACATTGTATCAGATGTCATATGTATTAGGAGTAACTTCCAGTTTTCTAGAAGCTTCAATAACAACTTAACATCATAAAAATAACTGCCCAAAGCCATGAAAAAATCTTGACAGCGTCTATATCGAACTGGCGCTTAAGCGTGGGATTCTGGCGCCTAGGCGCCAGGCCATTAATTCCAAAATTTTGCTCCATAAGCTCCATTTTTGCTCCTTTTAGCTCATTTTTCCTTCTTCTTTCTTGGACTCTTTTTAAATCATCTACATCCAAAAACATAAAAATACCTTCCATTAAAGCATAATATCCGTAAGAATTGAATCATAAATAAGGCATAAAAATGAGTATTCTTTAGCTAGATCAAATTCCCCAAAACTTAAACGTTACTTGTCCTCAAGTAAACCTTTCAATAACATAAAATAGATAACATTTGGAATGAAGTTAAAATATTTAAGATTCCTTGTAATTTTTGGTTTTATAAATGCTTTAGCAAATTATTAAACAAATTTTACTAAATAAGTTTAATTTTAAGAATTAAAGAACATTTAACTACCAAATCATAAGACTTCCAATTTTTCATTTATTTCAAGAATAATTGTAATTCATCATATTAAGGTCACAAGAAATATTTTTCTAGTAAAAATATATGTACATAGAAATTAAGTTAAAAATGTAATCAGTTTTCTTTCTATAAGATAATTCACGTGAAGCCAATTTTTGATGAGGCAATCCTCAAGCTTCTCCTCACTTTCTTTTTTTTCTTTTCTTCTATATTTTCTGGATTGTTTTTCAATCCCTTTTTTTATGTGAGGATTACTATTTTTGGATAGCCTGTTAATGATTTTGAACTTCACTATCCTTAACTTATGTTCAAAAACTTATACATTCTTGCTTAATGAATATCACATTAATAATTTATTATATTTCAAATTTTATTTCTATCTTTTCTTTTCCAAGCAATAATATTGATTCCTTAGTACTTCAAAAATACAATTCTCTTTACTATAAATAGAAAAAAATTGATTTTATTATTCTTTAAGCTAAATAATTCTATTATGAAAATCAACCAAAATTTTTGAAGTTTGAGTTAAGTTTACTAAATTATTTATAAATTCAAAAATTTAGGTAATCTTGAACAGATTTTTCATTCCTTATGTTATGTTAATATATTTTTAAAGAAAATATTAGTTCTTTAAGGACAGATAATAGTTAATTTTGATAAATGTTTTCCCTTCCCCCAAACTTCAGCTTTAGTATAAATATGAATCATGAAATTTTCTAAAGCATGAGAGAAAGAAATAAACAAGAATTAATCTAAGTACAATAATGATGTAGTAAGGAAAAACTAACTTCTACTTCTACACATGCTGCAATATGAATATAACAGAAATGATTAAGCATATATAGAAAAGTTTTACAGAGCAGGAGTTAATTTCTAGAAATAAATATTTTATTATTATTATTTTTGAACATGCAAATTTACTAACTATTCATGAACACTAAACAGTAGGCTGAAACAGAAATAAGCTTTTATAGAAATTCATTCACATTTCATCTTAAACACACATCAGATAATCTAAAAACAGTTTTAACATAAAAAGTTCACATAAACACTAACAAATAAAATCACACTAAACAGCACAAGAAACAAGAAAACACACTAAAAACAGAATGAACAATCTCTAGATGTAAGTCAAGCTACTAATTACTGTCTGTAGCTCCATCATCGTCATCACCAAAAGAAAACTCCATATCCTTTGGATCAACATATGGTGAAAATCTGGGACAAATAGGGTACTGAACATCGTGCTCACCAATCAGAAATCTCACAGAAGACTCTGAATACTCAGCATCGTAATCACTCTTTCTTTGTGTATACTCAAAAAGATGATCGATCTTCTTTTCTATCGTATCTACTCTACAATGAGTTAAGAATAACTCATGTTGTTGCTCTATAAACTGATCATGCATGGTTTCCTAAAAAGTAGATGGTGGCTCAGCAGAAGTAGATGGTCTAGAAGTAGAAGCTCTACCTAAAGTAGGTAATGAACCAGAAGGTGCAGTAAAACTCTTATCTCGCAATCGATCATAAATACTGACGCTTTCTCTTCCTATAGGCTTTATAGACTTGAGCTTTTCCTCAGAAAGCTCAGCAACTACTCCAGCACTTTGACATAGAGAATAGATCAGAGATGGAAAACCAAGTCCAATAGAAGTGCTACAATGAGAGGTAGCCTCTACAGAATCATAGATAATGCTCCCTACAACAATAGACTTCCTCTCTTGAATGCAGTAGTTGAGAATAGCTCTATCTTTGGTAACTTCACTCAGACGATTAGATGGAAGGAGATGAGCATAAATAAAGTAGTGTCATGCCCTTTGAAACAACATTAAGGTTAGAAGAAGAAAAAATTACACTTTTTTCGTTTCGAATCTTCCAAGCTCCAGTACTATCAGTCAGGTAGGAAATGATCATATCCAAATCGCCCTCAGATGGAGATAATCCTGAGTAATAATACTCTATGTTTGGCGGCAGACCATAGAAAATGTTGATGCGTTCAGGAGTGAATCCTACTTCAACTCCTCAAAAGAAAATATTGTATTCTTCAGCATCCACGAAATTAGCATAAAACTCTCTAACAACCGGAATAACGGCAACATCAGTGAAATAATAGAATCGTTGCGAGTTGAGCGCAATGATTGTCTCCTCAATTCTTCCTCCAGGATTATAAAAACTTCATTCCGAGATAAATTTCTGAGTAGTAGCAAAATCATTGTATCGGATGTGACAGCAGCAGTGACGAACTTGCTATGATCAAAATTTTCTCATTCCTTTCCTCGCTTAGATTTGGGTGCCATCTAAATGTGAAAATAAAAATGAGAAATAAATTCAACGGATCTAGGAAAATAAACTAATTTAAGCTTTTTAAACTCGAAAGAACTTAAAAATTCATGGATTTAACCATAAAAATCAAATTTTTTCTAAAAACTTCATCAATGAGAGCAAAATCCATGGTGAAAATAAAAAGTAATGAGTTTAGAATGTAGATCTGACCTCGAGATGAAGAAATCAGTTGATTTCAAGATCAAAAACTTGAAAATCCGGCTTTAAATGGGATCTCTAGGTGGTATTTTTGCGAAAAACAATGGAGAAGGAAGCTTAGGAATCAAAAATGGCGTGGAGGTTTAAGAAGATGTGTTTTCGGGTTCAGGTTGAATAGGCGCCTAGGCGCTTAGGCGTCAGACTCGCCTTTTTAAAAATTCAATTTAAATAAAATATTTTCCACCAAGACTGTATCATGGTTCATTATTTTATAAATAACACAAATAACTAGATATTCAAAGCAAATATTCAAATCCAACAACACACATTAATCAATTAAGCAAACACACAAATTAGATATTCAACACTCTAACACAAGACTCCATCACACCTAAAACACATATAGGATCTATTTAACACCGATCTTCAATTACAATCTCTTTCGCAATGAAGTTCGCTAGGACCGAAGGGATAAATCACCAATGCCCTGGGAAATTCCAAAGCCGTCATTTCATTGATCCACTTGTTCTTCGCGTACATTTCTACTTGAGCATCATGATAAGCAGCCATATGATCAAATTGAAGTTTGGTTTGCCATTCCAAGTGTTCGTATTGGTGGTACATCTCATGGAGACGATTACCTATACTTTGAAGTTCCACTTCAATCTTATCCAATCGACTAAACATTTTCTCCAAACTAACAGCAATAAAATCATTAAAATAAGGCTGGGGATCTTTAGGAAATTTGTCTCTTACCTCATTTCCATGATTTCCTCTATCCATTGCCTCTAAATCCTTCTTAACTCCTCCAAAATGGATTGTTCTGGTCAAAATTAGTGTTTTTATGGGATTGGAAATGAAACATAGGCTATATATAAAGAGATTTTGTGTGA
The DNA here is from genome assembly GCA_022702705.1 of Papilionanthe hookeriana x Papilionanthe teres. Taxonomy (NCBI): domain Eukaryota; kingdom Viridiplantae; phylum Streptophyta; class Magnoliopsida; order Asparagales; family Orchidaceae; genus Papilionanthe; species Papilionanthe hookeriana x Papilionanthe teres. The sequence continues at coordinate 100,942,964 of CM040423.1, forward strand.
AAAACTAAAGAATTTTGGTTTTTCCACGATCTGTAAGCGCGGCGCTTAGGCACCAGAATCTGGTGCCTAGGCGCCAAATCATCGATACGCAAGCCACTCTGGCGCTTAGGCGCCAACTTTTGGCACCTAGACGTCGGAACCTTGATCAACTTCGATTTGCCTATCGTCAAATTTTGTAAAGTTTCGGTCGTAAAAATAGGTCTAATAAACGGGTATGATCAACACCTAAACACAATTACAAAAAATTCAAATCACAAATAATCACAATCGAAGGTTAAATTGATCTCCTTTTTACTCACATTTGACATGGATTGGTCCAAGTCCAATTTCTATATACTTCAAGAAAATGTTTAGCTTAAGCCAATACAGACTTGTTAGCCTTCGATTTCCAGAAGTTATATACAAATTTAGTCAAGACCATGGCATAACCTTACAGTAATAATTAAACTCACATTAATAAATATAGGTTGCCTCCCACAAAGTGCTTGGTTTAATGTCGTCAGTCCGACCTAATTAACTGAATTAATCTGGTAGACTCAGCTCATAAGCCTCTTTGTAATTTAATTTCATTTCTCCCATATAAGACTTCAATCTTAATCCTTTAACTTGAAATACTTTTCCTGTTTTGGGATCTTTAATATCCACAGCTCCATAAGGGTATCTCAATTATAAATGGTCCCATCCATTTAGATTTTAATTTTCCAGGGAAAAGTTTTAAACGAGCATTAAATAATAGTACTTCTCATCCAGGCTCGAATATTTTCCTTGAAATCATTTTATCATGCAATTTCTTCATTCTTTCCTTATAAATTCTTGCATTTTCATAAGACTCATTTCTTATCTCTTCCATTTCATTCAGTTGTAATAATTGTTTTTTCTCCTGCAGTATTCACATTACAATTAAACTCTTTTATCGTCCAATAAGCCTTATGCTCCAATTCAACAGCTAAGTGACAATGTTTACCATAAATTAACCGATAACGTGACATTCTGATAGGTGTCTTATAAGTTTTTCTATAAGGCTATGATGCAGAATCAAGTCTATCAACCCAGTCAGTTCTTTTAGGATTAACAGTCTTTTCCAATATTCTTTTAATTTCTCGATTTTACACTTCAGCCATTCCACCTGTTTGAAGATGATAAGCAGATGCAATTTTATGTTTAATTCTAAATTTTTCCAGCAATGATTGAATTCTTATATTTCTGAAATGACTTCCCCATCTGTGATAATTATCATAAGCATTACAAATCTTTCAAAAATCATTTTCTTTAAAAATTTCGAAACATTATTCGAATCACATTTCGGTAAAGCTACAGCTTTTATCCACTTCGAAAAATAATCAACTACTAATAAAATATAAATCTTTCCAGATGATGGTACGAAAGGTCCCATAAAGTCTAAACCCCATACATCGAAAATTTCAATTTCTAGTATAATGTTCAGAGGCATTTCATCTTTTCTGGATATATTTCCCATTCTTTGACATCCATCACAAGTTTTCACATAATGTCCAACATCTTTAAATAAAGTAGGCCAATAAAATCTAGAATTTAAAATTTTAAATATAGTTTTATCCACTCCAAAATGTCCTCCAAATTCAAAATTGTGACATTTTTGAATAATTGCAAAATTTACTTCATAAGGTACACATCTTTAAATCACAGAATCTCTTCTTAATTTAAATAAGTGAGGATCTTCCCAAATATATGATTTACAATCATTTTTGAATTTCTTAATGTATTTACTATTCATCCCTAATGGTAAAATATTGCTAACCAAGTAGTTAACTATATCTGCATACCAAGGCATTTGTAATCCTTGAATGACATTTAATTGCTCATCCGGGAATTTCTCATTTATATTTTCTTCATAAATCTTCTCATTATTATTTTTGATTCTTGATAAATGATCAGCAATTTGGTTGTCAGCTCCTCTTCTGTTCACAATTTCAAAATCAAATTCTTGTAAAAGTAAAGCCCATCTTATCAACATGGTTTAGCATTCTTTTTAGAAATTAAATACTTAATAGCAGAATGATCAGTGTGCATGATACATTTTGTTCCAAGAAGATATGGTCTAAATTTATCAAAGGCATATATTTATGCTAAAAGTTCTTTTTTAGTAGTAGTGTAATTTATTTAAGTTTCATTAAGAGTTTTGCTAGCATAGTATATACCTTTAAAATTTTTCTCATATTTTTGTCCTAATATAGCTCTGATTGCATAATCACTTGCATCACACATTAATTCAAAATGTTTATTCAAATCAGGTGCAATAATGACAGGTTAGTGATTAATTTTTCTTTCAGAATATTGAACGCATTTAGAAAATCTTCATTAAATTCAAATTTAACTTCTTTTTCCAATAAATGGTAAATAGGTTTAGTAATTTTAGAAAAATCCTTTATATATCTCCTATAAAATCTAGCATGACCCAGAAAACTTCTCACATCAGTAACAATAGTAGGTGGTTGTAGTTCATCAATAATTTTCACTTTTTCTTGATCAACTTCCATCCATATTCAAATGGTTTGAGGGAATGTATTGAAGAGTCCCCAATATCAATTGGGAGGAAATTTTAGGATTAAGGCAATCAATTTGGTAGAATTAGGGCATGAATTCAATTTAAGTTAAAATAGGATAACCTTGGATTTCAAATGAATTTAGGCTTGGCTTAGGCTCAAATTGGGACAATTGAATATTGCATGGATTTCATAGGAATGCCATGGAAGGTTTAGGATTAAAATTTGGGGGGAAATAGTTGACATTAGGTTAATTAGGGAATCTTTGGATTAATTAAGCAAATTTGGAGATTTGGATTTCAAGTGGAATTGAACTCAAATGTGAATCAATTTGGACTTGGATTTGGTTTATATTGGTATTGGGGATGTTGAAGTAAAGTTTAGAAATGAAATTGGGCATGATTAAGGTCAAATGGGTTGATTTGGTTTGACATTGGGTTTTTTTTGGGTTAAAAATGGGTTATATTAGGGATTTTGATGCAATTGGGTCAAATTGGAAAAGATTGGTCATGGTATAGTTGAACAAAATGAAATTGCTAATATTTGAAATTTTCTGGAAATTTTTGAGAATTTTTGAATTTTTAGACTTTTGGGCCAAAAGGGATATTGAGGGTATTTGGAGGTTATTTGGAGGGTATTGGGGTATTTTGGTAGATTTAAGAGGTGTGAATTGTTTTAGAATGATTTTTAGGAATTTTGGGAATTTTGCGTAATTTTTTGGGAAATTTTAGAGAGTTTGGTGGTAGTATGAGCAATTTAGGTAATTTTAGGTAGGCTTGAGGACCCAATGTCAGAACCAGGAATTTTGGCAAGATGGAATTTGGCTATGGTTGAGTAGTGTGGAAAAGCTTAGAGTGAGCCATGGACCAAGAAGTGTTCATTTTGAACATCTCATATGTTGTTCCTAACCCTCTTAGCCAAGGAGCTAGGGGTTTGGACTTATCCACATGAGTGCTCCAATGAACCAGGAGTCAAGATTGGGCAAAAATGGTTTAGGGTTTAGGATGGGCGTAGGAGTTTAGTGTGTGCATACCAAACCTCACCAAGACCAGGCCACCCAGGGTTGTCCTAAGGCTTGAGCATCCTATTGGAATTCATCCTTGTCTCTCTACAAATTGGTCCTAACCTTCCAAGTGACTTGGAGGTTGATGACCATATATGTAGGATTCCAAAAGAGTCAAGATTTGGTTTGAATTTCTAAATGGTGAGTTCCATCTCTAGTCTTCTAGCATAGTTAAGGAGAAGTCCTATGGCTAGATCCCAAGCACTAAGAGGAAAGAACAGACCTCGCCAAAAATGAGGTCAACAAATGGACCCCCAATAGGTGTGGCGTGCAAACCAAGCACACCGCGTGTATTGGCATTGACCGAGGGGATCAACAAAACCAACATAGATGTCTAGGTGACACACTTAGAACAAAGCGTAGAAAATTTATGCTGGGGGAGTATCAGGTAAATCTCCAAGACTGAAGATTCCAGAACTCTCGCTGGGAAAAGGAGATGAATTTTAAATCACAAAATTTCAAGAGATTGGATTTTAGATACGTTTCATTTTTTATTTCAAGTTTTAATTTTGAGTTTGAATTTTGATTTGATCAGAGTTTTGATTTTGATTAAAGTTTGACTTAAGATTGATTTCAAGATCGATTACGTGGAAACTCTAGATTTTGATATAAGAATTGAAGCCTAGGTTCCAACCTTGAGATTTGAAATGAGAGCTGGAATTTAGGCTCCAGCCTCAGGATTCAAGATGAGGACTGACATTTAGGCTCCAGTCTCGAGAGAGAGAGAGAGAGAGAGAGAGAGAGAGAGAGAGAGATCTGGAAGATAGACTCCAGCTTCGAAAATTTAAAAGAGAGCAAGAATTTAGGCTTTAGCCTCAAGAAGAGAGCTGGAAGTTAGGCTCCAACCTCAAAAATTTGAAAGAGAGCTAGAATCTAGGCTCTAGCCTCAAGAAGAGAGTTGGAAGTTAGGCACCAGCCTCGAAAATTTGAAAGAGAACTAGAATTAAGGCTATATCCTCAAGAAGAGAGCTGAAAGTTAGGCTCCAGCTAGAATTTAGGCTCTAGCCTTAAGAAGAGAGCTTGGAAGTTACGCTCCAGCCTTGGAAATTTTAAAGAGAGCTAGAATTTACGCTCTAGCCTCAAGAAGAGAGCTGGAAGTTAAGCTCCAGCCTCAAAAATTTTAAAGAGAACTAGAATTTAAGCTCTAGCCTTAATAAGAGAGCTCGAAGTTAGGCTCCAGCCTCTAAAATTTGAAAGAGAAATAGAATTTAGGCTCTATCGTCAAAAATAGAGCTCGATGTTAGGAACCAGCCGTAAAATTTGAAAGAGAGCTAGAATTTAGGCTCTAGCCTCAAGAAGAGAGCTGGAAGTTAGGCTCCAGCCTCAGAAATTTGAAAGAGAGCTAGAACTTAGTCTCTAGCCTCAAGAAGAGAGCTGGAAGTTAGGCTCCAGCCTCTAAAATCTGAAAGAGAGCTAGATTTTAGGCTCTAGCCTCAAGAAGAGAGCTAGAAGTTAGGCTCCAGCCTCAAAAATTTGAAAGAGAGCTAGAATTTAGGCTCTAGCCTCAAGAAGAGAGCTGAAAGTAAGGCTTCAGCCTCAAAAAGTTGAAAGAAAACTAGAATTTTGGCTCAAGCCTCAAGAAGAGAGCTGGAAATTAGGCTCCAGCCTCAGAAATTTGAAAGAAAACTAGAATTTTGGCTCAAGCCTCTTCCCCGAAATTGGAAAGAGAGCTAGAATTCAGGCTCTAGCCTCAAGAAGAGAGCTGGAAGTTAGGCTCCAGCCTCAGAAATTTGAAAGAGAACTAGAATTTAGGCTCTAGCCTCAAGAAGAGAGCTAGAAGTTAGGCTGCAGACTCAGAAATTTGAGGGGATATGACGGAGTTTCAAATTCCGCTCGAAAGGTTTCTCAATAGGGGATCCGTGTGAGGAGGGACCCAGCTTTACTCCATCAAAACCAAATCGAATAAAATTTTTCGCTCTGTGTCAATAGAACAGTTGATCCTCTAACACACGGAGAAAAGATTGAAAGGAACTGGTAAGCGTACCAAGCTGAAAAGACTCGACCTAGCGATAAGTCGAGGAAAGGATTTGAACTTTAGAAGAGTTCAAAATGAATTTCAATTTGCAGAAGAATTGAAAGATTCAAATCAATGGATTCAGATCGAGATTCAACTCAAGGTTTAGATTCATTTTGTTCATTTTAATGATTCGGTTTTATTTTTGTTTAATTAGAGTTCATGTTAATTTGGGATTCGATTTGACATTCAGATTTTTTTTAAAAAGAGTTTTCGTTCATTTTTTTTTCCTTTTATTTTTTTAATTGTTTTATGTTCATTTTAATTTTATCTTATTTATTCGTTTACTTTCAAATCATTCTTCTTTTGAGGTTAATTTAACTTAATGGCGTTTCCCAGTTAATTTGCACAAAAGAAATGAATGAAAAATTCTACACGATCATTTCCATTCACTTTGCTGAAAATACATCATATAGGTTGATCCAAAACATGATGATATTTTCCTTGAAAATTAGGCTTTTCATAAAATCCATATAAATCCAAAAATGGACTGCATAGGATCCTTGTTGGCTTCTTCCAAAAGCATCTGTTAAAATCCATGTCTGAATAGAGAGACACATAGGTAATAAAATCACCTTCCAAGCCATCCTTGGCAGGAATGTCGTTCGAATGTGCAATGGAGGTGTGCTTTTTTCCATATAGCTCACAAATCGTAAGGCTGGAGGCTCTCCAACTTTGGATCCGGCTGAAAGAGGAAAGGCATCTTGTTGTCTTCCATCCTCCTAAAAGTGAAGTAAATTCACTGAAAAGGGTACCCCCGGGATGCAGTGCTTTGCTATGTCCGATCCATTTCCTTTTAACACCAGAACAGAACCTACCAGTAAAGGTATCTCCACTGGCCCGCAGAATTCTTTGGGGCCTGCTATCCGAAGGTCTGATCCGAACATGATGTTACACTGATTTATGAAGGACACTGTGCAAAAAGGTCTAACAAAATCATGATGATCCATGTGTAGCGGTATGCAGTCGCCTTCTTCATATATGTTGATGATGCAGCTGTTGGGTGTACAATCTGCAGGCAGTACCCGCCATGTCACCATCCTTTTGAAAATTCTCTTAATTATTCTCAAAATTAGATCAACATCGCTGTGACAGAGAATCCCGAGTGGATTTCCTTTCCTGTCTCCGGCAAACTTGTAACAGCATCCTGTCACGCTCCTAAAAGAGCTCTTAAGAGAGGTGGGCAGCCCAGGACTTAAATACTGCTCTTCGGCCCTACACCTAGCCGATGTGGGACTTTTTGTCCATGACATTCTTCTCCACCCAATCACGTGACGCCCTTGTCACGGATCGGCTCCACCGAGGGTCCCACTGGACCATAGAGAGTCCACACATCTGGCAGGCAGTACCATGCTCTGATACCACTTGTCACGCTCCCAAAAGAGCTCTTAAGAGAGGTGGGCCGCACAGGACTTAAATATGTGGGACTTTTTGTCCGTGATAATCCGCACTGAATTGTGACTTCTTTTTCCTTTCATCCACCTCTGGGGTACTTAGTAGGTTTTCCCCCTTAAGCGACATGCTCGACCCAATTTCTAAAAATCGATGACGCAATCCATAATCTGCTGCTATTCGTAGTCTACAAACACATCTGTATGTAGCTCAAGGCCCTCCAGGATATTGATCTTCTTGCCTCAAATTCTTTCAAAATACTCGAATGTCTTCTTCTCAACTTTCTGAAGTTTTTCCAGCTTGTATTCTGGAATTATCTGAAAACGTCGAGGTTTGGTAACGTACTGTTCGATGTATGGCTCAACCCCAGCATGCTCTCCTATGTGTCTCACCTCCTTGGGGATAGTCTCTATCAAGACATCCTACAGGGTTCCTTTCACAACAATATTCTTCAGAGTTGCTATGTCTGCCTGACGTCATGGCACTGATTTTGTTTCTAATTTTGTTGAAATTTCCTTCATCTTCTCTATTATCCTTGAAGTTGATCTCTTCTTTTCTTGTTCCTTCCGAACCGGTTTCTTTTAATTACTTGCACAGACGGTGGAAACTATTTCTTTATGTTGGTCCGCTGCTAACTTTCTTAGCATCCTATGAATGCGGTGGTTCTTATTTCTTCGCTGGGTAGGAGTGAGAGTAGCTCTTCTTTCTTCCTGGACCTCTGTGGGCACAGCGCTGACAAACCATCCCTCTGTGGTAGTAACCATGGACTTAACTTTCTTGTCTGCTCCAGTCATCTGAGCAGCGTTCACTTTCCTTTTCTTGTTGGTAGCCTGCTGACTCGGGCGACCCAATTTCACCATTGTCTGGCTGTGGAACTCATCCCGGTCAACTAGGTCCAATCGGCCTTCTCGTACTGTAAGCCAGCTGGTATGAAATCAGAGTCAATCTTCATCACGGCCCCATCCTTCAATGTTTCTTTATCGAGTGCTAGACTCATGCCATTCTTGAAGTTCAGAATCAACCGCCCGTTCAACATTTCCCTGCGAAAACAAGGAAGGGATCAGGAGCTGTATCAATAATGAGAACAATAAAAAAATTTATTCATTAATGAAAGAAAAAGATTTATTTATTTATTTCATTTGAATTTTAGCTAGATAGGAAAAGATGAGGGAAAATCAGGAAAAAGTTTCAATTTGGAAGGAAAGTTCCAATTTATTATCCAGATGATTTATTTCACATATTTTCTTTTTTTTAACACATATATTCTCTTGTTCATCATTTTTTTTTCTTATCAATTTGGGTTCGGACCCAGTTACATATGATTATCGTGCCCGTGCTTCTAGGAATGAGACTTCACTTTTAAACTCACCCTTCGAAACATCAAGTTGTGTAATACTTCTTTAAATATCGTCCATTGATTGGAAGCATAGATCGTTCTCCACGGAAATTCACGAGTTGAAAGGAACCTCCCGAGTAGACTCTCTCGACCACGAATGGCCCCTCCCAAGTTGGTTCAAATTTACCTCCTATTTTGTGGTGTGCAAGAATAGGTCTCTTGAGAACTAGAACCAGGTCACCGACTTTGAACGTCCTTGGGCAGACCAATTTATCGTGGGCCCTAATCATCGTGGCTTGGTACAATTCCATATTTTGTTGCGCTCAAAGTCATTTTCCTTCCAAATTCTAATTCTTCTAGCCGTAGTCTGCTTTTCTCTTCTTTAGTAATCTTATTTGCGACTGCAATTCTGAGAGACGGAAGCTGAACCTCCAAGGGCAAGATGACCTCAGACCCGTACACTAGAACGTAAGGTGAAGATTGAGTATGAGTTCTGAAGGTTGTTCTGTAGGCCCACAAGGATTCTAATAACTTCTCGTGCCAATTTCTTTTATTGTCGTCCAAAGTATTCATTAGGATTTGGACGAGAGTTTTATTAAAAGCCTCAGCCATGCCATTTTCTCTCGGGTAGTAGATCGTTGAATAACGCCAATCTATTCCGTGCTTTCTGACAAAATTGTTGATTTTCATTCTTTTGAACGCGTAACCATTATCTTAAATAATTCTGCGCGGTACCCCAAAATGGTAGACTACTTGATTCTTGAAGAATTGCAACACATGGTGTGTCTTCACCTCTCTGAGGGGTATTGCTTCTGCCCACTTGGAAAAGTAATCTGTAGCTGCAAGAATGAAGCAATGTCCTATCGAAGAAGGCAGTTCTATCAAGCCCAAAATGTCTATGCCCAAACACTCAAACGGCCACGACACAATCGTCAGATGTAGCACATTTGAAAGTTGATGTTGAACCACTCCATGCACTTGGCACTGGTGACAACTTTTGGCAACTTTCATGCAGTCGGTCATCATCGAGGGCCAGTAGTACCCTAGTCTCTTAATTTTCATTTTCATCTTCGGACCTGACTGATGAGCACCACAAATTCTTGAGTGCACTTCTTTAACAATTTCACGAGCCTCGGACCCACTCAATCACCTTAGCCACATCTGATCGAAAGATCTTCTGTATAAGGTATTATTTATTAATGTGTACGACAAAGTTCTTTTCTTGATCTGATGGGCTACTGACTTATCATCCGGTAGGTTCCCTATTTGCAGGCAGTCTATTAATGGCTGCCACCTATCTTCTGTAGTTTTTGTTACTACTGCAACTGTTTCTTCTTCTTCTTCTGATTTGTGCATTGCATCCATGTTGAGCTGTGATAAGACCTGTCGCCCTTGGACTTACATTTCAACTGATTCATCTTGTAAGCAGGAAAATTCTTTCGCAATGCGGGCTAACACGTCTGCGAGAAAATTTTCTCTTATGGGAATCTTGTAGATCGTTACATTTGAACTCTACTTTAACAACTTCATCGCACACACAAAGTACTGCTCAAGTCTTCGCTTCAGAATCTTATATTACCCGACGAACAGTTGTATGATTAAATGTGAATCACTATAGATGTTGATGTCGGTTATACCCATCTAATTGGCTAACTCCAGTTCGGCTATAAGAGCTTCATATTCTCCTTCGTTTTTCATACACAGTTCTGTTAAATGGTAGGAGTACCTTATCATCCCCCGCTTCGGTGTTATAAATATTAGTCCGATTTTTGCCTTACCGTGCACTATCATTTGTAATTATGTATTCTTCTGTTCTGAGGATGCTCTGTTGAAGTACAATTCCCAATGTTGTTCATTGGGGTCTTCTAAGCTCATTATGTGCTCGTCCGGGATATTGTAACGTATTAAACTTCAAAATAAGGTTGACCTTATGAGAAAGCATGGAATGCCTGAGCTTTTGGGCAGCAAAGATCAAGGCCAAACAATACTTCTCAATCGGAGAATACATTACTTCCGTCTGACCTAGATGACGACTCAAGTAGCATAGAGTGTTTTCTTTACCCTCATCAGTGACCTGTGCTAGCAGGGCTCAGAGAAAGTCATCTAAAGCGGCGGTATAAAGTATTAATGGTCTACCGGAGGCTAGGGCTGCTAAGACAGGAAGTGTCATTAAATATTGTTTGATATCTTCAAAGGCCCGCAGGCATTTTTCTTCCTAAATGAATTTGGCATCCTCATTAACTAATTCCGAGAAGGGCTGACACCTAACCGCCAAATTAGAAATAAAGCGTCAAAGATATGCCAATTTCCCTTGAAAGGATCGTAATTGTTTTATAGTTTTGGGAGGGGACATTTCTAAGATAGCTTTAATCTTCTCCGGATCGATTTCATTTCCGCAATGTCAGACAAAAACTCTTAAGATTTTCCCAGAGGCAATGTCGAAGGCACACTTCAGGGGATTCATCTTAAGGTTAAATTTTCTTAATCGCTCGAAAACAATTATCAAATCATACAGGTGATCTTCTTTCAATTTGCTCTTGTTGAACACATTTTCCATGTAGCACTCAACTTGGTTGTGAATGAGATCATCAAAAATCCTCATCATTGCTCTTTGGTATGTTGCTCCTGCGTTCTTCAATCTGAAAGGCATTACTGTGTAGCAGTATATTTCGATTGGCGTTCTGAAGGCTGTGAGCTTCTCATATTCCAGTGCCTTCTTTATTTGATTGTATCATGATGATCCATCCATCAAATAGAAGATTTCATGTGTCGAAGTGATGTCTATCATCAACTCTGGAATCGGTAGCGGGAATTCATCCTTTGGGCACGCTTTATTCAAATCTCTGAAATCCACACAGATTCTGATCTGACCATTCTTCTTTCTGACTGGTACCACGTTGGCCAACCAAGTCGGGTATTGTTCTTCACGGACAAATTTAGCGTCGATTAGCTTCTTGACATAGGTATTACTTGTTGTTCGATCTCTAGACACATTCTTCTTGGAGCTTGTATGACTGGAACGACAGAGTGATCCACTCCTAGCTTGTGAACTGCGACTTCTGGAGCTAATCCCGGCATTTCATCATAAATTCAAGCAAAACAGTCCTTGAATTCCATTTGTAGCTTGATCATATTTTTGGAGTCTTCTTCATTGAGTAAGGAGCTAACAAAGGTCGTCCTAGGCTCTTCTCTAGTACCTAAGTTAACTTTCATTAACTAGTATACTGTCGATTTAATTTCTTCTTCAAATTCTGGTGGATCATCTCCAATTGGCAGATCCTCGAGATCATCTGAAGATTCCAGGTAGTCATCATTAGGCTCGCAAGTGACAACCAAACAATATTCTGTATCATCAGCTGGTGCTACTGTGCCGAATCTGAGACCATGCTTTGAATTGGGAGGCTGACTGGCATTATTCCATAATTTTTCAAAGCGTTGTGATTGATCTTTTGACCACTGCTTAGGTAAGAAACCACGATGAATTAAATGTTGAACACAGGAAGAGTACCACTCAAAAGGCCATTCAAATAATTCAAATGACGTAACATCTTTGAATTTTACATCATTTTTAGTACTAGAAGAAGAAGCACCACGGTAGAACTTGATCGACTTAACATCTCCACCATGTACTTCCTTGACCACCATACCCTCGAACTTACTAGGATAGATCGAGGTCAGGGTTATAGTATGTACACAGTGATTTATCTTCTCATACATTGATTTGTATTCTTCGTTCTTTTTGTCTTCGAGAAGGATCTTCAACTAGGGTTTCTTTTGATTTATCTTTGTTGTTTGCTTCTTGGTTTCTTCTTCTTCGGAGTTGTTCTCCTAATGAATATTAATAACCAGCTTCTTTTGTTCAACTGTTACACCGTTTCTTCCTCGACCTCATCCCCGGCCTCGACCTCAGGTGCAAGTTCTGGAGAAACCTTCACCATCTCGCCGTAAGGGAGTGGTGAGTAACAGTTGAACTAGAATTTGAGGTTCTTCGTCTTCTCGAACTTCTTTTTCTTCATTTGGTATGGCATTCCTAGAGAATAAAGTTTTCTTCAGAGGTGCGTAGTAAGCAACATCTTCGTAGATTCCAATATCATGCACGAAAAATGATTGCAAGTCACCTTTGATACACTGTTCTTCTCCTACCTCATAATACTTTATGCACTGTTGTAGAGACGATGGTACTATCCGATTTTCTTGGATCCACGGTCGACCCAGTAGAGCGTTGAACGATGTCTCAGAATCAATTATATGGAACTTTGTGGTTGTCCTTGACAAATCACCAATCTTTATAGATAGTGTTATTGATCCAAGAGCTCTTTCTCCTTTCTGATTGAAACCTCTTGCAACATTCTGTCTGCTTGGAGCTCGCGAGCATCAATTTCCAAGTATGCTAACATCCGAAGGTTCATTATATTGATTGATGCACCGGGATCAACTAACACTCTGGAGAGCGTGAACTTTTTGATAGTGACTGAAATGTACAAAGGTCAGTTGTGATCAGCTGTTTCGAGCAGTAGGTCATTGGTCGTGAATGTAACACCGTACTGTCCTTTCAACGAGCTAACCTCCTTTAAGGAATTACTGGCCTTTTGAGCTAAGAAAATTTCTGGATCAAGTAAGGCCTTGATTAGTGTTTCCCTTATCTCCTTTGACAGGATCAGAGCGTCGTAGATGCTCAGTTTGGCTGGTAGCTTCCTAAAATGGGCTAGCACATTATAATCCACTTTGTTACTAAGCTCTTCAGCCTCTTCCCGAATGGGCAATTCTTCCGCTGGGGTTAGCTCTTTCTGATCAACACCTGCATTCCTTTGTTCTTCGGTCCCATTCTCGGGGGTAAGACTTTTCCACTTCTCAAATTAACTTCTATTATTTCTTCTAAATCTAGTGTTGGATCTACCGGTGTCTCTTCCTGAATCGGAATGACTGACTCTTCTGTAGCTTCTTTGGAATCTGATAACTCTAATTCTATCGTAATCGGAGCTCCTTGGAATTCACAAATGAACTCAACGCTTCCTGGGCTTTCATAGCTGCTCTTGTAGACATCTTCTCCTTTGTCGCCGTAGTTAAGGTTTTGTATGATTTGAGAATCGTTATTTGTATTAAAATCGAAATCTGGGTTTGGTTGGTTATCATTAGTTATGCAATCGTTGGAAACAGTCATAACATAACAAACACCATAACTCTTATCATTATAAGATTTCGCCAGGGCGAGTAAATAATCATACAGAGTCAAAGGTCTGAGGGATTTCTCCCCCGAATCAGAAATAACCATCCTAGGAAAAGCAGCCCTATTCTACTCTTTAGAGCCTTGGTCTTCTCTTCTTCCGTGATCTCCTCCTCCTTCTGGCGTGGTTCTTCAATTGCAATCGATAGCGCCGGCTTGGTGGCTTTTGAAATTTTAAATGAAGCGCGCACAGAAGTGGTTTGGATGTGATTCAAAATTCTCTCCAAAGACTTCGCCCAAACAGTATTCCATTCTTCTTCAATCGTGTACGGGTCTACCAAAATAATAGGATCCATTGAAATAACATTAACAAAACCTCTTTTTTGGGGCTCCTTTATGTATTCCTTTGGGATCGTTATGTTCCCTCGACTGAGGTTATACTTGAGCCAGCTCTTAAAGTTGAAGCAATCTTTTATTTTGTGTCTGAGCATCCTATGGTAAGGGCAGTAATTCGGATGATCATCCTTGCCAGCCTCCTCTTGCTTCCTGGGCTCTGGCAACAGAAAGTAAGGTGCCTTAAACAAACTGCGGAATATTTTGGCCACTTCTTCAGTCTTGAAGGGGTATTCATTATTCAAAAGCACCTTCAGGCCACGTGATGGGCGAGGCGGCTGCTGATCATGACTCTGCGGCAACTGGTAGCTCAGTCGAGGCTGTTGGTAACTTTGCTGAGGTTGTTGATAATTCCGTTGCAGTGGTTGATAACTTGGTTGCGACCACTCTGGCTGTATTTACACTGGCTATTTACCTTTATCCACTACCGCGATGATTCTGGATTTCTTCTTAAATGCTTTCATTGGCTTATGCATCTCAGTTTTATGATGAAACACAATTGTTTTACTTCCTCTTGCAAGCTCTGGGCCTTGCTAAGCAACTTCTAGAAAGTCTTGATTGTGAATCCCTTGAGGAGATGTGCTATCGGGCCATGGATACTCTTTAGCAAGATACCAACTACATGTTGTTCTTGAATTTGTAGTTCACACTTCATGCTTAGGTTCCTTCATCGAAGATGTAGTCGACCAAGGTTTCATTCGGCTTTTGTTGCTCCACCACTAGATCACCGATAGTGATTCGATGCTGAGCCCCAGCAAACTATTTAACAAAAGGATTTTCCAATTCTGAGAAGGTCTTGACCGAACCATTTGACAATTCTACATACCAATCAAAGGAGATCCTTGATAAGCTGCTGACGAATTAGCAAAAAAGCAAAGCATCATTCCCACTGGTGTTGCAGCAACTAGCGGAAAAATGTACGATATGTTGTCGGCATATTTTTAGGTTATGTGTTGTATTTAAAAAAAAGGGTCTCCTACAAAAATTGTTAGCGAATTTTAGGTTTTAAATTTAATTTAAATATATTTAATTTAGAAAGTAGCATTTGATTTTGAAAATGATTTTAAGTTTGAAAATTTTAAGATATGAAATCAAACCGATCTCACATCCCGAATAATTTATATAAACGAGAACCGCACCACAAACCGTGTATCTATCTCGAAGAATAGACCACTGCTTGATAATGGGGCTCAATTAAATAAACTAGAAGATTTGTGACATCTGTTTGGTCTGCGAACCAATCTTATAAGCCGACAAGTTCCCCTGCTTAATATAAAGAAATTAAGTAGGGTTTATATTACCTGGGTTCTTAAAGTTCCCTATAAGGGCAAGCCCCTATAGTTAATTACATCTTAAATGACGAGAATCACTTAAGAAAACTCTTGATAATGTTCAGTGGTTTTGCTCTCAGAAATTTCAAAGTTTAAGGCTTCAAAGGATTAAATTTTGGAAATTTCAATAGGGAATGGATCAAATTTGGAACAGTTATTTTTCAGGAGTCCAGTGGAAGAGGGGTAGGAGAAGCTGAGGATTCAAGAAGGATCTTGGCAACTTCCCAAACTATCCTATTGTTTGGCTTCAATTTGGGAGTTTATTTAATGTTTTAATCCTGCCAATTTTAATTAATTACGACTTATATTAGTATGACATAAGGACTTATATTAGTATGACATAATCATACAAATAGCCTCGAAGATATGAGGGTTTATGTCGTACCAAACGACTACCTCGGAGTCCTAAGACCGGTTAGGGCTTAATTTACATAACATGATTATGCAAATGCCTAACAAAAGGGTTGAGGATTTATGTTGCACTAGGCAAACTACCTCGAAATCCTACGGTTTGATTGTTTAATTCTAGGAAAGTTTAGCTGATGTAGAGTTGTTTTGCTGACGAAGATGGTCGTACTGCCCACCGTGCTCCAAGCTCCTTATTGTTGCAGAGGTTTAGTTTTAGAAGTCATAAATCAAAGGATGAGAGAAGTGTTTTGGTTTAGAGAAAATCTTAAAATCCAAGTGTTTTTTTTAGTGTTTTAATTAAAACAAATCTTAAAGTTGATTAAACAGAACCGATTAAGATCCCACGGTTCCGTCATCCCGACACCGTTATTTTCATCGAATTCTCTTAGTCCGGATGAATTTTCTAAACTCAACTGAATGAGTTCCACACTTTCATTTAAACCGTGGGAAATCCCGTTAGCAACACGTGGTTTACATCATCTAAGGTATTCCCGATCATTCAACGAGACGTTTTAATTTAGTTGCAAATGTAGTTTTGTTGTTCTGTTTGTGATAAAATTTTGAGTTGTTTTATATTTTGAAATCTTATGGCAGTGATTTTTATCTTTTAATGACTTTTAATTTAGTTTTGGTTTCAGTTCAGGGACTATCCTGAAGGTTTTGGTTTTCATGCAACAGTTATTTATCATGCAAGAAAAGTAAAATACAGTGCATGTAAGTAAATTGCAATAAAGTAAATTGCAATAAAATAAAAAGCGTACCTGGAGGGTCTTCCCTTCATCCCAAGCTGCACTTAAAACACATGTTAAGACATTTAAATATTTCAACAAGTATCTAGGTAAAGCTAAGGGAGAGGTTTTGGTTGTCTACCAAAGTCCTAATCCTATAGCTAGTCATCTCCTATGACGTCTAGGTTCTTGTGTTTTGGTTTAAGGACGATTTTCTTCATCAAAGAAACAATTAAATTCAATTGTTCTTATAAACATCATATCATATTGAGGAAGTGCTTAAGACGGGTCTTAAACAACTTTTCAATACCTCTAGGATAGTTTTAAGTTCAAGAGAATTTAATTATACAAGTGAATTAATCATCTAGTGGTTTGTGTTTTGTTCTCTTGCACAGTGAACTGGGACTTTTGAATATCCTATAAGTGAAGTAACACTTCACTTGATACCTCATTTAAGAGTTATAACAATAAGAGCTTTAAAAGGGCAAATCAAATTATTAAGTATTTTAATGATTTAAACTTAATGATTTAATTTTAATTTTGACTTGATTATAAAAAATTAGTTTAAGTTTGGAATAGTGTTCAAGTTATTTTTAGATTTAATTCTTAATGATTTCATTTATGTTTGTTGTTAAAGATTTTGATTTAATTTAATTCAATTTAATTTAATTTAATTTAATTTACTTTAATTTGATTTAATTTTAATTTAATTTAATTTAACTTGATTTGATTTAATTTTAATTTAATTTAATTTAATTTAATTTAATTTACTTTTAATTTAATTTTAATTTAATTTAATTTAATTTTAATTTAATTTCAATTTAATTTTAATTTAATTTAGTTTTAATTAAATTTTATTTTTAATTTAATTTAATTTTAGTTTAATTTAAATTTGGATTATTATTTTAATTAAGTTTTTTATTAAGAATTAAGTATTACTGAAGTGATTTAATTAGAGATTTTTAAATTGAAGAATGAATATCCTCTTAATAATATCCCTACTTTAATAATTCCAATTTCTATTATTCTTCCAAAATTTCAATTAATTAATTAATTAAAGTTTTATTTTAATTATTTTTTTGAAATGGTTAGTAGGTTTCTACCCTTAATCATTTAAGTTTCAATCATCCAAAATCAGTTTAAATTCAAATATTTTACCCTCCCCCTTTTAATTAGTCCAAAAATTTTAATTAAAGGTTGAAATTTTTTAATTACCATTTTGCCCTTCAAGCTTAATAATTCTATAACTCACTAAATTAAGCTCAAATGAACTTGAAATTTTTATGCAACCTCACTCACATGTCAATTAAGACATTAGAGGAGAAAATGTGATTTTTCTGTATTTAATTTATTTATGTAATTATTTTTAATGGAAAATAGGGGTTTTCAAGGAAAATTTAATAACATGACCAAGGAAATGTTTCTGTCCTTAAGAAAATTATGACATGTTCCTAATGACGAGAGGACCATTTGGACCAATTTTGGTGATTTTTTGAATTATATTTTATTTATTAGAATTATTTTGATTTTTGGAGTATTAATTACTTTTAAAATAAAATTAAATTTAAAAAAAGGATTTTATATTTTTCTTAAATCTCTTTGACCTTAAGGAGTCCAGAGAAACAAATTTTATATTTTTCTAATTTTTTTTTTGATTTATTAGAATTATTTTAATGAAAAGGCTGGAAAATACATTTTTTAATATAAAAAATTACATTAAGCCTTTAAGATTCAATATCTTATCCTAGGGACTTAAGAAAAATATTTGGTTTGTTCCTTAGTAATTAGAATTCAAAATGTGACATTTTGGTGATTTTTAATATTTTTATGATTTTTATTATTTTTTAATTATTAAAAATATTAAAATAATGATAAAAATCAACTTTTTTAGAAAATTACAATTTTAATTTTCCTAAGATCCTATGATATCAGAGAAGCTCCATTTTTGTGAATTTTTGAAAAGTATTTTGTGAGTTATGAATTTTTAAAGTTTAATTTTACTTTGGGGCTTAATCAACCCATTTGGTGGATCAAATCAAGTCCAATTAGTTTCAAATTTTTATGTGAGACTCTCCTAACCCTAAAGGACAGTGGAGAATTATTTTCAAGTCAATTTGATGTATTGTTAACCCTAATTAATTAAAATTCAATTTTGGGTATTTAGACCAATTAGGGTTATTCCTAGTGAATTAACTCAAAACTTATTTTTCCTAGGTTCTTCTGGCCATAAGAAACATCACCAAATTTTCCTAGAATTTATTTCTCAACATGCTAATTATTGGAATTAAAATACTCAAAATAGTAACATGCAATTGAAAAATCAATAACTTCTCATAGGGATGGCCTCTAACCTTGGAAAATTCAGAGAATGTTCCCAAGTTCAGAGGCTTTAAAAGCCCTATGGTCTCATGCCATGGTGAATTGTCTATGTGCATGGAGAATTGAAATAGTGCAGAGAGTAATTAAATCATTAAAAATAAAATATTAAATGAAATTAATTTATTTCTTTTCCACATTATTGTCCTCTGTTCACTGAGCAAGAGGTTATTTTTATTTTATTTTTAGGATTTTTCTACACAAAGTTATGGATTTTCTAAGTTCGGGTAATTAAATAAATCCATAAAATGCTATTTTTCTATTTATCCAAATCGGCGCTGCGTCATCATTAGAATCTCCGAACGTACCACGCAACGCTTTCTAGTTCGGTGCCGCCATCCGACTCAGCTTTCCAGGGGCCCGCGGTTCATGTACCATTGCGCTGTCCGGCTCGATCACAACCGTCCGCTCGATACACGCTCGATCCGACGGCTCCTGGTCATCGTCTATGACTGGTGTGAACCCGTGATCGTCCACACTAAAACCCTAAGAACTCACTCGATTCTCAACGGATTTTTGTGTTCTTATGCTCTATGAATTCGCCTTGAAGAGATGAACACATCCATACGGTAAACATCCATTGAAATTAAGGCATTTAAAATGGAGAATCTACAGAAGCTCGGGAAGAAGAGAGAGTTCATACCTTTGCTCAGAGAAGTGAAGCTTCGATCTGAGAGTTGTGTCATGTTCGATTGGGTCCAAGCAAGCTCCGCATGAAGTCCCTTGGCCCGGTGAATTGCTCAGTACAAAAGTGCCCACAGCCGATCACAAAGCTTGGAGGCTGGAGCAACTGGGTGGCTTGGAGAGGGGGCTGTCACTAGGGAACTTCTCCTCTTGGTCTGGTGAAGGTGTAGGACCAATCAATTTGGACATTGGCTCACTGTGGTGAAGTGTCCTGGTTTTGGGCATGAATTTTAACTCTGAAATTGAGCTCACAGAGATGAAATGGCAGGGGAATTTCAGTGGGGATCAAGTTCTCCAGGTGTGGGGAAGAGTCTGGAATGATTTTGGCAGAGTTCCTGTGTGGTTTGTTTCAGCACCTCTCCCATGGCCGAGAGAGGTGGTGTTTAAATAAAGCTGGTTGGAGGCTCTCTCAGGGGGAGTTAGGGGTTGGAATCAGCTGCTCTATGCAAGAGAAGAACATCCATGGTGGCCATTGGGCATGGGGCAACTCAGCAAGGGAGAATTTCAATGTTGGCTCACATGGGGCTCTCGGGTATGGTGTTTTCCGGTGATCCAGGCGGCTGGCCGAGCAGCACGGGTCACCCTCGGTGTTCAGGTGAGTCGTGGTCGGGGTTTAGTGTAGGGGATTGGCAATGGCCATGTGTAAAGTGGTTGAATTAAAATGGAATGGGGTAAGGGTGTATTTTAGCTAAGTTTGGTCAACTCATGTATTTAGGCTAGGTGCACCTCCCCATGGACAGTTTGGGCTGAAGAGAAAGTGGTTTAGGTCAGCTTAATTAGTGTGGAAGGGTCACCATCTAAGTACAATTAAGTTTAAGCAAGGTTTAGTGGAATCATGGAAGTGGCTAATCCCCTTAAGGGAATATGGAAAGAGCCTCCTCCTCTTGCCATCTTGGGTATGGTGAGGTGTCCAAGGCTCTCATGGCTCCCATGTGGCTCATGCATGGCTTCATGGCTCCATTTGGCTTGGGAAAAGTTAAGTCAACTTTCATGAGGAAGGATTTTGTGATTTTTGGCATTTTGATGAGAATTGTCATGTGGCTATAATTGGAATGGTTTAATGATAAATTAGGACTTTAGAAATGATTTTAAGTTGAATGTAAGATGAGGGAGAGTGTCATATGGACTTTAGGATGGGTTTGGGTTTTTTTTAAATTTTGGTAAAGGTGGGCTTTTATAATGGTTTAAGGGAGTGGGCTTTCATGTTTCAAAATGGGCTTTTGGATGAAAAGTTTATAAAGGGCCATGTCAAATAAATGTTGGGTTTGGTTTAGGGATGTGTCATGAGTGATTTGAAGCAAGTTTGAGGTGATTTGGAATCGGATTGGGTCCAATTTGGGTCTCTTTGTAATAGTAGTCCCAATGGGTCAAAATGAGCTATCTTGGGCTAAAGTTGGGCTAATGTTGAAATTGATGTAAAATTAATGTTGGGAAATGTTTATGGGAGTGTTACAAATAGGTTTCAACTTTGGTTGGGTTTTGATTTTGGGATTTGGGCCCATTTGGGTTAGGTTTGGGTGTAGGCCCTTTCAAGGAATTTTGGGTTTGGGTTGAAATTGAGTAAGGTTTGGGTCCAAATTTTGGGCAAATCATGTTAGGTATTTTGTTTTTGGGGATGCTACAAAGGTTTTAGAAAAGATTTGGGTCAAATTGGGATTGAATTGGGTTGGTATGAGCTAGGTTTCGGTCATGGGCCAAAATTAGGCCTTAAGCTTTTAAAATGAAATTGGATTCAAATGCCAATCAAATTGGTTTTTCATTTGGTCTAGATTGATATTGGGGATTTTGAATTGAAGTTTAGAATTGAATTGGACCAAAATTAAGACCAATTGGGGTGATTAGGTTTGACATTAGGATCATTTGGGTTTAAAATGGGCTAAATTGGGGGTTTTGGTAAAAGTGGGGTAAATTGACCCAATTGGCCCATGGTGTAGTTAGACAATATGGATTTGGGAATATTTGGGATTTTCTGTAATTTTCTGGGAATTTTCTGAATTTTTAGATTTTTTGGTCAAGAGGGGCATTTTGGTAATTTGGAGGGTATTGGGGGTATTTTTAGAAATTTTGGTATTTTTGGCTGGAGATAGTCAATTTGAGTGGGAGAAAATGTTTAGGATTGATTTTTATGACTTTTGGGTGATTTGGAGATTTTGAAGGATTTGGGCAATTCTAAGGGCTTTTGGTAGGTTCGATGGGTATAGGGTTCCTAGGGTCAAAAATTGAAATTTTGGAAGAATGAAGATTGATCAAATATGAGTGAAATGGAATCACTTTGGTTGAGCCATGAAGTCATATTAAGCCTATATGAGCCATGAGAGGACTCATCGGAGGCATTCACTATGTTGTTCCTAACCCTCTTAACCAGGGGCTTAGGGGTTAAGGTCCATCCATATGAATTACCTACATGAGTCAGGGAGTCAAGTTGGGAAAGGTGTGGTTTTAGGATTTGGATTGTGTGTGTGAGAGTGTGGAGTGTGAGTGTAGTGAGTGTGTAAGTTAACCCTCACCGCACCGGGCCACCTGAGGGTATTCCTAAGGCCAAAGAGTCCTATAGGGAACTCATCCTTTAAACCTTCACATTTGATTTCAACCCTCTAGGTGATTAGGGGTCTACAATCAAGCTTGTGGGGTTTGTAGGGAGTTAAGAGGTGTTTAAACTTCTAAAAGGTGGGTTCCACTTCTAGTCCTCTAAGATAGTCAAAGGAAAAGCCTAAGGCTAGATCCTAAGTACTAAAGAGACAAGAGAAGACCTCATCAAAAATGAGGTCAACAAATGGACCCCCAATAGGTGTGGTGTGCTAACCAAGCACACTGCACGTATTAGCGTTGACCAAAAAGATCAACAAAACCAACACAGATGTCCAAGTGACAAACTTAGGACGAAGTAGAAGAACTTCCGCTAGGGAGTATCAGGTATGTTTCCAAGACTGGAGATTCCTGAACTCTCGCTGGGGAATGGAAAAGGAAATGAACTCGAAATCACAAGATCTGGGGAATTTAATTTAGATTTCAGTTTACTTTTAAATTTCAAGTTTCAATATGTGAGTTTAGATTTCAATTTGAAGTTTAATTTAAAATCGATTTAAGGAAATTTTGAATTTGAAATTTGGATTTGAAATGAGGACTAAAACCTAGGTTTCAACCTCGGGATTTGCGAAGAGAACTGGAATTTAGGTACCAGCCTCGGAGTGAGAATCGGAGTTTGAGTATCGATGGAAAAAGGATGAGAATCAGAATTTAGGTACTGATCTCGAAAGGGATGAGAATTGAAATTTAAGTATCAATCTCGAAAGAGAGTCGAAATTTAGGTATCGACCTCGAAAAGGATGAGAATCAGAAATTAGGTACTGATCTCGGAATGAGAACTAGAATTTAGGTACTAGTCCCGAAATGAGAGCTGGAATTTAGGTACCAGCCTCGGAGGTTTAGAATTGAAATTTAGGTATCGATCTCGGAATGAGAACTGGAATTTAGGTACCAGTCTCGGATGTTTAGAATTGTAATTTAGGTATCAATTCGAAAGAGAATCGAAATTTAGGTATCGATCTCTAAAGAAGAGTCGGATTTTAGGTACCGACCTCGAAGGAAGAGAACTGAAATTTAGGTACCAGTCTTGGAATTTAGAATTGAAATTTAGGTATCAATTTGAAAGAGAATCGAAATTTAGGTATCGATCTCGGAATGAGAACTGAAATTTAGGTACCAGTCTCAAAAGTTTAGAATTGAAATTTAGGTATGAATTCGAATGAGAATCGAAATTTAGGTATCGATCTCGAAAGGAGAGTCGGAATTTAGGTACCAACCTCGAAATGAGAACTAGAATTTAGGTACCATTCTCGGAAGTTTAGAATTGAAATTTAGGTATTAATTTGGATGAGAATCAAAATTAAAGTATCGATCTCGAATGAGAGTCGCAATTTAGGTACCGACTTCGAAGGAAGAGAACTGGAATTTAGGTACCAGTCTCGAAATTTAGAATTGAAATTTAGGTATCAATTCGAAAGAGAATCGAAAATTTAGGTATCGATCTCGGAATGAGAACTGGAATTTAGGTACTAGTCTCGAAAGTTTAGAATTGAAATTTAGGTATCAATTCGGATGAGAATCGAAATTTAGGTATCAATCTCGAAAGGAGAGTCGGAATTTAGGTACCGACCTCGAAATGAGAACTGGAATTTAGGTACCAGTCTCGGAAGAGAACTGGAATTTAGGTCCCAGTCTCGAAAATTAGAATTGAAATTTAGGTATCAATTCAGATGAGAATCGAAATTTAGGTATCGATCTCGAAAGGAGAGTCAGAATTTAGGTACAGACCTCGAAATGAGAACTGGAATTTAGGTACCAGTCTCGGAAGTTGTAATGTATGAAGAAGGACCCAGCCTCATGCCATCAGAACCAAATCGAACAAAGTTCGTGGCTCCGTGTCAATAGACCTAGTCAATCTCCGTACAAGAGGGAAGGGAGATCACAGAAAATCAAAAGGGTTTCGATGTGACGAAAAGGGTGTGGGATTTTTGAAATTTGAAGTGTGAGTTTTCCATGAGGAAGAACCATCCCGAAAGAGGGTTTAAAAGTAGTTTGAAGTAGATTTTGATCTGAGGAAGAATTGAAGGATTTGAAAGAGATAGATTGAGATTGTAATTCCATTTGAGATTCATTTTCATTTTGTTTGTCCTTTAATGATCTAATTTTATTTTTGTTGTTTATTTGATGTTCACGTGAATTTTATTTGGTGTTCATGTGGATTTGAAGTTCTTATGAATATTTGGATTTCTAAGAAAGGTTCTTATTTATTTCTCTTTTCTATTTTGTTCTTTGTTCAAAGTTCATTTAACTCTAATGGAGTTTCTCAGTAAATTTGCACAAAAAGAGGTGAAGGCAAAATGTGACATGATCACTATCATTCCAATCTTGTTGAAGATACATCATACAACTCGATCTGAAATATTTCTCATACAATCCATGACTCAAAACGGACTAAGTATGATTCTTGTTGATCCATCCAAAAAGCATCTGTTGAAAAATCCATGTCTGAATAATGAGATACAGGGTCAATAACATCACCTTCTAAGCCGTCCTTGGCTGGAGTGCCGCATGGATGTGCATTGGAGGTGTGCTATTTCCCGTGTAACTCACAGCTAGTATGGCCGGAGACTCTCCAATTCTGGATCTGGCTGGAAGTGGTAAGGTTCCTTTCTATCGTCCATCCTTCTAAAAGTGACGGAGATCAGCTCCACTGGTACTCCCGGTATACAATGTTTTGCGATGTCTGCTCCATTTCCTTGTAATATCATGACGGAACCTACCGGAAGTGGTATCTCCACCGGCCCTCGGAACTTACCCGGGCCTGCTATCCGGAGGTCAGATCCGAACATGATATTGCATTGGTTGAAGAATGAAACTGTGCAGAAAGGTCTGACAAAGTCATGGTGGTCTATGTGTGGAGGTATGCAATCGCCCTTCTGGTAAATATTGATGATGCAACTGTTGGGTATGCAGTCTGCTGGCAGTACCCTCCAAGTTATCATTCTTTTCATCATTCTTTTAATTATCCTCGGCATTGGATCCACCTCACCGTGACGGAGTATCCCTGGTGGATTTCCTTTTCTGTCCTCTGCGAAATTATAGCAACATCCGCATTGTATTGTAACTCTTCCTTTCCCTGGCATCCATTTCCGGGGTTCCGAATAAGTCTTTTCTCTCAGACGGCCTGCTTGACCCATTTTCTGAAGTTCTAAGATGCAATCCACAATCTGTTGTTGCTCGTACTCTGAGAATACACCTGTGTGTAACTCAAGTCCTTCCAAAATGTTAACTCTCTTGCCTCTAATCTTTTCAAAGTATTCGAAAGTCTTCTTCTCAACATTTTGCATCATTTCTAGTTCATATTCTGGGATGATCTGCAAATGACGAGGCCTAGTAACATATTGCAGGATGTATGGCTCAATCCCGTCACGTTCTCCTGCATACCTTGGCTCCTCGGTGATTGTCTCTGTCGGGATATCCTCTGAGGTTGCTTCCGCAACAAGGTTCTTCAGATATGGTATCTCTGTCTGGCGTCGAGGCAATCTCTCCGCCTCTTATTTTCTCAGAGTTCCCCTTATCCTTTCTGTTGTTCTCGGAGCTTGTTCTCTCTTTTTCAGGTTCCTGATGAACCAGTATCTTTGAAATGTGTGTGTCGGCGAAGGTGGCAGTTTCCTCGTGTTAATCTGCTGCTAGTTTAGTCAACATCTTGTGGATACGATGATTCTTATTCCTTCTTTGAGTAGCAGTGAGTGTAGCTCTCCTTACTTCTTAAATTTCTGCGGGTGCAGCGCTGACGAGCCTGGCCTCTACCGTGGCAACTACTGACTGGATTTTCTTGCTTTCCTCGGTGTTTGTCTTTCTTTTCTTGTTGCTGGATTGGTGGCTCAGGCGACCCATCTTCATCAATTTCTATCACTGCTCCATCCTTCACCCTCTTTTCATCGAGTGCGAGACTCACGCCATTTTTAAAGTTTAGGAACAACCACCCGTTCAACATTTCCCTGCGAAGAAGACAAGGAAAGGATCAGGGGCTGTACTAAGAACAAGAACATTAAGAAAATATTTATCACTGAAGATTCTTATTTACTTATTTTAATTTAAAGGAAGGTAGGAAAAGATGAGGAAAGACCAGGAACAATATTTGATTTGAAAGGAAGGGTAAAAATTATTATGATTTCACATATTTCATTTTTTAGCACATATTATTATTATTTTTTTATCCATTTTTATGTTTTTGGGTTCGGACCCAGTCACAAAGTGATTGCTTTACCCGTGTTTCTAGGGATAAGACTTTATTTTAGAGGCCACCCTTCGAAATATCAGGTTGTGTAATGCTTCTTTAAATATCATCCTTTGATTGGAAGCATTTGTCGTTCTCCTTGGCAATTCACAAGTTGGTAGGAGCCTCCTGAGTAGACTGCCTCGACCACAAACGGCCCTTCCCAAGTTGGTTCAAATTTGCCTCCTATCTTGCGATGTGCAAGAATAGGTCTTCTGAGAACAAGAACTAAGTCACCAACTTTGAAAGTTCTTGGGCGGACCAGTTTATCATGGGCCTGGATCATCTTAGCTTGGTACAGTTCCAAATTTTGTTGCGTTGCAAGTCTTTTCCCTTCCAAGTTTTCCAGTTCTTCCAGTCGTAATCTGGCATTTTCTTCTGTAGTAATTTTATTTGCAATTGCAATCCTGAGTGATGGAAGTTGAACCTCCAAAGGTAAAACTGCCTCGGACCCGTACACTAAAGTGTAAGGCATAGACTGAGTAAGAGTCCTGAAAGTTGTCCTGTAGGCCCATAAGGCTTCTAACAACTTCTCGTGCCAATTTCTCTTGTTGTCATCCAAAGTTTTCTTTAAAATCTGAATGAGAGTTTTATTAAAAGCCTTGGCCAAGCCGTTTGCTCTTGGATAGTAGATTGTTGAGTATCGCCAATCGATTCCATGTCTTCTGACAAAATTGTTGATTTTTGTGCTTCTGAATGCGGACCCATTATCTGAAATGATTCCGCATGGCACTCGAAACCGTAGACAACTTGATTTTGAAAAACTCGTAGCACGTGGTGTGCCTTTACTTCTCCGAGTGGAACTTCTTCGCCCATTTAGAAAAGTAGACTGTAGCTGCAAGGATGAAGCGATGTCCTCTTGAAGGAGGCGGTTCTATAAGACCCATTATATCTGTGCCCCAACACTCAAATGGCCACGACGCAATTGTCGGATGTAGCACATTTGGAGGTTGGTGTAGAACCACTCCGTGCACTTGGCACTGGTGACAGCTCTTGGCGACTTTCATACAGCCGGTCATCATTGAGGGCCAGTAGTACCCTAGTCTTTTAATTTTCATTTTCATTTTCGGACCCGACTAATGAGCACCACAAAGTCCTGAATGCACTTCTTTGATGATTTCACGAGCCTCGGACCCGCTCAGGCATCTTAACCACATCTGATCAAAAGACCTTCTGTATAATGTATTATTTACTAATGCGTAAGACAGAGTTCTTTTCTTGATTTGATGGGCTAAAGACTTTTCGTCTGGTAATTTACCTATTTGCAGGTAGTCTATTAGCGGTTGACGCCAATCTTTTGTGCTTTATGTTACTGCTGCAACTGATTCCTCTGCTTTTTCTGATTCCTGTATCATATCCATGTCGAGCTGTGATAGGACCTGTCGTCCTTGAACTGACACTTCAACTGACTCATCTTGTAAGCAGGCAAATTCTTTTGCAAGGCTAGCTAGCGCATTGGCGAGAGCATTTTCTCTTCTGGGGATCTTGTAGATTGTTACATTCGGAATTTGTTCCAACAGTTTCATGGCATATTGAAAGTATTGCTCGAGTTTTGGCTTTAAAATTCTGTATTGTCCGGCGACCTGTTGGATGATCAACTAAGAATCTCCGTAGATGTTGATGCCCATTATTCCCATTTGAATGGTTAGTTCTAGTCCTGTTATGAGGGCTTCGTATTCTGCCTCGTTGTTTGTGCACGGCTCTATTAAGTGGTAGGAGTATCTTAACATCCCCTGCTCCGGTGTTATAAAGATTAGTCCGATTCCTGCCTTACCGGGCTCTATCGTTTGCAATTATTTGTCTTTCTGTGCTAAGGACGCTCCGTCAAAGTATAGTTCCCAACGTCAATCATCAGTGTCTTCTAGGCTCATTATCTGCTCCTCAGGCAAATCGTCGTCGAGAGGCGAATCTACCGGTAAAGGGTATGCTGCAAGGAAGTCAGCTAGAACTTGTCCCTTTACGGCACGAAGAGGAACAAAAGTTATGTCGAATTGCAATAATATTATCGACCACCTGGCAAGTCTGCCAGAAAGTGTCGGTCAGGTCATCAAATATTACAATGGATTAACTTTCGAAATGAGGTTGATCTTATGAGAAAGCATGTAATGCCTGTGTTTCTGTGCGGCGAAGATCAGGGCCAAACAATGCTTCTCAATTGGAGGATACTTTACTTCCGTCGAAATCAGATGACGGCTTAAGTAGTAGAGAGCATTTTCTTTTCCCTCATCATTAATCCGGGCTACCGCGCTCCAAGGAGTCGTCTCAGAGCCGCAAGATAAGTATCAACAGTCTACCTGAGACTGGGGCTGCTAAGACAGGAGGTGTCATTAAATATTGCTTAATGTCCTCGAAGGCCCGTTGGCATTTCTCTTCCCAAACTAATTTGGTGTCCTTTTTAACTAATGCCAAAAAGGGCTGACACCTACCTGACAAGTTCGAGATAAAGCGTCGAAGATATGTCAGCTTCCCTTGAAAGAATCGTAGCTGTTTTAAGGTTTTGGGAGGCGGCATCTCTAAGATAGCTTTAATCTTTTCCGGATCAATTTTGATTCCGCGATGTCGGACAACAAATCCTAAGAATTTCCTGGAGGTGACGCCGAAGGCGCATTTTAAGGGATTCATCTTAAGGTTGTATTGCCTTAGTCGCTCGAAAACAATTCTTAAATCATAAAGGTGATATTCCTTCGGCTTGCTTTCGATGACCACATCATCCACGTAAGCACTCAACTCGGTTGTGAATGAGATCATCAAAAATCTTTGTCATCGCTCTTTGGTATGTTGCTCCTGCGTTCTTTAGTCCGAATGGCATTACTGTGTAGCAATACACTCCGATCAGCGTTCTGAAAGCTGTGAGCTTTTCGTCTTCTGATGCCATATTTATCTAGTTGTATCCTGATGATCCATCTATGAATGAGAATATTTCATGTGTTGAAGCAATGTTGATCATCAGTTCTGGGATTGGTAGAGGAAATTCATCCTTTGGACATGCCTTATTTAAATCCCTGAAGTCTACGCAGATTCTGATCTGACCATTTTTCTTTCTAACTGGTACCACGTTGGCTAACCAAGTAGGGTATTGTTCTTCAAGGAAAAATTTAGTGTCGATTAGCTTCTTAACTTCGGCTATTACTTGTTGTTCAATTTCTAGACGCATTCTTCTGGGAGCTTGTCCTACTGGAAAAGAAGTAGGGTCTACTCCTAACTTGTGAACTGCGACTTCTGGAGCTAATCCTGGCATTTCGTCGTAACTCCAAGCAAAACAGACCTTGAATTCCATTAATAGCTTGATCATTTCCTCAGAATCCTCTTTATTGAGTAAGGAGCTAACAAAGGTTGGCCTAGGCTCTTCGCCAGTACCTAAGTTAACTTCCGTTAACTCTTCTATTGTAGATTTGATTTCTTCTTCGAACTCTGGTGGAGCGTCTCCAATTTGTAGATCTTCAAGATCTTCTGTAGTTTCCAAGTAGTCTTCATTTGATTCACAAGTGACAACCAAGCAAAATTCTGTATCGTCAACTGATCCTACTGTACCAAATCTGAGACCATGCTTTGAATTGGGAGGCCGACCGGCGTTATTCCATAATTTTTTGAAGTGTTGTGATTGACCTTTTGTCCATTGTCGAGGTAAGAAACCATGCTGAATTAAATTTTGAACACAGGGAGAGTACCACTCAAAAGGTAACTCCATTAATTCGGAAGAAGTAACATCTTCAATTTGTACATCGTTTTCAGTAATGGAATAAGATGCGCCAAAGTAAAATTTGATTGCCTTTGCACCGCTGCTATGTACTTCTTTGACCACCATACCCTCGATCTTATTAGAATGGATCGTGGTCAGGGTCATAGTGTGTACATAGTGGTTAATCTTCTCGTACATCGATTTGTATTCTTCGTTCTTTTCATCTTCGAGGGAGATCTTGAATTGTGGTTTCTTCTGGTTTATTGTAGTTGCTTTCTTCTTGACTTCTTCTTCTCCCTCCAAGCTGTTCTCCCAATCAACATTGATGAAGGGTTTCTTTTGTCCAATCGTCCCAACGTCTCTTCCACGACCTCGTCCCCGACCTCGATCACCGATGCGAGTTCTGGAGAAACCTTCACCATCTCGCCGTAAGGGAATGGTGAGTAACTGTTGGACTAGAACTTCAGGTTCTTCATCGTCTCAAATTTCTTTTGCTTCGTTGGGCATGGTATTTCTGGAGAAGATTGTTTTCTTTGGAGGTGCGTAGTAGGCTACATCTTCATGAATTCCAATTTCATGTATGGAGAACGGTTGCAAGTCACCTTTGATGCACTGTTCTCCTGCATCGTAGAATTTTATGCACTGATGCAGAGACGACGGTACCATCCGGTTCTCATGTATCCACGGTCGGCCCAGTAGCGCGTTGAACGATGTTTCAGAATCAATTATATGAAATTTTGTGGTTGTATTTGCTAAATCACCGGTCTTCATCAACAGCGTTATTGATCTGAGGGCTCTTTCTCCTTTCTGGTTGAATCCTCTTAGTAACATCTTGTCTGCTTCAAGCTCGCGAGCATCAATTTCCAAGTATGCTATCGTCCGTAGATTCATTATGTTGATTGACGCTCCTGGATCCACCAATTCTCTGGAGAGCGTAAACTTTCTGATTGTGACTGAAATGTACAACGGTCGGTTGTGATCGGTGTTGACCTCATTTTTGATGAGGTCTTCTCTTCTTCTTTTTAGTACTTAGAATCTAGCCTTAGGCTTTTCCTTTGACTATCCTAGAGGATTAGAATTAGGACCCACCACCTAGAAATTCAAACCACTTTTTAACTCTTTGCAAACTCCACAAACTTGATTGTAAAC
This sequence comes from Papilionanthe hookeriana x Papilionanthe teres, assembly GCA_022702705.1. Taxonomy (NCBI): domain Eukaryota; kingdom Viridiplantae; phylum Streptophyta; class Magnoliopsida; order Asparagales; family Orchidaceae; genus Papilionanthe; species Papilionanthe hookeriana x Papilionanthe teres. Next base: position 100,974,008 of record CM040423.1, read on the forward strand.
CCCTAATCACCTAGAGGGTTGAAATCAAATGTGGAAGTTTAAAGGATGAGGTCCTATAGGACTCCTTGGCCTTAGGACTGCCATGGGTGGCCTGGTCTGGTGAGGGCTGACTTACACACACACTACACTCATACACTATACTTTCACACACCTCCTAAAACCACACCCGTACCCAACTTGACCTCCTGACTCATGGAAGTGATTCACATGGATGGTCCTTAACCCCTAAGCCCTTGGCTAAGAGGGTTAGGAACAACATAGTGAATGCCTCAAATGAGTCCCTTCATGGCTCATGTAGGCTTGATATGGCTTCATGGCTCAACCAAAATGATTTCATTCCACTTACATTTACCCAATCTTCAATTTTCTAAATTTTCAATTTTTGACCCCCGAGACCCTACACCCGCCTAGCCTACCCAAAACCCTTGAAATTACCCAAATTTTTCAAAAAATCTCCAAATACCCAAAATTCCTCAAAACCAATCCCAAACATTCCCACATTACTCAAATTTATCATCCATAGCCAAAAATACCAAAAATTCCAAAAATACCTCCCATTACCCTCCAAATACCCAAAATGCCCCTCTTAGCCAAAAAATCCAAAAATTCAGACAATTCCCAGAAAATTCCAAAAAATCCCAAATATTCCCAATTTCATTTTTTTCAACTACACCATGGGCCAATTTTGTCAATTTACCCCACTTTTGTCAAAATCCCCAATTTGACCTATTTTAGCCCAAAATGAACCCAATGTCAAATCAAACCTACCCAATTGACCCAAATTCTAGTCCAATTTAATTCTAAACTTCAATTCCACTTCCCCAACACCAATATAGACCAAATCTAAGTCCAATTTGATTGGCATTTGAATCCAATTTCACTTTTGACCTTAAAGCCCAATTTGGACCCATGACCCAAACTTAGTCCAAACTAATCCAATTCAACTCCAATTAACCCCAAACCTTTTCTAAACCTTCCTTAACATCCCCACAAACAAAACAATAACATGATTTGCCCAAATTTTGGACCCAAACCCCACTCAAATTCAACCCAAAGCTAAAAGGCCCAATTTTGACCTAAACCAAAACCTAACCCAAATAAGCCCAAACCCCAAAATTAAAACCCAACCAAAGTCAAAACCTATTTGAAACACTCCCATAAACATTTCCCAACATCAATTTTAGATCAATTTCAACCCTAGCCCAACATTGGCCCAAGTTATCCCAATTTGACCTACATTGGCCCATTTACCAAAGTGGCCCAAATCCAACCCCATTCAAACCCAAATCACTCCAAACTCATTTCAAATCACTCATGACATATCCCTAAAACAAACCCAACAATTATTTGGCCCAAACTTCTACAAAATTCCCATCCATGAATTTATTCTTAAACATAAAGGCCCATCCCCTTAGCCTTCCTAAAAGCCCATCAAAAATAATTTCAAAAGGCCCAAAGCCCACATGACAATCCTCTATCATCATCCATTTGATAAAACCATCTCCTAAGTTCTAAATCCATGATAAAATAAATCCAAATCAAGCCATATGCCAAATCCGATCAAATCACCCCTAAATTACCAAAATTTTAAAAAAAAACCTTTTTCATGAAATTGACCAAACTTTTCCCCAAGCCAAAGGTGAGCCATGAAGCCACTCTTAAGCCACATGCAAGCCATGTGAGTTGTTCACATGTGACCTTACCACATTGGGCAAAATGAGGAGATCCTTTCCACATTCCCTTAAGGTGATTAACCATTTCCATGTCTCCCCTAAACCATGTTTAATCCTAATTGTACTTAGATTGTGACTTGACCCCACTAGTCAAGCTGATCCAAATCACTTTCTCTTCAGCCTAAACCAAGCCTTGGGTGGTGCACCTAGCCCAAAAGGATGGGTTGACCCATTTAGAGCCAAAATAGCCATGCCCCCATGCCATTTTGATCAAACTCCTTTACACATGTCCATGGCCAATTGATTGCACTAAACCCCAGCCCTGACCCACCTAAACAAGATGGTGACCAGTGTCTGGCCGGCCAGGCACCAGGCCGCCGGAAAACACTATGGCTGAGACCTTGGTAGGAGCTAAAAAAATTCAATTCTCCCTTGCAGAGCTACCCCATGCCCAATGGCCACCATGGTTGTTCTTCCCTTGACCTAAGCAGCTGATCCCAAGCCTTAAACCCCCCTGGGAGGCCCTCCACCCTCTCCTATTTAAACCTCACCTCCTCTCGGACATGGGAGGTGCTGAACCAGACCTTACTGAAACCCTTCCAAAATTGCCCCAGACCACTCTCCACACTTAGAGCAGTTGATCCCCAGTGACAATTTGCCCTAATCCCCACCAACAGGGCTCAATTTCTCAGCCAAAATTCCACCCAAAAAACAGGACATCTCCCAACTCTCCACCAAATTCTAATTAAATTCACCCACACCTGCACAAGATCAAGAGAAGGAGTTCCCCAGTGAAAGCCCCCTCTCTAGGCCACCCATCCGTTCCGGACTCCGAAGCTTTGTAATCGAGTCGTGGTCGAAATCATACCTGGACAATTTACCAGCCCAAGGGACTACATCTGGAGCTTGCTTGGACCGAATCGAAGGTGATACAACTCTCAGATCGAAGCTTCACTTCTCTGAGCAAAGGTATGAACTCACTCTTCTTCCTGAGCTTACAGAGATTCTCTATTTAATTGGAGTCAATTTCAATACATGTTTACCGTATGGATGTGTTCGTCTCCTCAAGAAGAATCCATAGAGCATAAGAACACGAAAATCTGTTGAGAATCGAGTGAGAAATTAGGGTTAGAAGGTTGACGGTCACGGGTGCACACCAGTCGTAGACGATGACTGGGAGCCGTCGGATCGAGCGTGTATCGGACGGACGGTCTGGATTGAGCCGGACAGCGAGATGGTACGTGAACCGCGGGGCCCAGGAGCGCTGAGTTGGATGGTGGCGCCGAATCAGAAGACGACGCGTGGCCTTTCGGAGCTGCCGAGGATGGCGTGGCGCCACGTGGATAAGTAGGAAATTAGGGTATTTTTGATTTATTTAATTCCCTAAACTTCAAAAATGCATAACTTTGTGTAGGAAAATCAGAAAGATAAAATAAAAATACCCTCTTGCTCAGTAAACAGAGGAGAATAATGTGGAAAAGAAATCATTTAATTTCACTAAGTATTTTATTTTTAATTATTTATTTACTCTCTGCACTATTTCAATTCTCCATGCATGTATACAATTCACCATGGCATGAGACCATAGGGCTTTTGAAGCCTCTAAATTTGGGAGCATTCCCTGAATTTTCCAAAGTCAGAGGCCATCCCTATGAAGAGTTATTGATTTTTCAATTCAATGTCACTATTCTGAGTATTTTAATTCTAATAATTAGCATGTTGTGAAATAAATTCTAGGAAAATTTGGTTATGTTTTCTTATGACCAGAGGACCCTAGGGAAAATGGTTTTTGAGTTAACTCACTTGTAATAACCCTAATTGGCTTAAATACCCAAAATGGAGCTTTAATTAATCAGAGCTAATCATACATCAAATTGACTTGAAATCAATTCTCCACTGACCTTTAGGATCAGAGGAACCCACCATAAAAGTTTGAAGTCAATTGGACTTGGTTAGCCCTATCAAATAGGTTGATTAAGCCATTTGCCAAAATTAAATTTAAAAAATTCATAATTTTCAAAATACTTCTCAAAAATTCACCAAATTGGTTTTGGAGCCTCTCTTATTTTAGGGGAATTTAAGAAAATTAAAATTGCAATTTTCCAAAAAAGTTTATTTTTTACATTATTTTAATATTTTTAATAATTAAAAAATAATAAAAATCACAAAAATAATAAAATTCACCAAAATGTCACATTTTGAATTTTAATCATTTAGGAACAAACCCCATATTTTTCTTAAGTCTCTATGATGAGATATTAAATTTTAAAACCCTAGGGTAATTTTAAATAAAAAAATGTATTTTCTAGCATTTCCATTAAAATAATTCTAATAAATCAAAGAAAAATCAAAAAATTATAAAAATTGGTTCTCTAATTTCCTTGATATCAGAGAGATTTTTTAAAAATATAAAATTCATTTTTCAACCTTTATTTTGTTTTTAAATTAATTAATACTCCAAAACCCCAAATAGTTATATTAAAAATAATATAATTCAAAAAATCACCAAAATTGGTCCAAGTGGTCCTCTGGTCATTAGGAATGTCTCATAATTTTCTTAAGGACAAAAACTTTCCCTTGGTCATGTTATTAAATTTTCCTTGAAAATTCTTATTTTCCACCAAAACTAATTATATAAATAAATTAAATATAGAAAAATTACATTTTCTCCTCTAATGTTTTGATTGATATATGAGTGAAGTCACATAAAAATTGCAAATTCATTTAAGCTCAATTTAGTGAGTTATTAAATTAGTAAGTTTAAAGGGCAAAATAGTAATTAAAATTTTAACCTATAATTAAAAATTTTAGGTTTAATTAAAAGAGTGGGTAAAATATTTGATACTAAGTTGATTTTGGATGTTTGAAACTAAGGTAATTTAAGGGTAGAAACCTACCAAATAATTTGATTATAATTAAAATAAACCTTAATTAAATAATTGTTTAAACTTGGAAGAATAATAAAAAAATTGGAATTATTAAAATAGGGATATTATTAGGAAGAAATTTATTCTTTAATCTAAGAATCCCTAAATTAATCACCTCAATAATATTTAATTCCTAATTAAAATGATAATCCAAATTCAAAATTTAAAATGCTAAAAGACTTAATCATTAAATTAAATTAAAATTAAAACATTTAAATTAAATCCTTTTAAATTTCAATTAAATTAATACTTAAACAATTAAAATTAAATCATCCTTAAAGCATAAAAAATAAAATATTAAATTAAAATTAAATTAAAAAAAATAAAATTAAATTAAAATTTAAATTTAAATTAAAAATAAAACCAAATTAAAATTAAAATTAAATTAAAATTTAAATTAAAATAAAATAAAATAAATTTAAATTTAAATTAAATTAAAGTTAAAATTAAATTAAATTAAATTAAAATTAAATTAAATTAAAATTAAATAAATTAAATTGAATTAAATATAACATCACTTAAGACATAAAGAATTCAAAAATAAATCTAAAACAATTTGAACCCTATTCCAAACTTAAACCCATTAATTAAAATTAAGTCGAATCATAAATCACTTGAATATCGATTTGCCCTCAAAAGCTCTTGTTGTCATAACTCCTAAACAGAGTGTTAAGTGAAGTGTTACTTCACTCATAAGATATCCAAATGTCCTAGTTCACTGAGCAAAATAACAAAACTTGAACTCCTGGATGATTGATTCATTGTATAATTAAATTCTCTTGGACTTAAAATAATCCTAGAAGTATTGAAAAGATGTTTAAGATTCGTCTCAAGCACTTCCTCAATACGATAGGATGTTTATAAGAACAATTGAACTTAATTGTTCTTTGATGAAGAAAATCGTCCTCAAACCAAAACACAATAACCTAAACTTCATAGGAGATGACTAGCTATAGGATTAGGAACTTGGTAGAAAACCATAACCCTTTCCTTAGCTTTACCTAGGAACTTGCTTTAAATGCTTAAATATTCTAAATTGTGTTTAACTGCAGCCTGGGATGACGGGAAGACCCTCCAGGTACGCTTTTATTTTATTGCAATTTACTTTCTTGCAATTTACCTTATTGCAAATGCACTTTACTTTTCTTGCATGATAAACAACTGTTGCATGAAAACACACACCTTTAGGATAGTCCCTAAAAATGAAACCAAACTAAATTAAAAGTCATTACAAGATAAAATTCACCGCCACAACATTTCAAAATATAAAACAATTCAAAATTTAATCACAAACAAAACAACAAAACTACAACTACAAGCTGAATTAAAACGTCTTGTTGGATGATCGGGAATACCTCGGATGATGTAACCTACGTGTTGCTAACGGGATTTCCCACGGTCTAAATGAAAGTGTGGAACTCATTTAGTTGAGTTTAACAAATTCATCTGGACTAAGTGAATCCGATAAAAATAACGATGCCGGAAGGATGGAACCGTGGGATCTTAACCGGTGTTGTTATAATCAATTTTAAGATTTGTTTTAATTAAAACATAAAGAACACTTGGATTTTAAGATTTCTAAAACCAAACTCTTCTCTTATCTTTTGATTACAATCTTCTAAAACTAAACCCCTCTACAACAACGAGGAGCTCAGAGCATGGTGGGCAGCACGGCCATCATCATCAGCAAAACCTGAGTCTACTTCAGCAAAACTTTCTTAGAATTAAATAACCAAACCATAGGACTTCGAGGTAGTTTTCCTAGTGCAACATAAATCCCCAATCTTTTTGTTAGGTATTTGCATTGCAAATTAAGCCCTAACCAATCTTAGGATTCTGAGGTAGTCGTCCGATACGACATAAACCCTCACATCTTCGAGGCTATTTTTGTGATCACATCATACGAATATAAGTCCTAATTGATTAAATTGGCAAGATCAAAACATTAAATAAATATTAGGACTTTCCTAAATTCAAGCCAAACGATAGGATAGTCGGGAAATTACCGAAGTTCGCTTCGAATCTGTAATTTCTCCTACCTTTCTTCCTTTGAATTCCTAAAATAAAATGTTCCAAACTTGATCCATTCCCTATTGAAATTCTAAAATTCAATCCCTTGAAAACTTAAACTTTGAGAATCTTGAGAGCAGAACTATTGATTATTATCGAGAGTTTTCTTAAGTGATTCCCGTCACTTAAGATGTAATTAACTATAGGGGCTTGCCCTTATAGGGAATTTTAAGAACCCAGGTAATATAAACCCTACTTAATTTCTTTGCATTAAGCAGGGGAACTTGTCGGCTTATAAAATTGGTTCGCAGACCAAACAGATGTCACAAATCTTCTAGTTTATTTAATTGAGCCCCATTATCAAGCAGTGTGTCTATTCTTCGGGATAGATACACGGTTTGTGGTGCGGTGCTCGTTTATATAAACTATTTGGGATGTGAGATCAGTTTGATTTCATTTCTTAAAATTTTTAAATTTAAAATTATTTTCAAAATCAAATACTATGTTTCAAATTATTTATTCAAATTAAATTAAAAATATGCCGACAATCGGTTGTCCCAAGTAGTAGATCACTGTCCGTGAAGGTAACACCTCGCTGTTCCTTTAACGAGCAAACCTCGTCTAAGGAATCTCCGGCCATCTGAGCTAAACAAATTTTTGGATCAAGTAAGGCCTTGATCAGAGCTTCCCTCGTCTCTTTTGATAAGATGAGAGCGTCGTAGATGCTTAGTTTGGCTGGTAGTTTCCTAAGATGGGCTAGCACGTTTTAGTCCACTTTGTTACCATGTGTTCCAGTTTCATCCCGAATGGGCAATTCTTCGGTTGGGGTTGATTCTTCCTGAACAACCACCTGCTTTCCTTTATCTTTTGGACCCATTCTTGGAGGTAGAAACCTTCCGCTCCTTAAGTTGACTTCTGTGATTTCTTCTGAATCTGGTACTGAGTTTACTTGTGTCTCCTTTTGAATTGGCATGACAGGTTCTTCTGGAGTCGCTTCGGAATCTGAAAGCTCTAACTCTATTGTGATTGGAGCTCCTCAAAATTCACAAACAAATTCATTGCTTGTTGAACTTTCATATCCTTCTTGGTGAATGTCTTCTTTGTCATTGTGATTTTCGAGGTTGTGTATGATTTAAGAATTGTTATTTGTATCGGAGTCGAGATCCGGATTAGGTTGGTTGTCGTTAGTTGCGTAATCGTTAGAAACAGTCAAAACGTAGCCAATGACATAACTCTTATCATTAAAAGATCCCACCGGAGCGAGCAAATAATCATACAGAGTCAGAGGTTCGAGGAATTTCTCCCCTGAATCGGAAACAACCATACTAGGATAAGCAGCCCCTGATCTAGCCTTAAGAGCCTTGGTCTTTTCTTCTTCTACGATCTCCTTCTTTTCTATGATCTTTTCTTCCTGTGGTGGCTCTTCAATCGCAAGCGATAGCGCCAGCTTGACAGGTTTCGAACTTTGAATCGAAGCACGCACCGAAGTGGTTTGGATGCGATCCAAAATTTTCTTCGATGACTTCGTCTAAGCGGTACTCCATCCATCATTCGTCATGTAGGGATCTATAGGAACAATAGGACCCGTTGAAATAACATTGACGGAACCGCCTTTCTGGGGTTCCTTCATGTATTCCTTCGGAATAGTTATGTTCCCTTTTCGGAGATTATCGTAGAGCCAAGTCTTGAAGGTAATGCAATCCTCTATCTTGTGCCCAAGCATCCGGTGGTAAGTGCAATAGATGGGATGGTCTTTCTTATTGACTTCTTCTGGCTTCCTGGGTTCTAGCAGTTGAAAATCCAGAGTCGTCATCAAACTGCAGAACATCTTTGGCACTGCCTCCTTCTTGAATGGATATTCTCTATTTATAAGCTCTTTTAACGTGCGCTGCGGGCGAGGCGGTTGCTCATGTTGTTGAGTTGGCTGATAACCGGGTATAGGTTGTTGGTGGTTCTGCTGAGGTTGCTGATCGCTGGGCCGCGGCTGCTCTGGCTGTATTTGCATTGGCCGCTTGCCCTTATCGACTGCCGCGACGATCCCGGATTTCTTTTCAAATGTCTTCACAGGCTTCTGTTTGTCTGTCTTGACGACAAAGCTTAATTGTTTCACTTCCTCTTACAAGCTTTCGGCCTTGCTTAACAACTTCTCGAAAGTCTTAATTGTAAATCCCTTAAGGAGAAGTGCTATCGGGCCGTGAATTCTTTTAAGCAAGATACTGATTGCATGCTGCTCTTGTAGCTGTGGCTCACACTTCATGCTTAGATTCCTCCATCGAAGTATGTAGTCCACTAAAGTTTCGTTCGGTTTTTGTTTCTCCACCACTAGATCACCGATGGTGATATGGTGTTGAGCTCCGGAAAACAGTTTCACGAAGAGGTTCTCTAATTCTAAAAATGTCTTTACCGAACCGTTCGGTAACTCTGCATGCCAATCGAAGGCGATCCCTGACAGGCTGCTGACGAACTGTCGGAAGAGTAAGGCGTCACTTCCACCGGCATTACAACAACTAGCGCGAAAATGTGCAACATGCTGTCGAGGGTTTTTAGTACCATCAAAAGTCTTGAATAGAGGTGGTACGAAGCCTTTTGGGTATTGTACTGCATCAAATTCTTCGGGGTAAGGTCTACCCGTCTAAATAGATGCTCCGCTCTTAGGTCGTGCTAAGGCTTCTCGCACTTCGTTGTTCTACCATGTTCTTGATGTCTTTCTCTGGAATCATATTCTGGGTAGAATCCTTCTTTGGCTGATCATCTCCGTTAATGGATGTAATCTCTTTTCCTCCGCCTGTAATATGAATAACTTTTGGAGGCGTTTCTCTTGGGGGTTGAACCTGACTCTGAAGAGTGGCTAGAGGCACGTGACCATCTCTTCCATCCTTTTCACCATTTGAGAGATTGTATCATCTTTTTCTCGAAGTTGTGCTCTTAACATTTCTGGTTCATCTCTTTCTGCAGCTGCCAGAGCACCTTGCTAAGCTGACGATGCTCGTGTCTCAACCATGTTGATCTCCACATATTCGCCAGCCATGAATTCCGACGAATCGACTTCATCTCCGAACTTTTCTTCTCTTTCTCTTGCTAATCGTTGAATGTCAGTTCTTAGCTTTTCCATAGCGTCCTCCAGTGGCCTTTTTCGTACGGTTTTGTAGTTATCATGCGATGGCTGTTAGATTTCCTTCATGGGAGTCCCCTTCATCGCAGTGGCGCTCTCTTCGGACTCGAGTCTCCTGACGAGACTTTCCTTTTCAGGTCATTATTTTGGTCTTAATTGGCCAGTAGTATGACGCCATACCATCCTTCTAGCAGCAGAAGGCCTAGGACCGGATGGTCTGTCGGCTGAATGCTGGAAGGTGGTATCCTCCCTGATCAGTAAACCTGAAACAACAATAGGTGGACTAGCTTTCATCTTCTTATTCGGCTTTTCTGTGGTGCTCACGGGTTCTACTCGCGGCACAAGATGAGATTTGGCTGGCACCCTCCCTATTCTTCTTAAAATCTCTGATACAGGACATTTCTCTTTCTTTGCTAACTTCTCTATCACAGTGTGCAGTCGGGCAAATGGTGTAATCCTAGCCCTTTTCTTTCGGTTGTTGCTATAGTATGCGGGTCGAGGTAATGTAGAAGCCATCTTGCGGACATTTTCCTCGTCAGCTGCGGCGGAGAGGGGATGGAATCTACTTCCTTCTAAAAGCGGTGTATACTCAGGCAATGGTATGTACTCAGACAATGGTGTGTACTCAGGGATCTCTTCTAAGAAAGCGACTTCGGCGGCTACGGCCTTCTCGTCGATCTTTACTACTTCGTTTCTACTGCGAGTCAGTGTTAGGGGTGGAACCCTTGAGCTGGACCCAATTTCGAAAACAGAAGGTCTCGCAGGGAGATCTGTACCCTCCACGGTAACAGGCTTATTACAAACTTGGACTTCCTTCCCTTTTGGTTCAGCGGGAGCCGGGGTAGGTGCAAAGATCACTAGACCGATGGGGGTAGAGACAATAGTCCTCCTACAAACAGTAGTATTCCTCTCAGCTGGGACCCTTTGCAGGGGAGGGAACTCTTGAGCTGACTTTAGGTTGAATTCAATCGCGGGCTCTTCAATTTCTGACATTTTGTCCATTAGTGTGAAGAGATTGACGTCAGCGATCTTGACATCTGTGTTGCCAAATCCTTGCTCAAAATGGATGATCCCATTGTCGGGCAGTTCATCCTTGTAAACAGCGAAGTCCAGTCCATTGGTGAAGGAGAAGATTAACTTTGGGGCATCCATTTTTTGCAGGGCAAATTCCGAATGTCAGTCCCAAATTATACTTTCTTTCGTCGAAAAGTTTAGGACGAAAAAGAAAGAGTCCGAACACATTTTCGTTTATGTTAGTGCATTTGTGATTTATAGAAGAGGTTGTTTATTAGGTAGTTCGTTCGTTAGAAACAAAACGGTTAAAGGAAAAAAAGTTATAGAAAAGGTAAAGGGCCTGATTTAGAATTGAGAAGGAAGAGAAAGTCTTATGCAAGACTTCTCAACCAGAAGGACCACACCTAAGCTAACACCTATTGGGGGTCCACCCACCTCAGAAAAGAGGTAAAAGGATCTCGAAACCTCTCTGTTTAGGGATGTCTAAACAGTGGTTCCTAAACCCGAGAGGAGTTGGCTATACCCGTTCAAGAAAGAAATGAACGGTGTATGTCAAAGGAAAGAATAGTAGTTTGGTCCACTAGGGGCATGGACTCACTACCGATTTACAGAGAGGAACTATTCCCCAGCGGAGTCGCCAGAAGTTATCAGCATATTTTTAGGTTATGTGTTGTATTTTAAAAAAAAGGGTCGCCTACAGAAATTGTCGGCGAATTTTAGGTTTTAAATTTAATTTAAATATATTTAATTTAGAAAGTAGCATTTGATTTTGAAAATGATTTTAAGTTTGAAAATTTTAAGATATGAAATCAAACCGATCTCACATCCCGAATAGTTTATATAAACGAGCACCGCACCACAAACCGTGTATCTATCCCTAAGAATAGACACACTGCTTGATAATGGGGCTCAATTAAATAAACTAGAAGATTTGTGACATCTGTTTGGTTTGTGAACCAATCTTATAAGCCGACAAGTTCCCCTGCTTAATATAAAGAAATTAAGCAGGGTTTATATTACCTGGGTTATTAAAGTTCCCTATAAGGGCAAGCCCTTATAATTAATTACATCTTAAACGACGTGAATCACTTAAGAAAACTCTCGATAATGATCAGTGGTTTTGCTCTCAAGAATTTCAAAGTTTAAGGTTTCAAAGGATGAAATTTTGGAAATTTCAATAGGGAATGGATCAAATTTGGAACAGTTATTTTCAGGAGTCCATTGGAAGAGGGGTAGGAGAAGCTGAGGATTCAAGAAGAATCTTGGCAACTTCCCAAACTATCTTATTGTTTGGCTTCAATTTGGGAGTTTATTTAATGTTTCAATCCTACCAATTTTAATTAATTAGGACTTATATTAGTATGACATAATCATATAAATAGCCTTGAAGATATGAGGGTTTATGTCGTACCAAACGACTACCTCGGAGTCCTAAGACCGGTTAGGGCTTAATTTACATAACATGATTATGCAAATGCCTAACAAAAGGGTTGAGGATTTATGTTGCACTAGGCAAACTACCTTGAAATCCTACGGTTTGGTTGTTTAATTCTAGGAATGTTTAGCTGATGTAGAGTTGTTTTGCTGACGAAGATGGTCATGCTCCCCACCGTGCTCCAAGCTCCTTATTGTTGCAGAGGCTTAGTTTTAGAAGTCATAAATCAAAGGATGAGAGAAGTGTTTTGGTTTAGAGAAAATCTTAAAATCTAAGTGTTTTTTTAGTGTTTTAATTAAAACAAATCTTAAAGTTGATTAAACAGAATCGATTAAGATCCCACGGTTCCGTCATCCCGGCACCGTTATTTTCATCGAATTCACTTAGTCCAGATGACTTTACTAAACTCAATTGAATGAGTTCCACACTTTCATTTAGATCGTGGGAAATCCCGTTAGCAACACGTGGGTTACATCATTCGAGGTATTCCCGATCATTCAACGAGACGTTTTAATTTAGTTGCAATTGTAGTTTTGTTGTTACGTTTGTGATTAAATTTTGAGTTGTTTTATATTTTGAAATGTTGTGGCGGTGATTTTATCTTGTAATGACTTTTAATTTAGTTTTGGTTTCAGTTCGGGGACTATCCTGAAGGTTTTGGTTTTCATGCAACATTTGTTTATCATGCAAGAAAAGTAAAATACAGTGCATGTAAGTAAATTGCAATAAAGTATATTGCAATAAAATAAAAAACGTACCTGGAGGGTCTTCCCGTCATCCTAAGCTGTACTTAAAACACATGTTAAGACATTTAAGTATTTCAACAAGTATTTAGGTAAAGCTAAGGGAGAGGTTTTGGTTGTCTACAAAAGTCCTAATCCTATAGCTAGTCATCTCCTATGACGTCTAGGTTCTTGTGTTTTGGTTTAAGGACGATTTTCTTCATCAAAGAAACAATTAAATTCAATTTTTCTTATAAACATCCTATCATATTGAGGAAGTGCTTAAGACGAGTCTTAAACATCTTTTCAATACCTCTAGGATTGTTTTAAGTTCAAGAGAATTTAATTATACAAGTGAATTAATCATCCAGGGGTTTAAGTTTTGTTCTCTTGCACAGTGAACTGGTACTTTTGATTATCCTATAAGTGAAGTAACATTTCACTTGATACCTCATTTAAGAGTTATAACAATAAGATCTTTAAAAGGGCAAATCAAATTATTAAGTATTTTAATGATTTAAACTTAATGATTTAATTTTAATTTTGACTTGATTATAAAAAATTAGTTTAAGTTTGGAATAGTGTTCAAGTTATTTTTAGATTTAATTCTTAATGATTTCATTTAGGTTTGTTGTTAAATGATTTTGATTTAATTTAATTCAATTTAATTTAATTTTTAATTTAATTTAATTTAATTTAATTTAATTTAATTTTAATTTAATTTAATTTAACTTGATTTGATTTAATTTTAATTTAATTTAATTTAATTTAATTTAATTTACTTTTAATTTAATTTAATTTAATTTTAATTTAATTTTAATTTAATTTAGTTTTAATTTAATTTTAATTTTAATTTAATTTAATTTTAGTTTAATTTAAATTTGGATTATTATTTTAATTAATTTTTTTTATTAAGAATTAAGTATTATTGAAGTGATTTATTTAGGGATTTTTAAATTGAAGAATAAATATCCTCTTAATAATATCCCTACTTTAATAATTCTAATTTCTATTATTCTTCCAAAATTTCAATTAATTAATTAATTAAAGTTTTATTTTAATTATTTTTTTGAAACGGTTAGTAGGTTTCTACCCTTAATCATTTAAGTTTCAATCATCCAAAATCAGTTTAAAATCAAATATTTTACCCTCCCCCTTTTAATTAGTCCAAAAATTTTAATTAAAGGTTGAAATTTTTTAATTACCATTTTGCCCTTCAAGCTTAATAATTCTATAACTCACTAAACTAAGCTCAAATGAACTTGAAATTTTTATGTAACCTCACTCACATGTCAATTAAGACATTAGAGGAGAAAATGTGATTTTTCTGTATTTAATTTATTTATGTAATTATTTTTAATGGAAAATAGGGGTTTTCAAGGAAAATTTAATAACATGACCAAGCAAATGTTTCTATCCTTGAGAAAATTATGAGATGTTCCTAATGACTAGAGGACCATTTGCACTAATTTTAGTGATTTTTTTAATTATATTTTATTTATTAGAATTATTTTGAGTTTTGGAGTATTAACTAATTTTAAAATAAAATTAAATTTGAAAAAAGGATTTTATATTTTTCCTAAATCTCTCTGACCTCAAGGAGTCCAGAGAAACAAATTTTATATTTTTCTGATTTTTTTTTATTTATTAGAATTATTTTAATGAAAAGGTTGGAAAATACATTTTTTAATATAAAAAATTACATTAAGCCTTTAAAATTCAATATCTTATCCTAGGGACTTAAGAAAAATATTTGGTTTGTTCATAAGTAATTAGAATTCAAAATGTGACATTTTGGTGATTTTTAATATTTTTATGATTTTTATTATTTTTTAATTATTAAAAATATTAAAATAATGATAAAAATCAACTTTTTTAGAAAATTACAATTTTAATTTTCCTAAGTTCCTTTGATATCAGAGAAGCTCCAAAACTATTTTTGTGAATATTTGTAAAGTAATTTGTGAGTTATGAATTTTTAAAGTTTAATTTTACTTATGGGGCTTAATCAACCCATTTGGTGGATCAATTCAAGTCCAATTAGTTTCAAATTTTTATGTGAGACTCTCCTAACCCTAAAGGACAGTGGAGAATTATTTTTAAGTCAATTTGATGTATAGTTAATCCTAATTAATTAAAGTTCAATTTTGGGTATTTAGACCAATTAGGGTTATTCCAAGTGAATTAACTCAAAACTTATTTTTCCTAGGTTCCTCTGACTATAAGAAACATCACCAAATTTTCCTAGAATTTATTTCTCAACATGCTAATTATTGGAATTAAAATACTCAAAACAGTAACATGCAATTGAAAAATTAATAACTTCTCATAGGGATGGCCTCGACCTTGGAAAATTCGGGAAATGTTCCCAGAGTTCGGAGGCTTTAAAAGCCCTATGGTCTCATGCCATGGTGAATTGTCTATGTGCATGGAGAATTGAAATAGTGCAGAGAGTAATTAAATCATTAAAAATAAAATACTAAATGAAATTTGTTCCCAAGTTCAAGAGGAGCATTTTGGTAATTTAGAGGGTATTGGGGGTATTTTTAGAAATTTTGGTATTTTTGGCTGGAGATAGTCAATTTGAGTTTGGGAAAATATTTATGATTGATTCTGAGGACTTTTGGGTGATTTGGAGATTTTGAAGGATTTGGGCAATTCTAAGGGCTTTTGGTAGGTTCGATGGGTATAGGGTCCCCGGGGTCAAAAATTAAAATTTTGGAAGAATGAAGATTGATCAAATATGAGTGAAATGGAATCACTTTGGTTGAGCCATGAAGTCATATTAAGCCTATATGAGCTGTGAGAGGACTCATTGGAGGCATTCACTATGTTGTTCCTAACCCTCTTAACCAGGGGCTAAGGGGATAAGGTACATCCATATGAATTACCTACATGAGTCAGGGAGTAAAGTTGGGTAAGGTGTGGTTTTAGGATTTGGATTGTGTGTGTGAGAGTGTAGAGTGTGAGTGTAGTGAGTGTGTAAGTTAACCCTCACCAGACCAAGCCACCCAAGGTAGTCCTAAGGCCCGAAGAGTCCTATAGGGAACTCATCCTTTAAACCTTCACATTTGATTTCAACCCTCTAGGTGATTAGAGGTCTACGATCAAGCTTGTGGGGTTTGCGAGGAGTCAAGAGGTGTTTGAACTTCTAAAGGGTGGGTTCCACTTCTAGTCCTCTAAGATAGTCAAAGGAAAAGCCTAAGGCTTGATCCTAAGTACTAAAGAGAGAAGAGAAGACCTCATCAAAAATGAGGTCAACTTATGTCATCGGGGGTTTCCCGTACCGTCGAAAGTCATAAATAGAGGGGGTACGAAGCCCTTTGGGTATTGGACTGCATCGAATTCTTCGGGGTAAGGTCTACCCGTCTAAATGGATACTCCACTCTTGAACTGGGCTAGGGCTTCTCGCACCTGCTGTTCCACCATGTTCTTAATATTCATTTCGGGTATCATACTCTGAGCTGAATCTTTTTTCAGTTACTCATCTCCATTGACTGATGTAATTTCTTTTCCTCCATCTGCAATGTGAATGAACTCCGGGGGTGTTTTCTTCTGAGGTTGAGGCTAACTTTGAAGTGTGGCTAGAGCAGCTGCCATCTCTTCCATCTTCTTCTCCATTCAATAAATTGTATCGTCCTTATCTTGAAGACGTAGCTTCATTGCCTCTGGGTCTTCTCCTTCTGAAGTTGATGGAGTTCCCTGTAGAGCTGATGATGCTCAGGTCTCGACCATGCTGATCTCAGCAAATTCTTCATCCATGAACTCTAACAAATCCTCTTCATTCCTCAGTTCCTCTTTTCTTTCTCTTACTAAATGTTTAATGTCAGTTCTCAACTTTCTTATAGCGTCTTCAAATGGTCTCTTCCAAACGGTCTTGCGGTTATCAGGTGACGACTATTGAACTTCATCTTTAGAATTTTCTTTCAGAGCCACAACACTTTCCTCAGATCCGGGAATCTGATGTGACTTCTCTTTCCATAACTTTTTGTTAGTATCGGTTCGGAAATAATAGGTTGCCACACCATCCTTCTTGAAGTAGGGAGCCTGGGACCATACAGTATGTCAGCTGTACTTCAGTAGGTGGAGTGTTCCCTAATATGACAACCTGATACAATGACAAGCAAACTTCTTTCGCTAGCTCATACTTTCTTCCTTGGTCTCACTATGAAAGTGATAGGGGTTACCTTCGGTTGGAGGCGGGATTTAACTGGTACTCGCCCCATCCTTCTTAGAATCTTGGAAAAGGGGCATCCCTGTTTCCTTGCTAACTTCTCCAACACTGCTCGCAATCGAGAAAACGGCGTAGTTTTCACCTTGTTGACCTCATTTTTTATGAGGTCTTCTCTTCTTCTCTTTAGTACTTAGGATCTATCCTTAAGCTTTTCCTTTGACTATCTTAGAGGACTAGAATTGGGACCCACCTTTTAGAAATTCAAACCACTTCTTAACTCCCTGCAAACTCCACAAACTTGACTATAGACCCCTAATCACCTAGAGGGTTGAAATCGAATGTGGAAGTTTAAGGATGAGTTCCTATAGGACTCTTTGGCCTTAGGTCGCCCGGGTGGCACTGGTCCGGTGAAGGGGCTGACTTACACACACACTACACTCATACACTACACTTTCACACACCTCCTAAAACTACACCCATACCTAACTCGACCTCCCGACTCATGTAGATGATTCGCATGGATGGTCCTTAACCCCTAAGCCCTCGGCTAAGAGGGTTAGGAACAACATAGTGAATGCCTCAAATGGGTCCCTTCATGGCTCATATGGGCTTGATATGGCTTCATGGCTCAACCAAAATGACTTCTTTCCACTTACATCCACCCGAACATCAATTTCCCAAATTTTCGATTTTTGACCCCGGGACCCTACACCCGCTAACTTACCCAAAACCCTTGAAATTACCCAAATTTCTCAAAAATTTCCAAATTACCCAAAAATCTCCAAAATCAATCCCAAACATTTCCACATCACTTAAATTGATCATCCATACCCAAAAATACCTCCCAATACCCTCCAAATACCCAAAATACCCCTCTTGATCCAAAAATCCAAAAATTCAGAAAATTCCCAGAAAATTCCAGAAAATCCCAAATATTACCAATTTCATTTTTTCCAACTACACCATGGGCCAATTTTGTCAATTTACCCCACTTTTGTCAAAACGCTCAATTTGACCCATTTTAACCCTAAGTGAACCCAATGTCAAACCAAACCTATCCAATTGACCCAAATTCTGGTCCAATTCAGTTCTAAACTTCAATTCAACATTCCCAACACCAATCTAGACCAAATCCAAGTCCAATTTGATTGACATTTGGATCCAATTTCACTTTTGGCCTTAAAGCCCAATTTGGACCCATGACCCAAACCTAACCCGAACTCACCCAATTCAACTCCAATTAACCCCAAATCTTTTCTAAATCTTCCTTAGCATCCCCACAAGCATAACACTAACATGATTTGCCCAAAATTTTGACCCAAACCCCACTCAAATTCAACCCAAAGCTAAGAGGCCCAATTTTGACCTAAACCCAAACCTAACCCAAATGGGCCCAAACCCCAAAATCAAAACCCAACCAAAGCCAAAACATCTTTGAAACACTCCCATAAACATTTCTCAACATTGATTTTACATCAATTTCAACCCTAGCCCAACATTAGCCCAACTTGGCCCACTTGGACCCATATAGGCCCACTTACCAAATAAACCCAAATTCAAACCAATTCAACTCCAAATCACACCAAATTGACTCCAAGCCCTTCATAGAACATCCCCAAACCAATTATGACATTTATTTGACAAAGTTCTTCACAAAATCTTTACCCAAATGCCCATCCTAAAATCAAAGAGCCCATTTCCCTTAAACTTTCCTAAAAGCCCACTTCACCACATTCAAAAGCCCAAATCCATCCAAAGCCCACATGGCACTTCCCCTCATCATCCATTTAATCAAAATCACCCCTAAGTTTCAAAATAATCAATTAAACCATTCCAAATCAAGCTTCATGCAAATTTCCCATCAAAATATCAAAATTTTCTTAAATCCATTTTCATGAAATTGACTAAACTTTTTGCCAAGCCAAAGGTTAGCCATGCAAGCCATGGACAAGCCACATGAAGCCATGGAAGGCTTGACATGTGATCAAGCCATTAATGGCAAAAGGAGGGGCCCCTTTCCTTATCCTCCTTAAACCCTTTTTTACCATAAGCATGTCACACACTAAACCATGCTTAGTCACCTCATCATGGATGGAGACCACACCATTCTCTCTTGGCTGACCCAAGTGATCCTTTTCAGCCCAAGACCAGGCCTTGGGTGGTGAACCTAGCCCAAAACCATGGGTTGACTCATTTGAACCTAAAATGGTCTTTCCCCCATTCCATTTCAATCCAAGCTCTTTACACATGGCATTTGCCAATTGCCTACACTAAACCCCGACCACGACCCACCTGAACAAGATGGTGACCCATGCTCGGCCGGGCGGCCACCGGGCCGCCGGAAAACACCATGGCCGAGAGCTCGCATGTGAGCCCAACTTGGAATTCTCACTCGCCGAGCCGCCCCATCCCCGGTGGCCATTGGAGCTGTTCTTCTCTTGCCAAGAGCAGCTGATCCCAAGCCCTAACTCTCCACGGGAGGCCCTCCACCATCTCCTATTTAAACTCCACCCCTCTCGGCCATGAGAGGTGCTGAAAACAAACCTTAAGGAAACTCGCCAAAATTGTTCCGGACTCCTCCCCATACACGAGCACTTGATCCCAGGTGAGATCCCCCTGCCATTTCTTCTCTGTGAGCTCAATTTCGGAGTTGAAATTCCACCCAAAACCGGGACACTTCTCCACAGTGAGCCAATTCCCAAATTGATTGGTTCTACACCTTCACCGGACCAGAGGAAGGTGTCCACCGACAAAAGCCCCATCTCCGGGCCACCCAGGTTGCTCCGGCCTCCAAGCTTTGTGATCGGGCTTGGTCGAAATCACATCTAGACAATTCACTGGACCGAGAGACTTCATCCGGAGCTTGCACGGGATCCAATCGAAGGTGCAACAACTCTCGGATCGAAGCCACACTTCTCCGAGCATAGGTATGAGCTAATTCTTCATCCCGAGCTTCTAGAGATTCTCCATTTCCAATGCCTTAATTTCAATGCATGATAACCGTATAGATGTGTTCGTCTCTTCAAGACGAATCCATAGAGCATAAGAACATAAAAATCCATTGAGTATCGAGTGAGATCTTAGGGATTTAGTGTGGACGGCTCTCGAGTGAGAACACTTGGGGATGATGAACGGATGTCGTCCATTTAATACACGCGCGGACGGATGGCCAGGATCGCGTCGGACCAGGAGACGGTACGAGAACCGCAGGTCCCGGAGCGCTGAGTCAGATGGCGGCGTCAAATGGGAGCGCGACACGCGGTGTTTTGGAGATGTCGAGGATGAGTTGGCGCCGCGTGGATAAATAGAAAATTAGGGTATTTTTTGATTTATTTAATTCCCTAAACTTCAAAAATTCACAACTCTGTGTAGGAAAATCAGAAAAATAAAATAAAAATACCCTCTTGCTCAGGTGAACGGAGGAGAATAATGTGGAAAAGAAATCATTTAATTTCATCAAGTATTTTATTTTTTATAATTTATTTACTCTCTGCATACTTTTAATTCTCCATGCATGCATACAATTCACCATGGCATGAGACCATAGGGCTTTGAAGCCTCCGAATTTGGGAACATTCCCTGAATTTTCCAAAGTCAGAGGCCATCCCTATGAAGAGTTATTGATTTTTCAAGTTCATGTTACTGTTTTGAGTATTTTAATTCCAATAAATAGCATGTTGTGAAATAAATTCTAGGAAAATTTGGTGATATTCCTTATGACCAGAGGACCCTAGGAAAAATAGGTTTTGAGTTAGTTCATTTAAAACAACCCTAATTGGCTTAAACACCCAAAATAGGTCTCTAATTAATTAGAGTTAACCATGCATCAAATTGAATTGAAATCAATTCTCCACTGACCTTTAGGATCAGAGGAATCCACCACAAAAGTTTGAGGTCAATTGGACTTGGTTAGCCCCACTAATTGGGTTGATTAAGCCACTTAGTCATTTTAAACTTTAAAAATTCATAACTTTTAAAATACCTTTCAAAAATTCACCAAATTGGTTTTGAAGCCTCTGTGATATCAGGGGAATCTAAGAAAATAAAAATTTCAATTTTCTAAAAAAGTTGATTTTTAATAATATTTTAATATTTTTAATAATTAAAAAATAATAAAAATCACAAAAATAATAAAATTCACCAATATATCACATTTTGAATTTTAATCATTTAGGAACAAACCCCATATTTTTCTTAGGTCTATTTAGTGAGATATTAAATTTTAAAGCTCTAGGGTAATTTTAAAATTAAAAAAATGTATTTTCTAGCATTTTCACTAAAATAATTATAATAAATCATAGAAAAATCAGAAAATTGTAAAATTTGATTCTATGATTTCCTTGATATCAGAGAGTTTTTTGAAAAATATAAAATTTATTTTTCAACATTTATTTTATTTTTAAATTAATTAACACTCCAAAACTTAAAATAATTATAATAACAATAATATAATTCAAAAAATCACCAAATTTGGTCCAAGTGGTCCTCTGGTCATTAGGAATGTCCCCTAATTTTCTTAAGGACAGAAACTTTCCCTTGGTCATGTTATTAAATTTTCCTTGAAAATCTCTATTTTTTACCAAAAATAATTATATAAATAAATTAAATACAGAAAAATCACATTTTCTCCTCTCATGTCTTTATTGACATATGAGTGAAGTCACATAAAAATTTCAAGTTCATTTGAGTTCAATTTAGTGAGTTATGAAATTATTAAGTTTAAAGGGTAAAGTGGTAATTAAAATTTTTAACCCTTAATTAAAACTTTAGGTTTAATAAAAAATTAACAAGTAAAATATTTGATCCTAATCTGATTTGGATGATTGAAATTTAAATAATTAAAGGGTAGAGACCCATTAAGCAATTTAAAATGATTAAACTTTAATTAAATAATTGATTAAATTTGGAAGAATAATAAAATTGGAATTATTAAAATAGGGATATTATTAGGAAGAGATTTATTCTTTAATTTGAAAATCCCTAAATTAATTATCTCATCAGTATTCAATTCTTAATTAAAATGATAACTCAAATTTAAAATATTAAAAGACTAAATCATTAAACCAAAATTAAATTATTAAACTCTTTTAAAAATTTCAATTAAAATTAAAAATAAAATTAAATTAAAAATTAAATTAAATTAAGTAAATTAAATTGGATTAAATTAAATTAAATTAAATTAAAATAAATCAAATTAAATTAAATTAAATTAAATAAATAAATCAAATTAAAATAAATAAAACAAACAAATTAAATTAAATTAAATGAATTAAATTAAATTAAATAAACAAATTAAATTAAATTAAATGAATTAAATTAAATTAAATAAACAAATTAAATTAAATTAAATCAAATTAAATTAAATTAAATAATTTAATTAAATCAAATTAAATTAAATTAAATCAAATTAAATTAAATTAAAACAAATTAAATTAAATTAAATCAAATTAAATTAAATCAAATCAAACTAAATTGAATTAAATTGAATTAAATTAAATTAAAACTCATTAAATTAAATTAAATTAAACTAAGTTGGATTAAATATAACATCACCAAAGACATGAAGAATTCAAAATAAATCTAAAATAACTTGAACACTATTCCAAATTTAAACTCATTAATGGAAATTAAACTAAATCACAAATCATTTAAACACCAATTTGCCCTCGAAAGCTTTGGTTATTATAACTCCTAAATAGAACATTAAATGAAATGTTACTTCACCTATAGGATATTCAAATGTCCTAGTCACTGAGCAAGTTAACAAAACTTGAATTCTCGGACGATTAATTCATTTGTATAATTAAATTCATTTGGACTTAAAACAATCCTAGAAATATTGAAAAGATGTTTAAGATTCTTCTTAAACACTTTCTCAACATGATAGGATGTTTATAAGAACAATTGGACTTAATTGTTCTTTGATGAAGAAAATCATCCTCAAACCAAAACACAAAGAACCTAGACGTCATAGGAAATGACTAGCTATAGGATTAGGAACTTGGTAGAAA
Organism: Papilionanthe hookeriana x Papilionanthe teres; assembly: GCA_022702705.1. Taxonomy (NCBI): domain Eukaryota; kingdom Viridiplantae; phylum Streptophyta; class Magnoliopsida; order Asparagales; family Orchidaceae; genus Papilionanthe; species Papilionanthe hookeriana x Papilionanthe teres. The sequence continues at coordinate 100,997,086 of CM040423.1, forward strand.
ACCAAAACCCTTACCTTAGCTTTACCTAGGAACTTGCTTAATTATTTTAATTGTGTTTTAAGTGCAGCTTGGGATGACGGGAAGACCCTCCAGGTACGCTTTTATTTTATTGCAATTTACTTTCTTGCAATTTACATTATTGCAATTTCATTAATCGCATCGCACTTACTTTTCTTGCATGATAAACAACTGTTGCATGAAAACCCACACCTTTAGGATAGACCCTAAAACCGAAACCAAAACTAAGTTAAAAGTCATTGCAAGATAAAATTCACCGCCACAACATTTCAAAATATAAAACAACTCAAAATTTAATCACAAACAGAACACAAAACTACAATTACAACTAAATTAAAACGTCCTGTTGGATGATCGGGAATACCTCGGATGATGTAACCAAAATACTTTTCTCATCCCCTGATTTATGATTTCTAAAACTAAACCTCTGCTACAACAAGGAGCTCGGAGCATGGTGGGCAGCACGGCTATCGTCATCAGCAAAACCTGAATCTACATCAGCAAAACTTTCCTAGAATTAAATAACAAAACCATAGGATTTCGAGGTAGTTTGCCTAGTGCAACATAAATCCTCAACCTTTTGTTAGGCATTCTGCACCGCAAATTAAGCCCTAACCAATTTTAGGATTCTGAGGTAGTCGTCCGATACGACATAAACCCTCACATCTTCGAGGCTATTTGTATGATTATGTCATACAAATATAATTCCAAATTAATTAAAATTGGCAAGACCAAAAAAATTAAATAAATATTAGGACTTTCTTAAACTCAAGCCAAACGATAGGATAGTCGGGAAATTACCGAAGTTCGCTTCGAATCTGTGATTTCTCCTACTTTTCTTCCTTTGGATTCCAAAAACAAAATGTTCCAAATTTGATCCATTCCCTATTGAAATTCCAAATTTCAATTCCTTGAAAATCTTAAACTTTGAAATTCTTGAGAGCAGAATTATTAATTATTATCGAGAGTTTTCTTAGGTGATTCCCATCACTTAAGATGTAATTAACTATAGGGGCTTGCCCTTATAGGGAATTTTAAAGAACCCGAGTAATATAAACCCCGTTTAATGTTTTCATATTAAGCGGGGTAATTTTGTCGGCTTATAAAATTGGTTCGCGGACCAAACGGATGTCACAAATCTTCTAGTTTATTTAATCGAGCCCCACCGTCAAGCGGTGTGTCTATCCTTAGGGATAGATACACGGCTTGTGGTGCGGTGCTCGTTTATATAAACTATTTGGGATGTGAGATCGGTTTAATCTCATATCTTAAAACCTTCAAATTTAAAATTATTTTCAAAATCAAACACTACTTTTCAAATTATTTATTTTAATTAAATTAAAAATTCGCCGACAGCTTCTGTTAGGCGACCCCCCTTTTCAAAATAAAACACACAACCTAAAAAAATATGCCGACAGATTTCTGGCGACTCCGCTAGGGAGAATTCCTCTCTCCATTATAATCAAATAATTCTGCTTTCAAAAAATAGGTAGTGCATCCATGTCCTTAGTGGATCAAACTACCCTTCTTTCCGTTGGAATACTATGTTCATTTCTATCTCGAATAAGTATAGCCAACATTCTCTCGGATTTAGGAGCCACTGTTTAGACACCCCTAAACAGAGAGGTTTCGAGATCCTTTTACCTCATTTCTGAGGTGGGGTGGACCCCAATAGGTGTTAGTTTAGGAATGATCCTTCGAGCCGAGAAGTCTTCGCTTAAGACTTTCTTTTCCTTTCCAACTCGAATCGGATTCCTTACCTCTCTACACCTTTCGAACATTTCGTTCTAAATAAACAAACCCTCTAATAAGTGACTCTTTTAACAAATGATTCCTTCTTATAAATACATGAACAAGAATGAGTTCGGACTCTTTTCAATTCCTTTCTTCTCGTCCTAAAGAAAAGAAGCATAACTCGGGACCGACAACCAGAATCTACCCCGCGAAATGGAAGCCCCGAAGCTGATTTTCTCCTTCACCAACGGACTGGACTTCGCTGTCTATAAGGATGAGCTGCCGGACAATGGGATCATCCGATTTGGACAAGGATTTGAAAACATGAATGTCAAGGTCACTGAAGTCTCCCTCTTTGCGCTGACGAACAAGGTATCTGAAGCTGAGGAACCGCTGCTTGAGTTCAACCTTAGGTCGACCCAAGAGTTTCCTCCCCTGCAAAGGATCCCGACTAGGAGGAGTACCGTCGTCCGCAGGAGGACCGTTCTTACTACCCCCACCGGTCTAGTTGTTTCCGCACCTACCCCGACTTCGCCAAATCAAAGGGGAAAGAAATCCGCAACTATGGTAAACCCGTTACCGTGGAGGGTACGGATCTTCTCGTAAGACCTTCTCGTTTTCGAAATCGGGTCCAGCTTCAAAGATTCCGTCACCGACAAAGACCCAAAGAAGAAACGAAGTAGAAGGATCGCCGGAGAAGCCGTAGCCGTCGAAATTGCTTTCCGGAGGAAATTCCGTAACCGCCCGAATATACACCGCTACCGGAATATACACCGCCGCTCGACTACATACCACTTTTGGGAGGAAGCGGGTTCCATCCCCTCTCCGCCGCGAGGATGAGGAGAATGTTCGCAAGATTGCTGCCACATTACCTCAGCCCGCATACTACAACGATAGCCGCAAGAAAAGAACTAGAACTACGCCGTTTGCTCGACTACAAACTTTGGTAGAAAAGTTAGCAAGGAAGGAAAACTGCCCCGTATCGGAGATTCTACGAAGGATGGGGCGGGTGCCAGTCAAATCCCGTCTTGGACCCCGAGTAGAACCCGCCGTCATGATAGAAAAGCCAAGTAAAAGAATGAAGGCTAGCCCGCCTGTCGTAGTCTCAGGATTACAGATTAGGGAGGATACCACCTTCCAGCATTTGGCCGACAGACCATCTGGTCCTAGACCTTCGCCGCTAGAAGGATGGTATGGCGTCCCACTCATCGGGCGATTAAGATTGAAACGAGCAGCCCGAGAAAGAAAGTCTCGCCAGGAGGCTGAAATCTGAAGAAAGTGCTACTGCGATAAAGGGGACTCGTGAAAAGGGGACCCGGCAGCTATCGCACAACAACTGCGATGACACACAGAAAGCTCCGCTAGAAGATTCCATGGAAAAGTTGAGAACCGATATCCGACGGTTGGCAAAAGAAAGAGAAGAAAAGTTCGGAGATGAGATCGATTCATTGGAGTTCATGGACGACGAATATGCAGAAATCAACCTGGTCGAGACACGAGCTTCATCGCCTTCGCAAGGTGCTCCCGCAACCGCAGAAGAGAGGAGCCGAACTGATGAGAAGACAGCTTCAGGAAAAAGACGACACGATCGCTCAAAAGGAGAAAAGGATGGAAGAGATGGCCGTAGCTCTGGCCACTCTCCAGAGTCAAGTACAACCACATAGAGAGACACCCCCAAAGGTCATTCACATTGTAGACGGAGGAAAGGAGATTACATCCGTCAATGGGGATGATCAGCCGAAAAGGACACAACACAAAGTATGATCCCCGAAAAGGATATCAAGAACTTGGTGGAACAAAGAAAGTGCGAGAAGCCTTAGCACAATCGAAGAACGGGACATCCATTCGGACGGGTAGACCTTACCCGTAAGAATTCGATGCCGTCCAATACCCGAAAGGCTTCGTACCACCTCTCGTTCAAGACCTTCGACGGAACCGGGAACCCCCGACAAGCATGTTGCACACTTTCGTGCCGCTTGTTGTAATGCCGGCGGGAGCGATGCACTACTCTTCCGACGGTTCGTCGCGCAGTCCGTCGAGAATCGCCTTCGACCGGTATGCGGAACTACAAATGGTTTGGTGAAGACGTTCTCAGAACTAGAGAACCTCTTCATCAAGCGATTCGCCGGAGCTCAGCACCACATCACTATAGGTGATTTAGTGGTAGAGAAACAAAGGCCGAATGAAACTTTGGTGGATTACATACTTCGATGGAGAAACTTAAGCATGAAGTGTGAACCATAACTCGCAAGAACAACATGCGATCGGCATCTTGCTTAAAAGCATTCACGGCCCGATAAGCACTTCTCCTCAAAGGATTCACTATTAAGACTTTCGAGAAGTTGTTAAGCAAGGCCGGAAGCTTGCAAGAAGAGGCGAAGCAATTAAGTTTCGCCGACAAGACGGACAAGCGTAAGCCGGTGAAGACCTTCGAAAAGAAATCCGGGATCGTTGCAGCAGTTGACAAAGGCAAGCAACCGATGCAAATACCACCAGAACGGCCGCAATAACCACAACAGAATTACCAGCAACCCCGGTCCAACTATCAGTCATCTCCGCAGTATGAGCAATCGTCTCGTCCGCAACGTACATTAAGGGAACTTCTGAGCAGAGAATATCCGTTCAAGAATGAAGCAGTACCGAAAATGTTCCGTAGTCTGATGAAGACTCCAGATTTCCAGCAGCCGCGAGCCTAAAAGACCGGAGGAAGTCAACAAGAACGGTGATCCCAACTTTTGCCCCTACCACCGGATGCTCGGGCACAAGATAGAAGATTGCATTACCTTTAAAAGTTGGCTCAACGACAACCTTTGGAAAGGGAATATAACAATCCCGAAGGAGTACATGAAGGAACCCCGTAAAGGAGGTTCCGTCAATGTTATCTCAACTGATCCCGTCATTCCGATAGATCCCTATGCAACTGACGATGGATGGACTACCGCCTGGACGAGGTCTTCGAAGAAGATTTTAGACAGCATCCGAACCGCTTCGGTGCGAGCTTCAATTCAGAGTTCGAGACCTGTTAAGCCGGTACTATCACTTGCGATAGAAGAACCACCTCAACAGGAGGCGATCGAAGAGAAGAAGAAGATCGACGAAGAAGAGAGGACCGAGACTCCTAAGGCTAGACTAGGGGCCGCTTATCCTAGGATAGTTGTTTCCGACTCGGGGAGAAATCCCTCGAACCTCCGATTTTGTATGATTATCTCGCTCACTTCGGTGGGATCATATAATGATAAGGGTGATGGCGTTGGCTACGTTTGATCGTTTCTAACGATTACGTAACTAGCGACAATCCGGACATCGATTTCGACATCAACGACAATTCTCAAATCATACACGATCACGACGGTCAAAATAACAAAGAAGACATCCATCAAAGAGGCTACGAGAGTTCAATTAGCAACGAATCTATCTGCGAGTTTCGAGGAGCTCCAGTCACAATAGAATTAGAGCCTTCAGATTCTGAAGCTAATTCAGAAGAGCCAGTCATTCCGATTCAGGAGGAGACACCGACAAGTTCAACACTAGATTCGGAAGAAATTACAGAAGTCAACTTAAGAAGTGGAAAAGTTCTACCTCCAAGAATGGGTCCAAAAGAGAAAGGAAAGCAGGTGGTTGTTCAAGAAGAACCAACCCCAACAGAAGAAATACCCATTCGAGAAGAAGCCGAGACACATGGAAACAAAGTGGACTACAACGTGTTAGCCCATCTTAGAAAACTACCGGCCAAACTGAGCATTTATGATGCTCTCATCTTATCAAAAGAGATGAGAGAAGCTCTGATCAAAGCCTTACTTGATCCAGAAATTTGCATAGCTCAAATGGCCGGAGATTCCTTAGATGAGGTTTGCTCATTAAAGGAACAGCGAGGCGTTACCTTCACGGACAATGACCTACTACTTGGGACAGCAGATCACAACCGACCGTTGTACATTTAAGTTATAATTGGGAAGTTTACGCTCTCCGGAGTATTGGTGGATCCGGGAGCATCAATCAATATAATGAGTCTTCGAACGCTAAGCATACTTGGAAATCGATGCTCGTGAGCTCGAAGCGTACAAAATGTTATTAAGAGGATTCAACCGTAAAGGAGAAAGAGCCCTCGGATCAATAACACTACTAATGAAGACCGGTGACTTAGCAAAGACGACCGCGAAATTTCACATAATCGATTCGGAGACATCGTTCAACGCTCCGTCGGGCCGACCGTGGATACATGAAAACGGGATGGTACCATCATCTCTGCACCAGTGCATCAAATACTACGATGGAGGGGAACAGTGCATCAAAGGCGACTTAAAACCATTCTCCGTACATGAGATTGGAATCCATGAAGACGCAGCTTATTATGCACCGCCAAAGAAAACCATATTCTCCAGAGATACCGTAACAAATGAAGCAAAGAAAGTTCGGGACAACGAAGAACCTCGAAGTTCTAGTCCAACGATCACTCACCACTCCCTTCCGGCGAGATGGTGAAGGTTTCTCCACAACTCGCATCCGAGGTCGAGGCCGGGGACGAGGCCGTGGTAGAGATGTTAGGACGATTGGACAGAGGAAACCAGCCATCAATGTTGATTGGGAAGATAGTTCTGAAGAAGAAAAAGAAATCAAATAAGAAGCAGCGACAATAAGTCAGAAGAAGCCGCAATTCAAGATCTCTCTCGAAGATGAGAAGAACGAAGAATACAAATCAATGTACGAGAAAATTAACCACTACGTACATACTATGACCCTAACCCCGATCCATTCTAACAAGATCGAGGGTATGGTGGTCAAAGAAGTACTTAACGACGGTGCAAGGACAATCAAGTTTTACCGTGGTGCTTCTTCCTCCAAAACTGAAAATCATGTACAATTCGAAGATGTCACTTCATCGGAATTAATGGAATTACCTTTTGAGTGGTACTCTCCCTGTGTTCAAAATTTAATTCAACGTGGTTTCTTACCTCGACAATGGACAAAAGGCCAATCACAACATTTTGAAAAATTATGGAATAACTCCGGTCGTCCACCTAATTCAAAGTATGGACTCGGATTCGGCATAGTAGGATCAGTTGACGATACTGAATTTTGCTTGGTTGTCACTTGCGAATCTAATGAAAACTGCATGGAAACTACAGACGAACTCGAAGATTTACAAATCGGAGACGCTCCACCGTAATTCGAAGAAGAAATCAAATCCACAATAGATGAGTTAACGGAAGTTAACTTAGGTACTAGCGAAGAACCTAGACCTACCTTTGTTAGCTCCTTACTCAATAAAGAAGACTCTGAAGAAATAATCAAATTGTTAATGGAATTTAAA